>CM072779.1:76762500-77362500 GCA_036936925.1 Cenchrus fungigraminus | reverse complement strand
TTGGTGTATCATCTAGGAAGCTACTCAGGTTCATCATCAGCCATCGTGGCATCGAAGCAAACCCCGAGAAGATCACTTCCATCTCCAACATGCGAGCTCCGACTACCATCAAGGATGTCCAGAGAAGTTGGGGATGTATGGAGGCACTCAATCACTTCATCTCAAGACTTTCATCTCCAACATGCAAGCTCCGACTACCATCAAGGATGTCCATTATCGGATGTATGGAGGCACTCAATCGCTTCATCTCAAGACTTGGGGAACGGGGTCTACCTTTCTTCAAGCTACTCAAGCGACAGGAGAAGTTCGTGTGGATGGCTGAAGCTGATCAAGCTCTCACATAGCTAAAGGAGTTCTTATCCAAACCTTGAGTTCTCACAGCTCCTCTGCCAAAGGAAGAGCTACTGCTCTACATCGCCACAACTACTAATGTCGTCAGTACAGCCATCATCATTGAGCAGCAAGAGGAAGGCCACACCTATCCCGTCTAGAGGCCGGTCTACTTTGTCAGTGAAGTCCTTTCAGAATCCAAGGCTCGCTATTCTCCGGTACAAAAGCTACTTTATGCGATTCTGATTACTTCATAGAAGCTTCGCCACTACTTCGACGAGTACAAGATTTATGTGGTTACTAGCTACCCGCTTGGCAAAATATTGCACAACCGGGACTCCACAAGAAGGATTTCTAAATGGGCGGTAGAGCTCGGTGCTCTATCGCTCGAGTTAAAGTCTCGCACTGCTATCAAGTCTCAAGCCTTGGTCGATTTCATGGCCGAGTGGTGGGAGAATCAAGTCCCAGCATTGGGTCATGTACTTTGATGGTTCCCTCAAGCTGGAAGGCGCTGGCGCTGGAGTACTACTAATCTCGCCCAAGGACGAGCAACTCAAGTATGTTTTGCAGATCTTTTGGAAGGTCTCAAACAATGAAGCTGAATACGAAGCTCTATTGCACGGCCTTCGCCTTGCAGTCTCTCTCGGCATCACATGACTACTTAGTTATGGTGATTCCTTGGTGGTCATCAATCAAGTCAATGACTCTTGGGATCGTCATGCCGACAATATGGATGCGTACTGTCGAGAAGTACGCAAACTTGAGAACAAGTTCCATGGTCTCGAGTTTCATCATGTCATCCGCGACAAGAACGTTGCTGCGGACGTCTTGTCGAAGCTGGGATCTACACATGCTCAAGTACCAGTGGGAATCTTCGTCCATGAGCTCCACAAGCCATCAATTCCGGAGCCATCATCTGCACGCGCGACTACTAATCCTGGTCCAGCCCAGCCTAATCGCGAAGTGCTCATGATTGATGTGGACTGGAGAACTCCTTCTATCGACTACATCAAAAATCAGCTGATTCCTGAAGACAAGTCAGAAGCCAAGCGCATCACACGCCGTGTCAAGGCTTATGCACGAGTCGGGGATCAACTCTACAAGCAAGGCACAAGCTCTGATGTCCTCATGAAGTGCGTTTCTCGTGAAGAAGGCAAGGAAATCTTCGAGGAGATACATAAGGGGATCTGTGGCAACCACGCTTCTTCTCGCACCTTTGTGGGAAAGTTTTTTAGACGTGCTTTCTACTGGCCTACAGCTCTTGCTGATGCAGAAGAATTAGTCAGAAAGTGCCACAGATGTCAATTCTTCGCCAAGCAACAACACGTTTCAGCCTACAAGCTTATCACGATACCAGCAACCTGGCCTTTTGCCTGCTGGGGGCTCGACATGATTGGACCTCTACCAAATGCACCAGGGGGATTCAATAGAGTTCTGGTGGCTATCGACAAGTTTACCAAGTGGATTGATATCAAGCCTGTCACCTTCCCGAAGGCTGATAGAGTCCTCGACTTCTTGGATGAAATCGTGCATCGCTATGGGTTCCCCAACCACATCATCATAGACCTAGGTTCGAATATCAACAATCACCAGTTCTAGGAGTACTGCGAGAATAGCGGGATTGATGTCTGGTACGTCTCCGTTGCTCATCCACACGCCAACAGCCAAGTGGAACGCGCCAATGGGATGGTACTCGACACCCTCAACAAGCGATTGTATGATGCTGCAAACACCAAGGGTGACAAGTGGATCAAGGAACTACCCAATGCACTCTGGGGGCTGTGCACTCAGCCTACAGCTCCCACAAGGCAATCACCTTACTTCCTGGTATACGGCTCTGAAGCCATCTTGTCTGCTGATGTCATGTGGCGATCTTCGGCGGTTGATCAGTACGAAGAAGGCGTAGCTGAAGAAACAAGACAGACAGATGTCGACAGTCTCGAAGAAGCTCGCTGCAACGCACTTATTCAATTAGCTAGATACCTCGAGAAGATCCGCCGCTATCATGACCGCAACGTTAAGGAACACTCCTTTAACGTTGGCGACATAGTCCTTCGTCGTATCCAGAACACGGCAGGACTCCACAAGCTCATCTTGCCGTGGGAAGGCCCTTTCTCTGTTGCGAAGGTCACCGGCCCTGGCTCATATCACCTCCAAAGACTTGAAGGCGAAGCAATCGACAACTCCTGGAACATCGACCAGCTTTGTTGGTTCTACCCGTAGTCCTTGAGACTACCCTGGGGGTCACGACAACCCTCTCCAGGTGGCTTCAGCTACGACTACTCTGGGGTCACGACAACCCTCTCCAGATGGCTTCGGCCGCGACAACTCCAGGGGTCATGATAACCCTTTCCAAGTGGCTTCGGCTGCGTTTCAAGTCTTCACGACTACTTCTTGATGGTCCTTGACCGGGGGTCATGATAACCCTTTCCAGACGACTCTATGTCGTATAGTGCAATAAGTGGCACATGTTGTCCTTGCTCTATTCAGTTAAGAGATTGCAGTCTAGAGTAACACCTTTCTTAGTAGGGTCTCAGTGGAACTCTAACACAAGTTGCTGCTACAGCAAGATGAGTTCATCACACTATCTCCTACGGTCTTACTCATTCTTCGGAACATTCTTGCGAGTACTATCTCTTCGGCTTCATGCCTCAGTAGTACTTAAGAGACTATTACTCAATAGTGTATCCAGACATTGTACTCGATGCAATGTAAATACTTATCCAGATAGTAATAAAGTGATTATCCCGCATATCGACTTGTTACTGTGTGTTTGCTTACTTTGCAACAAAAAGCCTTACTTTTGTTACGCTGTTACAGCTAAGGTTTCTTATTTGTTGTGATTTAGCTAACGTTCTTTGGAACACATCGAGACTTGAGTATTTCTACTCGAGTATCGTATCTCTATTTTGCAGCCAACACTCATTGGATTCTCCGCAATCCTGATCTCGAGTACATGGCATCCAGACATGCAATTAAGGGATCCAGATAATTAACTAACACAAGTTTTTCAATTATATTTACATGATAACTTGTTTGGAATTACAGTTGTCTTCCATAGTGTTTTCCCTATAGGTACATCTAGTGCAAATCAATAAACTGGGAGACGGCTTCCGCGATAGGTGATGTTTGTTGCATCAACTCGTTGAGCCTGTCATCAGTGCAGTCCCCAGATCTTCCGCCCATGATGACTGTCAGATCTGCATTCGGGTAGAAGTACTTGATGAAGCTGAGCACCTGATTTGGGATTGTGCAGGCCAGCCGGTGCGCATACTCCAGAATCTTCCCGGGCGTATCCTTCAGCCTTTCCACAAGTGGTCGTGGTTGTACCCCTACTACTCTGGTCTCGAAGAGATTTGCCACAGGCTCGGCTGCTTCTGTCAAAGCCTTCAATTCTTGACACAAACCTTCAGATTCTTCAATCTTGACCTTCAACGACTACATACAAGTCAGCAGGTCATATGATCCGTCAAGGCGTATTTGCATCTCACGTTCAAGTTCTATGCAGCACACCTTATAGTCTGCTTCAAGATCCAAGCGGACTGATTCTTCGCAGTTGAAAGCTAATTACCAGTCAATGGACCATTGTTTATGCCTTTCAACATTGTTGGTCAGTTCTGCACAAGACCATGACAACTTATCAGGGCGCAATTCACAAAAATAAGTACTTGGCAGCGCATCCAGGAATGAGGATTACCTTTATTCTTCTGGCGCAGCGACTTGTTTTTCCTGATGACTTCATCTTTCTGCGCTGTCAATTCCTGAAGCTCGTTGTGGTACTCTACGGCATTACCATCAAGACGTTCTTGCAGCTTCAGAGCCAACGACTTCTGGTCTTTTAGCTCTTCTATGAGTTGCGCAACTTCTTCAATGTCTACGGCATATTGTTCAAGCAACCGGGTCTTTCGTTTCGACTGCTTGACAACTTCCTGGAAAGACAACATTTCAAGGGTCAGATACATGCTATTCTTGACTACAACTACTCTACAGAGACTATGTTCTCAACTTACTGCGAACAGCTTCTCAACATTGCGGAACATCTCTCGGTGCGCAAGCAACTTGTCCTCGTCCAAGCATGAGTCATCATATGGCATCAGCCCTTCTACCCTGGATCGAGTACTTGTTCCCGCCTCAGAGCTCATTGCAGTGCTGCGCAGTGGAGTTGGGTCTTCAATTTCTGGCTCATGTGGCACTACACGTCCGTCCGGGCTCTCTTCCAAAAATAGCCGCGCGTCTATCTGACGCGCAGGGGCTTGCACAATCGGGACATCTTCTTGGCGCAGTCTGGCTTCTGGATCTACCTCTAAGCCTTCATTTATCACTGCCTAAATACCTTCTGGTTGTTGTGCTTTTGGCTCGGGGGCTGCAGCCACTACTGATTTGACTACTTCACTCCAGAGCAGGTGCAAGGATTGAGCGGCATCGGCTTCTGCTGCCACCATGTCCTCGCGGATTTATCTTGGGGTTCCTGGGGGCTGTCTTCTGGCCCAGCTGGCGGGTTCTGATTTTCCTCAATGGAACTGGTCCCTAGATCTCCCCACTTCACGTGTGTGGATTTTCTGCATCAACAAGTTGATCAGTATTTATATTTTCAAGAGCAAGAGGTACTCGAGCACATGAGTACTTATAGATTCGCACGAGGCACCACGACTCTTGGTCCTAGCAGATCGAAGAGCGTGGGCATCTCGTGCACTGTCGGGACATCTTCGACTCCTCGGCTTCTTGTTGTTCCGTCACCACCGATTCGACGGGTGCTGATTGAACCGTCTCGGGTTCAACTCGCTCTTCAGGGCTGCTCACGGGTACTTCCATAGGCGAAGAAGACCCAACACCTAGAGTAGTACTCTTACAACTCAACACACAAGATTATGAGTACTCAACAAGATATTGAATACTCGTATCAACAACTAACCTCATTAGTTGGCAATGTCGTGTCCGTGATTTTCTTCACAACATGTTTCCCAACTGTGGTTCTCTTCTTCCGCGGTGGTTGCACCACATCTTCGATAAGTGGTGAAGCTGGCCTCTTCAAAGATCCCGCGGAGACACCACTTGGGACGGGTACTCTAGAGTGCCCGTAACGCGACTTCACCTCGAACCGCTGGGACAGTATCTGCTCGTCATCATCGCTGGTGGAGGCGTCTTCCACCAACACTTCATCCTCCTCATGAGCAGGATGACAACTTTCAGGTGCTTGGCCCTCAACTTGTGATGGCTCCTCTTCATGCATTTGCTCCATCTCACGAGGACGAGGTGGTCGTATGAGACAAATTTCAGAACATCCTCCTGCAACAAGACAAGGCAAATCTATTAGTCTACGGCTACTTACAAATAAGTACTCAGGGGCTGGTTTGTGATTACTCACCAAGCGTGGAGGATTATCGGCGCTGAACTCTTGCACAGTCATTGGTTTTCCATCAAGATTCTTGAAGATTTTCTGCAACCTCTCCATGATCAAGTCACCACAGATCTTTGTTGCAGATATCCTCAATCCATCATTTAGGCCCGTGTACTCGTACCCAAGATGCTCCCTTTGCATCAAGGGTTGTATAAGGCACTTCATGAAGCTGAAGGCTACCCTTTCAGCTGTCAAGCCCTGCGCCTTCTTCTCGGCAATCTTCACCAGCAGCTCAGGAATCTGGATGCACTCTTGCATTGTTGGCTCGTCCTTCCATATCTTCTCATACACTGGCGCGTACATGCTGGGCTTGGGCAGTTGAGGCAGAGCATTCTCAATATAGAACCACCTTGACATCCAATCTTGGTTGGAATCGATTAAGTCATACTTGAAATACAGATCTTGTGCCTTTTGGCGCATCTGGATTCCTGCCCCTCCGACTACCATTGGGAAGTTGGCATTAGGCTACGGCTTTAATGGAAAAATTTTCCAAAACAAAGCCCAATGGGGGCGGATGCCAAGAAAAGCCTTGCAGAAGTGCACGTACACTGCGATCTGGAAATTGTTGTTCGGGTTCAGATGCACATGCTCCAACTTGAAGAAGTCGAGGAAGCCTCTGAAGAAATCCGAAGTTGGCAATGTCAATCCACGCTTGATGAAGTTGCCGAACATCGGAATCTCATCTGGATTTTTCTCCATGGGCCATGCATCCCCGGTGGCGGAGTTCCATCCAGCAACCGCCTTCTTGCGCAACAAGTCGGCGTCTTCAAGAGCCTTGATGTCTTCCTCCTTCATCTTGGATTTCTTCTAGGAGCAAGCTTGACTCGGCGACTTGTCGATTACCACCATCTTGAACTTTGGCTCTTCATCCTTCTAGTCACGAGTGTCTTCGATCGCATTTGCTTGGGGGCTGCGATGTGGTGGAGGCGGCACCGATTGATGACGTAGGCACTCAACTCTCAGCAGCAGCTACGGCAGCAAAAGCTATTTTCAGATCTAAAGGGCGAATGGAAGCAGTGGAAACCCTAGGGGATACCCTCCTTGGTATTTGTAACCTAAAACCCTACTGGTTCAGCCTGGTGACTCTTCGCATTCAACAGATTGGATTCGTTCCAAGCAATTTTTTCGGCTAAGTCAGTGGGCCTTTTCAACTTCCAAGACCTACGCAGCTCCATCTCGGGGGCTCGACTACTCGATGGGATTGGATTTTACTCAGCTACAGCAAACTGGACTCAGGCCACCTTCTACAGTCAGATTGGATCCTTCAATTCGAGAAGTACTCGACTCAAGGCTCGGGGACTCCGTGCCACGTGTCCTTCGGTTTTTTCTCTGGAATTTGCGGGATTAATTGGTGAAAACTTCAGATTGACCCTCAGCTTGAATTTATAATTTGAACTAAGGCTCGGGGGCTACATCCATATGGGATGCGATTTTAGTAATCGCATTCCCATATGTTTTCTCCGGGATTTCTACAGATTTTTCAGAGCAAGATTACAAGAGCTAGAAGATTGACCCTCAACTTGAATCCTTGATTCGACCTAAGGCTCGGGGGCTACATTCCATATGGAATGCGATTTTAGTAAATGCATTTCCATATGGATCTTTGACGTAAAGATTTCAAGAACGAAGCGGGTATTATTGAAGACCTTCAAGGGAAGTACTGGGGGACACTTGGAAACAACTCGAGAAGTCTTCAAAACTACTCATGGAGTTAGCTGGAGTACCTTCCAACCTCGTGGTGATTCAAGTATTATTGAAGACTGAAGCT
Source organism: Cenchrus fungigraminus (assembly GCA_036936925.1). NCBI lineage: Eukaryota > Viridiplantae > Streptophyta > Magnoliopsida > Poales > Poaceae > Cenchrus > Cenchrus fungigraminus. Next base: position 77,355,004 of record CM072779.1, on the reverse strand, counting down.
TGCAGAACTCGGGGACGCTTGGGAACTACTCGCAGAAGCCTTCAAGATTACTTGGATGCATCGCACTCGACTACAAAGTACTCGGGGGCTTGTCGACCGAACATCCCTGGGCCCACTTCACAGGTGGGCCATGCCCGGAAGATAGGCCTGATAATCTGGACTACACGACTAGTGGGACGCGGTGCAAGACTACCGTGGGCCACAAGGCAAGACAAGACGGACAAGGACTTGTACTAGATTAGGATAGATTTTCATTAACCGATATAGGCTACTCCTAGTCAGACTCGACTAGTACTCTTGTACCTAAACCGACTTGTAACCCTGCCTCCCGTGCAATATAAGGCGAGGTAGGGACCCCCCTCAAGAACATACGTAATCAATCAAGAGCCACGCAGCATACAAGACATAGGGTATTACGCATACTGCGACCCGAACCTTTCTAACTGTGTGCCCCGTGTCTCACCATCATGTTCTTGTTCTCGGCGAGCCCCACCGCACAATCTACTACCTCGGGTACCCCGTGGTAGGCTCGGTGTCTAAAACACTAACACCGCTAACTACACTATAGCACCCTGTATAAATACGAAACTACGAACTTGGAGAGGAACGGTTCAGATCATGCTCATCATCGAGTTACGGAGCAATAGAGAGATTTGGATGCGAACGAGATACAATACTCTTACTCAGCTAAACAGGATCTAAACATGCAAACAGATACTTGAACTAATGATCTAGCTCTAAAGGATCGAAGCCCTGTGCTACGAAGAACACAAGCCTCTAAACTATGAACGAGCCAAGAACACAAGAACATATTATTCATGCATGAAGTCCACTACAGACTAAATAAGAAATGTCGAATACTCACTTTGATCTAAATGAAGAACAAGACATCCACGAGGACATCAACTCACTCCTCACTCCTACTCTATCTATCAATTAATCCTATTCTAGATCTCACCTCATCCCTACTCCACCACATAGAGGTGAGAATCACCTCACATGGGCAGAATTAGAGAGAGGGAGAGAGCTACACAAGAGAGAAGTGGAGGCTTGAGAGCTTGGAGGTGTGTTGGAAATGAGGCCCCTCCCCTTCTATTTATAGGCAAGGGGATGGCTTGCTCTGAGGCTCAATTGTCTCCAAAACACCCCGGATTGTAGCAAAGGGACCAATCACTGAGCACCACGTGGAAGGCCAGGATGAACACCACGTCGGTTCGGCCGATCCTATGGTCGGTCGACCATCCCGGTCCTCCCCTCGTGTTGTGCTTTCTCCAGGTGGCTGCCATGTGGACCCTTTGGTCACTCCCCTGTGCATGCCAAGTTTCCTGGCGGTTTGGGTAGCAAGTGGGCCCATGGATCCATGTGATACTGATGTGGCAGCGTATGATTCGTCGAAAGCTTTTCACATGGATTGGTGACATCATTGATCCAGGGGAATCCATGTGGCAGCCCCTCATTGGCCAGAACCTGAGTGGCACATTTGCATGGATTCCTCCCATTTCCTATGCTAAATATCTGCATTCGAATAGACATCGACACTGGTGGAAAGTATTAGTTTAAACTCCTATTCTAGTGTGGATGTGCCTTTCATGTTCCAAAATGTAGGAGTTGGCGGCCATAAAAATGGTACTTAACAGCCGTCAACACTCCCGTGCTACCATCCGGATTCAGGCACATGATCGTACAAATTTACTTGCCGGTGGTAACAAACCCCGACACATAGGTTAGAAAAACTTTGTATAGAATCTAACCTCTAGATGTATGGAAGAATTCGGCATTTTTGTGTTATTTTCGGAGCTATTTTTGGTGGTTTTTGTGCTTTGCTTGTTCTGCGGATTTGAGGGGGTTTCTCTCCGGATTTGTTTGTGTGACAACCTCACCCGAGATAATTCCGTACTATCGCCTAAACCACTCCATTTGGTCATTAAGCGATAATAAAGAATCAGCTCGTTGAGTGTTGCCGGTTCAAAGCCCGGTAAATCACTTGTACAACACACAGAGGATCGAACACGCATACATTAAAAGTCCCACGAAGGAGAGTCCAGAGTACCTTACAAATTAATCCAAATTTCCCCTGTAGGGTAAAATTATTACAACCATTGTTCTTGACATGAAAGGTAAATGGTTTAGAGTTTGAAAGATAGCGGAATTAAACTAAACAATAACTTGGCATCATGGGAGGCCACCCATAACACCATTTCTCCTCGTCCACCCATTCCAGCTCCCAGTCGGGTGGGATTTCACTAGGCCAAACATTGTCACATGAAAGCAACATTTATAGCAAGGCTGAGTATACTAATACTCAGCAAGGATTACCCATCTAAAATAAGGACATCACCTCTAAGCACGCAAGGCCTTTGGCTGGTGGGTTTGTTTTGTCAAAAAGATACTAAGGAGTTAATCCTTACTTTCAATATTTTAGCTCAAGTTCCAGTAGATTAATTCATTACTAGATAAGCAACTATTGCAAGCATGAGTTGTGCAATACAATTTAATCAAACATCAAGTTTATCAATATTCCATCATAAAGGGATCATCATGGCCAGATAATTAAGCACTCTCGGATGACGGTGAGAGGCCGACAATCGATCGATTAATAACCTTGCAAGGTGGACCTAAACATACGGGAGAAATGCCCTCACAAAGAGTTCATTCAACCAGGCGGTTCCCGTCATTCCTCGGATTGGGATCGGATGCCACAGTCCTAGGTACAAGGCTATCCGGCACGCCTCACACTAGCGTCCAGCATCGCACATGCACCACAGTTTGCAAGACTAGGGCCGCAACCCAAGATTAGTAGTGCAAACTTCCCGCACCGTATCATTTGAGTACTAGGCTTACCGTACCCATTTCTGACAAATTTTTAGTACGTTCTAACGCTCAATTTCTTAACCACTAAACCGGAGCCCAAAATCCCATGCTCTTACCACGTGAGCAATCCAATTTAACATTCTTATGATTCCAACATAAGAACCTATTCTCGCGAGCGAAGTACGTCGCTCGACTTGTACCAGATCCTTAGTGCATAGCAACTAGCGACCTAGCATACTAGTAAAAGATCATAGGTACTTAGGGATCATGCAACTAGGGTTTCAATTCAACTCCTGAACATAAACGCACATAGATAACCAATCATAATTTCAGAAGATAAAAAGAAAGCACATAGGTGAATGATAAATCGGGGCTTGCCTTCGGCAGCTCCAGCAGTTTGACAATCTTTCGAACTTTGGTCCGGGTCTTGATCTACGGTCACGAAGTGCACGTCTTCTCCTGCTCCCTCGTCCTCGTCTGTCGGCACGAGCGTGTAGCTTCCGTCATGGACTTCTACACTGAGGATGCATATGTAGGAACTATTTGATGAAGGTGATATAATTAAACACACACAACTAGCATAGGGTGCCAAGTTGACCACATTCACCTAGATAAGAATATCTTCAGCATACTCTTCCATAAAGACACATAAACAACTATTTATTAGTATTTATTTTGATGACGATTGTGTGCACATCTATACAAACAAAATAGAATCACTTCGCAAACAACTAAGTTCGCTTTAAGTTATCCTTCTGGGGGTGTAACTTAAGATGAAACACAATTAAGTCCTTACAAGAGTGATTTCTTTATTTCTCTTTTTATAATACTTAGTTTCTTCCAAAAATCATTCCGTTTAAACCATGCAGGATATCACAGTGAGAAGTTTTGTACATGCACACAGTGTAACAACAGAGCTACTGCCAAAAATTCATAGCAAACCGAGCTATATTTTAAGCATGAAAAATACAACAAGTTATTACTATGTAGAGAAAACAACTCATGCACTGGAGCTCAAACTTTACACAGAGACTCTCTGGACTATAACTAGGCTACACACCAGAAATGAGATCCAGAAACTATTTCTAGCAGGCTACACAAAAATAACCATTTTCAGCCTAGTTAAGCACAAATAATTTACACAGAGACATAAAAGACTAAACTAGAGCCTAACTTTCTCCTACAGCACAAACATGGCACAAACATCATCTAGCCCAAAGATGAGCATTACTGCATCATCATAATATGCACTATGAAAAACCTATGCACAAGCATAACTCAGAAACATATATCTGGACAGTTCATAAATACATGATAAAATCACCAAGAGCACATCCAAGCCTAACAAGATGACAACCACAAGTTGAGCAACAGAAAGTATTCACATGAAGCTGCACAAAATATATACACAGATCTAGCATAAATACAAAAGACATCATATCTAGAGATTCACTCAGTAACTTTGTGCAAACACTTAAATTTAGCCTATACTAGTCATGACTAACAACATATCCAAAGATCAAACTCAGCACAGGAGTACATTCCAAGTTATGAACAAAACATCCAAACTGAGTTTGAATTTTTGTACAAAAACTACTTATCAAAAGTATAGACAACCATTCTAAAAGATGTAGGTTTGTGCATAAGGAAAGCAACAAAATTGGTTTTGCATTTTTCCAATTTTTCTGCTAAGAGATATGAATTTTGGAAAGGGCTGGACCTAGTTGGAAGGAAATTAAGATAAAGATCATCACGAACAGGTCCCTAATTCACAGAACAGCCCCTGGAATTCACAACTATGCCCTTCCGGCGGCGGGTGAGCTCGTCGGCGGCGATGCACGGTCGGAGGAGGCAAACAAATGACGGGGATGTGTAATTGAGCTCACTGTGGCTCGATTGGTGGCGGTGGTGTGCCGGAGGTGGCTCCGCCGAGCAGCGACGGCGAGGCCGCGGCGGCGCGCCCTCCTCGGCTCGGATTCTGGTGACTGTAGGGACGGAGCTAGACCATGGACGGCTGGGGAGGCTCGAGTGGAGTCTAGGGAAGAGCTTTGAAGTGCTTGTTGGTCACAGGCACGAGCGGAAGGAGAGGTCCCCGGCGGCGGTGGCAATGGCGGACGGCGGCGGTGTGGTGCTCGCACAGGGAGAAAGGAGAGGGGGTTTTATAGCGAGCACGACGTGGAGAGGTGGTTTCACCCGATCTTCGTCGACTACAGGGGTCCAAGCGTGGGCGCTGGGTCGGTGGCGACGTGCAGCTAGGCCCCGGCCAATGACGGCCTCAGCGTGCGCGCGGGCACCGCGTGGCACCAGCCTACGCGTCCTATCCTGCGTCACCGTCTTGGCGCACAGTGGCGGAGGGCGATCCCCTTGGACCGGTGGTCGTAGGCCTGCCTCGGTGTGCGTGCCCGAGGCGTATGGAGGTGGTCGACGTGGCGCGCGCGCGACAGCGTCGTGCGTGGGCACGTTCCCGGCTCGTTTTGTTTCAAAGTGTCCCTATTAGCAAAGTTCCAAGGCATAATTAGCAAAGTTGAAGATCAACTGAACCTCTACAACATTTACAAAGGTCGATTGGTGGTTTGATCAACAAATTTTGCATAAACGTCATGCCAACCTGGGCATTTTCTCGGCGCCGGTAAACAATAGCTTCTACCGTTGACCAAGGTGTTCTACCCCTTTCCACTTCGAATTGGAAATGCCAATCAATAGCAAAGTTGTGTCTCATGAAAAACTGAACAACTTTTAGTTTGGCAGATTTTGAAGTGTTTAGGTGAAATCTAGAGAACGTGGCAAAAGTTCTAGGCAGGGTATTAGGATCCAAGGGTTTGACTAGGAGTTTGACCTTATCCTTGACCAAGGGCTTAAGCACTAATGATGTTGACTTGATTAAGAAGATGATTAGCACTAATTAACACTAATTAAAAACACGGGGTGTTACAGCCTACCCACTTAAAAGTAATCTCATCTCGAGATTCGAATTTAAAAGATAGGCGGGAAGATACTTACGATGTTGGCTTTGAAGAAAACCAGAATACTTGGTGTTGAGAAACTGCTCGGTTTCCCACGTAGCCTCTTCTTCAGTGTGGTGACTCCATTGTATCTTGTACATCTTCACTGTTTGTCTTCTTGTTTGTCTTTCTTTTTTATCTAGCACTCTCATTGGGTATTCTACTAATGATATGTCAGGTTCTATCTCTGCATTGGTCTCGATGATTATTTGTGCTTCCGGTATTTGATCACATTTCTTCAACTGGGAGACGTGAAACACATCATGTACTACGGAGAGTCTGTCGGGGAGTCTAATACGATAGGCAACTGTACCGAACTTCTCAGTGACTTCATAAGGGCCGATATAGCGTGGAGCTAAGTTCCCTTTTACTCCGAATCTTTGTACACCTTTGGTTGGTGACACCTTTAAGTACACATAATCACCAACTTCAAATTCTCTGGGTGCCTTAGCCTTGTCATGGTAGCTCCTTTGTCTCATTTGAGCAGCTCTCAAATTTTCTCTAATCACAGCCACCTTCTCTTTGGCTTTTTGTACTAGCTTAGGACCGAATAATGTCCTCTCACCTGCTTGTGACCAATTCAAGGGGGTGCGACATCTTCGTCCATACAAGGCTTCAAAAGGAGCCATTTTCAAACTAGATTGGTAGCTATTGTTATAAGCAAACTCTGCCAAGGCTAAGCATTTGTCCCAAGTCTTGTCAAAATGAATGACACAAGCTCTCAACATATCTTCCACTATTTGATTCACTCTTTCTGTCTGACCATCAATCTGGGGATGATAGCTAGAGCTATGGATCAACTTGGTACCCAAGGATTCATACACTTGTGCCCAAAAGCGAGCAAGAAATTGGGTGCCTCTATCGGATAGGATAGTTTTTGGAACACTATACAAGCGCATGATGAGGTCAACATAGATCTCTGCATATCTCTCGGCTGAGTAGGTAGTGTGGACAGTGATGAAGTGAGCGGTCTTGGTAAGTCGATCCACTATAACCCAGATAGAATCATGTTTCTTGGGAGTAAGGGGTAAACCTACAATGAAATCCATGTTGATGTCGTCCCACTTCCACGCGGGTATAGACAACGGTTGCATTTGACCTGCGGTCTTTAGGTGACTAGCCTTAATCCTCTGACATGTATCACATCCGGACATATACTTGGCTATTTCACCTTTCATGTTTGACCACCAGAAATTCTCCCTAAGGTCTCTGGACATCTTGGTACTACCAGGGTGAATGGTGAATTTAGAGAGGTGAGCCTCATCTAAAATCTCCTTTATTTCTGGATCCTAGGGAATGACCAATCTCTGATCGAACCATATCACTAATTTTTCATCTTTTCGGAAACAATTGTACTTGGGATCTCCCTCAGATAATTTCTGGTTGATTAACCGGACACCTTCATCAGTGAGTTGAGCTAAGGCAATTCTCTCATGGAGAGGGGATTCTGTGGAGATGGTGCATAAATTTCTGTGCTCGACCACCTCTAGGTTGAGCTTCCTCATCTCTTCACATAAGGCTTCATTATACGACTCTACCGTTGTCAGGGGGTGAGACCTGGACAGATCCGCTAGGGGGTTACTCTAGAGGTTTGCAGGTTAATGGAGAGGATCGGGATCTAAGAGCGTAGGTGGTTATGCACGGGATGCACACGGAAATCTCGGAGAGACACGAGGAACACGACGATTTATACTAGTTCGGGCCTCCGGAGAGTACAACCCTACGTCTAGTTTGGTGATGGAATTATGCCATGGAGATCTACCCCCAAGGAGGGCGCCCCAGGCCGCCTTATATTGGCCGACGACCTTGGGCTACAAGTCGGTTTCCATCTATCTTAGTTGATTACAACAGGGAAAGCTTATCCGAGCTGGACTGTCTTGTCTTGTACACCAAGTATCTTTACGTCTTTGGGCCCGCATGTCAGGTCGGCGGGTCATCTGGTAGGTCGGACCCACCTGTCGGGGACGGCTGAGACCCTGGTCGGTAGGGACCCATGGGTACCCATGTCTCTCAAGCCCCCGATCGACGTGTAGGCGTAAAGGCCGAAGCGAGGTTGTGTCGATGAGTAGCGAAGGCGCAGCACCGTCGAGGTCGTGAAGGGTGCACGGGGATCCAAAAAAGAAAAACCCCTCTGATGCGCGCACGAAGTTGAACATCGAGCTCCTGGGACGAAGAACCAGAAGGTCGAAGTGAAGACAAGGCGTCGATCCTGAAGAACCGCCGACCTGACTGGATCAGGTATGATGAAGTAACTGCGCGACCTTCAGGAAGGTCGCCATGCCCACCGCAGGTAGGTCGAGCAGAGAAGTAGTGGAAGCAGGCTTCCATTAGGTCGAGGCGACCTTAGGAAAATAGGGCGTCGCGAGACGCAGTAGTGTAGTAGCCCCCGAGCAATAAAGTGACCAGAATGGCCGGTTTGATGCTCCGAAGAAGAAGAAATAAATATCTGAACCTGCAGCCTTCTGCTTAGGGAACATGACTGTGCTCTGTGAAACCAACCCAATGGGACAAAATACTCCGAAATCTTGCAGTCGGGTAGGGGAAAGGCGCGTCAATGCCTCCCTCGGGCGAACAGTGACCTGAAGTAGTCAACGATGGAGATGCCGGGAGGTCTGGCGACCAGAAGTAGGCGACGGCGGAGACGCCGGGAGGTCTGGCGACCTGAAGTAGGTGACGACGGAGACGTCGGGAGGTCAAGCGACCTGAAGTGGGCAACGACGGAGACGCCCGGAGGTCAAGCGACCTGAAGTGGGCGACGACGGAGACACCGGGAGGTCAAGCGACCTGAAGTGGGTGACGACGACGAGGCTGGGAGGTCTAGCGACCTGAAGTAGGCGACGGCGGAGACGACGGGAGGTCTGGCGACCTGAAAGAGGACGACGACAGCCAAAGGCCAAGGTCTTTATAGCCATTGAAGCCTTTTATATACACATTTGTATGACAAATGGTGTGTCCGAGTAGTTGTAGAGGCTCCCGGGCTGCAATGGTGTGGCTACCAAGGTCCCAGCAGGGCTATGATAGCACGCCGACCTCATGGAGGCCTCAAGAAATGACAGATAACCCACGACGACCTGGGTCGTCACAGCCGTTGTGCAGTGGCACAACGCAGGTCGTCAACCTGAAAAATTTAGGTCTAGGCGGCCGAGAAGGTAGCAGGGCCTTAGCGACCTCAAGGAGGAGCTACTTGGCCCGGAGGCCGCCAACGGACAGTGGAGCCATTAAGCACGGAGCCGTCGATGTGATATTTTATCACTATGGGTCGTGGTGACCTGGGAGGCAGCGGGGCCTTAGCCACCTCAAGGAGGAGCTACTTGGCCCGGAGGCCGCCAACGGGCAATGGAGCCATTAAGTACGGAGCCGTCGGTGTGATATTTTATCACTATGGGTCGTGGCGACCTGGGAGGCAGCGGGGCCTTAGCCACCTCAAGGAGGAGCTACTTGGCCCGAAGGCCGCCAACGGGCACTGGAGCTATTAAGCACGGAGCCGTCGGTATAAACCAGCCGTAGAGGCTAAGGCAGTCCAATAGGTAGTAGGACCTAGGAGCCAGGGTGTGAACCCGCCGTTGTAGGCTGAGGTGACCTATCAAGCAGTAGTGCTCTGTCGACCTTTGCGATGGTGATGTCGTGGACCCAGAGGTCGTCGGAGGCCAAGAGACCTTGAAGAAAATGCTGATATGGGGGGCATAATGAGTCCATGGACGCCGGGAGGTCTGGCGACCTTGAAGAAGACGACGACGGAGCCACCAGGAGGTCTGACGACCTTGAAGAAGACGACGACAGAGCCGCCGGGAGGTCTGACGACCTTGAAGAAGACGATGACGGAGACGCCGGGAGGTCTGGCGACCTGAAGTGGGCGACGAGCCCCCGAGTGTGGAAGCTGGATGGGTCGTGGAAGCGCCGAGTCGCCTCCTGCTGCGAGCCAGAGAGGTCCACTAGGCAATGAAAGACACACCAGGTCGTCGTAGAGCTGGGCCTGTAAAAGAAGATAAACGCTAGGTCGGTGTAAAAAGTATAACAAAATCGTAGCCTGAGCTAGACATACGCATGTTGTTTTGTTTGAGAAAGCATTCCCCTCATCGTACCAGGCACAAATTATGCGAACTCAAAAGCTATGAAGCTGCAAAACGTGTCCCCTCCACTAACCCAACTCAGTGGAGGAATGGCTTACCGACTGCATGGCTAAGCGTGGAGGCTTAGGTGCAGGCGACGCGCAGAGGGGGGCCTTGGACCCAAGGTCTCGCAACCATACGACTTAAGAATGTGCATAACGAGTAAAAGACATTTAAAGGGAGAATGGACAGAAGTTAGTTTAGTCCCTCAGGTCTGGCGACCTTTAGATTGGCAAAGCCAAGCCGCCGAGCGTATCGAGGTTGGCTATACCAAGCCCCCGAGCGTGTCGAAGGGGGAGGGAAAATAAAGCAGGAGAAAAAACATGTAAAGCAGGTCGGTGAAAGTAACGAAGACTGAGGTGATCGCCGTAATAATATTTAATTGAAACTAGCACTTAGCTTGTGGAGTCACTGTGGCCGAGGTCGACGTGGCGAGCTCGAGATGCCGAAGAGGTCGTTGATAAGCCACTGGAGGTCAGCGGTAAGCTGTTGGAGGTCACCAAAGAGGTCGGTGATGTGCGTGATGACGTAGTAGGTCACCGAGACAAGCCGAAGCCGTGCCGAGCTACGGAGGAATCGAAGAAGGCCGACGAGGTGTCAAGACGTCGACGCCGAAGAGACCGGTGGTGAGCAGTTAGAGGTCGAAGCAGCCGACGTAACGTTGCAGGTTGCTGGGTCGTGGTGGTGCCTGTTGCCGAGTCGACGCGGCCATCGGGGTGTGGCCAGCCGGCCGCCTGCCAAGCCTGTTCACACGCAAGCGTGGTGTAGATTGGTTGCCTTCACGTGTAGGTCTGGACCTTCAAGGACACTAGCATGATCCGCCCTTGTATATATAAATAAAAAAAAGATAACGAAGCAATTTTTCATTAGCCGTTATGACTCATCCCGAGCAATAGAATAGATCTGAGTAGAAAAAAAAAGGAAGAAGGAATTGGTCCCTGTTTTAGGCGACCGTGGAATCCTGGTCGAGGCCGGACTCGACGGCCACCACCCAAAGGTCGGCATGCAGTGGAGAAGCGACGGCACATGGACCCGCACCGCCATGCCGGTAGCCGACGGATCACACCTTGTTGACCTAAAAATTTGCTCGACGAGTCCTCGTAGACGTGGAGTCGTTTTTAGAATCAAATACGAAAGCTCATAAGCTAGCATGTGCCTCGGACATAGCCAATCGGAATAAAATAAGTCAAACAGAATAAGAAGCAACGATGACTTCCCGTTTACGTAGATGAATTTGCTGGTTGATTTGGCTTTGATCGTGGTGGACACGGAGTCCGCACACTCGGATGCTCAAGGCCCGCCGCCAACGTTGATGCATGCACCAAGTTGATGGAGTAGATGGATTCGTCGACAACGATGCCATCGTAGGGATCAACGTCAACACCACGCAACACCGTGAGGCCTTTTCTTGACGGCCGGTGATTAGATCACTGGAGTAGGTCACGGGCGGGTGGGTCGCGAAAAATTTTCTCACGCGCCATCCGAAGAACGAAGACACCAACCTCGTGATTAGATCAGAAGGTGGCAGCGAGCAGGTCGCCGCGGAGATATCTTCGTGTCGTCGCTGAAGAGGACGCTGGGTCCGGCCACCATGCTGCACAGCGAGCTCCCGATCACCCCTACCTGGTGCGCCAACTGTCAGGGGGTGAGACCTGGACAGATCCGCTAGGGGGTTACCCTAGAGGTTTGCAGGTTAATGGAGAGGATCAGGATCTAAGAGCGTAGGTGGTTATGCACGGGATGCACACGGAAATCTCGGCGAGACACGAGGAACACGGCGATTTATACTGGTTCGGGCCTCCGGAGAGTAAAACCCTACGTCCAATTTGGTGATGGAATTATGCCATGGAGATCTGCCCCCAAGGAGGGCGCCCCAGGCCGCCTTATATTGGCTGACGACCTTGGGCTACAAGTCGGTTTCCATCTATCCTAGTTGATTACAACAGGGAAAGCTTATCCGAGTTGGACTGTCTTGTCTTGTACACCAAGTATCTTTACGTCTTTGGGCCCGTATGTCAGGTCAGCGGGTCATCTGGTAGGTCGGACCCACCTGTCGGGGACGGCTGAGACCCTGGTCGGTAGAGACCCATGGGTACCCATGTCTCTCAACCGTCATGCAGTTGCAATACTTACGGCTAAGCGCATCTGCAACCACGTTGGCTTTGCCGTTGTGATATTGGACTTCAAGGTCATAATCCTTTATCAACTCCAACCACCCTCTTTGCCTCATATTCGGATCCGTTTGGGTGAAAATATATTTAAGGCTTTTGTGATTGGTGAAAATATTGCAGTGATTTCCCATCAAATAATGCCGCCAAATTTTTAAGGCATGCACAACCGCTGCTAGCTCAAGATCATGGGTAGGATAATTCTTCTCATGTGGTCGAAGTGCTCGTGATGCATAGGCAATAACCCTGCTGTCTTGCATAAGCACACAACCAAGGCCAGTGCCTGAAGCGTCACAATACACCTCAAACGGTTTCATCATATCTGGCTGTGCTAGCATTGGGGCTGATGTTAAATTTTCCCTCAAGATGTGGAAAGCCTTGTCACAAGCTTCATCCCACACATACTTGACACCTTTCTTCAGCAGTTCCGTCATGGGTTTAGCTATTCTGGAGAAATCTGGAATAAATCGACGGTAATAACCAGCTAGACCCAGAAAACTGTGAATTTGATGCACAGACTTAGGTGGCATCCAATCCATGACCTCCTGCACTTTGCCAGGATCCACAGAGATACCATCCTTGAAAATAGTGTGACCCAAGAATTTCACACTACCTAACCAGAATTCACATTTGGAGAATCTAGCCTAAAGCTTATGATCTCTCAAACGCTGCAAAACAATTCGAAGATGTTCTGCATGTTCTTCATTCTTGGAATAAATAAGGATATCATCAATGAAGACCACTACGAACTTGTCCAACTCATTCATGAAGACAGAGTTCATAAGGTACATGAAATAGGCGGGTGCGTTTGTGAGACCAAAGGACATCACCAGAAATTCATAAAGACCATATCTGGTGGAGAAGGATGTTTTCGGAATGTCACTCGGTCGAATCTTAATTTGATGATAGCCCGATCGAAGATCGATCTTTGAAAAGACTTTGGCACCAGCCAATTGATCGAAGAGAACATCAATGCAGGGCAAAGGATATTTATTCTTTATTGTCACCGCATTGAGAGGACGATAGTCAACACACATCCGCAGACTACCATCTTTCTTCTTCACAAAAAGAGTGGGACTTCCCCAAGGAGATGAACTTGGGCGAATGTACCATTTATCAAGCAATTCTTGCAATTGATTTTTCAACTCGGCTAACTCTTTGGGTGGCATATGGTAAGGTCTTTTGGAGATAGGTGCAGTGCCAGGTTGAAGTTCTATCACAAATTTGATGTCCCTGTCTGGTGGCATGCCAGGCAAGTCATCGGGAAACACATCCGGATATTCACAAACTATCGGAATGTCATCAAGTAAAGAAGTGATAGCTGCAAAAGCATAAGACTGCCCAATGCATTGGAAAGTAAGTAGAGAGTAGAGGTGCCCACAGTAGGTGAATTGATTTCTATCATTCTTGTAGCAAGGTCCAAGATGACTTTATGTTGTGTCAACAACTCCATCCCTAGAATTACATCAATACCTTCTAGGCCCAAGGCAATGAGATTTGTTGGAAAGACTTTGCTACCTAGCTCAAGTGGCACTCTTAAGGCTAGGTCTCTAGTGGTAACACTTCCACCAGGTGTTGTTATTAGAAAAGGTCGGTTCATGTGACAACTACCCAAACCCAGTTTGTGCAAAATTTTCCCATTTATGAAGCTATGTGTAGCACCAGAATCAAACAACACTTTAACTTAATAGCTTCGGATAGAAAAGGTACCCGTCAGCACTGCTGCTCCTTCTGGCATATCCACTATGAAAGTGAAGTTCAGTTTGCCTTGCTTCACTTGCACAGTGGGCTTCTTGCCCTGATTGCCCTGCCTGGCCCCTGAACCTTCACCTTGCTGGTAGGTCTTGATCTGCTTAGACTTGGGACACTCGTTTGCATAGTGCCCTGGCTGCCCACAATTGTAGTAGCGATGGTCCTTGACCGCATTGTTGTTGGCCGGGGGTGCACTAGGCTTGTAAGGCTGCTGCTGTGCCTTACGGTACTGTTCCCAGAGGACTTGTTCTGAGACGGGGTCACTCTCCAGTGTCCAGATAAAGATGACTGGGAATGCCCCTGCGTGCTCTTCTTGACAAAGCGGAATTTCTTGCCTGATCCACCAGTAGTGGTGAATTCGGCCTGCCTCTTCTTATCCTTTTGTACCCTTCTCATGGCATCTTCCGGGGAGATGGCCTTGTTCACAAGGTCCTGATAGTTGTTAGGCTCAAAGAGATTAAGCCTCTCATAGAGATCTCTGTCCAACCCATCCCGGAAACGCTCTATCTTGTTGGGATCACTATCCACATGATGTCCACCATACTAACACAAGGAATTGAATTTCTTGGCGTATTCATACACCGTGTCAATACCTTGCTTCAGTGCAAGCAACTCCTTCATCTTCTGGCCCATGAGACCCTTAGGAACGTGGTGTTCCTTATAGGCTCTCTTGAACTTAGTCCGAGTGACTTGATGTCCAGCTGGAACCATGGACTTGAAGTGCTTGCATGACAACAATGCAGCACCACGAAGTTGTAAGGCAGCGAAGCTGGCCTTACTCTCCTCTGACCACGGCAAGATGAACATTGACAACTTTGCCTCAATGGCCTTGATCCATGCATCAGCAGCTAGAGGCTCCTTGGCCTCCTCGAACGTTGGGGGCTTCATGGCATAGAAGTGCTCATACTTGGTGACCAAGGGTTGGCCATCCTGGTTCCCCCCCCCCCACGTGGGGCTTGCTGTAGCTGTTGAGCAATCTGCTGCTGCGTTTGCAATATCTGTCGCATCACCTCAGTTTCGGTGGCGATGAACTGCTCTTGGATTGTCATGTTGGGAGGAGGTGGCGGAGCATCACTCCCACTTGCACCGAAACTATTGGGGGAGGTGCGTGTTGGTCCCACCATCTGAAATTCATGGAGTTTTCATTAGCCACATATTCGTAAGCTTGCTTACATTAATCCACAAGAAGAATATGCAAGACGAAAACTCGTAAATATCCACATTTTAGAACCGGACAGCGCAGCTGATTTGGCGAAAAAATCATAACTCTCTGCCCATACATGGAAAAAATTCTCCTTTTTGGTCAGTAAGTGTAGAATTTTGTGAGCTCCAACATTGGTATTCAACTCAGGGTCGAATTCCAACGTTATCATGCTCGAAAAATTCCGTAACCGAGCTTCTGCCTAACTGTTTTCACAGGAGGCCGAGATGCACTAAAATGGCCATAATTCTCGGTACGCTTATGCAAACATGATAAATTTTGGTGAGCATGATCTTGACAACATTTCACACAACTTTGGTATTCGCGTAAGATCCAGTTTTGATCACGACAACCCAAATTAATTCATGGAACATAACATCACAAGGTGTTCCTCCAATAGCATTACAAGATGCATAGTTTTGTGGATCACCAACAACAACACGAATTACAAGGGAAATGAAACACAACACACATACTCTCCGTACAGCCTAATCCCTTCCACAAAATCTAGCTGAAAAGGCTAAATCAAGAGTACATGTTAGTATCCTAAAACATCATCTGAGGCAATCTAGTTGCCCGCAGCGGAGCCAGTGCTGGACTGAGGAGAGGTAGGGGGTGGTCCGTCAGCGCTGTCCTCGTCCAAGCCTGAGTCTCCCTGCAGCTCGTCAAGAGCGGCAGGTGCTGCGAGTGGAACAACTGGTGGCTAATGCAACTGGTGCGCCATAGCCTGCCACACCACCACCTCAACCTCCATGTTGACGACCTGGTTCTTGTTGGAGATATGCCCTACAGCCAACTGGATTAGATCCATTAGTGGGTTCAGATGGATTTGATCCATTGGGTTGTAAAAGTCATAATGGGCCTCAATTGTTGTAAAGCCCATTAGCATTGGAAGGAGGTGCACCATCTATTAGTCCCGTATTGCTAATGGACGATGGTGTAGGGGATTTTCCCCTCATAAATATGGATCATACCCCCTGACTTGGATGACTCTTGAGCAACAGCAGCGCCGCCCACGCCCTCTCGTTGCGCCCGCAGACCTAGCAGTCCGGTGTGTGACGCTTCCTTCCCGTATGTGTGGATACTTTGGAGGTGCTGCATCTGGAGCACTCAGACGAGCCACACCTGAAAGACGTGACGTGAGCAACTGCACGGCACTGCTACCGTCGACACGTTCGTCTACATCGAGACGGTTCCGCTGCAACTGCGCGTCTAGTGGTAATCTCGTGATCTATAATTGCAGTAGATCTTGTTTGCGAGGAATTCTGTTTTGTGCTAGTGTAGCCTCCATGTATCCCTTCAGCGGTATCAAAGCCATAGCTGCTAAGTTTTAGATTCGGGATGTGTGCATATGGTGATATGCGTGGACATAGATCAAAATTGTGATCGGTTTCATGTTCTTGTCGTGATGGTCGTGTAACGAATTACACCTACCGGTAGGTTTCCGGCATCGGAGTTAAGTGATACACGTAAACTCAGTCACGACGAGGAGGAGATCAATTGATTGGTCGATCAAAGCTAGGTCAAGTGCCATGCGCATGGGATGAGCGGCGGCGGCGGATTGGATCCGCTACCGGCCACGAGAAAATCAGAAAACATGATGTTCGGTAAAACAGCCATAACTTTCTGTGATTAACTCGAATGGAGACGTTTTCTATATGAAAATTGATCTACAAAAAATTTTACACATGAGATTAACTAGCATTGCTAGTCTCGGCGAAATTAGATTTTCCAAAATCGGTTTGTAAGATGGGTTTTTCGACAGTTTAAGTTTAGACGTCGGAAGTACAATAATCTGTTTTGCAGGTTTTGTGATCGGTATGGCCCATATGTGTATGTGATGCATGTGTGTAATTTATTCATGACCTACATGTCACGCGTATGGCAATACGGCTGGAGCCACATGTATTGTCAAAAATTAATGTAATGGTCTGCGTACCAAATTGTGATGATCCAATGCGCAATTGTGTAATTCTCTTTGCTAGCATGCGTTAGATAGTTCTTGGAGGACTCATCACTGGAGGATGGCATACATAGATCATGAAGATGGAGATCATCATGATGGACAGTACAATGGATATGGAGATCACCATGTGTTAATGGGCCATACCGTGTCATTACTATGTGAATGTCATTCTTATTGTTTTACTTCTACATATGCGATGACATTGGTTATTTTTCTTCACGTGACAATAGAAGTAGAACGATCCCTCGGTAATGTTCAAGTTTCATGCTCTCCCAAACCTTGCACTGTCACGAGTCTTGTACGATTGGTGGTGGGTCTATGAAATTAGGGCGCCACCAATTTTCCTCGACTAGATGGGTTCGTATCAGATACTTACAACATAAGGTTTGGTTACTTGATCAAAGCCATCTTAACGGTTAAGGGCTTTGGGGCATAAAGGTTGGGCGTCGAGACATAGAGATGTCACCCAACACAGGAGTCATATGTGATATGATTGGCAAAGAGTTGCTTACCGATCTACATGTCTTCTAGCGGTGATGCTAAAGCTCACTAGTCGACTTGGTAGTTGTGGGTCCTGAATCACTAAGTATCAATTGAGGGATATTGATTTTAGTGGGAGTAGATTCCGTTAAATGCTTAATATAATCTACTCCGTCATGGATGCGTTGTCTTAGTATTTTGCATTATTTTGTTGTAGATCAATGGCACCTAGTAACACCACATAGTTTACTTTACGTACGGTCGTTGAGAATGACAAATTGAATGGAACGAACTATACGGATTGGATCTGTAACTTGAGAATTGTTCTCAAGATTGAGAAAAAGGAAGAAGTTTTAGACACCCCGTTACCAACAGAGAGTGACATCGAGAAAAGCACTGACAGTAGCCATGTGATGGCAATCCAGAACAAGCCTACCTTTAAAAGGAAAGGTAATTCTTGGAAGAAGAAGGGCAAGGCTAAAGATGGGATATCTAAGCCAACGCCCAAGGCTAAAGCTGGATCAACTGCTGATAATAAGTGCTTTCACTGTCATGACCTGGGTCACTAGAAAAGAAACTGCAAGTTGCACTTAGCTTCTATGAAAAGCAAGGAAAGTAAGGGTACTTCTACTTCAGGTACACTTAATGTTTATGTTACAGACATTTTCCTCACTGATTCTTATATTAATTCTTGGGTATTTGATACTGGATTGGTTGCTCATATTTGCAACTCGATGCAAGGAATGATAAGAAGTAGAAGCGTGGAACGAGAAGAAGTTGATTTCTACGTAGGTAATAATGCAAGAGTTGCTGCATTGAGCGTCAGAACGATGCAACTACACCTCTCGTCAGGATTTATTTTGGAATTGAATAAATGTTATTTTGTTCCTAGTTTGAGTCGAAACATTGTGTCTCCTTCATGCTTGATGAAGGATGGTTATTCATTTACGAGTGGAAACAATGGTTGTGTGATCTCTAAGAATGGAATGTTTGTGGCTTTTGCATCCATTGTGAATGGATTGTTTATTTTAAGTCTTGATGATGCGCCTATCTGTAATATAAGTGCTAAAAGGTCTCGGCCTAATGATTTAAGTCCAACCTACATGTGGCATTATCGTTTGGGTCATATAAGTGAAAAGCGCATGAAGAAGCTCCATACTGATGGACTTTTAACTTTGTTTGATTTTGAATCTTACGAGACATGTGAGGCTTGTTTGCTCGGCAAGATGACCAAGATGCCTTTCTCAGGTTCTCCTGAGAGAGCCTCAGACTTGATGGAACTCATACATACGGATGTGTGCGGACCAATGAGTACGACAGCTAGAGGTGGATACGAATACTTCATAACGTTCACTGATGATCTGAGTAGATATGGCTATGTCTACCTAATGAGGTACAAGTCTGAAACATTTGAAAAGTTCAAAGATTTTCAGAATGTAGTAGAAAATCAGCGTGGCAAGAAAATTAAGGCCTTACGATCTGATTGTGGAGGCGAGTATTTGAGTCATGAGTTTAGCAGTCATCTGAAGAGTTGCGGAATTGTTCCACAGCTTACGCCACCTAGAACACCTTAAAGAAATGGTGTCCGAGCGACGTAATCGAACTTTGTTGGAAATGGTTCGATCAATGATGAGCCAGTCAGACCTACCGTTATCATTTTGGGGTTACACTCTAGAAACCGTAGCTTTCACATTAAATAGGGTACCATCTAAGTCCGTAGATAAGACACTATATGCGACATGGACTGGTAAGACTCCCAGTTTGTCTTTTCTTAAAATTTGGGGTTGTGAAGTCTTTGTCAAGCGACTTTAGTCAGACAAGCTTACATCCAAGTCGGACAAGTGCATATTCGTGGGATATCCTAAGGAGACTTTAAGGTATTATTTATACAACCGTTCAGAGGGCAAAATGTTTGTCGCTCGGAATGGTGTTTTCTTAGAGAAAGAGTTTCTCAAACGAGAGAAAAGTGGACAAAAGGTGTATTATTGAAGAAATTCAAGATGAGCCTCTCGGGCAAGAGTTCACAAGTGATCCTAATGTAGCTGAACGAGTTGAGATTTCTGTGGTAAGAGAAGCACCATCGCAACCACGAAGGTCTGAAAGGGCACGTCGCGCAACTAATAAGCTCAATCTCATGATTGCGGGAGAGCGTGACATATTGTTGTTGGACAATGATGAGCCTATGACATATACGGAAGCAATGATGGACCCAGATTTCGAGAAATGGCAAAGTGCCATGAGATCCGAGATAGATTCCATGGGTGATAATCAAGTTTGGAACTTGGTTGACCTGCTAGATGGTATTAAACCTATACAGTGCAAATGGATCTATAAAAGGAAGAGAGATATGGATGGAAATGTTCACATCTATAAAGTTCGACTTGTTGCAAAAGGTTTTCGACAAGTTCAAGGGATTGACTACGATGAGACATTCTCACCCGTAGCGATGCTTAAATCTATTTGGATTATTCTATCTATAGCTGCATATTTCGATTATGAGATATGGTAGATGGATGTCAAGACAACTTTTCTAAATGGGAATCTGACTGAGGATGTGTATATGACACATCCTGAGGGATTTGTCAATCCGACCAATGCTAGAAAGGTATGCAAACTTCAGAAGTCCATTTATGGATTGAAGCAAGCATCTCGGAGTTGGAACATTCGCTTTGATGAAGTGGTCAAAGGGTTTGGCTTCATTCAAAGTGAAGAAGAACCTTGTGTTTACAAGAAGGCAAGTGGGAGCTCTATAGTATTTTAATCTTATATGTGGATGACATATTGCTGATTGGAAATGACATTCCTATCCTTGAGGCCGCTAAGACCTCATTGACAAATAGTTTTTCGATGAAGGACTTAGGTGAGGTAGCATACATTTTGGGCATCAAAATCTATAGAGATAGATCAAAAAGGCTTATAGGATTAAGCCAAGACACTTACATTGACAAAGTGTTTAAACGGTTCAACATGGAAGAGGCGAAGAAAGGGTTCTTGCCTATGTCACATGGCATACATCTTAGCAAGACTCTGTGTCCTTCGACTACTGATGAGCGGTCGACTACTGATGAGCGGGAACACATGAGTAGAATACCGTATGCTTTGGCTATCAGATCTATTATGTATGCAATGTTTCGTATGCGCATAGTGTTACAAGCAGATACTAATCTGATCCAGGTGAGGGTCATTTGACATTAGTTAAAAATGTTTTTAAGTACTTAAGAAGGACTAAAGACATGTTAGGAGTCTATGGTGGTGAGGAGGAGCTCGTTGTAACGGGTTACACCGATGCTAGTTTCCAAACTAACCAAGACGATTCAAAGTCGCAATCAGGATAAGTATTTAAGATAAACGGTGGTGATGTGAGCTGAAAGAGTTCCAAGCAGGAGACAGTGGTTGATTCTACAATAGAAGCCGAGTACATCACGGCTTCAGAAGCTGCGAAGGAGGGTGTTTGGATAAGGAAGTTCCTTACTGAACTTGGTGTGTTTCCGAATGTCACTAGCCCATTGGATCTCTACTGTGACACAATGGGGCTATTGTGCAAGCAAAGGAGCCTAGGAATCATCAAAAGAATAAACATGTACTGCGGAAATTTCATCTGATACGAGAGATCATTAGACGAGGTGATATCATGATATGCAAAGTACACACGGATTTGAATGTTGCAGATCCTTTGACAAAACCCCTTCCATAGCCTAAGCATGAGGCGCACATGAGAGCTATAGGTATTAGATACATTCTAAATTAGCTCAAGTGCAAGTGGAAGAATGTTAGAAATATGTCCTAGATGGAATCATAGAGATGATTATATTTCATTGTATCCATGACACATTATTCTCTTATTGAATATCCATGAAAGGCGACTTGTATTTGATTGGCAATTATGTGAATTGTTTGTGAAACTCTTTTACTTGTATTGTTATTCAAAAGTTGTCACTAGTATGAGTTGATGACTAGCACATGTTTTAGTTGATGACTATGTTTCACAAGTCATGAACATGGAGATGTATAACTAATAATGTGGGCACATGTATGACATGGGGCTGGACTGACCCAATTTGAGATTTTGTTACATAGTTATCTATTTACACAACGTCTACGCTATGTCCTTAGACTTGAGATTGTCGCATGTACTCAAGATGTTAATTGACCTACTTAGGGGCTATCAACCGCTACTCCGTAACTGGGTAGTTATAAAGGTGGCTTTCGGGTTTGTCAGGAAGCATGTTGTGAGGCATGGTCAATCAAAATGGAATTCGCCCCTCTCTACTTGAGAGATATATCTTTGGGCCCCTCGAGTGATCGGATCAAGAAATGCATGGTCGTGCTGGATTAAGTGTTAACCTATTGAAGGATCTAAATCACAGTATCGAGAAATAGAGGTCAGCTTGGAGCTAGACCAAATATCGTGAGGCAAAGGGAATAGCATGTATGCTATGCTGTGATGGTTCGTCTGATATGATCTTTACGTATGCATATGAGTTGACACGTCTTGCTAGAGGTCGCTGTCAACTATTGGTCGAGTAGGAGTACTTGAGCCATGTCTATGTGTACGTGAACCCGTAGGGTCACACACTTAAGGGATTGGAAGTCGAATGACGATGTACTTGCATAGTTGACTCTAGTGCAAGTGGGAGACTATTGGAGATATGCCCTAGAGCCAACTGGATTAGATCCATTAGTGGGTTCAGATGGATTTGATCCATTGGGTTGTAAAAGTCATAATGGGCCTCAATTGCTGTAAAGCCCATTAGCGTTGGAAGGAGGTGCACCATCTATTAGTCCCGTATTGCTAATGGACGATGGTGTGGGGGATTTTCCCCTCATAAATATGGACCATACCCCCTGACTTGGATGACTCTTGAGCAACAGCCGCGCGGCCCACGCCCTCTCGTTGCGCCCGCAGACCTAGCAGTCCGGCGTGTGACGCTTCCTTCCCGTATGTGTGAATACTTTGGAGGTGCTGCATCTAGAGCACTCGGACGAGCCACACCTGAAAGACGTGACGTGAGCAACTGCACGGCACTGCTATCCTCAACGTGTTCGTCTACATCGAGACGGTTCTAGTGCAACTGCGCGTCTAGTGGTAATCTCATGATCTATAACTGCAGTAGATCTTGTTTGCGGGGAATTCTGTTTTGCGCTAGTGTAGCCTCCCTGTATCCCTTCAGTTTTGCATCTCCACAACGTTCTGCACCAGGCCCAAACGCTTAGCCTCGGAGTGAACCAAGTCCGCACGCAACATGTCGGCTTCGTGGTCGCAGGCGTACAGCTGCTCGATGTACTGAGCACGCTCCTCGTACCACTGAGCACGCTCATCCTGAAGGGTAACAACCACCTACTGCAAGTGAGGGGAACTCTGCCGCTCGAACTGTAAGTCATGGAAGATGACGTCGCTCAAGGTTGTGGAGTCTCTGATCACTCCAGGAAGCATAGCCTCGGTGGCGAGGCGGAAGACCTGCACATTGTACAATGCCTCGAGTAGCCTCAGCAGCTGCTGCATGGTGACCTCAGGAGGGTCGGCCGTGAGCAACTCATCGGTGAGCGACAGCCGCTCATGCCAAGCCAAGTCCTGGGGGTCCGACGCTAGAAACAACCCCAGAGCAGTGAGCATCACCTCCTCCGGGTGCTGCTCGCAGAAGGTGTGTAGAATCCGCAGAGCCGCGGACTCCAATGACTCGACACCATGATGTCCGTACAACATCATGCTCAAGTCCGGCCACTCAGGGTTCTTCGGGTGCGGTGGCACGGTCGCGGTAGTACCCGCGTAGGGGACTCCCTGGTCCCAGAAGTGAAACACCTCGTACACCGGCAGAGTGGTGTAGCCAACCTCCCTGAGGGTGTCCCACAAAACACGGGGAAAGCCCTCCCAGTGGAGGCCATTGGTATGCAGGGTACCATCCACGTCGATCTCGAAGTACTCCGGGTACTCCATCTGTACAAAAATGGGCACAACACGTTAAAACTCAATACGAGCATAACATGAATACGGGTACAAAATTCTCGTAGGTATGAACAAAAATTCATAACGTGACAACCAGAACCCCAAAAATTCCCAAATTTTTACAGCACCTCAGTGAGATATTTGTGCACATTTTTGGTATCCAAAGGTAGAACTGGATCAGATAGGAACACACTCGGAAAAATCTACTTTCAGAGGAAGGTTACCAGGAAAAACAGCAGAACAGAGGTTCACTAATTTGATCATAGATCTAGATTGAAATATCCTAAAATCATGAAAACTTCATAGCATATGCTTGACTTGATGAGGAACAACTTTTGTAAAAGTTGCCTAGCCAGAAACATCCTATATTTGGCTCTAAAAATTCATGAGCCGACAGCAACAAAACTTGACAGAAACTACTTAGGATCAAAGTGAGAGAAAAACCCTTTCTAAGAGCAAGCAGCATATCTAGAAGCATAGCACAAGAGTAGAACAGCAAAATTTTAGGTTCAACAAAATTTTATCATGCATGCACATGTCTTAAATGACCTCACAACTATGGATCTAAAAAGGTGAAGTTAATGACGGTGGCAAGCTTATAAACGACTCTCTCTATAATAACTAGTCGGAGCTATATGTCGTTCACAACGATCGCACTAACGTGGTTAGTGTACCTGCAAGAAAAGAACCTTCCATGCCAACACATCACGGAAGCGTCCACAAACATTACCATTCACTATAGAAATGGTACCCATGCATTTTGCACTGCATGGACAGCGTCCAACCTGAGACACGCCCCTTTTGAATGGAGGGTGTTCCCCTTCGCATGTTCGTAATGCGGAATCATGCACACGTCTGGCAAAGCGTGGTGACATCACAACCTATGATATGTTCATCTTGAATAGAACATGACATCCTTCGTATGACTTACATACGGAAAGCACACGTATAAGACATGTGAGCATCCAACCGAGAAGATAGGATCCGTTAGAATGGATTGCCCTATCAACCCTCGCATACTCGTGATGCGGCACAGCACACGTATGAAACATGTGGCTTAAGAAGTGCTGGAAGTTAGCATAATTAAACCATAAGTTACTTAGCCACCTTAAAGAACCCAAAATTCCCTCTGGAGCATCTCGGTCTAATCATTCCTTAACGATCCAACGTATTTTCAAAATCCAATCAATCTTGGCAAGTTTTATACTAAAACATGTGATTAGTGTTTAAACTAATTACTCTGGTGTATACGGATGCTCTGGTACCAACTGTGACAACCTCACCCAAGATAATTCTGTATTATCGCCTAAACCACTCCATTTGGTCATTAAGCGATAATAAAGAATCAGCTCATTGAGTGTAGCCGGGTCAAAGCCCGGTAAATCACTTGTACAACACACAGAGGATCGAACACGCATACATTAAAACTCCCACGAAGGAGAGTCCAGAGTACCTTACAAATTAATCCAAATTTCCCCTGTAGGGTCAAATTATTACAACCATTGTTCTTGACATGAAAGGTAAATGGTACAGAGTTTGAAAGACAGCGGAATTAAACTAAATGATAACTTGGCATCATGGGAGGCCACCCATAACACCATTACTCCTCCTCGTCCACCCATTCCAGCTCCCAACTAGGTGGGATTTCACCAGGCCAAACATTGTCACCTGAAAGCAACATTTATAGCAAGGCTGAGTATACTAATACTCAACAAGGCTTACCCGTCTAAAATAAGGACTTGACCTCTAAGCATGCAAGGCCTTTGGCTGGTGGGTTTGTTTTGCCAAAAAGCTACTAAGGAGTTAATCCTTACTTTCAATATTTTAGCTCAAGTTCCAGTAGATCAATTCATTACTAGATAAGCAACTATTGCAAGCATGAGTTCTGCAATACAATTTAATCAAACATCAAGTTTATCAATATTCCATCATAAAGGGATGATCATGGCCAGATAATTAAGCACTCTCAGATGACGGTGAGAGGTCGACGATCGATCGATTAATAACCTTGCAAGGTAGACCTAAACATACAGGAGAAATGCCCTCACAAAGAGTTTATTCAACCAGGCGGTTCCCGTCATTCCTCGAATTGGGATTGGATGCCACAGTCCTAGGTACAAGGCTATCTGGCACGCCTCACACTAGCATCCAGCATCACACATGCACCATAGTTTGCAAGACTGGGGCCACAACCCAAGATTAGTAGCGCAAAGTTCCCTCACCGCGTCATTTAGGTACTAGGCTTACCGTACCCATTTTCGACAAATGTTTAGTACGTTCAAACGCTTAATTTCTTAACCACTCGACCGGAGCCTAAAATCCCATGCTCTTACCACGTGAGTAATCCAATTTAACATTCTTATGATTCCAACATAAGAACCTATTCTCGCGAGCGAAGTACGTCACTCGACTTGTACCAGATCCTTAGTGCATAGCAACTAGTGACCTAGCATACTAGTAAAAGATCATAGGTACTTAGGGATCATGCAACTAGGGTTTCAATTCAACTCCTGAACATAAATGCACATAGATAACCAATCATAATTTCAGAAGTTAAAAAGAAAGCACATAGGTGAATGATAAACTGGGGCTTGCCTTCGTCAGCTCCAGCAGTCCGACAATCTTCCGGACTTTGGTCCGGGTCTTGATCTACGGTCACGAAGTGCACGTCTCCTCCTACTCTATCGTCCTCGTCTGCCAGCACGAGCGTGTAGCTACCGTCAGGGACTTCTACATAGAGGATGCATATGCAGGAATTATTTGATGAAAGTTATATAATTAAACACACACAGCACACAACTAGCATAGGGTGCCAAGTTGACCACATTCACCTAGATAAGAATATCTTCAGCATACTCTTCCATAAAGACACATAAACAACTATTTATTACTATTTATTTTGATGATGATTGTGTGCACATCTATACAAACAAAATAGAATTACTTCACAAACAACCAAGTTGGTTTTACGTGATCCTTCCGGGGGTGTAACTTAAGATGAAACACACTTAAGTCCTTAGAAGAGTGATTTCTTTATTTCTCTTTTTATAATACTTAGTTTCTTCCAAAAATTATTCCGTTTAAATCATGCAGGATATCACAGTGAGAATTTTTGTACATGCACAAAGTTTAACAGCAGAGCTACTGCCAAGAATTGAAAGCAAACCGAGCTATTTTAAACATGAAAAATACAACAATTTATTACTAGCAAAAGCAAGAATTATTATTGCAGAGTAAACTACTCATGCACTTGAGCTCAAACTTTACATAGAGACTCTCTGGACTATAAATAGGCTACACACCAAAAATTAGCACCAGAAACTATTTCTAGCAAGCTACCCAAAAATAACCATTTTCAGCCTAGTTAAGCACAAAGAATTTACACAGAAACATAAAAGATGAAACTGCAGCTTAACTTTCTCCTACAACACAAACATGGCACAAACATCATCTAGCCCAAATATGAGCATTGCTGGATCATCATAATATGAACTATGAAATTAAACCTATGCACAAGCATAACTCGGAAACATATATATGGATAGTTCATAAATACATGGTAAAATCACCAGGAGCACATCTAAGCCTAACAAGATGACAGACACAAGTTGAGCCACAAAAAGTATTCACATGAAGTTGCACCAAATACATACATAGATCTAGCATAAATACAAACGACATCATATCTAGAGATTCACTCAGTAACTTTGTGCAAAAACATAGATTTAGCCTATACTAGTCATGACTAACAACATATCCAAAGATCAAACTCAGCACAGGAGTACATTCCAAGTTATGAACAAACACATTCAAACTGAGTTTGAATTTTATTTCAAAAACTACTTATCAAAAGTATAGACAAACCTTTCTAAAAGATGTAGGTCTATGCATAAGGAAACCAACAAAATTGGTTTTGCATTTTTACAATTTTTCTGCTAAGGGATATGAATTTTGGAAAGGGTTGGACCTAGTTGCAAGGAAACTAAGATAAAGATCATCACGAACAGGTCCCTAATTCACAGAACAGCCCCTAGAATTCACAACTATGCCCTTCCGGCGGTGGGTGAGCTTGCCGGCAGTGATGCACAGCCGGAGGAGGCAAACAAATGACAGGGATGTGTAATTGAGCTCACCGTGGCTCGATTGGTGGCTGTGGCCTGCCGGAGGTAGCTCCGGCGAGCGGCGACGGCGAGGCCGCGACGGCACGCCCGCCTCGGCTCAGATTCCGATGACTGTAGGGGTGGAGCTAGACCACGGATGGCTGGGGAGGCTCGAGTGGAGTCTAGGGAAGAGCTTTGAAGTGCTTGTTGGTCACACGCAAGAGCGGAAGGAGAGGTTCACCGGCGGCGGTGGAATTGGCGGACGGTGGCGGTGTGGTGCTCGCGTAGGGAGAAAAGAGAGGGGGGTTTATAGTGAGCACGGCGTGGAGAGGTGGTTTCGCCCGACCTTCGTCGACTACAGGAGTCCAGGCATGGGCGCTGGGTCGGTGGCGACGTGCGGCTAGGCGCCGGCCAATGGCGGCCTCGGCGTGCGCGTGCCAGCATGCGCGCGGGCGCCGCGTGGCACCGGCCTACACGTCCTAGCCTGCGTCAGCGTCGCGACGCACAGTGGCGGAGGGCGATCCCCTCGGACCGGCGATCGCAGGCCTGCCTCGGCGTGCGCGACCAGGGCATACGGCGGCGGTCGATGTGGCGCGCGTGCGACGGCATCGTGCGCGGGCACGTTCCCGGCTCATTTTGTTTTAAAGTGTCCCTGTTTGACCGGCTTAAACTCACGATTTTGGTACAGAACTACTCCAAGTCATAATTAGCAAAGTTGAAGATCAATTGAACCTCTACAACATTTACAAAGGTCGATGGGTGGTTAGATCAACACATTTTGCATAAATGTCATGCCAACCTGGGCATTTTCTCGACGCTGGTAAACAGTAGCTTCTGCCGTTGACCAAGGTTTTCCACTCCTTTCTACTTGGAATTGGAAATGCCAATCAACAACAAAGTTGTGTCTCATGAAAAACTGAACAACTTTTAGTTTGGCAGATTTTGAAGTGTTTAGGTGAAATTTGGAGAACGTGGCAAAAGTTCTAGGCAGGGTATTAGGATCCAAGGGTTTGACTAGGGGTTTGACCTTATCCTTGACCAAGGGCTTAAGCACTAATGATGTTGACTTGATTAAGAAGATGATTAGCACTAATTAACACTAATTAAAAACACAGAGTGTTACTATTTGAGGGGATCATGGGTGGATGTCTTGTGCATTTTGTGGATGATCTTGACCCCTCAAACGCCGGGATTTACCCCCTCGATTCATGGATTTTTGGAGTAGCTCTTGGTGTAGGCTTGTGCTCGGGAGATTTGTGATTTCGGTTGATTGGACAGGTTTGGGGCTCCAAGATTTTAGGCATAGCATCCCTTAGAGACGCTTCTCATCTACCTAAAATTTGGGCTCAATCCATCCAGCGGTTTGGGAGATCCAAGGTCGGGAAGTTGGTGTTGACTTGCATATCGAGCTCGCGTAGCTTCTGATCGTGAGCGACGGACAGTCCGTCTTGTGCTCACGGACAGTCTGTGGTGACTGTGTTCATTGCCAGTTTGTCGTGTGTTCGTCGTGTTCTTGCAAGCTCATGTTTCGATCGATTGAGGCGCTAGGGTTATGTTGCACGGTGTTTGATGGACAGTCCGTTGGTCAATGACGGATAGTCCGTGAGGGCGTGCGCGAGGTGCAGTTTCTGGTGGTGTCCACGGATGGTCCGAACTGCAGTGTC
The DNA here is from genome assembly GCA_036936925.1 of Cenchrus fungigraminus. Lineage (NCBI taxonomy): Eukaryota > Viridiplantae > Streptophyta > Magnoliopsida > Poales > Poaceae > Cenchrus > Cenchrus fungigraminus. The sequence goes on along the minus strand of CM072779.1, from coordinate 77,325,807 downwards.
GGACAGTCTGCGAGCTCGACGGACAGTCCGCGAGTGTTGGACGGATAGTTTGTGTGGCCTGGGTTGGCTCTGGAGGTTCTGTTCGCTAACTCAGACAGTTCGTGACCCCTATACGGACAATCTGTGGTAGCGACGGATAGTCTGTCCTCCTCTGATGGACGGTCCGTGGTAGACCTCGCAGATTTGGCTAAGTGTTGAGCCGTGTGTGTTGTGCTTCCGCTTTGCTTCAAGTTGTGCTTGTTCCTAGGGTTGGTAGCTTCGGTGTGACTACGTGACCTTGACAAGTTCGTGTGGGAATCCTCGGTAGTGATTTTGGGACTTAGCCGGTTTTGAGTCGGAGAAATTTTTATCGGCTCCCATTCACTCCCCCCCCTCTGGTCGCCTAATAGGTCCTTCATCTCGAAAATTCAACTTTGGACCTTTGGCAACAACTCTGTGTTGATGGTATAATTGCTGGTTGTAATTGTGAACAGGTGGTTGCTGATAATTGTAATATGGGTTGGGATTTGGATTGTATTGATAACTGTGGCTAGAAAATTGTTGTTGTCTATATTTTAATGGTTGTTGGTTGGAATTGTGGAAATTGGATGGTGGGTTTGGTGGTGGGGTTGGTGTGGGATTTGGTGGTGGTGGCATATGGCTGTTTTGGGAAAAGCTCTTCATGCTCATGGAGGTTCCATGGATGTTCACTGTTCACATCTCCATCATATTGTCCTTCACCATATTCAGTATACTCATCATCCTCAAACTGGCCATCCTGTGACCAAGGCTGGTACGCATGATGTTTGTATGCCATGGTATTTGAACTAGATGCAAAATTTACCCTTTTCTCAGCATTGTGCTCACCTTTATACAATTCTGTCCTTCTAAGTTGAGGAATTTGATAACTAGAAGTGATATTCTTACCCTTAGTACTGGAGTCGTTGCCTTCTAGGAAGGGATCTTGCACTTTTACTCCTAAATCTTCGGCTAATTTCAAGTGTTTCTCAAGGCTAGTGTTGATGGACTGGTTCTGGGCCTCTTGTGTTTTCATGAAGTCATCCAAGGTTCTTCTTATACCATCCACCTCCACAGTTGTAGCACATAGCCTTGCTTCTTGCTTTGCAGGAGTTCCTGTGTTCACTATCGCCACCCTTGTAAATTCAGTTTGAGCAGAGCTCTCGCTAATCAGATTCACAAAGAATTTTTACCACCGTCTGAGACTTGGATTTGGTTTGGGGAATTTACACAAGCACTTGGCTTGCAACCTTCACCAAAGAGTCTCTCTCCAATCGCCACGCGGAATTAGATCCTAAGCCAAGGCCCGGAATTTTACACAAGGACAAGTGCCTTGCAACCCTTGTTGGCCAAGAATCGACCCCTAATTCCTGGGAAATTTGGGTGTTTCTCCATAGAATTGGGTGGGTGGGTGGGATTTTAGGCGGGTGAGCCGCAACCACCATTCCACCATGCCAATCGGTCTGAAACCGGGAGATTCGGGTGTGGAAGCGAGTGAATCTCGTCGAGAACCATAGGCTCTGAGTACCAATTGTCAGGATCGGAATCGATTGGATAGAGGAACGGGAAAGAAGTTCACAGATGCGATGAACAGGGAAAGAGAGTTGGGGAAAATAGCAGTAGAGACTAGCTGCATTGCAAGATTCAAGCGAATTCAGTTACAGAATCAAACCAAACCACGGCCAGGGAAACCACGGGAGTCGCTAGCTACTCTACTACTACCTAGGGTTCATCCCCTTTCTCAATCCATATCCATTACAGCACGAGGTCGGGTCCTATAAGGCATGGACCAGCTAATTAACTTAAGTAAACAGTTTAAGCTAAACATTCTAATTAGTGTTCTATAAGCACAGTATTAGGCGGTAAACGCATAAGGTTCAACAGCAGCGCTTCATCTTGTGATCGACGGCCAGAAGCATAGTCGCTGAACCGTTACCCTGATACGTCGGCTTCAGCTTCAGAAGCTTACTGACGAACTGCAACTCTGAATGGCATTGTCGATCCTGACATGCTTATTCTCCAGCGCCCAGACGGTGGTAGGTAGCCGAGGAGTTTTGCTCGGTGAGGTTCCACAATGACGTCGGGGAGGGCGAATTGGCGAAGGCAGTGTTTGCAGATAGGACTCCCCCCGTGGTGGAGCAGCGAAAGGGTTGACCGTTGACGACCAAAGGCTCACGAAAGTGAAGCCCGGTCCGTCCATGTGTGTGCTCTCAACTGTGGGTCTTTTTAGTTCTAGTTCAAAAAAATACAAAATACTAATTTAAGGCTCACTACTACTTTCTTTTTTTTTGTGGAAGGCTCACTACTACTACTTCGACCGTGTAGTTTTCATGCTTTCCAATTCCAAAACTCTATTCCAGTGTTTTTTTTCCTTCTTAAAAGTTGTTTTTAAAAGACCATGAATCCTGATTGGTACTTGGTTCTTTTATTTTCAAAAGATCATGAATCCTGATTGGTACTTTGTTCTTTTATTTTCAAAAGATCATGAATCCTGATTGGTACTTGGTTCTTTTATTTTCACGAATTCTGTATTTTAACTTTTATTTTCACGAATTCTGTGTTTTAACTTTTAACACCTAAATATTCAAAGAATGTTTAATGAATATAAGGAATAGTTTCTCAATGTACAGAAATATAAAAGAATATTTGATATGTAGGCTGCTAAAGATTCTTGTGGTGAAACCTATCCAACTGAGCTTGAGTCTCTGACTAAGCACACGGATGCTTATTGTGAAGCGCTTGTATGTAAATATCTGCAGTTTTTGACTTTTTCTTCACATTCTACAGACTTTTAATTTCTTCAACTAGTAGGTACAGTTTCTTGATTGGAATTGTGGCCTTGTGGGAGTACTTAAACGTATTTTATACCGAACAGGCCGAACCATTTTTCCCCCCGAGCCACCTCCTTCAACAGGGCGACTAGGGTTTCTTCGTCGCCGACGTCGATCTGACCGGCCCCTCCCCTCCGACGGCCTCCTCGGCATTGGAACGGGTGGGGTCCGGAGCAGATCGACGTCCGGACTCGTTTTTGTTGCTACTAAGGTGTGAAGTCTAGTAGATTAGGGTTCCTTCTCGTTGTCGTCGGCGATGGAGTTTAGGTTTCCGACGGTGGCAACACCACTGGTTCGGCAAATAAAGTTCCCGGGTACCGGCGGGTGCTGCGTGCTTCTGTGCCGGCGAACAATCGGCGTCAGGTATGTGAGCTCTTCGGTCATCCTCGTGGGTTTGTGGCTCTTCCTCGTTGCTGGGTCTCCTGGCGGCGGAGGACGTTTTTTCCGGTCGTCGGTCCTCGGGCCGGCGGCAGCGGATTTTCTTTTCCTCTTTCCTCCTGCCAAGGGGCTGGCCGATTTTCTTTCAATGAAATCGATTCGCTTGGTGTTCTGGGCGATGGATGATGCGGTTGTTCCAATGTTTGGTGTCTCTTGGCGGAAGGAAAGGTGGACGTGGATCGTCGTGGTGGCGGCAATGGCGAACTGGAGATCGGAGATGAAAAAGATGAGATTGGATCTTGAGGACTCAATTGTAATTTTCTTTTTTTTGGAGTTCAGTTTGTAATAGGAGAGAATGTACTGCTTGATGTTTAATATATCTTCCTTTCGAAAAAAAAGGGAGTACTTAAATGTACCCTTCGTAAAATGTCACAACTTCTATGTCATTTTAAATGTAAACGCACGCAAACACAAGCATGTCCCGCTTAGCAACATACGGTATACGGAGTATAGGAACGAACACCATTGACGTAATCAAACATTCAGGGGTCAAACGCCGGGACCTCACAAGATGGTCCCCGAGCAGCTTGGTACAACATTCTTGGGATGAGGCTCCGGTACTTGTCCTCCACCCTCTTCTCCAACAAGTTCGAGATGATACGCTCGACCTCCGATTTTACGTGCATGTAGAGATCATTCGCAGCCTCCTTATCACTCAGGATGTGCTGCTTGTCCTTGGTAGGAATCGGCTTCCCGAACTGGTAGTAAAACCGGCCTGGCATTTTCATGTACAGACCCGGAAAGAACACTTCGTGATCGACGTTGTCCCTGCAAAGATCACCATATTTTGGGTGGGTGGAACATAATAATGTTATCTGAAACCTCAAAGAGGAAGCAATTTGCGTGTGCACCTTAGTTTCAGGTGGTCGCTGTATGCTTGCATCATTTCCTTCCAAAGGGTGCATTCCTGATGTCGTCGAAGGTACAAAGCAGCTGCGGAACATTGTTTTCAGGTATTCATATTAGCTATATGGATCTTAGAAATTATTCTGAACGTTTAAATACGGTCCAGAATGCTAATAATGTGCTTTTGATGAAATCAAACTTTTGAAACATGAAAATATCAGGAAATGCTAATAATGTTCATGTTATTGCTAATAATGATATCCTTTTTGTGCCTAACTTCTTATTTGCAAAAGACAAAACTGCATCTCACGAAATGCTAATACTGTTCGTTATTGTTTTACGTTTCGATTTGACGATATCAATTTTTTTTTTGAAAGGAACGGCAAGAGATTTGCTGTAACTTTTATTAGAAGAAAAAGATGCACAACAAAAACACAGAAAAAGCGGAAAAAAGAGAAATACAACTAGTGGAGCAGAAACGACTGGCTCCACCCAACTCGGAAAAGGCCTCACCAACTGAAAAACTGACAACTACACAACAAGACACAGAAAAAACACAACTCGAAAAAACTATCCCTAGCCAGAAGGTGCAGGATCCGTTTGAAACATGAAAAAAAATGCTGAGAAACAATTTAAAACCGAAGAACGCTTAATTAGTTGAAAAACAGCAGGAAATATCCCAGAGCATACTTCTAGTAGATCATCCTCTCCGACGACTCCAAAAGGCACAATTGTGGCGTTGAACTGTGCTGCCAGCCTAACAAATTCGGCCTGGGATGGCCAGAACAGCCTGTGCTCTTCGCCCTGTACATAAGCATCTCATTCAAAACTTATTCAGACATGATGTCTGCCCTATTCAATGCATACGCAGAAAGACCAACGAAGTAGAACCTTGCAATGGAGCGCTTCCCGGTGGCCGCCAGGGTAGAGGAGCACGAACTCACCGGCGGCCAGCAGCTCGTAGATGGACTTGTACATCATGGGCACGCCGCCCCACAGGTTGAGGAAGTCGAAGAAGTCATGGCCCTCCGACCACGCCCTCTTCTTGTCTGGGAACAGCTGCGGATGCGCGATGCCGCGCACGACCACCCCCTTGAGGCGCAGGAACTCCGCCGCAAGCGAGATCAGCTCGATCCCCAGGAGCATGTGGTTGCCGACGAGCAGCACCGGGCCGTCCTGAGGTACTCCGGCCAGACCCCTCACCACTGTGCCGTCTTCCAGAGTGGAGTACATCGCTGGGCAGGTCCTGAACCTGAGATCACTGCAATTTTGTTGTGAAAGAAAAGAATTACCGTGTCATTCCTTTGGAAAGCAGCAGGTTCAGCAAGGCGTGAAGAGCTTTTATTAACAGGCGATTCATTCTGGTTACCGGGTAGCTTTGTCTACTTCCTTCAGCTCAGTTGCAGATGGAGGGATGTAGTCGAAAACCCGGTGGTACCGCCTCGAATGGCGGTAGAGATCGGTGCACTTGATGATGGATGTGACATGAACACCGTATTCCTGAAAAGCATGCTGAATTACATCACCCGGGTCTGTTGATGAAGAGTATCTTCTCTTCTTTCAGTTGAAAAATGTCACTGTTTCTTGTAAGATAAACTGAACCTCACCAACAGTAAGCTGTGGCCGTGCTTGTCAAAAAAGTAGATTGTGCATTTTGGTAACAACTTCTGTAGCCTGTCAGCTTCAACTTTGCTTGGAAGTAACTTGTCAGAACAGCTAACAGAAAGCATACAGACTAAAAATTATTGTCGAATAATGAAACTCCTCAAGTGACGAACTTCAGGAAAATTGAAAGCAGATAACAAAATCACTTAAAGCAGCAGATAAACCTGGCAAGAAGAAGCACTTCAGCTTCAACTGATTGTAGACGATAATTAGCGTATGAGGCAGCCCGTTTGATCAGCTTCATTTTCCATTTCAGTGTATCCTCTGGTATTTTGTCCAGTATTTTCTAGAATGGAAGGATAATATTTTGATCGCACCTTATATGAGATTATGAGCCAAGGGCAATGAAATTGGTTTATTTCCTGAATCATTTCTACATCTCCATCTATAATTTATTGAAATGGACCCAGTAATAACATGTGAAGGAACAGTAAATACCGAATGCTTCAGGAAAGATGACATGTTAGTTGTCAATCTGTTCAGTGCTTCAAAGGGATTCTTCCCATTTATCATGCTACTTACTGCCATGTACGCTTCATTCTCTGGTGTCATGATCAGGAAAAACAGAAGTACCAACACACAGTTATACATGCAGTCATGGACAAACTTAAGACAGGCACAAAAAAAAGTGCCATACAAAAATAATTATACAAGCATTTAATCTTAATTAAATTAACATTAGTTCATCACTAGTAAGGATTTATATCAAATGATATAACAAATTCGCAAGCAAGTAGTAGGCAAGTAACATTCAGTTAGTGAAATTATTACCATGGATTTCAATTTTCTTACCTCTATTCTTATGCTTTTATTTATCACTTCTGTGATGCAACCTACTAGGCACTTACCAATGTTGTAGTTCAATAGAGCTGTAATTGCCATACAGGCTTGATTGGAGAACAGGCTGAAAAATGATAGAAGCTGCTGTATTCCTGAGTTCTCATATGATGTTGCTTTAGCATTGAGAAACGAAGAACTTATAGGTCAAATATTTCAATAACAAATTAAAAAGATTCATATAATAAAAGTTTAACTCTAGCAAATACCTGGATTTACTAGAACCAGTATCAAGTCAATATGTGGACTACGAGCAGCTACTGCAAGGGCGAGGCATCCTCCAAAAGAGTTCCCCAATAGATAAATGGGCTTATTGGGGGAAGTGACATGCTCCTTTATTACAACATCTTCTACCATTGTAACAAGATCTGAAAAAGGAAAGCAATTGAACTATACAATCTTGAGAATTTCGAAGTAGTCTTTGTTCTAAATCACGATTTGAGTTTAGAAAATGGACAATAATTAGGATCCGAAAGAAACCAATGCTTAGATAGAAAATCTTCAATGAATTTCAATGAACTAATTTTGAAACGGCGTGCCTTCAAATGGAGTGCGGTCATGGAAAGGAACGTGCATGCATCTAAGTTCAAAAATCCTGCAGATGGGAACAGTAAGTATCCGTTATTATCTAATTGTCAGAATAATAACCAGCTGAAATTACCCACAATTTGAATAAGCTTTTCTTTGTGTTAGTTAAGTCCAGTAGCCCACCTATATTTCCTTTATTTGCTTTTATACCTCTGGGCTAAGACTATATGTATCCCTAAGATATTTAGGCAATATGATGGATTCCATTAAGGGTTCACAATTGGTATCAAGAGCCTAGTTTTCCTCACCCCCTCTCTCTCACTCCCCTTCCACCTCGTGTTCTCCTCCCCGCGGCGGCGACCGGACCCCGGCGGCGGTCCCGGCCTACTCCCACGGTTCGATAGCTTCCTCTACTCGTCCCCCCACTCGGATCGGGCGCGGGTGTGCGCAAATCGGGCGGAGGTGAGGCGGATCGACATCGGCCGGCGCGCGTTGACTCGGGCTCGAAGCCCGAATTCCAGCGCGGCGCGGCTTGATCCGGGCGTGCGAGCAGGTGGCTCATGCACGCAGGGAGTAGATCATTGAGGGCGGAGGTGAAGGAGACGGAGGTGTGTGCACCGGCGAGTGCACACGAGAAAGGCGGCGACTTTCTTCTCTTCCTCGGCTACTTCTTCCATGGCGAACTCCAGGAGGTCCGATCGAGGCGTGGACGGTCTCAGCAGCGTTGCACAAAGAGCTGGTGGCAGGGCCGCCGCGGATCTGGTGGTACGCGGGCCACCACCGCTGGACGGCGACGAGGCTCCGTTCGTGCGCTCGTGGGTCGCCTCCTGCAGCAGCACCCGCTCGATTTCCTCGAGCGTGCAGCGGTGTGCGGAGGCAGAGGAATTGATGCGTGAGGCGGAGCGGCTTGAGGAGGAGGCGGAGGTTCGTGCACAGCGGCTCCGGGCAGCAGATCTGCGCGCTCGGGCTGTGCGTCAGACGCACGCTGCTGCAGCGGCGGAGTGTGATGTGGAGGAGCGGCGGCACGCAACTGAGGCTAGGGCGGTGCGCGCGGCGGCCATGGAGCGTGAGGCGGCTCGTGCGGATGCCGAGGCCCGACGTGTCGAGGCAGAAGCGATCCAGTGGCGGCAGGCAGCGAAGCTGCTGCGTGAGGAGGCGGAGGCGACGCGTGTGATGGCGCAACGTGATGCAGAAGATCTAAGGTGCGGGGAGCAGGGTGGTTCGGTGCAGGAACCACCCGTCAGTGCTGATGCGCAAGGTGCTCCTCCCGGATCGCATGCCGGAGCAGCCAGAGCTGGCGGCGCTGGAAGGTAGCGCGATGCGGATGTGGACCGGTGGGTCCAAAATCTGCACCTTTCTGACAACGACTCCGACCACGACAACAACCTCGACGACGACAACGGTGGTGCGCCGCCGAGGATGATCAGGACCGTCATTAGGGATTCCGGCAATGCACAGTGGCCAATCCTGACGAAGACCAACTATGTCGAGTGGTCCTCAATGATGAAGGTGAAGCATGAAGCACCCAAGATGTGGATCGCGGTGCGCCTTGGCGGTGTAAGCCGTCACGAGGATCAGCGGGCGCTGGAGGCACTTTGCTCCGTGGTCCCGCCGGAGATGGTGCCGGCGCTCTCAGGGAAGGCGACGGCGAAGGATGCTTGGGACGCCATTGCCCAGATTGGCAGCGATCGCGCCCACAACTCCACACTCCAGAAGCTACGGGAGGAGTGGGATCACCTGACCTTCAAGCCGGACGAGGATGTCGACGACTTCACCCTACGCCTCTCCATCCTGAGGCAGCGGCTAGAGCAATATGGCGACTATGACATCACCGAGGAGCGAACTGCCTCTAAGTTCCTTCGAAGCTCACCGAAGAAGTACAAGCAGCTCAAGATCACCATCCAGACGATGCTCAACATCTCGACATTAACAGTTGAGGAGGTCGTGGGGCGGTTCAAGGCCGTCGATGATGAGGAGGAGATGGCGGCAGACGCGGCGGCTCCATTTGGCGGAAATCTTCACTATGCTTCCGAGCACTGCCGCTGCCACATCTGTCGGCGGGACCAGAAGAAGGGGGAGCCCTCTTCCTCCTCGGATGGTCGCAAGCGCAAACCGCGCAGGACGCCCAAGGCGCGAGGAGACGCCGAGGGTGAACAACGACGCGGCGCCGGGAGGGGCGCCGAAGGGGGGAGCAAGAGGTGGCATGCGCGCAGGTGGTGAGCGTGCTACCAATGGTGACTTCAAGCCGCCACCAGGATCCACCTGCCGCCACCAAGATCCACCTGCCACAACTGTGGCAGGACTGGCCATTGGGCCAGGGAGTGCCGATGGTCGAAGCGTGGCCAAGCTCATGTCGCGCAGGCCGCGGTTGACGATGAACTGGCACTGTTCCTAGTGCACGGGAGCATTGAGCAGCATCTAGCAGTGTCGGCCGCAACTGCTCTGCTCCACGTCAATGAGCCGCGCGCGCGTGTCTTCCTCGGCAATGGCTCGAGCGACGACAAGATCGACGGCTGGTACCTCGATAGCGGTGCGACGCACCACATGACCCGGCGTCGGGAGTTCTTCTCCGACCTGAACACTGACGTCCGCGGCTCCGTCAAGTTTGGCGACTCATCGGGCGTGGACATCAAGGGGATCGGCTCCATCATCCTCTCCACCAAGAACGGCGAGCACAGACTTCTCACTGAGGCCTTCTACATCTCGGTGTTGTGCAACTCCATCCTGGCTGGACGCGAATGGTTCGCACGTGGAGATCAACGATGGAGTGCTTCGCATTTGGGATCGGCGACAGTGCTTGTTGGCCAAGGTGGCCAGGGGGAGCAACCACCTCTATGTGCTCCACACCGAGGTGATGCAGCCTCTCTGCCTTGCAGCCCGCCGTGATGATGAGGCCTGGCGCTGGCATGAGTGTTTCAGGCACCTCCACTTCGAAGCTCGACACCAAGGCGATGGTGTGTGGCTTGCCGTGCGTGGACCACGTCCAGCAGTTGTATGACACATGCGTCATGACGAAGCAGAAGTGCTCCCCTTTCCCTCTCCAAGCGAGCTTTCGAGCCAAGGATCGGCTCGAGCTCGTGCACGGCAACCTCTGCGGACCAGTGACGCCGGCCACTCCAGGAGGACGACGCTACTTCCTTCTCCTCGTCGAAGACATCTCCTGGTACATGTGGGTGGTCCTCCTCCAGACCAAGGGAGCAGCAGCGGACGCCATCAAGCGCATCCAAGCGGCTGCGGAGAACGAGAGCGGGCGCAAGCTCTGGGTGCTGTGCACGGATGATGGCGGCAAGTACACATCGACAAAGTTTGCCACGTACTGCACCAACGAGGGAGTCCAGCACCACTACTCCACGCCATACAGCCCGCAGCAGAACGGCATAGCGGCGCAACCAGACGGTGGTGGCCATGGCCCGGGTGCTCCTCAAGCAGCGAGGGATTGAGAGCCAGGTGTGGTTCGAGGACCGGTGGATGGTCACTTCCTGGTGTGATGAGTGATTGACAACGTGGTGTGGACTGATTCTTGGCTAAGTATTGCAGGTGCAGGTTGCGGCTTGACTGGTGCAGGTGCAGGTGAAGAACAAGCGCGAAAGGTCATTGCCGGTGAGGCCTCCAGGTGTGGAGAAGACAAGTAGGCTTGGTTCGAGGGACCCGGTGGCCAGCGGAGTCAAGTACGGGCTGCATGGTGGCAAGAACGGCAAGATGAAGTCATGGACGGTTTCTTGGTTGAGCCTCAAAACCAAGGTCGAGCCGGGACTACGTGGGAGCTGAGTCATGAGTGGTGATTGGCGGAGGCTACACCGAGTTCGCGGGGTTTCCGGTGGTTCACCAGAAAACCACTGGGTTCCTTGGTTGATCCACAAAGCCAAGACTGAAGAACCGAAGACGGAGGTGCAGCAGCTCCAGACCGGTCTGACCGGTGGGTCTGACCGGTGTGCGACGACGCAGTCCAGAATCTTCGAAGCGGAGGACACGCGTCGGGATCGCAAGGCTTGCGTCGAGGCTAAGCAAGTTTGCGGTCGCTGGGCATCCGTCCGATGGTGCGAAGACAAAGACTTCCAATTTCGCCCTCGAGGGGCATGTATCCCTAGTTAGCTAGTAAGGGTATTTTCGTCTTTCGGTTGCCTCCATATAACCCAAGGGGTGAGAGGATGGCAGCCATCTCTTGGAACCCTAGCTCATTTGGTTTTCCTATTTTCCTTCCTATTTTCTTAGGATTTTCGTAGGACTAGCTTGAGAGCTTCATGGTGAGATCTTGTGAGAGGGAAGGATGATCGGGCGGCAAGCTAGACCTTGTATGAACCTCTTTGGTATGTATAGATGATTCGGCGGGGTTCGTCAAGGCTTGGTTGTGTCTTTCCCGTTTCTCCTTTTTGGTGATTTTCGGAGCCCTTTCTTGGCGATTTTCTTGGAGCGATTTCGAGGCCTTTCTCTTTGGGATTTGGTGGGGGATGTATGCATGAACCCTTCATGGTTCTTTTCCCTTTGATTCCCCTCCCAAATCCGTGAGCAAAGGGGCTCGATTTTGGGGTTTTCGTGGCTCTAGGATTAGAGACGTTCTTGGTGGGATTTCTTCGATTCCTCTTGATTTGACAAGTTTTGGTGGACCAAATCTTGGCTATGGAGTACCCATGAGGTGTTCCTACTATCCCCAAAGTCTTGTGCAAAACCGTGGAGCGAATCGGGAGATCGGGAGTTGGATTTGGGGGAGTTGACTCGCGGGCGCTGTTCATCCCGAGCTGCCCAGGCGCGACCGGTCTGACCGGTGCTCTTTACCGGTCTGACCGGTGCTAGCCCTTGGTGGGTTTTTGTCTCGGGGAATAGCCTTGTCCGTGTGGTTTTGTCCCGTGGTCCTGCTGATCAGTTCTTGGCGTGTTTGGAGTTGTTTTGCTAGGTTTTGTGAGGGGTTCTTCTTCCTCACAGGTTGTGTTTCGTGGTGGTTTTTGTTCCAGGGCTTAGAGGAGTCACTGAGGCTTCCTGGAACGTTTGCTGTGCGGCTGCTGTAGCCACCGGCCTGACCGGCTCTGTCCACCGGTCTGACCGGTGTCACCGGTCTGACCGGCGCAGGCCATCGGTCTGACCGGTGTAGCACAGGCAGCAAGCCGTGCAAGTTTCCACTGTGTGGCTTGGTGAGTTTTGGCTCGGAAGGTTGAGTGTTGGTTCCTAGGACCAGTAGCACTCCAGTGGCTGTGTGGTCTTGACCAACTTGGGTAGTTGAGTCGGAGACGTGAGTTGGAAGCCGTGTTCGTCTTGTTGGAGTTCTCATCTCCTTCGAGAAGAATTTTTATCGGCTCCCATTCACTCCCCCCCTCTCTGGTTCGCCTAATCGGTCCTTCAATTGGTATCAGAGCCGGTTCGGGTCTTTATTGACTCTTACCAGTCTAAGATCCAAAGATGGCGTACCAGGAACGGTGTTCGGGTCCTCCGCACTTCGATGGGAAGAACTACCAGATGTGGCAAAGGCGGATGGCGGCGTTCCTCCGCGGAAAGGGTCAGATCCTTTGGGATGTCACGGTGAACACAGCTTATGTTCATCCGATGAACTTCCTTGCTCCAGGATCGAGGGATATGTTCGAAGCCAACAACAAGGCTGTCGACTACTTGTTTCGTGCTCTGTGTCAGCCTGAATTCGATCGGGTTCAGACAGAGGACTTAGCTTGTAGGATTTGGGAGCAGTTGAAGGATGCTCATGCTGGGAATGCTCAGGTTCAGGCTCGGATGTACGCGACTTACCGGAGAGAGTACGAGAACTTCACTCATCTCCCCGGCGAGTCCGTCGATGCCCTTTTCCAGCGATTTACGGTCGTTGTGAACAACATGAGAGCCAATGTGGACGTCCTCCCATACAATGATCATGATAGAGCCGTGAAGCTCTTGCACTCGTTGGATCGTACCGTTTGGGACGGGAAGTTTGAGGCTATTGTTGAGTCCGAGAAGTATGACACCTTGACGGTAAACGAGCTGTTCTCGAAGCTCAAGTTGGCTGAGTTGGACCGTGGTATGACCGCCAAGATCGAGAGCCCGACTGATTCTCATAGTCTCGCTCTCGTTAGTGGCAAAGGAGCTAAGTCTAACGCTAACGCATCCTCCAGGATGTACTCTCTGTCTTCTTTGATGTCTTTGCCAGACGAGGAGTTCGACGTGCTTGGAGAGGACGAGCTGGCGTTGCTGACCAAGCGGTTCGAGAGGCTGCACGAGAACCGGGTCAACACGAGGAGGACAGCACGGACGTGCTTTCAGTGCGGCAAGCCAGGACACTTCGTCGCCGACTGCCCGGAGAAGACGGAGAACAAGGATGGCTACAAGGACGGCTACAGGCACCGGGCGAACAAGGACGGCAAGTACCGATCGAGGCGCGATCACAAGCACAAGAACAAGCACAAGGACGAGCGACGGTCGAGGAAGAAGGATGGCCGCGGCAGGAAGGCCCGAGCAATGGTCGGAGCGAGCGACGTCGACTCCAGCTCCGCCTACTCTTCCTCGAGCTCGAGTAGCAGTGAAGATGAAGGTGATCGGCGCAAGAACAAGAAGTCATCCAGGAACTTGAGCGGGTTGAGCTGCTTCACGGGAGATGGCCTCTGCGGCATGGCCCGTAGCTCCGGCAGCAAGAAGAGCCACCAGAGTGACTCGGACTCTGACTCCGAGGATGAGGTATGTGATGAGCTTTCTTCTTTGCGCAAGGAGAATGATGAGTTGGTTGACTTGCTTGATAACCGCGATCACATGCTTAGAGAGGCCAAGAAGATGAGGAAAGAGCTTAGGGCCTCACTAGAAGATGCTAGAAACCGTGTGGCTGAGCTAGAAACCCAGAACCTAGATGCTAAGCTTGAGATTGATTCGCTTAAGGCTTCTCCTGTGGTTTCTGATGAGATTGATTGCTGTGATTGCTCTGTGTACCTAGCTGATCTTACTGCTCTTAAGGATAAGCATGCTTCTACTTGTGATGAACTAGATATGCTTAGGGTTGAAGTGGCTGAGCTTAAGTCTAGACCTGCTTTGCTAGGTGCTTGCACTTCTTGCCCTGTTTTGCATGGAAAGATTGATGAGATGCATGCTTACACTGTTTCGCTTGAGGCTAAGTTGAAAGAGCCTATTCCCACTTCTTGCTCTACTTGTGAATTGCATGCGGTTAAGAATTTGGAGCTTGCACATTATGTTGATCACTTGCAGGATGAGAATGATGAGCTGAGAAAATGTATGAGCTGGTTGTCAGGTCAGGAGCCTCAGCTTGGTATCATGATAGCGGCTTTCAAACGCTATGATGGTCAGGCACTTGGGGCTGACAAGCTTGGAGAGAACAGTGGTGAGGGAGTTGAGAGAGTTGGAGAGATTCCTATCCCACCACCAAACAGACACAAGAACAAGTTTGAGCCCAAGCCTAACCATCTCAGAAACAAACTTGACAGTACTCCAGATCCACCCATATTCCCTCACCCAACAAATGATTTTCAGAAACCGGTGAAGTTTGTGAGCCCAAAGGGAGGTGAGGAAGGAGAGAAGAAGGGTGAGAAGCCGAGTGGGCAGCCCCAACCCAAGCCTAAACCTAAGCCACAGCCCATAAAGTTCCATTGTGGGTATTGTGGGAGAGATGGTCACAAGGATGAGTTTTGCTTCAAGAGGAAGCGTGAGGAGAGAATGGCTAGAGAGTGGGCTAACAAGGACAGGTACCACCCCTCTAATGGTGTACCTGAGCCTCGTATGCAGATGCCCAGGGCCAAGGCGATTGTGAGGACGGTTCCGGCTTGGGGAGACAAGAAGGCTGCAGGTGCTGCTGCTGGCCGAGCTACACCGGTCAGACCGGTGTACTACACCGGTCAGACCGGTGCAGGTCTGGGCAGACAGCGAGTCGGGTTTCGTGCTCGTGAGGATGCTCGGTTTGGTTCTGGAGGTCGTGGTTCTGGTGGTTGGTCTGGAAAGTTTGCAGGTGGTCAGTTTGCTAGGCGTTCTCCACCTCGTGCTCAATACGGGGGTGGGAGGAGTCGTAGCTTTGAGATGGAGAGGAGGAACGATCCACGGTTTCCCTTTCGTGGCTTTCGTCCTCCTCCAGCTAGAGAGGGTTGGTTCCCTCGTGGTGGTTACCGTGGTGGTAGCTTTGATAGGCGTGATGATTTGGTTTGTGCTAACCCCACTTTGGAGCAAATAGCTCGGCACTGGTTTTACTCTTTTGGTACTAACCCCAGTGCTGAGTCATTTGTTCACTCACGTGCTCGCTTTTGAATTTCAGGTGGGAGACTTGAAGAACATTTGGTTGATTGACTCCGGTTGCTCGAGGCATATGACCGGAGACAAGGGGTGGTTCTCAAGTATCGTCCCGGTGGTGACAAAGAAGTACATCACCTTTGGGGACAATGGGCGAGGGTGTGTGCTGTCAGAAGGTGAGATTAAGGTAAGTGACAAGATCACTCTCAGGCGTGTTGCTCTTGTTCAATCGCTTGGATACAATTTGCTTTTTGTGTCCCCGTTGTTGGATGAGGGTTTTGAGGTGTTGTTTCGGCCTGGTGGTTCTCGGATTTTAGATTCTCGGGGGGATCTTGTTTGCATGGTCGTTCCCGAGGGTCAAGTGTTCCGAGCTGATTTTTCTCAGTCTTTTGGTGTGGAGCGTTGCTTCTTGGCTGGTTCTTCGAGTGAGTTGTGGAAGTGGCATAGGAAGTTGGGTCACTTGAGCTTTGACCTTTTGTCTCGCTTGAGTAAACTCAATTTGGTCCGAGGATTGCCACGGTTGAGGTTTGAGAAAGAGTTGGTTTGTGCACCGTGTAGGCATGCCAAGATGGTAGCCTCTTCTCACCCGCCTCTCACTGATGTGATGACTGAGCGTCCATGCGAGCTGCTCCATATGGACCTTGTTGGCCCAGCTCGTGTGCGATCTGCGGGTGGGAAGTGGTATGTCCTTGTTGTGGTGGACGACTACTCTCGGTATGCGTGGGTGTTCTTTCTTGAGGAGAAAGGGGAGACGTTTGGTTTTGTTCGAGATCTTATCTTGAGGTTAAGAAACGAGAGGCACGGAGATGCCATACGAGCGATCCGCAGTGACAATGGCTCGGAATTCAAAAACTCTCGCTTCGAAACTTTTTGCCATGACTTGGGTCTTGAACATCAGTTTTCGAGTCCGTATATGCCTCCCCAGAATGGCGTGGTGGAAAGGAAAAACAGAACCTTGTGCGAGATGGCTCGGACGATGCTCGACGAGCATAGGACTCCGAGAAGGTTCTGGGCTGAGGCGGTCAATACCGCGTGCCATGTGTCGAACAGGATCTACCTCAGGGTCCATAAGAAGAAAACCTGTTACGAGTTGATGCACGGTCGCACACCCAAGGTGAGTCACTTCCATGTCTTTGGTTGTAAATGCTTCATTCTGAAGAAAGGGAAGAAGTTGGACAAGTTCGAGGCTAGGTCTGTCGATGGCATTTTCTTTGGTTATGCATCTCATTCTAGAGCATTTCGTGTGCTCAATCTTGAAACTAACCAAATCGTGGAGACTTGCGAGGTAACCTTCGACGAGACACAGCCACGTAGTCAGCTTGTTTTTGAGTGTGCAGGTGATGACGAACTTGGCGAGGAGATCTTTCAGGAGGAGGAGCATGAACATGGAGATGATGAAGATGGCGGTGTGATGCCCGCGGCTGAACATGTACCTACTACTTCGACGACGATCGAGAATGGACCCTCTCCCACACCTACAACGACAAACCCAGATCAAGGCGAAGGTGCTGTTGAGGGGGAGGTAGCATCAAGGCGAGAACCTCCCCGGCGAGTGCAAGTGGATCACCCAGCTTCGAGAATCATCGGCGACATGAATGAACGTACTACACGGTCGAGGGTTCGGAACAATTCTCATTTCGCTCATGCTGCTTTTGTTGCCACCTTTGAGCCCAAAGACATTGGACACGCGTTATCTGATCATAATTGGGTTAACTCGATGCATGAGGAGTTGGAGAATTTTGAGAGGAACCAAGTTTGGGTGTTGGTTGACCCTCCCCCAGGGTGTAAGCCGATTGGGACAAAATGGGTGTGGAAAAATAAAGAGGGAGAGAAAGGAGAAGTGGTGAGGAACAAGTCGAGACTTGTTGCTCAGGGGTACAGTCAGAAAGAGGGGATCGACTACGAGGAGACTTTCGCTCCTGTAGCTCGTTTGGAGGCGATCAGGATCCTTCTAGCCTTTTCCATGGCTAAAGGGTTCAAGTTGTACCAGATGGATGTGAAGAGTGCTTTTCTGAACGGTGTGTTGGAGGAAGAGGTGTTTGTGAGGCAACCACCGGGGTTTGAGAGTGAGAAGTACCCTCACCGGGTGTACAAGTTGAGGAAGGCGCTGTATGGGTTGAAGCAGGCACCTAGAGCTTGGTATGGTAGGTTGAGGGGGTTCCTGTTTGAGAGAGGGTTTGAGATGGGGAAGGTCGACCAGACCTTGTTTCTCCTCAGGCAGGGCAGAGATATCCTGATTGTGTAGGTATACGTGGATGATATTGTCTTTGGTGGCTCGTCTAACTCTCTTGTTGCAAGGTTTGCAGAAGACATGAGCAGGGAATTTGAGATGAGCATGATGGGCGAGTTGCAATTCTTCCTTGGGCTACAAATCAAGCAATCAAAGGAAGGAACATTTGTGCACCAAGCTAAGTACACCAAGGACATTGTGAGGAAGTTCAAGATGGAGGACTCCAAGGCCATGGCGACACCTATGAGTACGACTACAGCTCTCGATGTGGACGAGGAAGGTGAACACGTGGACCAGAAGGAGTACCGGAGCATGATCGGGTCACTCCTCTACTTGACGGCGACGAGGCCGGACATTCAATTCTCAGTGTGTCTGTGCGCTCGTTTTCAAGCTTCTCCGAGGACTTCGCATCGGCAAGCAGTCAAGCGCATTTTCAGGTATTTGTGACACACTCCCGACTTCGGCCTTTGGTACTCTGCGTCTTCTTCTTTGGCGCTTCATGGATTTTCAGACGCGGACTTTGCCGGGTGTCGGTTGGATAGGAAGTCCACTTCTGGGACTTGCCAGTTCTTGGGTTCTTCTTTGGTATCTTGGTCTTCCCGCAAACAGTCGAGTGTTGCTCAATCCACTACCGAGGCAAAGTATGTGGCCGCAGCTAGTTGTTGCTCTCAGCTCCTTTGGATCACATACACCATGAGTGACTTTGGTGAGGAGTATACCCATGTCCCACTTCAATGTGATAGCACCAGTGCCATAAGCGTTGCAAAGAACCCAGTGCTCCATTCCAAAACCAAGCACATAGAAGTGAGGTATCATTTTCTGAGAGACAATGTAGAGAAAGGGAAGATAGCTTTGATCCATGTACCCACACATGACCAACTAGCCGATATTTTCACCAAACCCCTAGATCAAGCAACTTTCACTTGTTTGCGGGGGGAGCTTGGTGTTTGTTTGATTTCTTGAGTTGGCATGTGGGAGCTCCTTTGTAGCATATGTATAGCTTTCCTTTGTGCATTTCTTGCATTTGGCATGACATATGTAACATGATGTATAGGCATCTTTGTATCTTAGGTTGCATGCATTTTGTATCATATGCATTGTTTAGGAAAGGCTTCTCCTATATACATTGTTCACCATGGAATGATATATATGTCTTTGTGAGCTAATTTGGTAAGCTATGGTTAGTTTGGCTTAGCTCTTGATAATCTTGGTTTGTATCCATGGTTGATGGCTATGTTTTTGAAAATTTCATATGTATGCTCCCTTGTGAGTAAATGCCTTTACATGATCTTGACATGTTTTTGTGGCTTGGCTATGCTTAATTTGTGGTTGGATAGCTTATTTTGATCATATGGGGCCAAAGGCTCATTTGCCATCATGAATGTTTAGCCCCCATGCTTCATCTTGTGGAGGGGCATAAGTTCCTTTTTGTCGCAAAGACATTTCATGTACCAATTATAAATCTGAAAAATGAAATGTAAATTGCTTAGAAAATGTGCTCCCATGTCATATGTGCTAATTTTAACTTGCTTTGGGTGCTAAATTGTTGCATGATGCCTACCAATGAGAAGTCTCATATATAGAAGTAGGCACATGGCTCGGTGGCTTTGACAGGACATGAGGTGCTTGTGGGTGTTTATGATGGTTTTATGCTTAGAATGGTTGTCCTAGCATGAAGTTTGTGTGGCTTTGCCATTTTGACATGTTTTGCTCATGTTTAGGACTTTGCTCATGAGAGGGTGATTTTTCGCAAAATTGCTAAATTCTATCTTAGCTTCGCCCAATGGTTGTGAAACTTGGTGATCATGAAGTTTATGTCATTACGAAGCTATAGAGTATCTAACTTGCTCGTTTGGACATGTGTAGCATCCTATGTTGAATTTTGTCTATTTGAGAAGCTCTAGGTTGCATTTTTTGCATTTTTGGCTTGATTCATGCATTGTCAACAAGGGGGAGAAGTTTGAGCATGTTTTGGCCTACTGAATGCATTTGGAAGGTTTTCAGGTGGTTTCGAGCCATTTTTGGGCTCTGTTGTGCACCGGTCTGACCGGTTGAGGTCACCGGTCTGACCGGTCAGAGTGCTGGTCCTGTTC
The DNA here is from genome assembly GCA_036936925.1 of Cenchrus fungigraminus. Taxonomy (NCBI): domain Eukaryota; kingdom Viridiplantae; phylum Streptophyta; class Magnoliopsida; order Poales; family Poaceae; genus Cenchrus; species Cenchrus fungigraminus. Next base: position 77,306,146 of record CM072779.1, on the reverse strand, counting down.
ACATGTTGCGCACCGGTCTGACCGGTGGTGTCGACCGGTCTGACCGGTCAGAGCTGAGCTGTTGCAGCTGCTCTGTTTCGTGAAGTGGTTCGCATGCATTTGTCCAGGGGGAGCTTGCATGTGTGCAGGGGGAGCTCTTTGTGGTTTTCGAGCTTTGGTTTGATGGTTTGTGCTCTTTGCTTGAGCATGTTTTGTCTCGGATGTGTCGAGCCTTTGCCCTTGCCTAAGGGGTCCGAGACTTGTCTTCTTCAAGTGATCTTGCTCTTTGCCTTTTCTTTGGCTTTCGATCGCTTGTTGGAGTTTCTTTCAGTCGTTTCTTTTCTTTTCCTTTTCTCTTGGTTACCAAAACGTGTGTGTTGTCAATGCACTCATCAAGGGGGAGATTGAGAGCCAGGTGTGGTTCGAGGACCGGTGGATGGTCGCTTCCTGGTGTGATGAGTGATTGACAACGTGGTGTGGACTGATTCTTGGCTAAGTATTGCAGGTGCAGGTTGCGGCTTGACTGGTGCAGGTGCAGGTGAAGAACAAGCGCGAAAGGTCGTTGCCGGTGAGGCCTCCAGGTGTGGAGAAGACAAGTAGGCTTGGTTCGAGGGACCCGGTGGCTAGCGGAGTCAAGTACGGGCTGCATGGTGGCAAGAACGGCAAGATGAAGTCATGGACGGTTTCTTGGTTGAGCCTCAAAACCAAGGTCGAGCCGGGACTACGTGGGAGCCGAGTCATGAGTGGTGATTGGCGGAGGCTACACCGAGTTCGCGGGGTTTCCGGTGGTTCACTAGAAAACCACTGGGTTCCTTGGTTGATCCACAAAGCCAAGACCGAAGAACCGAAGACGGAGGTGCAGCAGCTCCAGACCGGTCTGACCGGTGGGTCTGACTGGTGTGCGACGACGCAGTCCGGAATCTTCGAAGCGGAGGACACGCGTCGGGATCGCAAGGCTTGTGTCGAGGTTAAGCAAGTTTGTGGTCGCTGGGCATCCGTCCGATGGTGCGAAGACAAAGACTTCCAATTTCGCCCTCGAGGGGCATGTATCCCTAGTTAGCTAGTAAGGGTATTTTCGTCTTTCGGTTGCCTCCATATAACCCAAGGGGTGAGAGGATGGCAGCCATCTCTTGGAACCCTAGCTCATTCGGTTTTCCTATTTTCCTTCCTATTTTCTTAGGATTTTCGTAGGACTAGCTTGAGAGCTTCATGGTGAGATCTTGTGAGAGGGAAGGATGATCGGGCGGCAAGCTAGACCTTGTATGAACCTCTTTGGTATGTATAGATGATTCGGCGTGGTTCGTCAAGGCTTGGTTGTGTCTTTCCCGTTTCTCCTTTTTAGTGATTTTCGGAGCCCTTTCTTGGCGATTTTCTTGGAGCGATTTCGAGGCCTTTCTCTTTGGGATTTGGTGGGGGATGTATGCATGAACCCTTCATGGTTCTTTTCCCTTTGATTCCCCTCCCAAATCCGTGAGCAAAGGGGCTCGATTTTGGGGTTTTCGTGGCTCTAGGATTAGAGACGTTCTTGGTGGGATTTCTTCGATTCCTCTTGATTTGACAAGTTTTGGTGGACCAAATCTTGGCTATGGAGTACCCATGAGGTGTTCCTACTATCCCCAAAGTCTTGTGCAAAACCGTGGAGCGAATCGGGAGATCGGGAGTTGGATTTGGGGGAGTTGACTCGCGGGCGCTGTTCATCCCGAGCTGCCCAGGCGCGACCGGTCTGACCGGTGCTCTTTACCGGTCTGACCGGTGCTAGCCCTTGGTGGGTTTTTGTCTCGGGGAATAGCCTTGTCCGTGTGGTTTTGTCCCGTGGTCCTGCTGATCAGTTCTTGGCGTGTTTGGAGTTGTTTTGCTAGGTTTTGTGAGGGGTTCTTCTTCCTCACAGGTTGTGTTTCGTGGTGGTTTTTGTTCCAGGGCCTAGAGGAGTCACTGAGGCTTCCTGGAACGTTTGCTGTGCGGCTGCTGTAGCCACCGGCCTGACCGGCTCTGTCCACCGGTCTGACCGGTGTCACCGGTCTGACCGGCGCAGGCCATCGGTCTGACCGGTGTAGCACAGGCAGCAAGCCGTGCAAGTTTCCGCTGTGTGGCTTGGTGAGTTTTGGCTCGGAAGGTTGAGTGTTGGTTCCTAGGACCAGTAGCACTCCAGTGGCTGTGTGGTCTTGACCAACTTGGGTAGTTGAGTCGGAGACGTGAGTTGGAAGCCGTGTTCGTCTTGTTGGAGTTCTCATCTCCTTCGAGAAGAATTTTTATCGGCTCCCATTCACTCCCCCCCTCTCTGGTTCGCCTAATCGGTCCTTCAGGGATGCTGGCCAAGTTCTGGGGTGAGGCGGTGCTGACGGCCGTGTACATCCTCAACCGGTCGCCCACCAAGGCCCTCGACGGCATGACTCCATACGAGGCATGGCATGGGCACAAGCCGGTGGTCGGACACCTGTGCGTGTTCGGCTGCCTTGTCTACGTGAAGGAGCTGAACCACGTCGGCAAGCTCGACGATCTGAGCACCCTAGGGGTGTTCATCGGCTACGCAGAAGGAGTGAAGGGCTACCGCATCCTCGACCCTGCGACACAGCGCGTGCGCACGGCGCGCGACGTCGTGTTCGACAAAGGGCGTGGCTGGACGTGGGGCAATATGGTGGACGGTGGCTCCACACTGACGTACGACAACTTCGTCGTCGACTACGTCCACTACAGGAGGACTGGGGGAGAGGGTAGCTCTGCTTTGCCGAGCGTGCTTCACCCAGTACCTGGATCTGCGGTGAGCTCGTTATCGACTACGCCAAGCCCGTCACCACCGCTAGCAGCTGCACCGACTACAGCAAGTACTTCGACCGCGGCGAGGACATCACCAACACGTACACCGGCAGAAGCGGGTACACCAGCAGGAGCAAGTACACTGACTCCAGCAAGTACACCAGCCGTGACGCGTTCTACCCCACCACCACCGCTGCCGGTCGCACCACGCTCCGTGGAGTCGTCAACAACTCTGTCGGGCGCTGCAGCGACACCTGCTCATGTCGAGCGCGACTAGGTGGAGTTCGTCACTCCTCTCTCCCATGATGAGGAGCGCATCGACGTGTACCACGATGACGAGCCGCTCAGGTACCACACCATGGCTGACATAGTTGGCGATCGGGTGGTCTCGGGACATGTGCCACACGATCCAGAAGCGGAGCTCCACCTCGCGCTAGATGATGTAGTGCCTCGCTCCTTCGCCGAGGTGGAGGGACACACGGCATGGCGCGCCGCAATGAAGACAGAGATGGACGTGGTGGAGAAGAACGAAACATGGGAGCTGGTCGATCTCCCGCCTGGATACCGAGTGATATCCCTCAAGTGGGTATTCAAGGTGAAGAAGGATGAAGCCGGCACGGTGATCAAGCACAAGGCGCGACTGGTGGCACGTGGCTTCGTGCAGCAGGAGGGTGTCGATTTCGATGATGCGTCCGCCCCTGTCACGCGCATGGACTCGGTACGTCTCCTCCTTGTACTGGCAGCTTAGGAGGGTTGGTGCGTCCATCACATGGATGTCAAGTCGGCGTTCCTCAACGGTTACCTGAAGGAGGAGGTCTTCACTCTATGTTTTCTTGTTCTTGCTATAAGGAATCTTTAGCGTTTGCTCTACTCCCTCTAATCTTTTCTCTGTCTTCACTTTACCCCGTTTATAATTGTTCTCAGTAATTCAGTGACTCCATCATGTTCAATCCAAAGATCTTTCTCAATAGGATATAGGATCTTTAAGTTCATTCTTGGTATAATCGATAGATACGAACGTCTTAACATGTGCTTAGTATAGAAGTGTGCTTGAATGCTTGATCTTGTGATAAATGCTTGATTTGGATTTTTGTTTGAGTGCAATGTGTTGTGGAGTAATGACCACGATGACATTGGTTCTTTAGTAAAGTGTTAGTTGGGTTTATCTCTGTCCCAATCTATATCTTTCTTGTCTTAATCCCTTAATCTCAATCTGCTCACGAAGTTTTCTGAGATAGCAGTACTGTTCTATTTTTATCTCGAGCTACAGAATTCCAAATACAGTAAATCTAATTGGAAAAGTTCAGCAATTATATGAGGGTTCATCTGTAAAAATTTCAGAAATTTAGGAGTTATATACAGAGAGTTATATACGAACCTTTGGAGCTATCAGAATCTGTAAACTCAGCTGACCCAAACGTCTTGTTTATTTCATAACTAAATCTACAGACCTTGGATTGAGGTGATTCCAGTTGGAATAGTTCCATAATTTCATTATACTTCTCTGGTTAAAATTCCATAATTTTTGGATTCCTATATTGAGAGTTACATCCTATTGATTAGAGTTAACAGAATCTGTCCAGGATTGAAAGTCTTTACTACCTTGCCTTTCAGAGTTTTACTCTTAGTACCAACATCTAAAGTAAAGTTCCTAACACTCAGATGGTGACAACCAGGTCAGGGTCAGGAGTTGATCAACCGGCAGTGGTTCATCCAGGGAGAAATAACAGATCTAGCAACACATCTCAGCAATCACAAATGGATCCAGTCATGCGCCAGTTTTTGGAAGCCCAGACTCAGCTATTGCAGAACTTAACCAACACTGTCGCCAACATGCCGGCTCCAGGCAATAATCAACCCCAACAGCAGGCCCCAGTGAACAGGCATAGAGTGTTCATGAGCCATCAGCCACCAGTGTTCTCTCATGCTACTGATCCACTAGAAGCTGAAGACTGATTGAAGACTATTGAGAAAATGCTTACCATTGCTCAGTGTGATGATAGGGAGAAGGTCCTATATGCTTCAGGCCGACTCCAAGGATCTGCATCGGCATGGTGGGATGCTTTTGTCGCCGCACATGCTAATCCAAATGCTATCACCTGGCAAGAGTTCACCACTAACTTCAGAAGCCATCACATTCCTGCTGGTGTACTGAAGCTCAAGAAAAAGGAGTTTCTTGCTCTTAAGCAAGAAAAGATGTCTGTGCCAGAATTTAGGGACAAGTTCATGGAGTTGTCTCGCTACGCACCTGAGGATGTGGACACTGATAGAAAGAAGCAAGAACTATTCTTGGAAGGATTAGCTGGACCTCTTCAATACCAGCTAATGTCTCACACCTTTTCAACTTTCCAAGAGCTGATTGATAGAGCAATATGCTTGGAATCTAAGCGCAGAGAGTTGGGAGACTTGAAGAGGAAGGCTACTACTTCAGGATCATCAGGAAGCAACACTCGTCCTGGCTACAACACTCAGCAGTGGACACCATCTCGCTTTGGAGGTTCAAGTGGGAATTATGGACAACAGCAGTATCCGCGCTCTGTTCCACAGACTCAACGTACTGTTCCATTGGCCAATGCCACCACTTATCAGCAGAACCAGCAGATCGTTCCAATCGGTACTCCTGCAAGGCCAAGTGGGCGGTACACTCCTGGAAATAACTCATGCTTCAAGTGTGGAGAGGTTGGTCACTATACCAACAGCTGCCCCAAGAGGACTATTCCTGGTACTCCAGTACAAGGTACACCTAACAAGAATGGAGGACAAACACCCCAAAGCAGCAGAGGACAACAGAACTATGCACGTGGCAGAGTGAATCATGTGAATGCAGACTCTGCTCATGAGAATCCACAAGTGATGCTTGGTATGTTCCTTGTTAACTCCACCCCCGCATCAGTCTTATTTGATTCTGGAGCATCCCATTCTTTCATTACTTCTCAGTTCGTAGCTCAGCATAATATACCCATTAGTCCTAAGACTCGCAACATGCTAGTTAGTTCACCTGGGGGGAATTGAAAGCATCTTACCAGTGTGAGAAGGTCAATCTCAAAATAATGGGCAAAGATTTTTGGGCTAATCTCATAGTGTTGGAATCAAGAGGGATTGATGTGATACTTGGGATGGGATGGTTAGCTGCATGTGATGCAGTAATCCAGTGCTCTAAGAGATCAGTACTACTCACTAGTCCTGCTGGAGAGAGGATTGAATTTCCAGTTACATCATCACCAACTTCTGAGAGTACAGTGAACCAACTTGATGGGAAGGTTCTGGAAGATATTATAGTAAGGTGTGATCATTCAGATGATTTTCCAGATAGGATGTCAGGTATGTCACTTGATCAAGAAGTGAGGATAGTTTGAAGAAGAGTCTCCTAATCATTTTCTCAATCTTTCCGAATCTCGAGGATGAGATTCCTTTTAAGGGGGGTAGGATTTGTAACACCCTAATTTTACAAAAAATTGTTTTAATAAAATTGGAATAGAAACAATGCTTTGAGTTTAAGGAATATAAGGGAGTATTTGAAGTTTTAGGCATTTAATATATGTTTGAAAAATAAATAAATAAATATAGGAGTTTTATGTCGCATACATGCTGGAGCATTGTTTTTGTTTGGTTGAATTCAAATTTGAATTTGAATTTGAATTTGAATTCAAAGTGTTTGAGTTGTTTTAAAATTTCCAAAAGCCTTCTTTTAAATTCCTAAAACCCCTTCTATCCCTTCTGGCTCGTTTCTTGTTTTGGCCCAAGCTGCTGAAGTTCATCTGTACCCCCTCATCTCTTCTGCCCCGTCCGCCTTTTTCCCCGGCCCAGCTCCTGCTCCAGCCCAGCTCGTCAAGTCCGCTGGACTCCCTCGTTCTTCCTCTTCCGCCTACTTTCGCCCCTCGGCCCAGTAAAACCAGCCCAGCGCCGGCCCGTCTTCACCCGCCCCTCTCCCAGTCGCTGACGAGCGGGCCCCGCTTGTCATCTCCTTCCTCCCGTCCGCCCCGGACTCCTCCTCCGCACCGCCGAGTCCGAGCAAGGTCTCCCAGCCGTCCCCGCCTCTGAGTGGCCGTGTGCCTCACGCCAGGACCCCGTCGGCCCTTTATAAACCCCCGGAGCCCCGCGCTTCTTCTCAATCCAAGCCGCCACCGCTTCGAGCTCCGCAGCGCGCCCCGCCGAAACCCTAGCCGCCGCCGCAGCCGGTTCGCCGCCTCCTCGCCGGTTCATCGACACGAAGACCCCCAGAAGAACCGCACGAGGGTAAGGAACCTGGACGTGCCGCTTGTTGATGCCTAGACGCCCTGTGCTTCGAGAACGAGCTCGCCGGAGCAAGTTTTCCGCCGCCACCCGCCTCTTCAAGCCGTGCACCATCGTCGTCCACCGTCTTGCTTCCCTGAAACCCTAGATGTGCTCGCCGTAGCTCTAGCTAGCTCCCTGACCCATCAGCAGAGCAATTTGAGCACTCCAGCTCGAAATCGTGCGACCTCGCCGGAGTTAAGCATCTGCGCCGCCGCTCGCCGCTGTCCGCGCCGCCGGCCGTCACTTGCACGCAACCCCGTCCGTCCGTTTCCAATCCGACGCCCCAGATCCATCCCAGCTGGAGTCAAACCGGGTCAATACCGGTCAACAGCTGCGTGGCCCTGGCTTTTTGCAGAAAAACCCCTGTTCTTTTGAAAATAGCAAGCCGATCCTTCCACCTCATAGAAACCCTTTCAGATCAGTCCTTTTCCTTTTGTTTTAGCCCCTGGTTTTTATAAAAATAGCGCCCGAGGTCCAGATCTCTAGTTTTTCAACCAAACCCCTCTGTTTTCAAGTTTCTTTACGCTTAAGCCCTCGGTTTCTTGCAGCTAGACCCTTGGAACCTTAGATTCTTCATAGATATGCCCCTGAACCTTCTTCTAGCCATATCTTTTCCGTTTTAGCTCCGTTTTTAGCGTTCTTTATGTCCAAACGATCGTATCGAAGAGTAGAATAGCTTTTTGCCCCTGTTTTGCTTTGATCTTACTGTTTGGTGATTGTTTCTTATTTTATTCCATTGTTTGCTTGTATGTACTTGATGTGATGCGTAGAGAATGTTTGGGCTAAAGGATTTGAAGACCAAGAAGCTCAAGTGTCTGAACAGTAACAAGGATCTGTTGAAGGCAAGTCTACCTTGATGCATACCCGTTTACCTATACAACATGCATTTAATTCACTGTTTTTACTTTTGCTTGCATTAAATTGATGGGACCCTTTTTAAGGACATGACTAGATTATTTTCACCCCTTTACCTTGATCAACCTGTGTATTTACTTTTATTGTTGGGTAGCTCTCGCTATGCTTAACTTGGTGGATAGTATTAATGAAACTTTATGAAACTTGATTTATTTATGCTATACCTTCATTAATACAAGATCACCTTGTTTAAATGGAACATGGAGCGACCACCCAGGATAACAGTGCAACCACAAGGGCATATGGCTCTGTCTTGGCTAATTAATTAGTGACTCTAGTGTTGGGGTGACTTTACCTGATAAGGGCAAGGGGGAGCGCCAGTGGGGTATAGACTCGCTCTAGTAGGGAGTGGGCTTTGCTAAGACACGGTCCTACTAGGGGACTTTATACTCTGCAACGACTCGGAACCTTCGCGGGTTGTTTCACACTGGGGAAACTTTGTAAAGGCCTCGTAGAGTCCCTATGCAATCACACCTAGGTAGTGTGGTATGATGCTTGGCCGGCATCGCATGGTTGGGTTTAAAGTTCCTAGAACTTTTACGTGACTTGTGGTGAAAGTGTACAACCTCTACAGAGTGTAAAACTAATCGATTAGCCGTGCTCACGGTCACGAGCGGCCTGGACCCTCACATGATTAATTTATGGAAGTCAATGATTAACTTGATGCATCTATCTTTATTTATGTTGTTACTCTCTTATGTTAATTGTGGGTTTGGTATAAACTTACACTTGCTAGTATTTATGCTCCTAATAAAACTTGACCAACTAAAATGCTGGATGCTTAAACCCATCAGCCTCCACTATTAAGCCTTGCATGTTATGTTATGTTTCCGCTTGCTGAGTACGGCATGTGCTCATGCTTGTTTTTATTATTGCAACGACACAACCCGGATGCTGTTCAGATTTGGAGAGATTTGAAGATTTCCCTGGAGACTTCGACGAATTCTAGGCGGGCGTGCCACCAGTCAGCTGCCTGTGGTGTTGACCCCATCCGCTGCGTTGCTACTCGTTAAATATTAGTTCGTTTATTAGACATTTTGGTCTGTAATAAAGTTTAATACTCTCTTTACGTTATGGCATTGTGTTTTGGTTATCACGGAGTCGTTATATGTGTGAAACTTGATCCTGGCACACATATAATATGAGCATACGAATTTGCCTTTAAATTCAGGTGTGACACGGGAGGAGGTTTTCTTCTCTTAACGAGAACCGCGGAGGCAGTTTTACCCCACCGGCTTTGTAGATACATAATAAATGGATGTATCTAGAAAAGCCCAAAACGACAAGTATTATGAAACGGAGTGAGTAACAAAGTGTAAGTATTTTAAACCACACAAGGAGTTGTGCTTAGCTTTCTCCTAATCTGAGCTGTTCATGAAAAGATTACTCGATCATGCTCAATCAATGAACCGGAACTAGAACTTTGGTATTCAATGTCTCATTAAGGTATATTGTTTTCAAACATTAACATGATATTTGGCATAAGGCAATTTGAATAAAAACTCAAGAATGGGTTTAGGGCACTTGATCAAAATCATAAATAACATTGGATCAACGTAAAATTCCTTATTTGACACTAGAAGATGAATACATTTATTTTTTGACACTAAAAAGTGTTTGGTCCCTTATATGACATCTAGTTATATCTTATATTTCTTATTTGACATTTTTGTCACATAAGTCAAACAAAACAACCATCAAATCACCTCCAAAATTCATGAAGCTTTTTCATAATAGAACAAATGAAAATAAGTCCTTGATTAAAAACACTCATGTACCTTTGCCATTTTAAAATTAGAATTCACCAAATCTAACAACTTTTAAGCATATTTGAATTTTTATGGTACCAAAATACTTTCAAAAATTATGAAAAAATAGGTAATATTCATTACATAGAGAATTACAAGATTCATCAAAATTTCCTAAATTTACATTTATTCATAATTCTCTATGTTGCCATGAAATAATTTAATAAGTTCCAGCATCTGATGTGAGAAATATTAGCTATTTTCTTACATTTTTTTAAAAAAAATTAGTGCCATAGAAATTCATATAACTTATAAAGGTAGCCTAAGTTGGTGAATTTTAATTTTCAAATCATAAAGCTATATGTTTCCTTCTAACAAGTATGGCTTCATATTATTTGTGGTATCACTACCAAAAATTTCATGATTTTTTGAGGTGATTTGGAAATCGTGACTTAACTAACACAAGTGATGGAAATGTCAAATGAGGAATGAAAGTTACAAGTCAGTGTCATATTAGGAAGGATAAGCTTTTTAGGGTCAAGAAAGAAATTAACTCATCTTCCAGTGTCAAATAAGAAATTTCCTAAAAAAAAGGATGATGAACATCCACAAGAATTTTAGTGGGAAATTTGGAAAAAACGACATAGCAGCATCATCACGTCAGATGGTCACCCATAAGAACAAGTACCACGCTAACCTACGAACTTGTTATGTAATCTTTTCTTGCTTCTTTCTTTCTGTTCTTGGTTATGATTTTTCATGTTTTCTCCTTAATCTATATGTAATCCCTCCTTCTTGATTAACTCTTTAGTTACTCTGTGTGTTCTCTCAATGAATGAGCAGGACTCCTACCTTTATATTTATAAAAAAATGGTTTATCCATTGAGGATTAAAGCATGAAAATCACAGGTGTTTTACCAAGAACAGGAATGCTGATCCTTTGTTTGAACAAACACGAATATATTACTGTGCTAATCACTATTCATATACCACTTACACCCCGGTCGGAAAATTGTCAGAAAAATATACACATGCATTTTTTTTCTGTACAGTACATGTAATCTACTTCTGTACAATGTGTAAGGGAGGAAATTCCCTTTAAATGCATTGCATCTGATCATCAAAGAATCGCAGTCGCTTGCAGTTGCAGATGTCCTGCCCTACTTGCACCGATTCTTTCTCCTATTCTGTTTGTGTGAGCTTTCAAATATCCAACCACACTAAGATTTCTGCCCCTGATATTCATGGTTCAAAAGTTGGGACTTGAGCAGAGGTGCCCCAAGTTGCCTGGTATAGGGCACGCTGCGCAATACTCCTGTAAGGATCTTCCTCCCTCTTCCTCTTTAGATACGACACTATCTCCCCCACTTCTGATTTTACACGTAGGTACACATCATTTGCCCTCTTTCTGTCTCTGACAAGGTTGTTCATCCCTTCCAGTTCAATCGGTTTGCCAAATAGATAGTAGAATCGCCCGGGTACTTTTGGGAGAAGAGCAGGCAAGTACATGTCTTGATTCCCATCCTCCCCTTTGATGCTATCCCTGAAACGAACAATGCATTCCATGAATGAAACATGAGTTCAGTTGAGCAAGCACAAAGGTGACGTCAGATCATTGGGTTTTAGTTTAGGAGAAAATAGCTTAAAACCGACCTCACTCTGTCAGCTTCTTTGTTGATTGACTCTATCCATTCCCGAAGGCCGGGGATGTTCTTCTGATCATTGTAATCCAGAACCAACTGCAGACGAGTGCACAGAATAAGTGATTAGTTTCATCAGCATGCAGTACACAAACATAATTACAAATGTGCAATAGCATGACTTATAGCCTATAGTCATGATGCACTTATGCAGATAAGGGAGTACTGAAGCAAAACAGTATAACTAAAGCTAGGCATCCTTCTATGGTATTCAAAGCATAGAGCATGGTATTTTCAGATTCATATGATAGTCATGGGAGTGCGGTTGGGCTGATTGGGCCAGGCCCATTAGGGTTAGGTTAGAGATAAAATTAGATCCTTACTTAGGAGTCAAGAAAACCTCTCTATTTAAGGAGAGGAGATGTATCAATCAAGGCAAGTAATAAGAATATCAATCTATTAGGGTTAGCCCCTCTATCCCTGCCCTAGTGGTCCGGCTGCCACCATCGGTGAGATCGTGCTGCTAGGGTTCAAGGTCATCCGGATCTTGGTACATGACAAGAGCAAAGACATGGATCAACAGATATCTACCTCTAGAACATCATCTTCACCTACACACCCAAAGGGTATGACAGTCACATCAAACCGTGCCGCCATTCTTACAAATTCTGGTTGATCTGGACAAAACAACTTGTATTCTTCACCCTGCAAAATTCAGTAGATATAGTAAGGATTAAGCAAGAGGTGGTCCACAAATTCGAGTTCAAGTAGCATTTTTTTTATAGTGATACTAGTGATACCGGGTAGCTCAGTTTGAGTAAATTTTAGCACGTCATAACTGAGATATTCCGGAGAATAATTTTAAATGATTCAATGAAGGCTAGTATAGTGGGTAAAGTGGTCAAATTAAGCAAACCTTCCTATGAAGGGCTTCCCGAACACCACCAGGATAAAGCAGAACAAATTCATTCCTCTCAAATAACTTGTACATATTAATTGGGGTGACTGGTAGTCCACCATACATAGAAACTGTATCCAGCCGAGATGACTCCTGGCGTGAAGACTCAAATTTTGTTCCAAACAAAAATGGATGAGCCAAGCCACGAACAATTGTTTTCTTCTCCCTCAAGAACTCTTCATACAGGGGACTCAATTCGATACCCATGAGTGCATGATATCCAACAAACAAGACAGGACCGTGATCAGGAATTCCAGAAAGGCCACGGACAATTTTTCCATTCTTCAGCGTAGACATCATGACTGGGCTCAGTGCAAGGTGAAAAAGTCTGCAGAAGATTCAGTTTGCCATTTACAAAAAATAGGAAAAAAGAAAAGTAGAATAGAACTTTCAGCACTTTAATACGTACTTGTGATCCTCGTCAAATGTTTTCTTGAACTCACTTAAAGTAGGAGGGAGATAATCAGTTACAAAATCCCTTTGCCTTCCACGGCGATACATGTTTACTCCCTTTATGACAGATAACAGATTGACACCATCCTCCTGTGCAGGCACATTATGGCTTTCAGAATTGGAGGAAGAGGAATGCACGGCTTGGTACAAACATTATAATCGGATGGAAAGAACAGAACAATTGTGAGTGTGATGGGATGTACCAAGAGTAGTGTATGACCATTGTCCTTGAAGTATCGAACTCTGCAGTTCTTCAGTGCCTTGAAAAGTCGATCTGCCTCATCTCCGCTTGGTAGAAGATTGTCGTTACTGCTGAATACAGGTATATAAAGACACTATGAGAGAAATGAGGCTAAAAGTCAACAGACTACAAAACTACGGGGTATACAGAAAACATTAAAACAAGGACCTGGCAAGAAGTAGAACTTCTGCTTGTACAGCATGAAGACGAGAATTTGCATAGGCTGCTCCGGTCTTGAGAAGTTTGAGCTTCCACAAAAGAGTATCTCTTGGTATAATATCAGCCAATTCCTAAGGTTAAAAGAAAAAAGATGAGCCAAAATGAATAATATGAAGTGTTCCCCAAAAGATTATGTAAAACCATTACGTAGTTAGATTTGTATCTATCTGATCTCATGATGAAAGAAAGCAAGGAACACAAACTTCCAAGAAAGTAACTTAACAGATATACATGCTTGTTCCAGAACACACAATAATAATATAATGCATTGCTAAAAATTATGTTTGTCACACCTTTCGTGAAGCAAGGCTTAAATTATAGACGAATACAATTGTGTTCAAAATATTCAGCACATTGGTTGTAAGAGTGACTGAGTGAGGACTGATTTTTTTTTTCTCGAATACGCAGGAGAACTGTGTATCATTGTATTAAAAGTAGAAGGAGTGAGCCATACAGAAGGACCCCCCCCCCCCCCACACACACACACACAACACACTCCCACACACACCTTGACCTAGAAGATTACATCACCGGCAACAAAACTAAAACGACCCGAGACCTGGATCAGCCTAACCAGCTCCCCTGACCGAGAGCAAGGAGAGACCCTTAGCTCCTGCCATGGCCCATAGTGAGGACTGATCTGATACGAGTTAGGTGTCTAGCGGGTGTAGAGCTAATCTGGTCAAAACATTTTCTCCCTCAACCGGCAGGTGATCTGACTGTTGTTATATTAAGGATAAATAACAGGTCTAGTTTCAATCGAGAAACAAGATCTACGTGGTCCCTGGATCAATGAACACTAATGCCACGGACTTAACAACAACAGCCAGGAGTACAACTCTCAGTAATAAATATATTGACCACGTGGTTGAGGTTTAACCAAGTTAGACACTCAGACTCCCATCGGTGGAAGAGGCGCTTAGTGAGGGGGGATGCCAGATCGAATTCAAAAGATCCTTTGATGAGGGTGAGATGCAATAATGGTACAGGTTAGTAGAGATGATGGGAAGTACAATGTTAGGTGAGGGGAGGGATAAGATGAGGTGGGCTTTTGAGAAGTCAGGAGGATATACGGCGAGATCGCTGTATAGAGAGCTGACTTTTGGTGACGCGAAGGACCTTTGGATGATGAAAGTTTGGAAATGCAGAATCCCACTGAAGATCAAGATCTTCATGTGATGGTGTCTAGAGACAGGATACAGTCTGCGACACAGTTGAAGAAAAGGAAATGGCCAGGGCCGGCGGAGTGTAAATTGTGTGGAGAGTTCGAAACTTCCGATCATATTTTGTTCCAATGCCCTGTTGCTGTCTTTCTGTGGGCTGTCATAAGTGAGGCCCTTGGATGGCAGACGACACCAACCTTGCATCAAGATTTAGAAGAGTTAGTCATGAGACACACAGAATCACAAATCAAACACACTCTTCCTTTGTGCAAGTGCATTGTGGGTGCTCTGGAAGATGCGGAACGACCTGGTGTTCAATGACAAGATTTTGGCAACGCCGGTGGTGCTGCCACAAAAGATGATCGCACTACTGAAGCAGTGGCAACCCCTGCTGAAGAGCAAATATGTGCAGGACGTGGAGGTGATGAGAGGGAAGATAAGCCAAGTTATCACCAAAGTTAGTTAAGGCGTTAAGCGATATATCCATCTTCTGTTAGGTGGTCTAGTTTGTGGAGGTCTCTGCTGTCTTTTGGCTGGAGTCGTGCTAGTGGCTCAGCCCTAGGGTCTGGGGGAGTCTCTGTCTCTAAGATGAACTTAAGCAGTAAGGTCGAGTTCGTAAAATCAGCAGGGTTGGCTTGTAGTAGAGGTAGCTATGTCGATGGTGATGCTGTTCGTGCCGGGCTAGAATGCCCCTTGTAATGATCGCTGGAATCCCCAGCCAAACTCGATCGATGTATGCCGCCCTGTTAGGCTTTCAATATAAAGCTGGGCGTAATGCATTTGATCGAAAAAAGACACTCAGACTTCCCTTTGAAGTATAGAAATATCAGCATTCCATATGTTTTAATGATGAGGTGGGAAACTAACCGAAAGCAAAGGCAGCATTGAAGTGAGACTGTCTGACAACTTCTGTAGAGTTTCTGGAGGAGATAGGTTGTTTTCAATGCTAACCGAAGCCATCTTTAGAGGGTCACCTGTTGAAAAACATCCTTAGAAGCAAGACCAAAGAGAACAGGATGTATTTTTCCTTTCTACACTGATTACAACTCTAATATATTTTCTGCCACCAAAAAAATGCATGTGGTCTTTGCTAAACGTCACAAAAAAGAAAATGTAAAAAAAAAGATACATATAAATGCTTTTAAAATGTAAGGGCTTTTGGGGAAAATAAAAAAAGGTGCTTAGCCCCAAAAAAACCCAAAAATTAATTTTGATCAATTCTTCAAACTTTGAAGTAAATCTTACTATCAGTCATTTTTTACTTCTTCAAAAGTCAATGCAAATTGGAAAAGGCTGATCTGATTCAAGAATATTCAAAATTCAAATATGAGCTAAGGCATACCCATGACAAAACTGAGAAGATAAGGAACTGCAACATGAAACTCGCTTGGCATTGATTCCAAGAGAGGCAATATTGGCTGCAATGGAGTCTTTGCAAATGATGTAGCTGCAAAAGAGAAACAGGTTAGGTGGAACCAAAACTGGGGAAAAAACAGTACTGTGAAAGGAGTCTATTCAAATCAAATCTGAAACTAAAAATGATGACCTGCCTGGATTAACTAGTATCAGAGCCAAATCAATTTGTGGATTACGAGCTGCCGCTGCCACTGCAAGGCATCCACCAAATGAATCTCCGACAAGGTATATTGGTCTGTTTGGTGATAAATCATGCTCATGCTTGATAGTATTTTCAACGGTTTGTAGTAACCCTGTATGAATTTATAGTCACTATATCAGAAAAAGAGCTCTTTTTCGGTACACAATACCACTCTTTGGTAATACGGTGGTATTGTCGATTTTTTGCTGTGGGTAAAATAGTAATTTGGTGAATGAATATTATTTGGAAAAAATATACCGCCGACGAGTACATTAAAAACATATATTAATTTCATATATTACAACAAAAATATTTTCCATTTCCAATAATACTCATATGCTACCAATACCACCTATGAATACCACCCGTACCACGAAAAAAACCGGTGGTACAGAATTAGTCTCAACCGTCCGATCTTTATAAATAGATCCTTTCCTATTACATACGAGTCCTTTTAAAGTGGTGGTACAGGGTGGTATTGTGTACCGAAAAAGACCTCCAGAAAAGAGAGCCTATTGGATTACTCATCCCTGAATCTGTTGAACTGACGAGCGCAATTCAAAATGTCATTCATATTTTGGAAAGTTCTACTGTTAGAGTTGGATGGTACAGAAATCTTATAAGATATATTTATCTATAAAATAACTAAATATCTCTAGGACTGGCATGCCAAACTAAGACAGAGTATATACTCTAGATAGTTAGATTAGAATAGTGCTACGGACTGTGAACAAACACCATACCTTCAAACGGCGTACGATCATTGACTGGTATATGCAAGCAACGAACCTCGAATACTCTGCATAATTTAAAAAAAGGAGGCAAAAGAGTTAAAAAGAAGGTTAACTCAACAAACACTATGTTGCTGGAACAGTAAATTTTACAATACAAAATCTAGTGGTGAAAAATGTAATATGAGTAAAACGTTACTTCAGATTTATGACCATAATATTTTAGTTTGTTCTGTTCAGTAGCGGCTGGCTCCAAGATGGAGTGACTGGATAAACACACGAGTCAAGACAAAACGAGAAGGAAGCAGAGGCAACCACTTTTGTCACATGGGCAACCGGGCCGGTTTAGCGTTAGAAAAGATGGAAAATGAAAAAAAGCGTCAACATC
The DNA here is from genome assembly GCA_036936925.1 of Cenchrus fungigraminus. Lineage (NCBI taxonomy): Eukaryota > Viridiplantae > Streptophyta > Magnoliopsida > Poales > Poaceae > Cenchrus > Cenchrus fungigraminus. The sequence continues at coordinate 77,289,085 of CM072779.1, read as the reverse complement.
TAGCGGATCAATCACCAGTGGACTAATTAGTCATCGTGTCTTCTTCTTTTTCGAAACTCTGTAGATTGACGGCACTCAGCTGAAGTAATCAGAAACAGAGGGCGGTCTTTCGTGGTTGACTAGGAACAGTCTTGATACTCCTCTACCGGTAAGTCTGTGACATGGAATTTAACAAAGGAAAATAAATATATCTTTAATCGTTCACTAATTTCTTTGAAGTCGTTACGAAGGAAACTATTAAAAAATTGTGTAAGGAAGGGGAAACTGATAAGGTTGGCAGAGCAGGCATGCATGATTGCGAATAAGTTTGCTCCAAACTGGCTACATCTATTAGTGGAAAATGGTGAAACCAAAAGTACTAGGAAAAGAAAGGAAAAGACTCACTTGCCCAACGACTTGTGGTGCAGGATGAGCCCCATCCCGACGCCATCCGTTCCTGCAGTGTTGTCAATTCGTAGGTTAGCATTTTCACAGAAAAAGATGGGAGCCCAGAATGATTTCTCCACTGGCACGGGAGATGTTTCTATATATGTTATCTCAGGAACAAAAACAGCTCAACCATGCGCTTAATTTTGGTAAAATTAGCTGTGCCTAAACGAGAAGGCTAGCTGTGCAAACGTGGCAGTGATGATTGATCTGGGCAGCACATCATGGAGGTCAAGGAACGCACGCTGCACGCACCTGGCAAGAAGAGCAGCAGCGGCGCGTCGTCGACCGCCGGGCGGCCGCACTCGACGGGGCAGAACCAGCGCGGCGGGCCGCCGTCGTCCCTGGACACGGCCTTGGCGGCCGCGAAGTAGTCCTTGACGGTGACGCTGCCGAAGCCGTCTTCGTAGAGGACGTCGAGCCCTTTCTTCTCCACCGGCACATCTGCCTTATCCTCCTTCACCTCCTCCTTCCTCTCCACCGGCGCCCCTGCCACGCCATTCAGAACCGTCACGGCAGCCGCAGACGGCGACTCCAGGGAGCTCGCGCGGAGCGCGAACCGCGCCTGGCGTCGTAGGACACCGCGGCGGCCGGCCCCGACGACGGCCGGGATTGGGTGGAGCGCGGCGACCGGCATGGCGCACGGGCACGGCTGGGCGGGAACACGGGAGGAGAAAACAGAGGAGGAGCTGAAGGTGAAACAGGGGAGCCAGAGAAGTAGGGGGAGGGGAGGGGAGGGGAGAGCCGAGTGGAGCGGAAAAGCGGAGGGGCAGTGGACGATTGTATTGGTTTTCGTAGCGAGCAGTGTGGATGGTTGGCAATTGGCATGGCATGGGGCGCGTAGGTTGGCAAGTCGGCGCGGGGAAAGAGACAAGGGGAGGGAACTGCTGGTGTGGGCCCGCAGCTGCACAAGCCTATTGGGCAGAAAAAAGGAGGCCTTTTGTGTTTTCTCACGATTTGAATCTGACGTGAGGGCTACTTGCTCCTTTCCTTTTGGGCTTTAAGCCTGTATATACAATTTCATTCTACCATTTTTTTTAAATGTCGGGAGCGTCGTTCACTAAAAATAATTTTTCCTCATAAAAATGAAATAACATGGTTGGAAACACGTAAAAAATGAGCATTCTCGATTGAAAGAAGAAGAGCAGGAACGACCAGTGCCATGCTTGGTCGAGTGGTCGTGTGATTGCGTCCCGTGCCTTCGTGTCGCTCACCCGCTTATTATTGGACGTGAACGTTCCAGAGGGAGTGTTCTCCGCTCCTGCTCATGTGGCGGCGGCGACGGTCAGTTCTCTCCCGATCCTGGAACCGGGACATGGGCGTTCCAAGTGAACGTGTGTAACCGTGGGGTGCTCGTCGTCGGCAATTCATATATGTCGCTTCAGCGACAATTCGATGTTCCGTCGCGCGGTACGGACGGGAGGCGCGGCCCGCACGAAGGGAAGCGGGAAACTTAAGTAAGATTTATTTTTTATTTAATTATTTTTTGTTTGTTTGTTTCTATTTTTGTTTTTATATATTTTTCTTTTCTATCTATTTCTTTTTTATTTGAGTTTTCTTTTTTCACTTTCGATTTTCTTTATTTCGTTTTTCTTTTTTTTCCTTTATTTTAGATTTTTCTCTATTTTGCTCCTTTCATTTTTTTCACGTTTTCTATTTTTCCTTCCACTCTTTATTTTATTTTTTCTTTCTATATTTTTTCTTTATTATTTATTTTTACTTTCTATTTTTATTTTTTTCTATTTCCATCTTTTTTTTATATTTCCTTTCTATTATTATTTATTCTATTTCATTTTTTATTTCATTCTTTTTATTCTTCATTCTTTTTATTCTATTTCTTTTATTTTTTCTCATTTCTCTTTTTTTATTTATTTTTTATTTTATTTTTTTATTTTCATCTTTTTTATATATTCTTTCCTTTCTAATATTTTTTAATATTTGTTTGTTTGTTCTTTCTTTTTTGTAATTTTGAGTTTTTTTTCTTTTTTCTTTTCTATTAATTTTATTTTATTTTTTCTTGTTTCTCTTTTATTTCTTCTTTTCCTTTTATTTATTTATTTTATTTTTTCTTTTTTCTATTTCTGTTTTCATTATATATATATTCTTTTCTTTTTAATTTTTTTTCTTCGTTAATATTTGTTTGTTGGACATGAGATATAAATTTTTTCTATTATTTTGTTTTTATTTTTAATTACGTTATACTGTTTCTCTCAGGTTTCTCATTTTTTTCTCATTTTATTTTTATTTTCTTTCACGTATTTTCATTTTCATTTTTTCTTGTTTCTTTATTTTTTTTCTCTATTCTTTGTTTTACCATTTTTTCTACCGTCTTTTTTCTTTTACTCATTCTTACGGTTCTTTTTTCTTTCTCTATTCGTTATTTTTAATACATCTTTTATTCTCTTTTATTTATTTATTTTCATCTCTTCTATTTTCTCATATTTTTATTTTTTTATATATTTTATCACTTTTCTTTACAATTTTTGTGTTACACCTTTTGTTTCTCTATGTATATTTTTTGATGTATATATTTTAATATTTGTTCCACCCAGCGAATATTTGTTTATTTAAGTGAATATTTGTTTCTCCTCAGTGAACATTTGTCCCTCCTCAGTTAATATTTGTTCCACATTAAGAAATATATATTTTGATACTTTATTTGTTTGTTCAAGATGGCATATAAATTTGTTGTGTTAGTTCATATAATTTGTTAGGTACATACAAATTTTTTGTTTCGAGAGTTCATATAATTTGTTCGGTACCTACAAATATTTTATTTTAATAGTTTGTATAATTTGTTCGACAAGTATACATATTTGTTCTAGCAGTTCATATAATTTGTTCGGTACCTGCAAATGTTTTGTTCTGGTTATAATAATAATATGTTCTGTCTGTAATAATAATAACTTGTTCCGACCTTTGTTCTGATTTGTTCTAGCACTACATTTGTTTTGTTCGAGATGACATACGAACTTGTTCTGGCTATAATAGAATCTTGTTTCTAGTCTTGTTCTGACACTACATTTGTTTTGTTCGGGACGACATACAAATTTGTTCTGACTATAATAAGATCTTGTTCTGACAGTTGTTCTCGTTTGTTCAGACACTTCATATGTTTTGTTCTGACCATAATAGAATATATAACCTTAATTTAAAAAATATGAATAAAAAAAGTTTGTCAAAATATAGTCAAGTGGGATCTTGTTTTGAAGATCTCAGTATAAGAAATCCGTTTTCGAAATCGAAATTTAATTTGGACGCAAGATTTATGATTTATAACTTTTTTAGTTTTGAGATTAGTTTGTAGAATTTATTCGACGACTATACATATTTTGTTCCGTCACTTTATATAGTTTGTTCGGTGGGTATAATTTTTTGTTCTGGTAGTTTGTAGAATTTGTTCCGCGGTAATATATTGTTCAGAATATACAACTTTAATTAAAAATACGAATAAAAAATGTTCGTCAAAATATAGTCAAGTGGGATCTTATTTTGAAGTTTTTATTGTCAGAAATTTAATGGTGAAATCAGAATTTAATTTTGATACTTGGTTTAAAATTTATAATTTTTTAAGTTTCAAACAACTCTTTAGACGAGGATGACATCAGCAACTTTGACTATATACTATTCGCATGCGGAGACTCTATGTACGCGCACAAACAGTCTAAGGAATCTCATTAGCCTCAGGACTCCGATTTCTTCTATCTTTTTCAGCGACGCGCGCCCACGTGGTCTAAATGCGGCACGACGGTTGGTATTTTTGTCGCTACACTGATAACTAGACGCGTCCCTCGTCGGCAGGCACACGCAGGCAGGCGCGCGACACCTCTTTTCCAGCAAGTGCACGACACATGTGAGAACATGTGTGCGCCCCGAGCCGGTCGCAACCGGACGTGATCGACAGCTTGTGCCCAGATCACACCCACAATGTATAAGATAGCTCCTTTTATTATCTATCTATCTGTACTATATTTGGTTGTTAATAACCTTTGACGTATAGCATACTTCAGCCGTACTAGTGTCCAGCAGAAAAATCCTGTTAATAATTTGGTTGCAACTAAGTGGAGAGCCCTCTCCACCGAGGGCTAACGCGAGAACCCCTGTTCCCTTCCTCAGCAAGCGTGGGGCATACATGTGGGTAAGAAAAACGAGCGGCCAGGGTGTTTCTTCTTCCTCGCGACGCGAGTGCTCCCTCGTTCTCCATCCTCGGACCACCACACGAGCTGCCACCGTTCCTCGGTCTCCCCCCTGCCGCTCTTCCTCGCCATCAACCGCTCCCTCGTCACCCCCGACGGCCGCGGCCTCCGCCTCTCTCCCTTCCTCTTCCTCCTCCTTCCCTTCCGACCAAATCTCGCGGTCGTCCCACCCCGCCACCGCCGACAACCGCCACCGCCCCACGGCCGGCGGCAACCTCGCCGCCGCGCTGCCGCCAACCAACCGCCCCTCCGTCTCAACCCCACCCTTCCTAACCACTACGGTGGCTTGCTCCCGCCACCAACCCTGCCCACCGGTTGTCCACCACCACCGGACCGGCAGCGCCATCGCCACACGGCCTCGCCGCCCACACCCTGCAACCACCGTCGGGCCTGCCGCTGTCGGCGGCCATCCCTCTAGATCCGCTAGACATGGAATCTCCCTCCCAACACCGAACCTATGTAACCCAGAAACAATAACTCCGCCGACGTCCACCGCCACTCGCGGTCGGCGGCGACCTGCCGTCGGCCGCCCCGCCCACACCCCGCCCGCAAGGCAACTTCTTCTTTGATTTCCAACGAGCCGACGATGGATGTAGTTACTTTTTGTTGTTTGGTTTTCTGGAATCAGGAAGTAACCGAGGGGCTCTCCTTTTATCCCTAAATTGAAAGGTCTCTCCATGTAGTTTTTACTAGTAGATAGATAATATACTACATAAAGCCATAAAGGCAAGTCATAAAGGCAACTAAGCAACTAGATAGGTAATATACTAATAGATCTACAGATGGGAGGGACTCCATGCCCTCCTCGCCGCCGGCGAGATCGTCGAAGGGGAGGGAGGGAGAGGCCCGAGCGAGGAGAGGCGGAAGAGCCTAAGCATGGGAGGAGAACGCTTCGTGGGGAAGGAACTCCCGGAGATCAGTAGTTAGTGTGTCTTAATTACAATTGCGTAATAAGTTTGCTCCTTCATGAAACACACGTAGGAGAAAGATACAGAATTGGTCGAGGAGAGCTCGCTTGTGATTACAGCTGATGATGATGGAGTAGTACATCGAGTCGTTTTGTCTTTGTCCACTTGAGCATAGGAGGCCTCGGCGAGGTCGGTCCCCGGTTGCCAGTTCCAGAATGGTTCGGCTGTCTGTCTGGGCCGTCCGTGCTGCCAGCGCTTCCACCCATTACTGCTGACGCATCCGTGCCTAGTCCCATCTCTCGGGGTAAGAATGCCAGAGGTGGGGCCGGTAGCAGTCATGGGGGGAGGCGCCGTGATGGCGACTACTCGGGAGGGCAGGCGTGCTCTGATGATGTCCCATCTGGGAAGGTTCCATTGCCTCCTTTCCGGAGCTCTGTTGTTGTACAGGCAGTTGTTGCTGATTTGGAGGGGGGCAGTACAGGAGTTTGAGCTCTGCTTGGTGGAGCGGCAACTAGCGAGGCAAAGCTTTGTGGACCCTGTGATCCTTGAGGCTGTGTCTGCTGCTTTGGGGTCAGAGGGTCAGTCTTCGCAGATGCAGGTGCAGGAGGCTGTTGCTGTAGTTTCAGAAGAAGCCGTTGAGGGTGATGGGCCAGAGTCTATTTTCGCTGGTGCCGTTGATGCTGTGGTGGCTACTGTGGGATCGGTTGGGCCTGTCTGTGCTACGGTTGCTGGGCTGGGCTCGGGATTGGCTTTGGATGTGGATGTGGATGCTGGGACGGTGTCTGGGCCAGAGGCCTTTAAGGCTGTGGATTGCTTTGCTCTCGCTGAGATGGGCTGTCCGGTGGAGCTCTCGGGGGCTGGGCCATCTTTTGATATGAATGAAGCATGTGCCTTCCTAGGGGAGGAAGGTCCTGCTGTCGCTGCTGCGGATCTGGAGGAGCGCTGTCAGGGGGTGAGACCTGGACAGATCTGTCAGGGGGTGAGACCTGGACAGATCCGCTAGGGGGTTGCCCTAGTGGTTTGCAGGTTAATGGAGGAACGGGACCTAAGAGCGTAGGTGGTTATACACGTGGTGCACACGGAGCTAGGCGAGTATGGCGGCGAAGGACAGGGAGACAAGGGTTTATACTGGTTCAGGCCTCCGGAGAGTAAAACCCTACGTCCAGTTGTGGTGGATTATGCGAGGATGAAGATGAGTTTTTATGCATGGAGCCCTAGGCCGCCTTATATGGGGAGGACGGGCTAGGGTTTCCTTGCAAGGTCGGTTGACCCGTGTCGGGGTCGGTTACAACTGTGGGAAGCTTATCTCCCGAATTACATGGAACGTCCCGCGATACGCGGAGTCTACAGGCGGCGGCGCACCAGGTCGCCGTGTCTTGACTTGCACGCCAAGGCTTCGCGGGTCTTCTGGGATCCTGATCAGGTCGCTAGGCCCACTTGTCAGGTCGGCGGGTCTTCTGGCAGGTCGGGTCCACTTGTCAGGGGCCCCTGGGACCCTAGCTGGTGGGGACCCATGGGTACCCATGTCTCTCAAGCCCCCTATCGACGTATAGGCGTAGCGTCCGAGGCAGGGTCGTGTCGAAGAGCAGTAGAGGCGCGGCACCGTCGAGGTCGTGAAGGGTGCACGAGGATCAAAAAGAAAAGAAACCCCTCCGATGCGCGCTCAAAGATGAACGTCGAGCTTCTGGGTCGAAGGACCATAAGGTTGAAGTGAAGACGAGGCGTAGATCATGCAGAATCGCCGACCTGACCTGAATCAGGCATGTTGTAGTAGCAGTCACGACCTTCAGAAAGGTCAACAAGCCTACCAAGGGTAGGTCGAGCCGAGATGTGATGGAAGGAGGCTTCCATTAGGTCGAGGCGACCCAAAGAAAATAGGGCATCGAAGACGCACTAGTGTAGTAGCCCTCGAGCTGTAAAGCGACCAGTATGGCCGGTTTGATGCTCTAAAGAAGAAGAAGAAGAATTAGCCAAACCTACGACCTTCTGTTTAGGAAACTGATGCTCTTGTAGGGTCGACGCTAGAGGACAAGAGCTCCAGAATCTTTGCAGAGAGTAGCAGGCGACAGGTCTGTCGTAACCAGAGTCACAAGTGTACTGTACGATCACTGGCCAACATACTCATGAAGCACAGGTTACTGCCACCTGCAAAAGACAAAAGTGCCTCAGTGTGCAGTCAGGTAGGGGTCAGGCGCGCCGATGCCTTTTCACAGGAGAACAGTAACCTCGTGCTCCACGAGGGCACAACGCCTTCGAGGATAAGGACGCCACGCAAGTTGTCCTGGCGAGGGAGACTGGATTGCATGTGTTTGGTGGTATAAATAGGTGCCCAAGGTTTGAAGCAAACTGCACCAATCTTCAGAGGAGATCCAAGATGACCCAGTGTAGTAATATTGCCATGCCGTGGGCTTGTGTCCGCCCACCAGAGTGTAGAGGTGATGTAGTTCATGCTTGGAGCTAGAAGAATACTTGCGAGGCTCGAAGAACTCGATTGGCCTCTTCTCCCAGCCTCACTGAGGAGCCCGGAAGGAGTATGAAGTAGCAATTGCATCGTCGGCCCTCACACTTTTAGGCCAGATTTGATGCTGGTGAGCACCGCGCTCCACCCGGTGAGGTTGGTGTTAAAGCTCAGACCTTCTGCAATCATGCGGCGAAGCTCAGACTTGATGCTGGGCGCTGCAAGAGACCGGTTGGTGCATGAGTAGAGGTGGTTGTGTGGCACCTGCCTCCACAGTGGCTGTAGAGGTCGTCAAGTAGGCCCTGAAGCCAGAAGAAAGCTTATGACAAGCCTTATTAATGTAGATTGAGTCGTAAGCACTTTGGAAGGTAATTCAGGACCTTTAAAATCTTTGTATCTTGTAATTTGGCCAAGGGCCAAACTCCTTGTAGTTTATGAAGCTGTAAATATAGATTTGCATGAGCAGTGTCATGACTTTAGTAATTTGTAGGGGCGCCCGGGCTGCAATGGTACGGATACCAAGGTCCCAACAGGGCTGTAATAGCACACCGACCTTCAGGAGGCCTTCCGTAGAGACAAGGGGTCCGTGTCGACCTGGGTCGGCATGGCCGTTGTGCAGTGACACAACACAGGTAGTCAACCTGAAAAATCCTAGGTCTGGAATGACCTTGAAGGCAGCAGGGCCTTAGCAACCTCGGGGAAGTGCTACTTGACCAAGAGGTCGCCAACGGGCAGTGGTGCCATTAAGCACGGGGCCGTCAGTATTTGCCATTAAGGCAGTTTAGTAGGTAGCAGGACCTTAGCGACCTCAAGGAGGTGCTACTTGACCCGGAGCTCACCAACGGGCAGTGGAGCCTTTAAGCACGGGGCCGTCGGTGTAAACCAACCACGAAGGCTAAGGCAATCCAGTAGGTAGCAGGACCTAGGAGCCAGGGATGTGAACTCGCTAATGAAAGCTGAGGCGACCTACCAAGCGGTAGTACCTGTTGACCTTGAGAAGGTGTTATCATAGACCCGGAGGTCGTCAGAGGCCAGGAGACCTTGAAGAAAATAAAAAAGGGGGGGCTTGAAATAAGGCATAGCGAGTCCATGGACACCGGGCCGTTGGGCAAAAACCAACAGGCATGGATTCCCTCACGGCTCGAGCCGTAACTGCCTGTAGCCTGTAGGCCGAAAGAGCCATTAGGCAATAGATCTGTTGGGTCGCCGGTGATGTCGGTGAAACCGAGGGGACGTTTGGGGCGCCGCGGCCCACCACACTGAGATGGCCCAGTTATAAAAGGCTGAGCGAAGGGTCGAGGACCCCACTCGCTTCCATTCCCCGCAGCAGCTAGGGTTTCCAATCCGCCGCCAGAAGCTTTAGCGCATAGAATCGCCGGCGTCGCCGTGCTTAGATCCGCCACGCCCAGCGCCACCGTATGCACCAAAAATCTCTGGTGGTATTTAGAGCTACATCCACCAGTTTTGAGGAAGACGAAATGGCCCCAGAGCTTGCGCCGGCCCCGGAGAAGGTGTGGGAGCACTCGACGGTGATGTAGGCGCAGCTCAAGGAGCTGGTGGAGCGCGGCCTACTGAAGCCCAGGGAGCAGGTGGGGTGGAGGCCCGCCGCCGGTGAAGCGTTCCCCTCCGAGGGAACTGGGGAGACCGTCGCCTTCGTCTCGTATGTCGAGCGCGGCCTCGGAGTTCCGGCGGGCGACTTCTTCCACGGGCTTCTCCACTTCTACCGCATCGACCTGGTGCATCTCGTCCCCAACGCCATCACCACGATATCCTCGTTCATCCACCTGTGCGAGGCGTACCTGGGGATACTGCCACATTTCGACTTGTGGCGGTATTTCTTCGAGGTGAAGAAGACGGGGAAGAATGATGTTGTCGGCGCCGTCGGCTTCATGTTACGCCGCCACATGAAGACGGTGTACATCGACATGGAGTTGTCGGACAACACCCAAGGCTAGAGGCGGGGCTGGTTCTACGTCGACAACCCCAAACCAGCACTGCCAACCAGGTCGGGGGAGATGGACGCCGTCAAGCCGCTGCTGGAGGACCTCAAGCAACGAAAGGAAGAAGGGCTGACCGGCGGAGCGGTGGCCATTAGTTTCAGCCGGAGGCTGTTGCAGCCGATCCAAGATCGGGTGCACCCGGCCTACGAGTACTGGGGGCAGACTGACCCGACCCGCGTACAGCAGCGGAAGGTCTCCAAGCAGAAGATGGTGGCGCGGGTGAGGGAGCTCTTCAATGGGGTGATCCGGAACCGGACATGCCCCAAGGCATTCTCCCTTACACGGCCCGCGGACGTGGTATGTCGCTGATCGACCTTGATTTCTCTGTTGTTGTTGCATGCCCCTTGTTCTGAAACGAAGGTCGACTGATGCACAGGGTCGTGAAGGTTTGTTCTGGTGTCCAGCTCCCCTCGCGGACGAGGGGGAGCGCAGGTTCAAGGTCCGGGCGGCGGAGGACGTGATTGCTCCACCGCCGGAATTGTTGGAGAACTACCTCTCCGACTCATCGGTGGGGGGTAGCGATGATGAGGATCCGCCCGTGGTGAGCCCCACGCCGACGACTCGGTGTACACGGCAGGCCACCGCCAAGATTCCGGTGCACAAGGGCGTCAAGATGATCTCCGCCACCATCGAGGCGGAGAAGAAGAAGAGGAAGAGGAAAGACGTCTCTGCATCATCGGAGATGGCAACGACTGTCACTGAGGTCGTCTTCGAGGAGCGTGACGATGCGGGGTCGCGCGACGTCACCGGAGGATCAGGCGGCACAGCGGCCGTAGGAGAAAGCAACGCCCCACCGGTGATTAGTGGTGAGCAGCAGCAGAAGCCGAGCACGGAGGGCGCGAGCGACCAAGGGTCGCAAAAGAAGCCAAGGCGGGGGCCGCCCCGGCCGATGTCGATGAAGCTGAAGACCGGCAGCGGGTATGTTGTTGAGCTTGATTTATGTTGTTCTTCGTCTTTGCGACTGTGTTGAGTAGGTCGGTGCTGACGAACATGTGCACCTTGGGCAGGGGGACTCCTGCCGTTTCTGGTAGCAGCAAGAACGCTTCAGGCCAAGAGGCCTTTGGTTGGAAGGTCGAGAAGTTGCCGGCCGGGCAGTCACCCGCGACCTCAGGTGGGGATTTTAGCAGTAAGCCCCCTGAGGTCGTGGAGACAACACCGTCGGCGGTAGCTAATGTCGCTGCAGAGGGCACAAGGCAGGAGGAGGGCCCGCGCCAGCAAGACCCGCATGAGCCAAGTCTGCCGGGGACGCGGGGGGCAGTAGCCGGAGATGGAAGCAGGGAAGCCGAACAGCAACCCTGCCTCTATGAAGGTACTCCATGGGAGGACGACGTCTGGGCCGATGCCAAGGATCTTGATGACTTCAAGGCGGCGCAAGCGACCATCGGCAGGACGCTCGTGGTAAGTTTGCATTACCTTTGGGGCTGCATCTTGGGTTTGCCCAAACGCAATGTTTTAACGATCTCGATGTGTTGTTGCAGACTCTTGCTGAGCACGCGCAGAAAAGGGCGACCCTGCTAAAGGAGGGCACCAATCTCCACGCGGAGCTGGCAACGACCCGGGAGGCCGTGCTTCAGGCCAAGGTGGAGGCCACGAAGGAAATAAGGAGCCTCAAGGACGAGGCGATCTTAAAGGACCAGGCCATCAAGGCCTTGAAGCGGGAGCTTGAAGCTGCAAAGCTGAAGGCGAAGGAAGCGGAGGACGATCTAAAGAACGCCACCGCAGGTACGTCGAGAGACGCCTTTTTGGTCTTTTATGTTTAACCGTCGTGGTGACACGTTCTTGACCTCGGCACTTGTAGAGGCCAAGAAGAGGGAGACTGCCTTGAAGAAGGATCTCAATGAGTGAAAGGAGCAGGTGAAGATCCTCAAGGAGAAGCACCAGGAGGTCGTCGCGAGTGAGTCTTACTTCACCCGTAAAGCTGCTTATGAATTTGGGGGCATGCAGGGATCTAGAGATCGACCTTGGTCGGGCGATGCAAACCCTTATTGACCATCAAGAGATGGCTGCATATCTTGAGAAGGAATTGGATGACCTCAAGGAGGCCGCTGAGTACCTTGTGGACGTGTACGCCCCTAAGGTCGAGGGCGATCCACAAGGGCTCGTTGCGCGGTTGGAGGACGCAGAGGGTCGCATAAATACCTTGCTGATGGATGGCGGCAAGCTCGCCGCTGCTACCGCACTGGCCACGGTGAAGCACCATGAGCCATCGTTCGATCTCGAGAAGGTCAAGGAGGAGCTAGACTTGGTGCAGCTGGTGGCCAGCGTAGAGATTCAGGCCGCCGCGGACGATGTCATGAAGAAAATAGACTTGTAGCTTAGAACTGGCAAACAGTTAGTAACAATGGGTCGTGGACCCTTCTGATGTAATATGAACATTGCATGAATGCAAAAGGCATGTTATGTGATCCCTTATTTGACTTTTTATACTCTTTATAAGAACGCCAAGGTAACGAAGTTGCGAGACCCCTTTTCCTCCACTAACCCAACTCAATGGAGGAATGGCTTGCTGACCACACGGCTCGACGCTGGAGGCTTAAGTGCGGCCAGCGCGTGGAGGGGGTCAGGGACCCAAGGTCAAGCAACCCCACGACCTAGGAATACTTATAAAATGCATAAGAAGCTATGGTAAGGGAACACTTGTAAAGAGAAAGGTAGAAACCCCAGGTCGAGCGACCCTTAGGTTGGCAGAGCCAAGCCCCCGAGCGTAAAGGGCCAAGCTTAGAGCCAAGCCCCCGAGCGTGAGGGGTCCGGTTTTAAACCAAGCCCCCGAGCGTGTCGAAGGGGAGGGGTACATAGAAAACAAGCAGGTTGAAAGAGAAATCTTTATTTTTATATAGAATTACAAAGGATAGAGTACATAGCTTAATTGTGATACAAGGCTCCTAAGGATAGAAGCGACGCAAGTGCTCGATGTTCCAGGGGTTAGGAACACCCTGGCCGTCGACCCCTTGGAGGCGATAGGTCGTCGGTCTAATGACCTCCTTAACTATGAAGGGGCCTTCCCAAGGTGCAGAGAGTTTGTGCATATCCTTGGTGTTCTGGATCCGCCGCAAGACTAGGTCGCCAACGTTGAAGGAACATTCGCGCACATTGCGATCGTGATAGCGACGTAGCTGCTGCTCGTGGCGAGTGTGGCGCATGAGTGCAGCCACACGGTGTTCCTGGACGCTGTCGAGGTCGAGGCGGCGTGTTTGCTCTACTTCTCCTTCATCGAAGTGCTGGATGCGAGGGGCACCAAAGGCCACATCGGTGGGGAGGATAGACTCTGATCCGTAGACCAGGAAGAAGGGTGAGTACCCTGTAGCCGAGCTGACCTGGGTCTTGAGGCCCCAGAGGACGTGAGGGAGGTCTGAGAGCCACCTGGTGGTGTAAGGCGCTGAGCCGTCGAAGATACGGTCTTTTATGGCCTGTAGAACCATGCCATTGGCCCGCTCGACCTGGCCATTGCACAACAGGTGTGCTACCGAGGAGTAGTATACGTCGATCAGGCTATCTTGACAGAAGACCCAAAACTCGGCTCCTGTGAAGGTCGTGCCAAGGTTGGTGACGATCCTATTTGGCACCCCGAAGCGATGGGTAATCTCCTTGATAAATTTGGATGCCTCTTTCGACGTGACGCTAGATACGGGACGGACCTCGATCCATTTGGTGAACTTATCCATTGAAAGGTCCCACAGAGTCGAGACCCCAAACTGCGAAGGGCCACGACGGAGGGATGGTCCTAAGGGCCTGAGCCGGGAGGTGCTGCTGCTTGGCGAAGAACTGGCACCCCTTGCAACGACATACAAGTTCTTGGGCATCGACCAAGGCCGTGGGCCAGTAGAAGCCAGACCTGAAAGCCTTGCCTACCAGATTGGAAGAGGCGGCGTGGTTGCTGCACTCACCACCGTGGATCTCGTCCAAGAGCCTGAGGCCCTCGGATCTGAGGATGCACCTCATCAGTACTCCGGTGGAAGCGGACCTCCGGTAGAGTTCCTTGCCGACGATGACGTAGTTGGCACTACGCCTCGTGATCTTTTCTCGCTCTGCCTTGTCCTCAGGTACTCGATGCTCGAGGAGGAAGGCAATGAAGTCGAGGCGCGAGTCATCTTCGCCGTCAACCATGAGGATCTCGCGACCTTCAAGTGAGGTAAGCTCGTCATCAAGCGACTCTGGGTCAGGGATGAGCTTGATGGACGGCTTGCGTAGGTCCTGGACGAACACTCCGGCCGGAACCAGAGCGCGCTTGGAGCCAAGCTTGGAGAGGACATCCGCGGCGACGTTGTTGTTGCGGCAGACATGGTGGAACTCGAGCCCTTTGAAGTGACGCTCGAGCTTGCGCACCTCAGCACAGTATGCATCCATCGTATCCTTCCTAGCTTCAGAGTCCTTGCTGACTTGGTCGATGACGATCTTGGAATCGCCGTAGGCCAGAAGGCGCTTGATCCCGAGGGAGACAGCGATGCGGAGCCCGTGGATGAGGGCCTCGTATTCGACGCCATTGTTGGACGCCTTGTAGTGGATCTGTAGGACGTACTTGAGGTAGTCGCCCTTAGGGGAGATGAACAAGACGCCCGCGCCTGCTCCTTCGAGGTTCAGGGAACCGTCGAAGTACATCTTCTAATGCTCAGGTCGCTCTGGCGGTGGAGGCTGCTGGATCTCTGTCTACTCTGAGACGAAGTCCGTGATGACTTGAGACTTGATGGCCTGCCTGGGGCAGAACTCCAGGTCGAACTCGCCTAGTTCGATAGACCACTTGACGACGCGCCCAGAGGTGTCACGACTTCGTAGGATCTCGCCAAGGGGAAAGGCTGAGACGACCTTGATCTTGTGGGATTGGAAGTAGTGCCGGAGCTTTCGCGAAGTCATGAGTAGCGCGTAGAGCATCTTCTGGGGCTGGCTGTACCTGGTTTTGCTGTCAGACTGGACCTCGCTGACGTAGTAGATAGGTCGCTGGACGAGGTAAGGTCGCCCCTCTTCAGGTCGCTCTGCTACCAAGACAGCGCTGACCACGATGGTGGTCGCAGAGATGTAGAGCAGTAAGGGCTCCTTAGGTGCCGGGGGCACCATCACCGGGGGTGTCGTGAGGAAGGTCTTGAGTTGCTCAAGAGCTTGGTCCGCCTCCTCGGTCCAAGCGAACTTGTCCGCCTTTTTTAGCAGCTTGAAGAAGGGCAGGCCTTTTTCTCCGGGCTTGCTAATGAATCGGCCTAAGGCCGCCATCATGCCTGTGAGCTTCATGACGTCCTTCTTGCCGGTAGGTCGCTTCATCTTGAGGATGGCATCCACCTTGGTAGGGTTGGCTTCGATGCCCCGGTTGTTGACCATGAAGCCGAGGAGCTTGCCGGACGGGACACCGAAGACGCACTTCTCTGGATTGAGTTTCCAGCGGTAAGTGCGGAGGTTGGCGAAGGTCTCCGCGAGGTCAGCTTCTACGTTCTTGCTGATCTGGCTGGCCAGACACTTCTGGATGGCCTTCTGATAGGTCGCACCCGCGTTCTTGAGGCCGAAGGTCATGGCCGTATAGCAGTAGATGCCATGGGGCGTTATGAACGCCGTCTTGTCTTGGTCAGAGACCTTCAGGGCTATCTGGTGAAACCCTGAGTAGCAGTCGAGGAAGCAAAGAAGGACGCTCCCGGCCATGGAGTCCACGACCTGGTGGATACGCGGAAGAGGGAAGGGGTCTTTAGGGCAGTGCCTGTTGAGATCGGTGTAGTCGATACACATTCTCCATTGATCGGTTTTCTTTGGTACAAGAACCGGGTTGGCGAGCCAAACCGGGGTTTTACACTCTCGGATAAATCCGGCAGCTAGGAGCTTTATTAGCTCTACCCTAATGACGTCCTTGTGATCTTTCGCAAAGCGGCGAAGCTTCTGCTTGACAGGCTTCGCCGTCTTGCTTACATCCAAGGCGTGCTCAGCTAGCTCCCTAGGAACACCTGGCATATCTGATGGACTCCAAGCGAATATGTCAGTGTTATCTCGGAGGAAGCTGGTGAGCGCGAGTTCCTATTTGGGGTCGAGCCCGTCGCTGATCACCACTGTTTTCTCTGGGTCGGCAAGGCCGAGGCAGACCTTCTTCGTCGATGGGGCCGCGTCTAGGGCGGTTTCGGTGCGCTTCTACTCCGGGACGGACTGGTCGACAGGGTCGACTTTTGCGGTCTCAGCCACCAAGACCTCGGAGGCCTCGGCGGCGGCGGAGGTCGCAGCGAGGTCGAGGGCCTCCGTGTTGCACCTGAAGGAGATGACGACGTCCCCTTTGACGGAGAGGACCCCTCGCGGAGCCGGCATCTTCAACACCAAGTAGGTGTAGTGCGGGATGGCCATGAATCTGGCCAGCATTGGGCGACCTAGGATCACGTGGTAGGAGGACTTGAAGTTGGCGACCTCGAAGTTGAGGTACTCTGTGCGGAAGTTCGCCTCCGTACCAAAAGTCGCCGGGAGGGAGACTCGACCCAGGGGTTGGGACACCTTCTCGGGGACGATGCCATAGAAAGGCTCGTCGCACTCCGTCATCTTGTTGAAATCGAAGCCCATCTTCTTGAGGGTATCAACAAAGATGATGTTGAGCCCACTGCCTCCATCGATCAGGGTTTGGGAGAGCAGGGCTCCATCCACTGTGGGCTCAACGACGAGCGGGTAGGACCCGGGGTCTAGGATATGGACCCAGTGATCAGCTCTGGAGAACGTGATCGGCTGCTCAGACCATCATAGGGGCACGATTGGATGAGTGTGGACGAGGTGGACATCGCACTTGTCTTTCTGGTAGCGCCTCCTGCTGGCGCTGGACTTGATTCCGCCGACGATCATGTTGATCGCGCGGGTTGCAGCCTGGAAAGGCCCATTGGGGTTGCCCGACGCTGGTGGAGGGGGCAGGTTCGTCTCGTCGCGGGCAGCTGCTGGAGCAGGGTCGTTGCGAGGCGGGTCGCTACGAGGTGGCTCGCGGCGATCATAATACCGATCATCGCGGCGGTCGTCGCGCCGGTCTCGCCGGTCATCACGGCGGTAGTTGTTGTTGTAGGGGCGGTTGTCGCGTCGCCCGCTGTCGTTCCTGGGTCGCTTGGGATCCGCGAAGGTGCTGAAGGCCCTCTTGAACTGGGAGCACTCGCGGAGAGTGTGGGTGGCCCCCTCATGGAACCTGCAGATGCTGTCGAGCGCCAGGTCGAACTCCACTTGGTTGAAGGACGAACCTCACCGCCCTTCGGCCGCCAGGACCTCGGAAGGTCGCTTGCAGAGCTTGTCTGCTGCAGTGCCAGATGCACAAGCATTATCAGTGTGGAACTGGTTCTGGAGCGCGTCTTCTGTGTCCATCAGCTTGGTGACGATGACCATGAGCTCTTTGACGTTGGTCGGGCCAGCCTCATGGATTTTCTCAAAGACCTTGCGGTCTTTGATGCCTTTCTTGTAGCTGTCAACGATCTGGTCGTCTCTGACGCCAACGCACTCGTTTCGGTTCTCGAAGAACCAGGTATTGTAGTCGCGGAGCCGCTCCTTAGGCTTCTGCACGACCCGCCCCAGGCTGAAGGCGTTCCCAGGGTGATCGTAGGTCGTCTGGAAGTTCGATGTGAAAGCCTGGGATAGGTCGGCCCAGGTCTTAATGCTGCCAGGCGCAAGGTTGTTGAGCCAGAGCGAAGGGGCCTTGCCCATCACCAGTGGGAAGTAGGCCGTCATGTGGTCGAAGTCACTGCCGGCCGCCTTGACGGCGACGTAGTAGGTCGACAGCCAGATGTTGGGGTCGGAGCGCCCATCATACGGCTTGATGTTGGGCTTGAAGTTGTCGGGGTACTCCACCCTTTTGAAGCGGGCATCCAGCGCTGGGAAGGCGTTGAGCGCTGGGTCGTCGCTGGTGCCTCTTGCCGGGGCGGCATCTCGTGACGCGGAGTGGACGCTGCGCTCCGGGACGACAACCTGGGAGCGTGGCTGCCGATCCTGATCGTACTGGACGACGGCGGGGTCGCCGTGGTTGGCGTCATACTTGGCACGCCGCTGGTTCTCGATTGCATGTTGATCACGGAGCTCGCGCTCCATGATGCGGTGAACGCCCCCGGGTGCACCGTATTCGCGGTCATAGTCCAGGCGGCGGCGAAGCTCGCGCTCCTCGCGCTCCCGGTGGCGTTGGTCGACGACGGTGCGGGCATCACGAGCACACCTGTTGGCGTCAAGGTTGACGCGAAGGTCCCGAGTTGCAGCGGGCTGCTGAGCGGGTTGCTCGGGGTTGTGCTGAGCGACCTCCTCCCGGACGGGGGACAGTTGGCTATGCGCAGGTCGGTGGGATCGACTGCGCGAGTGGCGGGTCGAGGACGACGCGGCGGACCTGGAGGCCGCGCTATTCTCTTCCACCAGGGCGTTGGCGACCCGGAGGTACGCGAGGGCCTGCTCAGCTTCAGGCGTCTGGACTTCCTGGAGTCGAGTAATGGCCGCACCCAGGTTGGCCTGGGGGCTGTTGAAGGTCGGGATCCCGGCTTCCTCGAACTCGAGGCGCAGGTCACGAGCGTAGGGCAATGCGCGCCGCTGCTCTTCCGCACGTCGCTCAGTGCGGCGGGCGTTTGCTTGGATACGGGCCGCCTCCTGGGAGTTGGTCGCACCCGCGCGTGGTGGCTCATTCTCCGAGATCACCATCACCTGACGGAAGATGACTTCCGGGTCGTTCAGGGAGATACGAACCTGGACCTTCTGGAACTTCCCGCAGTCCGGAGACTGGGTAGGTCGCTTAGCTCGACGAGGGAGCTCGTTGTCGATCTTCTTCCGCAGGCGGCACCCGCGAAGGGTGTGCTTTGCGCCCTTGTGGTAAGTGCAGGGCATGTCGAGGGGGTCGCACCGAGCGCGAGGCGCAGGGCTTGGGTCGCGCGAAGGTCGCCGCCCAGATTGGATCTGAGGAGGTGTGGAGAGTTGGCTCAGGCGAAGGCCGGGCGCAGACTTCAGGCCGAAGGGAAACGTGTCGTGGCATAGCGCTGTCTGTGCCGAGCATTGAGCTCATTCGCAGATCTCCAAGGTTTCCCTCATGGAGCCGATGACGTCTTCCATCCCCTGGACAAGGTCACAGGGTTTGGGTGGGTGGGTCTCCGATACTAGATCGGGAACAGGGACGGCGGCGGACGCCGTGACGACCTTCTCGGAGGTCGTTGGGAGAGTCGAAGCTGCCGGAGCAGGTGAGATCGCCGTGAAAGATCCAAAGCAGATCTCCACAGGGTCGGTGAGGAAGGCCGCCATGCTCGCCGGGAAGACGACGCCAGTTTGGGCCACCATGCTGCACAGCGAGTTCCTGATCGCCCCTACCTGGGGCGCCAACTGTCAGGGGGTGAGACCTGGACAGATCCGCTAGGGGGTTGCCCTAGTGGTTTGCAGGTTAATGGAGGATCGGGACCTAAGAGCGTAGGTGGTTATGCACGTGGTGCACACGGAGCTAGGCGAGTACGGCGGCGAAGGACAGGGAGACAAGGGTTTATACTGGTTCAGGCCTCCGGAGAGTAAAACCCTACCTCCAGTTGTGGTGGATTATGCGAGGATGAAGATGAGTTTTTATGCATGGAGCCCTAGGCCGCCTTATATGGGGAGGATGGGCTAGGGTTTCCTTGCAAGGTCGGTTGACCCGTGTCGGGGTCAGTTAAAACTGTGGGAAGCTTATCTCCCGAATTACAAGGAACGTCCCGCGATACGCGAAGTCTACAGGTGGCGGCGCACCAGGTCGCCGTGTCTTGACTTTGACGCCAAGGCTTCGCAGGTCTTCCGGGATCCTGATCAGGTCACTGGGCCTACTTGTCAGGTCAGTGGGTCTTCTGGCAGGTCGGGTCCAGTTGTCAGGGGCCCCTGGGACCCTAGCCGGTGGGGACCCATGGGTACCCATGTCTCTCAAGCGCGGCGGCCATGTCTCTAGGGCGGTGCTTGTGGAAGCTGATGCGCACCTGAACAGGGCGGGTGATATCCATGGTGGCCACAGGACTCCTGCTCGTGGCATCGTCAGGCTCGCCGTGCCGCTCAAGAGGGCCCTCCTTCCGCAGCCCGCTGCCAGGCAGAGGCTGGGGACGGCTCGCAAGGCCTTCTCGGCGACTGCTACTGTGGACAAGAAGTGTTCCAAGGGGGCCGGGCTCAAGTATCCCTCAGTGGAGGAGCGTGCGGCCGCACTGCTGCTGGAGACCAGCGGTGTGGTTGCTAAGGGAGGTGCTGTCACGTCTGAAGCAGTAGAGCTGTTTGGGGAGAAGTTTGTTGGTCCGATGGAAGGCGATCTCATTGGTGGTATGAGGGCAGTGTTTGGGCTCGCGGAGAGTGGCGTTGGGGTCGCCCTTGAGGCTCTGGCGGCTGATGCTGAAGAGTAAGCAGCGGCGGTGGCTAGGTCAAGGGGGGAGGGGGTGTGCCATTGTTGGGGCACTTGTATCTTTGTTTCCCATGTATTTCCTTGCTTTAGCTGTTGTTCGTTTCAGTTCAGTGTTGGTGGTGAGTGTGCAGGGAGTTCCTCTGCGCTGTGTGAGTTGTATCTTGTTAGTTGAAGTCTGCTTGTTGGTTTGCTTGTTGTTGGGGGGAGCCGGGCTGTATTCTTGGGCTGCTGGTGGCTGCTATCAGTGTTGCAAGGTTACTAATGATTGAGCAAAACTGTACTTTTTTGAATTGGAATGCGAGGGGGCTCAATAATCAAGCAAGAAGAAAGGTGGTGTGTGATTTAACAAAGGACACTAGAGCCACTATTGTTGCCATTCAGGAGACGAAGCTGGACTTTATTGACAGATCCATTGTGTTGCAAATTCTTGGGGACAAGTTTGGGGACAACTTTGTTTATCTGCCGGCTGAGGGGGTCAGAGGTGGTATTCTGTTAGCTGTTGATCATGATCACTTTCAAATTACTACCTCAGAGAGAGGGGTGCACACGGTTACGGCTCAGATTTCTACTGTTGGGGGCCAGTTACATTGGTGGGTCACAGTGGTGTATGGCCCTTAGGATGACAATGCAAAGCTACAATTTCTTGGTGAATTGAGATGGATTCAACATGCAGTCTCTGATAAATGGCTCATTGTTGGTGATTTCAACATGATCTTAAATGCATGTGACAAGAGCAACACAAATCTGAATCAAAGATTGATGGGAGCCTTTAGAGATGTGGTTCGGGATTTGGAACTCAAGGAGTTAAATCTCAGAGGAAGGAAGTTCACATGGACAAATGATCGCACTCAAACGAGGATTGACCGTGCCTTCTGCTCTGCCGGTTGGGACCTCATGCTCCCGGATGTCTACCTGCAGGCCCTGTCATCAAGAGTTTCTGATCACTGTCCGCTGCTCATTGCCAGCTCGTCTTCAGTTCCCAAGTTCAGAGGGTTCCGCTCTGAAGCATTCTGGTCGCGGTTGGAGGGCTACCGGGAGGTTGTGCAGGCTACATGGTTGCAGCCGGTTCAAATTTTCAATCCGTTCCTTCGGCTACACGTCAAACTACAGAGAACTAGCAAAGCACTAAGGCGTTGGGTGCGTGGGCTTTTTGGCAATAACAAGGTGCTTCTGCAAGCTGCTCAAATGTTGATTGGCATTCTAGATTCTGTTCAAGATTTCAGGGTGCTGACACAGGAAGAGATTCAGTTCAAGCATGACCTTAAAGCCCGCTTCCTGGCCTTGACAGCGGTTGAGAAACTGAGAGCCAAGCAGAGATCTAGGCTTGTGTCAATACGGGCGGCAGAGGCAAATGCAAAGTTGTTTTATTTGCAAGCCAATGGTAGGCACCGGAAAAACAACATATCCTCCCTGGACTTGGGCAGTGCTGTCGCCTACACGCACGAGGATAAAGAAGCGGCTTTGTTCCAGCACTTTAGCGCTCACTTTGGACAGCCACTTCCGCGGGATTTCACTCTTGATTGGGCTGCACTAGGGCTTCCTCGGTGTGAGCTGCAGCATCTCGAGGAAGCTTCTACTGAAGTGAAGTTTTTAGTGTGGTACAGGATCTTGCTAGTGAAAAGGCGCCAGGGCCGGATGGGTTTATTGGAGTCTTCTTAAAAAATAGCTGGGGGATGATCAAGGATGACGTCTTGCAGGCCTTCCATTTCTTTCACCAGCAGCATGATCAACACTTTCGGTTGCTCAATAATGCCCATGTTGTGCTAATACCTAAGAAGCCAGATGCCCAGACCATTGCTGATTTCAGGCCCATTAGCCTGACTTATTCTATTGCGAAATTGATTTCTAAATGTCTAGCAGCAAGATTATCAAGTGAGCTAAATGGTTTGGTCTCCCGATCCCAAAGTGCTTTCATTAAACGGAGAAGCATTCAAGACAGCTTCCTGTACACGCAAAATCTAATCAGGTCCTTGCACAGATCTAAGAGGCTGGGCTTGTTCCTCAAACTCGACATTGCCAAGGCTTTTGACAGGGTTTGCTGGGATTTCTTGATAGAGGTGCTGCAACAGTTTGGGTTCGGGGACAAGTGGAGAAGCTGGGTTTCGATCCTACTCTCCTCAATCTCCACTAATGTGTTATTGAATGGGGCTAGAGGGAGATGGTTCAACCACTACAGGGGGCTCCGGCAAGGTGACCCATTATCACCATTGCTTTTCATACTAGCCATGGAGCCTCTGCAGCGTCTTTTTGCCATTGCAGCTACGGATGGTTTGCTGTCACCTATCAATGCCCGGGCAGCCAAGCTTCGGGTCAGCCTTTATGCCGATGATGCGGCAGTTTTTGTGCAGCTAGTCAAGGAGGATGTGTACACGGTAGCAGCGGTTCTTGATATGTTTGGGCATGTGTCTGGTTTGGAAACTAATCATTCCAAGTGCGCAGTATTCCCCATTAACTGTGACAATGTGAATCTGGAGGAGGTTATGCAGAGCTTTCGGTGCCAAGTTCAGAGTTTTCCGTGCAAGTATCTTGGACTACCTCGCCACGTCAGGCATTTGAGGAGGGTCGACGTGCAGCCACTGATTGACAAGATGTCCAACCGCCTGCCTTCCTAGAAGGGATGGTTCATCAACCGTGCTGGGCGACTCAAGCTCCTGAATGTAGTACTGTCTTTGTTGCCCACCTATTTTCTTACCATGTTCGCCCCAAAGAAGTGGTTAATTCAGAAGCTGGATAAGATTAGGAGAGGGTTCCTATGGACGGGTGCTGAGAAGGCTTCGGGTGGACACTGCTTGGTCAGATGGGCCAATGTCAAGCAACCAAAGGCGGTTGGAGGTTTGGGAGTCTTGGACTTGGAAATTTTCAGCAGGGCCCTCCGGCTCCGTTGGCTATGGTATCAGTTTGTGGATCCTGATAGGCCGTGGGTAGGAACAGATGTTCCTTGCAGTCAGCTGGACAAACATCTGTTCAGAGCCAGTACCGTTGTTTCTGTTGGAAATGGAGAACAAGCTTTGTTCTGGGAAGCTTCTTGGCTGAATGGGAGAGCGCCACGGGATATAGCACCTAACTTGTTTAAGCTAGCATGTCGCAAGAACAATTCAGTCAAGGAGGATTTGTACAATCAAAACTGGACAAGGGGCCTTTGGAGAATGGCCTCGCTGATGAGATTGCTGAGTTTGTCACCCTCTGGGGCTTGTTGCAGGACGTGCAGTTAACTGATCAAGCGGATGTGATTCGCTGGAAATGGATAGTAAATGGGGTGTACTCTTCCAAATCGGCGTATGACATCCAGTTCAAGGGGCGTTACTGTTCTTTCAATCAGAAGTCAATTTGGAAAGCTGAAACCGAGGGAAAACATCCGTTCTTCGGTTGGCTGTTGGTCCAGAACAAGATACTGACGGCCGACAGACTGTTGGCCAGAAATTGGCCGTGCGAGCCGGTCTGCTCTCTGTGTGATCAGGTCCTGGAAAGCGCTTCGCATCTCTGCCTGCATTGCGTTTATGCTCGAGAGGTCTGGCACCTTGTCGCGGTTTGGACGGAAGGATTCATCCAGATGCCGGCGCAGGATGTGTCACTGGAGGATTGGTGGAATGGTGCGTTGATAGGAGTGCGCAAGGAAGATAAGCGTCGGAAGTCTGCTATTCTGCTCTATACAGCTTGGAACTTGTGGAAAGAACGTAATAGAAGATTGTTTGATGGTGTTGCTGTCCTTCTAGCCACAGTTCTGTTGCTCATCGAGGAGGAGATGCGGTTGCGGGAGTTGGCCTGCGGGAGAGGGCTGAGATTGTTAGTTTAATCATGTGTTTAGCTTCTGAGTTCTTGAGTTACCCCCTTTTATGTAATATCGACCATGTAAACCATCGCATTCTTCTTCTCCTTAAATGAATCGGTAGTGCTCCTGCCTTATTTCAAAAAAAACTTGCTGGTTTACTCTGCGCTTTCCCGGCTTCTACGCCAACTGCGCAGCAGTGAGGTGTGTTGAGCTACACGCACTCAACATTTATACGTACGATATGTGCGTGCTTTACCCTCCAAAACACGTGTTCTTGCCGGTAATAGCCTCCACTGATGTGACATGTCAGCCGTCGCGATGGTCTATATCATGTTTTCTGTCTCTCCAAAGTCTTGCATTATTTACTTTTTTTGAAAATATAATCCATTTTCACTACAAGAAACTATTTAGTTTGTGACGCATTCTCCACGATGTTTTCAGAAAACATCACGAAGAGCACTGCGTCTACGACGTATTCTTTTTTTTCATCACGGATGTGCATTGAAGCCCAAAACATTGCGACGATTTGTTAAATTCGTCACGATTCTACGACGTATTCCTATTTTTCGTCACGGATGTGTATCGATGGATATTGAAGCCCAAAACATCACGACAATTTGTTAATTTCGTCGCAATCCGGCCCATAGTGCCGCGACGTTTGAGCAGATTCGTCGCGATCAGTAAATAAAAAAACAGCCACCTCACCTAGGCGCCACATCACTGCCACGCGAGCACCTAGGGCCCACATCACTGCCACGCGAGCACCACCTCACCCAGGCGCCACGTCATCGCCACGCGAGCGCCTAGGGCCCACCACACTGCCACGCAAGCGCCACCTCACCCAGGTGCCACGTCACCGCCACGCGAGCGCCTAGGGCCCACCACACTGCCACGCAAGTGGCACGTCACCCAGGCGCCACATCACTGCCACGCGAGCGCCTAGGGCCCACCACACTGCCACACAAGTGCCACCTCACCCAGGTGCCACGTCACTGCCACGCGAGCGCCCAGGGCCCACCTCACTGCCACGTAAGCGCCACCTCACCCAGAGCATGCGCTCCTCATTAAGAAAACACCTGTGTTCCGAGGGACTCGAACCCCATACCTCGCGCTTCAAACAAAGCGGAACTAACCACTGGGCTACGACCTTGATTGTGACTATGGCTAACATTTAATTGCTTTTGAACCTAACTACCTAGAAGAGTAAAAGGATCCATCCCCATCCCCGCATCCCGCACCGAGCCTTCCCTGTCCGCCGCCGCCGCTTACTACCAGCGCCGCCGCCCCGCACCACCACCGAGATTCCCTGTCCGCGGCGCCGCTGCCTACCGGAGCCGCCGCCCCGCACCATCCCGCTGCTGTCCCCTGTCCGCGCTGCCGCCGCCATCCGCATTGACATTTTCATCGCCGCTACCCATGCCAATTCCATCCACAATGTCGCCGCCCACCATGCCATCCCGCAGCGTCGCCGCCTCACCTCCCACTACCACTGCCGCCATAACTCCGGTCGCTACCACGAGCGCCCCACACCAGTGGCATCCCGCACCCCCCTCCTCCTCCCGGCCGTCACCACCATGCGCGTGCTTGTTCCAGTGGTGGAGCCCGTGCCCGTGGTGGTGGATGGTGCGACCATGCGTCCAGCATTGCTAGTCCATTGACGCATCCAAGGCATCTAGTGACATTGCAGCCAAGGAAAGGTACATTTTTTCCTTGCCTTTGTTGTATGTATATAGTTGAATTGGTGCAGAGGTGTTGATTTGTGTATTTTTTGTTATGCGAGATTAGATGGATCGAAGTTGGGTTCATGGAAGGCTGTTTTCCTCTGAACACATTGATGGGGTCAAAAATTTATGAGCTTTGTTGCAGAGAAATTCAATGAAAATGTTGAGATTTTGTGCCCATGTTCAAGATGCTTGAATCACAAGTATCACTGTCAGATTGTTGTGAAGAAGCACATTTTGATGAATGGTATGGATAGTTGTTATACTCGGTGGTTTCATCATGGAGAGGGTGTCAATGTAGATGTTGTTGAGCACCCTATTGATGTGCATGACAGTGGTGATGGGAGAAATGTGGGAGAGGATTGCGGTGTTGACTGTGGGAAAAATGTGGGAGAAGATGGCAGTGCTGATGGTTTGGAAAACCTTATAGGAGACCTACATGCTGCAGCAGAAGAAGGAAGAAAGGATGGAGAAAATGAGGATGGTGCTACAGACCCTCATGTCAATGAGTCATTTTACAAAATATGCATGAGAGAGGCAAAGCGTCAGCTTTATTCTAGTTGTAGCAAATTTTCAAGGTTCTCTTTTGTGGTTAACCTTCTTCATATGAAGTCATTATATAGGATAAGCGATTCTGCCTTTTCTGCAATATTGGAGCTGTTGGCTGAAGCATTCCCAGAGGGCAATGCACTCCCCAAATCATACAATGAAGCAAAGAATCTTTTGAAGGAACTAGGTCTTGGATACGAATCGATACATGCGTGCGGCAATAATTGTGTGTTGTTATGTCCACCTTGACAAGTGTCCCGTTTGTGATCTTTCGAGATGGAAGGATGAAGAAAGAAAGAAGATCCCACAGAAGGTGTTGCGGCATTTTCCACTAGCACCTAAGCTGAAGAGGCTATTTGCAACCAAAGAAGCATCACTACTAGCACAATGGCACGAGCTACAGCGGCAACCTAGTGAGAAGGAAATGAGTCACCCAGCTGATGGCGAGGCATGCCCAGATTTTGATAGAGAATATCCGAAATTTGCTGGAGATGCAAGAAACATTAGGCTTGGCTTTGCTACTGAAGGGTTCAATCCATTTTCAGAAGAGAACACAAAATACAGCATGTGGCCTGTGTTTGTGGTGCCATACAACCTTCCACCTTGGGCATGCATGGAGGAGTCAAACTTTATGATGGCTTTGCTTATTCCAGGTCCTAAATCCCCCGGGAAGGATTTTGATGTGTTTTTGGAGCCTCTGGTGGAAGATTTGATTGAGCTTTGGAAAGGTGTGCATGCTTATGATGCCAATACTCGCAAAATGTTCGACCTTCATGCTGCAGTTTTGTGGTGCATCCATGATTACCCTGCTTTGAGCACTCTGTCAGGTCGTACCACAAAAGGTTATTTTGCATGTACTCACTGTGACAAGCACCCTCTTTCCTACAGTCTAAGGAGCAAAATTGGTTATTTTGGACACTACCGTTTCCTTCCAGAGGGACATCCATTGCGGAGAAACAATCAGTTTGCCGGCCTTCATGAAAGTGATGATCCACCAGGTCAATTCTCTATAGAAGAGCTGTTAGCTGAATTGGAGAGAGCAACAAATCCGCAAGTATGTGGGAAAAGGAAGCGTTCTGACTCTGAAGGTGCTCATGTGAAAATATGGAGCCGCATGATGTGTTTATGGAAGTTGCCATATTGGCATAAATTGAAGTTAAGGCACAATCTCGATGTCATGCACATCGAGAAAAACATATGTGAGAGCCTGATTGGGACAATTCTCAATATAGTTGGGAAGACAAAGGACACAGTTAAAGTTAGGCTTGATTTGAAAGATTTGAGAATTAAAAAGGAGCTGCAATTTAAAGAGAATGGAGATTCATGCGAGATGCCTCATGCTCGATATACTTTGTCCAAAGAAAAAAAGAAGGCCTTTTGTGATTTTCTAAGAGAAGTGAAGTTTCTAGATGGGTTTGCTTCCAATATGTCAAGATGTATAAATGCTGATGGAACCAAGGTACAAGGCCTCAAAACGCATGATTGTCACATCATGTTGCAAAGAATATTACCTGCTGCTATGAGAGGATTTTTGGACAAGGATATCTATGAAGCAATAGCAGAATTAGGGAAGTTTTTCAGGGAACTATGCAGCAAAACCCTTCACAAGGATGTGTTGGCTGAAATGAAAAAAGAGATCCCTATAATTCTGGTGAAGCTTGAGAAAATATTCCCCCCAGCTTTCTTTGATGTGATGATTGAAGGACCGAATAGGCGACCAGAGAGGGGGGAGGAGTGAATGGGAGCCAATAAAAATTCTTCCCGAAGGACGAACTCGGCCTATACCCCGATTGCCACTCCGATCACTCGCACACACCAAAGAAGCTCTAGACTCGGCACACACAAGCCCACAAGTCCTAGAGACAAGCCTAGAAGCAAAGAGTGGAAGCACAAGACAAGAATCAAACACCTAGAGCAACTCTGCGAAGGCTCCTGGCGGACTGTCCGAGAGGACCAGGCAGACTGTCCGCGATGACTGCGCGGACCATCCGTCAGGTCTTGGTGGACCGTTCGAAAAAGCAACCCGAACCTCCAGTAGCGCACGGAGAAAAACGGACCGTCCGTGATGGACCCGCGGACCGTCCGCCTCGTCACGGACCGTCCGCAAACTTCGCGCACCAAACACCAACCGACACAATGGATCAAAAATCGAGCGCTCAAGAACTTGCGAAGAACACGAAGAACACCAACCCTGCCTTGGCATCGCGGACCGTCCGCATGGGCCTCGCGGACCGTCCGCCAAGCACGAACAAAACAGAAAAATGCTCGAGCTCGGGAGTCAGCTCCACCTTTCCATCACCGGATCTCCCAAACGGCTAGAGCTCTTGAGACAAGATTTGGGGCAGATGATAAGCGTCACAAGAGGAAACTATGCCCCAAAAATCTTGGCCTCTAACTCACTAAATCACCGGGAATCACGGATCACACGAACCACCACCATGAACTCGGGCTCTCACCAAAAACTCATGAATCGAAGGTGTTTCCCGGCGTTTGAGAGGTCAAGATCACACACAAAGATGCGCAAGGCATCCACCCATGATCCCCTCAAAGAAATCCGAGAAGAAACACCCTCAAATCCACGAATCGAGCGAAGAACGAAACACTCCAAAAGTAGCTCCGAAAAACACACGAAAATCACAAAGAGCTAGGAGATCACCGCAACGCCGAATGCTTTCATACATCCAGAGGTCAGAGTCTATACAAGAATCTAGCCTAAGGAAAGCAGAAGTAAAGAAGCAGTCCAGAGCGATCTACCGGGGGAGGAAACCCTAGAGTCCAAGAGAGAGATGCCATCCACCTCTCCGCTATTTATACGAGGTCCACCGGAGGAGGCAAATGACCACGCTACCCCTACAACTCAAATAGAAGATACACACCCCTCAGGGGCAATATGGTCAAGTCTTCATCGAGCGGACACGCTTCCACCGTGGACTTGCTTAGCCTCGACGCAAGCCCTGCGATCACGCCACGTGCCCCCCACCCTTGAAGCTTCCCGACGCTCTCGGATCACCATCTCCGTCGCATCGGGCCTCTGAAGGACCAAATAGGCGACCAGAGAGGGGGGAGGGGCGGAGTGAATGGGAGCCGATAAAAATTCTTCCCGAAGGTCGAACTCAGCCTATATCCCGATTGCCACTCCGAGTACTCGCACACACCAAAGAAGCTCTAGACAAGGCACAAACAAGCCCTCAAGAACAAGAGACAAGCCTAGAAGCAAAGAGCGGAAGCACAAAAGCAAGAACCAAAGGACTTAGCCAAATCTGCGAAGGCCTGGCCGGACGGTCCGTAAGGGTATGGCGGACAGTCCGTGTCACTCGCGGACAGTCCGCGTAGACATGGCAGACAGTCCGCAATAACACACCGAACCTCCAATAGCGCACCGAAGAAATTCGGACAGTCCGGGCAAGCACCGCGGACGGTCCGGCACCTCGCGGACAGTCCGGCCACCCCTGGCGGACAGTCCGGCCAAACTCGCTGGACACCCCAGACAAACTTCGAGCCACCCCAGACAAAAACCAAAGCCACGCAGACGGTCCGGCCAGCACACGCGGACAGTCCGCAAACCTCTTGCAACAAAAACCTAGTGACAGAACGGATCGAAACGCGAACGCGCACGAACACGGATGAACACGTGACGAACTGCAGTCGCGTGGACAGTTCGCACGCGACCCGCGGACAGTCTGCCAGACGCGGACAGAGCAGAAAAAGCTCCACCCTGCGAAGTCAACTCTCCAAATCCATCACCGGATCTCCCAAACAGCAAAAGCTCTTGAGACAAGATTTGGGGTAGATGGTAAGCAACACAAGAGGAAGCTATGCCCCAAAAAATCTCGACCTCTAAGCCACTAAATCGCCGAGAATTGTGGATCACACGAACCACCACCCAGAACTCGAACTTCGGCCAAAAACTCACGAATCGAAAGCTTTCCCCGGCGTTTGAGGGGTCAAGATCACACACAAAGATGCGCAAGGCATCCACCCATGATCCCCTCAAAGAAATCCGAATGAAAACGCCCTCAAATCCCCGAATCGAGCGAAGAACAAAACTCCCCAAAAATAGCCCCAAAAATGACACGAAAATCACAGAGGACTAGGAGATCACCGCAACGCCGAATGCTTCCATACATCCAGAGGTCAGAGTCTATACAAGAATCTAGCCTAAGGAATACAGAGGGAAAAGAAGCAGTTCAGAGCAATCTACCGGGGGAGGAAACCCTAGAGTCCAAGAGAGAGAGATGCCATCCACCTCTCCGCCATTTATACGAAGTCCATCGGAGCGAGGTAAATGACCACGCTACCCCAACAACTTGAAATGAAGATACAACCCCTCAGGGGCATTTTGGTCTAGACTTCATCGAGCGGACACGCTTCCACCGCAGCCTTGCTTAGCATCGACGCAAGCCCCGCGATCACGCCACGTGCCCCACGGCTCGAAGCTTCCCCACGTGCCTCCAGACTTGGTTTTGAGGCCCAAACCAAGAAACCGTCCACCGATGGTTTTGTGGGCAAACCAATAAACCCCGTGTGCAAGCTTCGGCTCGATCCGCTACCTTGCACCGGCCCATGTTCACGATTTCAGCCCGCTAGTCTTGCACCGCACGGCTTGCACTTGACCCCATCGGCCACCGGGTCCATCGAACCAAGCCTACTTGCCTCTCCATCACCCGGAGGCCACCACGGCTAAGGCCTTTTGCGCTTGTTCTTCACCTGCACCGACACGAGTCAAGCCGCAACCTGTACCTGCACACTTAGCTAAGCATCAGTCCACACAACGTTGTCAATCACTCATCACTAAGGAGCAACCCTCCTCTGGTCCTCGGACACACCTGGTCCTCAATCTCCCCCTTGATGAGTGCATTGACAACACCCATAGTAACCACATAGAGAAAAAGAAAAGAACACCACCACGAACACAAACCTCCAAGAAAGTGATCCAAAGCCAAAGAACAAGCGAAAACAAGATCACTCGCCAGACCAAGTCTCGGCCCCCTAAGACAAGGGCAACGACTCGACACAGCCGAGACGAAACAAAGCTCACAAGGCGCACACCACAAAGCACAAAACTCAGGAAAAACAAAGGAGCTCCCCCTGCACATATGCAAACTCCCCCTGAGCAAATGCAACCTCTTCTTCTCAATTTTTCTCCTCACATGCAACATCTCACAAATGCATACCAATTTTCCACAAAATCTTCCAATGCATGAAAATTCTCCCCAAATGTGCATAACTTCGCCCCCTTGTTGACAATGCATGAATCAAGATATATGAAACTGTTCCCTTTGTTTTCATGAAAAATGCATGTCAAAGCATATATACAATCTACCAAGCTTCTCAAATATACAAAGAGCACAACAAAATGCTACATATGAGACATAGAGCAAGCAAAGTAGATATGGTGTAGTTAGCACATTGCCATCAAGAAGGTAGAGACATATAAGCATGTGACATGACCAAAATCAATTTTAAGCAAAATTTTTACAAAGAAACATTCATCTCATGAGCAAGACTTTATCCATGTCAATTTGAGCACAAATACACTAGATCATCCAAAGTTTATACAAGATCACAAATTCTCACCACAAGATCATTATAAACGCCCACAAGCTACTCAAGTCATGTTAAAGCCACCGAGCCATGTGTCTACTTCTTAAAATGACACTTCTCATGGTAAACAACATGCTACGGTTTAGCACCCAAGATATGAATATAAAAACATGATTAGGAGCTCATTTTTCAAGCACAAGGCAATTCATACACCAATTTTATTTTCAAGTTTAAACATGGTACATAAAATGCCTTTGCGGCAAAAAGAAGCTTAAGCTCCTCCCAAAGTGAACAAATGGGCTAAACATTTACAATGACAAAAGGTCTTTGACCCCAAGCAAAAAGAACATGATACTCAAGCACAAACTAAACATGATATAGGCATTTAAGCACAAATTGAGCATCGACAAGCATCTACTCATGAGAGAGGCAATTTTATCATTTTCACAAACATGAAGCTATCTCAACATAAATATATGGCAAAACCATCAAGAGCATAGCATTCACATCACCATTTACCAAACATGCACATATCTCATACATAGCACATTAGTGATCAAAGTATATAAGAGAAGCTTTTCCTAGCACAAGTGATCCAAAGATGGCTTTCCTACCAGGTTTTGTACAGAAAGTAAAATGCATGAATGGGATGCCACAAAATGATACATATGACACATATATACATGAGAAGCTCTAAGACCCAGCTAGAAAGGAAAGCACACCCCAAGTTCACCCCACAAGCGAGTGAAAGTGACTTGGTCAAGTGGTTTGGTGAATATGTCAGCTAGCTGATCTTGGGTAGGGACATAGGACAAAGATATGTTTCCCTTCTCAACATTGTCCCTCAGAAAGTGGTATCTCACTTCTGTGTGTTTTGTTTTGGAGTGAAGGACAGGATTTTTGGCTACACTTATGGCAGTGGTGCTATCACGGAAAAGTGGAACCTGGGAGCACTCCTCACCAAAATCGCTCATAGTGCAGGTCATCCAAAGCAGCTGGGAACAACAACTAGTAGCACCTACATACTCGGCCTCTGTAGTGGACTGGGCTACACTGGATTGCTTGCGAGATGACCAAGAGATCAAAGAAGAACCAAGGAACTGACAACACCCAGAGGTAAACTTGCGGTCCAATCGACAGCTAGCAAAATCAGCATCGGAGTACCCGTGAAGTCTGAGTGTCGAGGAGGCAGAATACCAAAGACCAAACTCAGGAGTGTAGTTCAAGTACCTAAAAATCCGCTTGACGGCCCGCCGATGTGAAGTCTTCGGTGAAGCCTGAAAATGAGCGCACAGACACACACTGAACTGTATGTCCGGCCTCGTCGCCGTCAAGTAGAGGAGGGAGCCGATCATGCTCCGGTACTCCTTCTGGTCCACGGGTTCACCATCGTCGTCTGCGTCCAAAGCCGTAGTGGTACCCATTTGGTACCTATGGGACGGCAATTTGGCGGTGGATCGACTAACACCCAGTCTTGGTTTCTCTCAAAGTTCTCCAACTCCTCATGCATGGAATTCACCCAATTCTCGTCAGACAAAGCGTGTCGAATATCTTTGGGCTCAAATGACGCAACAAAAGCAGAGTGAGCGAAATGAGAAGTGTTCCTTGACCTCGACCATGTAGTGCGTTCATGAAGGTCACCTATGATCGTCATCGGTGGATGATCCACTTGTACACGCCGAGGAGCCTCTCGCCTGGACACAATCTCCCCCTCAGCAGCAGCCTCCACTCGAACAGCCTCAGTCGTAGTGGGTGTAGGGGATGGTCCATCCTCGATCGTCGTCGTAGTAGTGGAAGTAGCGTGTACACGATCAGCCACGGGAGCATCACCACCATCATCGTCGTCGTCTCCATCTCCATCCTTCTCATCCTCAAAGATCCTCGCTCCAATCTCCTCGTCACCTGCACACTCAAAAGCAGAAGAGCTACATGGCTGTGTCTCGTCGAAGGTTACCTCACAAGTCTCCATGATTCGGTTAGTGTCAAGGTTGAGCACACGATATGCTCTAGAGTGAATCACATAACCAAGAAAGATACCATCCGAACATCTAGACTCAAACTTATCCAACTTGCCCTTCTTCAGAATGAAACACTTGCAACCAAAAGCTCTAAAATGACTCACCTTGGGTTGTCGCCCATGCATCAGCTCATAAGAGGTCTTCTTCTTAAAGGCACGAAGAAAGATGTGATTTGAGACATAGCAAGCGGTATTGACCGCCTCGGCCCAGAAACGCCTAGGAGTCCTATGCTCATCGAGCATCGTCCTGGCCATCTCACAAAGGGTCCGGTTCTTCCTCTCCACTACGCCATTCTGGCAAGCGACGTATGGAGAAGAGTACTGATGATCGAGACCAAGATCACTGCAAAAGGCATCAAAATGAGAGTTTTTAAACTCCGTGCCATTGTCACTGCGTATAGCTCGAATGGCATCACCATGTCTCTCATTTTTCAACCTCAAGATCAAGTCTCGAAGAAATCCAAATGTCTCACTCTTATCCTCCAAAAAGAAAACCCAAGAGTACCTCGAAAAATCATAAACAACCACAGGAACATACCACTTCCCACCAGCAGAGGGAACACGAGCTGGCCCAACCAAATCCATGTGCAACAGCTCACAAGATCGCTCGGTCATGACCGTAGTCAAAGGGGCGTGAGAAGCAGCAACCGTCTTTCCATGCCGACAAGAAGCACAAACCAAATCCTTCTCGAATTTCAACTTAGGCAATCCTCGGATAAGATCAAGACCACTCAAGCGGGAAAGCAACTCAAAGCTCAAGTGTCCCAACCTCCTATGCCATTTCCAAAGCTCGGCCGAAACGCCAGCAACAAAGCATCGAGGAGGACCAACAGACTAGGAAAAGTCAGCACGGAAAATTTGACCCTCGGGGACGATCGTACAGACAAGATCACCTCGAGAATCAAGCACACGAGAAGCGCCCGACTTAATGCGAACCTCAAAACCTTCGTCCAGTAACTAAGATACTGACAACAGGTTAAAACCAAGTGACTTGACCAGGGCCACGCTTCTTAAGGTCACCTTGCTACTTACCTTCACTATACCTTCAGCAAGCACTCGTCCTCTCCCATTGTCCCCGAAAGTGATGTACTCCCTCGTACTCACCGGGGTGGGCTGGAGAACCACCCACGATCTCTGGTCATGTGTCGTGAGCAACCGGAGTCGATCAACCAAAAGTTCTCCAAGCCTCCCACCTGCAATAAAAAACGAGAACGAGAATGAGCAAGCGACTCAACACTGGGGTTAGTACCAAAAGAGTCAAACCAGTGTCGAGCCATTAGCTCAAAAGAAGGGTTAGAAAAATCCATCCTACCAAAACCTCTAGGCGGAGCCCTCTCATGCCTACCACCAAAGGACCTGTCACATCTCACTGGAGGAGTACGTGCACCTCGAGGGAGAAAACGTGGCCCGTAGTCCATCTAAGACCCAAAGCTCCGATCGTGCCTCCCAAACTCATAACGGTCACGAGAAGGAGCACGTCGAGCCAACTCACCACGCCCAAACCCAACACGCCTATCCCTTTGAGGAAACACACCTCCACCTCCACCTCCACGAGTGGGAACCGACCGCACAAACAACTCACCCCTAGGTAGAGGCCCTCTACGAGGCTCAGGCACACCACGAGAAAGGTGGTACCTGTCCTTGTTTGCCATCTCCCTAGCAAACTTTTCATCTCTCTTCCTCCTGAAACAGAACTCATCCTTATGCCCACCCCTCTCACAATACTGACAATGGAAGCGGATCGGTTGTGGCTTAGGCTGTGGCTTCTCTACAGGCTTCTCAACAGCCTTCTCTCCTGACTTCCCCTCAAAGACATTACCCAGGTTGCTCACAAACTTGATGGGTTTCTGGTAATTCTCTGTTTTCTGGGGGAACACTGGTGGGTCTGGAGTTGTATCAAGCTTGTTTCTGAGGTGGTTTGGCTTGGGTGCATATTTGTTCATGGGTATGGTGTGTGGTGGAGTGGGGATCTCTCCAACTTTCTCTTCTCCCTCACCACTCTTCTCACCACTCTTCTCACCACTCTTGCCAGCCCCCAACGCCTGACCATCAAACCGCTTGAACTCAGCCAACATCAAACTCAACTGTGGCTCATGCCCAAACAACCAACTCATCAATTTCCTAAGCTCATCATTTTCATCCTGCAAACGGTCAACATAGTGTGCAAGTTCCATATTTTTTCAAAGCATGCATTTCACAGGTAGAACATGATGTAGGAATGGGAGCTTTCAAAGCAACCTCAAGAGAAACAATTCTAGTGTGAGATTCATCTAGCCTAGCATGCAACACAGGACATGAGGTACAAGAACCTAACAAAGCTGGCCTAGATTTCAATTCATCACACTCAATCCTAATCACATCTAGTTCCTCAAGAGTAGAGGCATGCTTCTCCTTGAGAGCAGTCAAATCAGCAAGAAAAACTGAACAATCACCACAGTCAATCTCATCAGACACCACAGGAGCAGATTTCAAAGAGCCTATCTCATTTCTAGCATCCACAAGCAAGGATTCAAGCTCAGCTATCTTATCCTTAGCATCACCCAACAAAGACCAAAATTCCCTCTTCTCCTTGTTGGTCTTTCTAAGCACATCATCACAGTTATCAAGCAACTCATTCAGCCTAGCATTCTCCTCTAGCAAGAAGTTGGGATCATGTCGTACCTCTTCCTCGGAGTCGGAGTTTGAATCCGAGCTGTGCTCCCCACCCTTCTTGGAGTGCGCCATGCCGCAAAAGCCTCCTTGTGCGACAAAGCTGAGGCCGGTGAAGTTCTTGCCCGTGTGCCGCTTGTCCTTGCACCTTTCTTGTTCTTCCTCGCTGCTCGAGTCGGAAGAAGCATCACTTGATGTGGAGTCGATGTCGCTCGCTCCGGCAACCATCGCTCGAGCCATGTTCTTCTTGTAGTAGCCACTCTTCTTGTGCCTTCTCTCACCCTTGTCCTTGTGCTTGTCCTTGTGATCGTTCCGGGAGTGGTGCTTGTTGTAGTCCTGCTTGGGCTTGCCCTTGTAGTCATTCTTGATCTCCATGGCTTCAGGGCATTCGGCGATGAAGTGCCCGTGCTTCCCGCACCGATAGCACATCCCCGAGCTCCGCCTTGCATTCTTGCTGTTCTTGTACATCCGCCCAAACCTCTTGCTCAACAAGGCGAGATCATCCTCGCTCAGCATCTCAAAGTCCTCATCTGGCAAAGACACAAGACAAGACTATGATCCGTGTATGAGAGCACTGTCACATTGGCCCACATGTTGTTGACTATGCTAGTGAAGTGCTGGAACATAGCATCGGTCGACTCACCGAGGAGATGAGTGAAGTTCTCGTACTCTCTCTGGTAAGTGGAAAACAAACGGGCTTGCACTTGGGCATTGCCAACATTAGCATTTCTCAACTTGAGCAAAATCTTTCCGGCCACATTCTCTCCGTACACTCGCTCGAACTCCGAGGCACAGAGAGCACGGAACAAGTAATCAACGGCCTTGCTGTTGGCCTCACACATGTCCCGCGATCCTGGAAGCAGAAAACTGTCTGGGATGACATAATGAGGATTCTGAGTGACCTCCCAGATCAGAGTTCCCTTCCCACGTAAAAACGTGCCCATGCGCCTCACCCACATCGGATAATTCTTGCCATCAAAGTGCGGAGAACCCGACCCCTTGCCATAATCGCCCATCTTTGGATCTTAGACTGGTTAGAATCAAGAAGATCCTAACCGGCTCTAATACCAATTGAAGGACCGAATAGGCGACCAGAGAGGGGGGGGGGAGTGAATGGGAGCCGATAAAAATTCTTCCCGAAGGTCGAACTCAGCCTATATCGCGATTGCCACTCCGAGTACTCGCACACACCAAAGAAGCTCTAGACAAGGCAGAAACAAGCCCTCAAGAACAAGAGACAAGCCTAGAAGTAAAGAGCGGAAGCACAAAAGCAAGAACCAAAGGACTTAGCCAAATCTGCGAAGGCTTGGGCGGACGGTCCGCAAGGGTACGACGGAAGTCCGTGTCACTCGCGGACAGTCCAGACACGGTGGACAGTCCGCAATAACACACCAAACCTCCAGTAGCGCACCGAGGAAATTCGGACAATCCGGGCAAGCGCCGCGGACGGTCCGGCACCTCGCGGACGGTCCGGCCACCCCTAGCGGACTGTCCGGCCAAACTCGCTGGACACCCCAGACAAACTTCGAGCCACCCCAGACAAAAACCAAAGCCACGCGGACGGTCCGGCCAGCACACTCGGACAGTCCGCAAACCTCTTGCAACAAAAACCTAGCAACAGAACGGATCGAAACGCGAATGCGCACGAACACGGATGAACACGCGATGAACTGCAGTCACGCAGACAGTCTGCACGCGACCCGCGGACAGTCCGCCAGACGCGGACAGAACAGAAAAAGCTCGACCCCGCGAAGTCAACTCTCCAAATCCATCACCGGATCTCCCAAACGACAAAAGCTCTTGAGACAAGATTTGGGGTAGATGGTAAGCAACACAAGAGGAAGCTATGCCCCAAAAATCTCGACCTCTGTTGACGGTGGAAATTCACCATTTCCAACCCTCAATATTCTCACATAAATGGAGGCATATGCATTATTTACTAGCATTTAGGTTTAAATAATGTAGTTCCACTTGTCCTTGGAGATTATTTGTATGTAGGTGATTTACCCCTTAAAAGAGATGGAAACTCCACTCCTATGAAGAAACCATGCCAACTCAGCTAAGGAGGTGGCTGCCACCAAAGGAAACATGGCAAGACACGTTATCGATCCAGGGGAGGCACTCACCGATGAATCAGAGGACGCCACATGGACTTCACATGGATCAAAGGGCCCACCTCGGATACCAAATCAAGCCATGCACCGGGGATGGATCAGAGGGCCCACAAGGCAGTCAACCAGAGGAAGCACACCAGGTGGGGCCGCCCTAGGGGGTCGGCCGATCCTAGGATCGGCCGAACTGCCTTAGTGGCGTCCCATCCTGGCCTTCCATGTGGTTGCTCCTCATTGGTCACTTGCTGCAGTCCTGGGTGTTTAGGGGCCATTTGGGCGTCCGAGCAAGCCTTGTCCTCCTCTATAAATAGGAGGGGAGGGGCTCCCATTTCTCACACACCACTCTCTCATTCTCCTCTCACTTTTAGTTTCCAAGGCTAGGGGGTAGGCTAGAGTAGCTCTTCTTCAGGTTCCAAGTTCTCTTGGAAGTTTAGGTATGAGTTCTCTTTTATCTTTATTTCTTTGTATGACTTTGATCTACTTCAGTTATTTAGCTAATTCATATAAAGTCATGGTAGATCATATTCTTGATGTGTTCTTGAGTTCATCCTCTATTCATCATTTAGAGGCTTGTGTTCTTCGTGAACACTACCTTTTGATCCACTTGAAGGATGATAAACTCCTTCCTTATGTGTTTGTTCAAAAGTTAGAG
The DNA here is from genome assembly GCA_036936925.1 of Cenchrus fungigraminus. Taxonomy (NCBI): domain Eukaryota; kingdom Viridiplantae; phylum Streptophyta; class Magnoliopsida; order Poales; family Poaceae; genus Cenchrus; species Cenchrus fungigraminus. Next base: position 77,249,797 of record CM072779.1, on the reverse strand, counting down.
GCTCGTGTTCTTCACGAACACGACCCTCTGATCTTGTTGATTAGACATAAGAGAGTTCATATCTGTTCGTATGTCTATCCTTAGTTGATCTTGTTAGATAGCATGAGAGTGTTGCATGGGGTTTGTGTTCAAGCTACGGTACTCGGTCTAATTGACCAGTCTTCTGGTGGCTCTCACCCTGGGTCACAATAGCCTGGGCCGGGTGAAGTCTAGCAGCAATGTAGGCATGGTGCCTGGGTTGTCTGGCTATGATAGTTATGAGCATACCCCCCGTAACGAGAGGTCGGTCCTCAGGTGGTGACAGCCCTGTTGGATCCTAGGGCAACCTCCGCGTTGGGGTACCTGCTGTAGGAGTCTAAAGTCTAGTTTCGCAGAGTGCTTGTCGTCGCGGGCTAGGTCCCCGTTTGTACCTGGGTGCTGAACCATGTTTCCCTCATGCAATACTCATGCCTATCTCTTGTATCTTCTAGCTTTGTATGTTTAGTACATTAGAACCTAGAGCTAACTCGTATGTTCCCCCTAAGCCGTAGTGTGCTAGAGTAGAGGTAGATTTGAGGTGTGTGTGTCACACTACCCTATTATCTTTTATCTTACCCCTGCCTTTGAGTGTGTTTTCCCTATATCTATCTCTTGGTTTACATTCAGAGCAAAAGCATAAGTCTAAGATATCCGCCATTGCCTTCATTGGATTCGATACCCTTGGAATACTCTCTTTCCTTGGGGAAATGCTACAATGGTTTATCTGTGCGCTTGCGGATTCGTTCATGATCATTTAGATTAACCTATGGCAAGTCTCGATGTTCACGCTAACTACGCCATTAGTTGTGACATTGGGAAATGCCAACAAGCATTTCTAGCGCTGACGCTAAGGATGGATTTCCAATCTGTTCTTAAGTGATCGACGTTTAGAAATGTCAACAAGCATTTCTGGCGCCGTTGCCGGGGAAGGCACAAAATTATCATGACTATGCTTTGCATCTGTTTATAAACTCTGAGTAGGTTAGGACAACCCTAAATGCAAGCTAACCTTGATTGTCTTCATTTATCTTTGGATAATGAAGACAGGTAGTGTATGACTGGTTTCGACCTACCGAGGAATTTTACTGAAGATCCCGAGTCACTAGTGAGGAAAGCTCGAATTCATTTCGGCTCACCTCGTCGTACTCGTCCGGAGGACAAACCAGCTTCCTTAGTACCATCCACGTCTAATGCTATGGCCCAGAAGACACTTCGTGGGCACTCAGCTCCTTCTGCTGACCAGGTGCTACATGGCCCTGAGGTGGCAATGGGGACTGAAAATTTCGAGATCAAAACGAGTTTAATCACGATGGTACAGGCTAGCCCATTCTGTGGCAAGCCAAATGAGGATGCTAATGCTCATCTGCAGCAATTCCTAGAGTTGTGCAGCACTTTTGTCATCAAGGGTGCAAATATGGATGCTGTTCATTTACGGTTATTTCCATTCTCCCTCTTGGGAAAGGCTAAGCAAGGGTTCTACGCGAACCGGGAATCTATTGACACTTGGAGCAAGTGTTCACAAGCATTTCTCAAGAAGTTCTTCCCATTGGGTAAAACCAATGCTCTTCGTGGAAGGATTTCTGGTTTTCAGCAAGCAGCAAGTGAATCTATTCCAGAGGCTTGGGAGAGGCTTCAGGAGTATGTCCTAGCCTGTCCTCATCATGGGATGGAAGATTGGCTCATTCTTCAAAGTTTCTATATTGGGTTGACTCCGACAGCCCGAGGCCATATTGATGCTGCTGCTCAAGGAGCATTCTTCTCACTCACTGTTGATAATGCTAAATTACTCATGGAGAAGATGGTCTCCAACTAAGGGTGGAGTGATGAAAGACTCCAACCACGACCGAGGGGTACTCATACTGTCAAGGAAGCAGACATGATTACTGCCAAGATGGATCTTCTTATGAAGAGATTGGATGACTACACCAGCGAGAAGGCTGCCATGGCCACCACTTCTTTGCCCATGGACTCTCACATGACCTGTGAAGTCTGTGGCAACACTGGGCACTCAGGCAACTATTGTCCGGAGACTCAGGAGGAAGTGATGTACATGAATGGCAATAACAATGGTTAGCGTCCATCTCAACAAGGAGGCCAATCGTGGAATCAACAACGCCCTTACTATCAAGGAGGTAACCAAGGTAATTCTTACAATCCTAACCAACCTTTCTTGAGAGATCTTGTTTTTGGGCAAGCTAAGATTAATGAAGGTATTAACAAGAAGCTAGCTGCCCTTGATAAAACTGTGGAAAGCCTCAACGTTAAGCTTGATAGTTTTTCTTCTGCCCAGAAGAGCCAACTAAGTTTCAACAAAATGTTAGAAACCCAGTTGGCTCAACTGGCTGCTTTGGTTCCATCTCCTGATAACGGGAGGATCCAGGGGCAACCCGTATCCTCTTGTGAAAATGTTAGTGTAGTGTCAACCAGGTGGGGTAAGCCACCTAGGAAGACACGTGCCTCTGACTATGCAGGAAAGCCCATTCAACAAATTCTTGATCCCTGGGAGGAATCAGCAGTGGTGCACAAGAAAGATCCAGGCTACCCAACTATCACGTGCATAATCTATTACAAAAAGATCAGGCATGCTCTTTGTGACCTTGGTGCGAGTGTTAATCTCATGTCCAAGGCCATGTTCGAGCAACTGGGATATCCAGCTCTCTCTCCAACAGCACGGACTATCCAACTCGCCGATTCAACGATCCGATACCCAGAAGGAATTGCCGAGAGTTTATTGGTTAAGGTCAAGAGCTCTTATGTCTTCGCGGATTTCGTGGTCCCTGACATGGATGACGAGGGAGGAATGCCGCTCATCCTTGGGCGACCATTTTTCAGTGATGTCCGAGCTAGAATCAATGTGGGTTCCGGTATCATCCGTTTCCGCATTGGGGAGAGGAACTTGAAGTTCAAGTTTCAGGACAAGGAAGAGCAGTGCTATTTGGTGCAAGATAGTGTTGAGCAGCTTGGGGGAAGGACGGAGCCTTCACCCCCAAGGAAGAAATCTCCGTCAAAGAGGTTAAGGAAAATTCGGAAAGAATGGCGGAAGATTGAGATGGCACCAACCTCTACTTCTCAGGAGTGGGGTGCTGAATGGAACTGATCACTGAGAAGAGTCCAACTCATCAGACTAAAAATGATGGGTCCTTTCTACCAAAAAGGTTAAAGCTGGTATTTATCTCATATTTCCCTTTCCAAAATTTTATTTCCAAAATTGCATAGTTGATTTTCCAAAACTCTGCATTTGCATGCTAGATTTATCTATCCCTTTTCCCTTTTCCAAATAAAATTTCTGAAAATAATTTCTGAGTTTGAAAACCATAGAAAATTCATTTGGGAAATTTTTGGAGTAAACTTTGGCCGGTGCACCTTGGCATATCTTCATAGAGCCGTTGGTGGCACACCTGCCAAAGGGGGCCAGCATCGGGCCCACCACCGGGCCGGCCGAACCAGGGTTCGGTCGAACCCTGGTAACGGTCATGTGGGCCCAGCTTTGGCCAACGGCTCCTAGCCGTTGCCCAACGGCTATCCCGCGGTGTGCTGCCCCTTTGCTCTATAAATTGGACCTGAGAGGGGGTGTTCTTCACCCATGCAACTCATTTCATTCACACTCCCCTCTTTACTCCTTGCTCTCTTGGTTTTCTTAGATTTCTTGCTCAAGATTGGATCATCAAGTGGTCTCTCTAGTGTGTTGCTGAAAATATTGTTGTTGGTGGAGCGAACTCGGTAAGAACTTCATTCGATTTTACTAACCCATCACCGAGTTGCTCTTGTTGTTGTTGTGCTAGCATGAATTGGGCGGCGAACACTCTCCAGAGGGTGGCACGCTCACTCTCCCATTCGCGGGCAAGCACGAGTGCATCCACCCCCGCCGAGCCGACGCCGAGCCCGTCAACGATGGACTATGAAGAAGAGCAAGAAGAGCAAGCCGAGCCACAAGTCACGGAGGAGGTCGTCGACGACACCCCCTACCTCAGCTTGCAGGGCCCTCGAGAGGAGCAAGCCTATGCTCTCCTGAAGGACCGAGTCTTCGGCCACACCATGGACTTCGACCCGACTCTCATGGAGAAGACAGGTATGAATCTCGAGTTCGTTTCCATTTGGCATGCTCTTGGTTGGGAGGAGTTTGCGCCGGTTACAGAGCTTGGCTCTCGGCCCCTCACCATCCAGTTTCTTTGCTCTCTTACCGAGACCCCGGATAGCATTGAGTTTCGTCTTTTCAGGACCGATTATCGTCTTTCTTCGAAGGATCTTAGTCGTCTTCTTGGTTTTAGTCCTCGTTGTGCTGTCTCTTTGAAGCGAGCTTGTGAGGGTTATGTTCGGGAATCTTTCTGGGCAGATATCTCTGGTCTTGTTTACAGTGGCAAGTTTGTACCTCGGTGCAACAATATTGTGCATCCCACTCTCCGCCTGTGGCACAAGTGGCTCGCCATTACTCTCTTTCCACGAGAGGATGTTCGGCCCGTGCGCAGCAATGAGATGATGCTATTATACGCCGCTGTCAACCAGATCAAGGTCTCTCCCATTAAAGCAATGATTCGGCAGTGGATGACGAATTTCAAGATGATAGGTCCTATTGAGTGTACGGCTTTGGTGACTCGTATTGCTCTCAAACTCGGGGTTCTTAGCGGGAATCCCGTACCCTTCATCGGGACACCCCGAGTTCTCATTGATGAGGCATACTTGATCCAGGGGCATATACTCAAGAGGGGCCCAAATGATTCTTTGACTTTCTTCTTTACGAGCTATGCAAACTAAATCCTGTTACCTAACCCGGGGTTTGGATTGTATAACTCGGAGTCACTAACCATTCCCCTTGTTACACAAGAGGAAAGCCGTCGTGCTAGTGTTTCGGGCAGGTCCACCAGGAGCGCGGCGAAGAGAGCACACATGCAGCAGTAGCAGTCACAGCCGACACCACCAGCACAGCCTCAGCCACAGCCTGTTACACCACCGGTGGCAGGAGGGGCCCCTGCGGGGTACATGTTCGGGGTTACCCCTTGATATGCACCTAGTTGGGACCAGCCCACCTACCAGCCGAGTGCGAGTGGCACGGCTTGGGCGGACGCGAGCAGAGCTCAGTGGGCCACACCCGCTAGTTCCAGCTCCGGTGGTCCGCCTCCATCTTCGTCCTTCCGGCGACACTCTTCAGCCTCTGCACGCGATGCTCAGCTTGCCCAGCAGATGGGAGAGCTCACCGTCCAGGTCACGGGATTGGAGGAGACGCTGAACACCCACGTCGTGTCTACCTCTGCGTGGCAGCGTCGGGCTGGTGAGAGGATAGCAGCCATGCAGCAAGATCAGCGGCAGTACATGGATGCACAGAGGGCTTACTACGCGAGTCAGGGTTTCTTCTACCCTCCTCCGCAGTGAGCCTGAAGCTAGCTTGGGGGAGGACCCCCATCCTGAGGTAACTTGTATCTTCCTGCATTTTCAGAATATCCTATAAATGAAAATTCAAAAAAAAATCTGCAAAATAAAAAGACCAAAAATATTTATTTGCTTTCATCATTTGCTTAGTTTGGTTTGATATGCTTAGTAAGAATGCTTTGCCTCTATGGTTGAAATGATGAATAGTTGCTCTGTTTATTCTCCTCGTATGTCTTGCTTACAAATTTGTATCCTACCTAAGTTTTGAGTTTGTTGGCTTGTATGTTCAAACCTTAGCTTGAAAACTGTGGGTAGCAGAAAGCATGATCCTTGCCTAAGTTGTTGTGAGACATGATATGGTATAATAGAGTGCTATGATCTTGTGCTTAGTGATGCTTGACATCCGGAGTTTTCCTTTTCGAAAAAAAATCAAAACATGATGAGTTCCTCAATGATGAGAATTTCCCATCCAAGGCCATATGTAGATTCTAGTTCTTAGCCTCCACATATGCAGCTTGTTCTCTCATTGAGCTTTGTCAAATTGTTGTGACCCTTGTTAGAACTCATACTCCCCTGATCAAGATCACGTACACGTTCATGCTAAACTTCTACACTGGAAGTTAAGCATTCATCATTTACTCCATACTGCTTATGCATTCTTCCGCAAATAAAACTCTATGTATCTTTGCATCATTCATCCCTCTCCAAATATCTCCAATAGAGACAAAGGGCTAGCTAAAAAAACAGAGAAAAGCATGCTCAAAAGCATGGCAAAAATAAATAAAGAGAGCTAGCCCAAGTCTCGAAAAAATTTCAAAGGAGAAAAAGGGATTGATATGTGTAAGAAAAAGAGTTCCACTATATAAATGGTATTAACTAGTACCTACTCCGAGGCTAGTGTCCACCTTACCATCAATCCCTCATTTCCTCATATAAAACATGGCAATATCTAGCACCCATTTCCGGGCCTAGTATCCACCTTGCCATGCTCATATAAATCACACACATATGCACATCTTGATCAGGATGTATGTTTGTTTCTTCTAAGGATATGGTTTTTGACTTAGCAAAACATGAGAGACAAGTATGCCACATCTTCCCTACCTACAGCTCCACATAAAGCCTATTTGGAGTAGGATGTGAAGAAAGGCAACATTGATGCCTTGGTGAGGAATCATACACCTTTGAGCGATCCGAGAGTATCATTTGAGGAACTCTCATTTTTCTTTTGAAAAATTTGCAAAACCTCTGGATTGCTAAGCTGATCAAGGTATGAGTGATTATGCGTTCTCTATATAACCATTCTGTCTCTCAACTGCCCAAGGTAGGTGAAGCTATATGTCCCACGTATCAGGCGAAAGGTAAGAACATTGCCAACTTGTTCAACTCTTGGTAGAGTACTTTGCTGTATGTTTGCCATAAGTTGAGAATACAACATTGTAGCAACTCCTGACCAACCAACCTAAGTCTCTAATGTCTTGCTTCGAGACGAGCAAGAGGTTAGCTTGGGGGAGTTTGTTGACGGTGGAAATTCACCATTTCCAACCCTCAATATTCTCACATAAATAGAGGCATATGCATTATTTACTAGCATTTAGGTTTGAATAATGTAGTTCCACTTGTCCTTGGAGATTATTTGTATGTAGGTGATTTACCCCTTAAAAGAGATGGAAACTCCACTCCTATGAAGAAACCATGCCAACTCAGCTGAGGAGGTGGCTGCCACCAAAGGAAACATGGCAAGACACGTCATTGATCCAGGGGAGGCACTCACCGACGAATCAGAGGACGCCACATGGACTTCACATGGATCAAAGGGCCCACCGCGGATACCAAATCAAGCCATGCACCGGGGATGGATCAGAGTGCCCACAAGGCAGTCAACTAGAGGAAGCACACCAGGTGGGGCCGCCCTAGGGGGTCGGCCGATCCTAGGATCGGCCGAACCGCCTTAGTGGCGTCCCATCCTGGCCTTCCACGTGGTTGCTCCTCATTGGTCACTTGCTGCAGTCCTGGGTGTTTAGGGGCCATTTGGGCGTCTGAGCAAGCCTTGTCCTCCTCTATAAATAGGAGGGGAGGGGCTCCCATTTCTCACACACCACTCTCTCATTCTCCTCTCACTTTTAGTTTCCAAGGCTAGGGGGTAGGCTAGAGTAGCTCTTCTTCAGGTTCCAAGTCCTCTTGGAAGTTTAGGTACGAGTTCTCTTTTATCTTTATTTCTTTGTATGACTTTGATCTACTTCAGTTATTTAGCTAATTCATATAAAGTCATGGTAGATCATATTCTTGATGTGTTCTTGAGTTCATCCTCTGTTCATCATTTAGAGGCTTGTGTTCTTCGTGAACACTACCTTTTGATCCACTTGAAGGATGATAAACTCCTTCCTTATGTGTTTGTTCACAAGTTAGAGGCTCGTGTTCTTCACGAACACGACCCTTTGATCTTGTTGATTAGACATAAGAGAGTTCATATCTGTTCGTATGTCTAGCTTTAGTTGATCTTGTTAGATAGCATGAGAGTGTTGCATGGGGTCTGTGTTCAAGCTACGGTACTCGGTCTAGTTGACCAGTCTTCTGGTGGCTCTCACCCTGGGTCACAATAGCCCGGGCCGGGTGAAGTCTAGCAGCAACGTAGGCATGGTGCCTGGGTTGTCTAGCAACGATAGTTAGGAGCATACCCACCGTAACGAGAGGTCGGTCCTCAGGTGGTGACAGCCCTGTTGGATCCTAGGGCAACCTCCGCGTTGGGGTACCTGCTGTAGGAGTCTAAAGTCTAGTTTCGCAGAGTGCTGGTCGTCGCGGGCTAGCTCCCCGTTTGTACCTGGGTGCTGAACCATGTTTCCCTCATGCAATACTCATGCCTATCTCTTGTATCTTCTAGCTTTGTATGTTTAGTACATTAGAACCTAGAGCTAACTCGTATGTTCCCCCTAAGCCGTAGTATGCTAGAGTAGAGGTAGATTTGAGGTATGTGTGTCACACTACCCTATTATCTTTTATCTTACCCCTGCCTTTGAGTGTGTTTTCCCTATATCTATCTCTTGGTTTACATTCAGAGCAAAAGCATAAGTCTAAGATATCCGCCATTGCCTTCCTTGGATTCGATACCCTTGGAATACTTTCTTTCCTTGGGGAAATGCTACAATGGTTTATCTGTGCGCTTGCGGATTCGTTCATGATCGTTTAGATTAACCTATGGCAAGTCTCGATGTTCACGCTAACTGCGCCATTAGTTGTGACATTGGGAAATGCCAACAAGCATTTCTAGCGCTGACTCTAAGGATGGATTTCCAATCTGTTCTTAAGTGATCGACATTTAGAAATGTCAACAACATCTAAGCCACTAAATCGTCGGGAATCACGGATCACACGAACCACCACCCAGAACTCGAACTTCGGCCAAAAACTCACGAATCGAAGGCTTTCCTCGGCGTTTGAGGGGTCAAGATCACACACAAAGATGCGCAAGGTATCCACCCATGATCCCCTCAAAGAAATCCGAAGGAAAACGCCCTCAAATCCGGAATCGAGCGAAGAACAAAACTCCCCAAAAATAGCATCGAAAATGACACGAAAATCACAGAGGACTAGGAGATCACCGCAACGCCGAATGCTTCCATACATCCAGAGGTCAGATTCTATACAAGAATCTAGCCTAAGGAATACAGAGGGAAAAGAAGCAGTTCAGATCAATCTACCTGGGGAGGAAACCCTAGAGTCCAAGAAACAGAGAGAAGCTATCCACCTCTCCACTATTTATACGAAGTCCATCGGAGGGAGGTAAATGACCACACTACCCCTACAACTTGAAATGAAGATACGACCCCTCAGGGGCATTTTGGTCAAGACTTCATTGAGCGGACACGCTTCCACCGCGGCCTTGCTTAGCATCGACGCAAGCACCGCGATCACGCCACGTTCCCCCCGCCTCGAAGCTTCCCGAAGCTCCCAGATCACCATCTCCATCACCTCGGGCCTCCGGATTTGGTTTTGAGGCCCAAACCAAGAAACCGTCCACCGATGGTTTTGTGGGCAAATCAACAAACCCTGCGTGCAAGCTTCGGCTCGATCTGCTACTTTGCACCGGCCCATGTTCACGATTTCAGCCCGCTAGTCTTGTACCGCACGGCTCGCACTTGACCCCATCGGCGACCGGGTCCATTGAACCAAGCCTACTTGCCTCTCCATCCCCTGGAGGCCACCACGGCTAAGGCCTTTCGCGCTTGTTCTTCACCTGCACCGACACGAGTCAAGCGCAACCTGTACCTGCACACTTAGCCAAGCATCAGTCCACACAACGTTGTCAATCACTCATCACTAAGGAGCGACCCTCCACTGGTCCTCGGACACACCTGGTCCTCAGCCTCCGACTTGGTTTTGCGGCCCAAACCAAGAAACCATCCACTGATGGTTTTGTGGGCAAACCAACAAACCCCGCGTGCAAGCTTCGGGCTCGATCCGCTACCTTGCACCGGCCCATGTTCACGACTTCAACTTGCTAGTCTTGCACCGCACGGCTCGTACTTGACCCCATCGGCCACCGGGTCCATCGAACCAAGCCTACTTGCCTCTCCATCACCCGAAGGCCGCCATGGCTAAGGCCTTTCGCACTTGTTCGTCACTTGCAGCGACACGAGTCAAGCCGCAACCTGTACCTACACACATAGCCAAGCATCAGTCCACACAACGTTGTCAATCACTCATCACTAAGGAGCGACCCTCCACTGGTCTTCGAACACACCTGGTCCTCAATCTCTCTCTTGATGAGTGCATTGACAACACCCATAGTAACCATCATAGAGAAAAAGAAAAGAAAACAACCACGAACACAAACCTCCAAGCAAGTGATCCAACGCCGAAGAACAAGCGAAAAACAAGATCACTCGCCAAACCAAGTCTCGGCCCCCTAAGGCAAGGGCAACGGCTCAACACAGCCGAGACAAACAAAGCTCTACAAAGAGCACACCACAAAGCACACAACTCAGGCAAACCGAAGGAGCCCCCCTGCACATTTGCAAACTCCCACTGAGCAAATGCAACCTCTTCTTCTCAATTTTTCTCCTCACATGCAAAAATCTCACAAATGCATACCAATTTTCCACAAAATGTCCCTTTATCATACATATCTCCCAAATTCTCCCCCTTGTTGACAATGCATGAATCAAGGTATATGAAACTCTACCCTTTGTTTTCATGAAAAATGCATGTCAAAGCATATATACAATCTACCAAGCTTCTCAAATATACAAAGAGCACAACAAAATGCTACAAATGAGGCATAGAGCAAGCAAAGTAGACATGGTGTAGTTAGCACATTGCCATTAAGAAGGTAGGGACATATAAGCATGTGAGATGGCTAAAAGCAATTTTAAGCAAAATTTTTTACAAAGAAACATTCATCTCATGAGCAAAGCCCTATCCATGGCAATTTGAGCACAAAAACACTAGATCATCCAAAGTTTATACAAGATCACACATTCTCATCACAAGATCATGGTAAACGCCCACAAGCCACTCAAGTCATGTTAAAGCCACTGAGCCATGTGTCTACTACTTAAAATGAGACTTCTCATGGTAGACAACATGCAGCGGTTTATCACCCAAGATGTGAAAATCAAAACATAAAGACTTGATCAAGAGCTCATTTTTCAAGCATAAGGCAATTCATACACTAATTTCATTTTCAAGTTTAAACATGGTACATGAAATTCCTTTGCGGCAAAAAGAAGCTTAGGCTCCTCCACAAGTAAACAAATGGGCTAAACATTTACAATGACAAAAAGATCTTTGACCCCAAGCAAAGAAAACATGATACTCAAGCACAAACTAAACATGATATAGGCATTTGAGCACAAATTGAACATAGACAAGCATCTACTCATGAGAGAAGCAATTTTATCATTTTCACAAATATAAAGCTATCTCATCATACATATATAGCAAAACCATCAAGAGCATAGCTTTCACATCACCATTTACCAAACATGCACATATCTCATACATAGCACATCTGTGATCAAAGTATATAAGAAAAGCTTTTCCTAGCACAAGTGATCCAAAGATGGCTATCCTACCAGGTTTTGTACAGAAAGTAAAATGCATGCATGAAATGCAACAAAATGAAACATATATCACATATATACATGAGAAGCTCCAAGAACCAGCTAGAAAGGAAAGCACACTCCAAGTTCACCCCGCAAGCGAGTGAAAGTGACTTGGTCAAGTGGTTTGGTGAATATGTCGGCTAGTTGATCTTGGGTAGGTACATAGGACAAGGATATGTTTCCTTTCTCAACATTGTCCCTCAGAAAGTGGAATCTCACTTCAATATGTTTCGTTTTGGAGTGAAGGACTAGGTTTTTGGCTACACTTATGGCACTGGTGCTGTCACAAAAGAGTGGAACCTGGGAGCACTCCTCACCAAAGTCGCTCATAGTGTAGGTCATCCATAAAAGCTGGGAACAACAACTAGCAGCAGCTACATACTCAGCCTCTATAGTGGACTGGGCTACACTAGATTGCTTGCGAGATGACCAAGAGACCAAAGAAGAACCGAGAAACTGGCAACACCCAGAGGTCGACTTGCGGTCCAATCGACACCCAGCAAAATAAACATCGGAGTACCCGTGAAGTCTGAGTGTCGAGGAGGTAGAATACCAAAGACCAAACTCAAGAGTGTAGTTCAAGTACCTGAAAATCCGCTTGACGGCCTGTCGATGTGAAGTCCTCGGTGAAGCCTGAAAACGAGCGCACAGACACACACTGAACTGTATGTCCGGCCTCATCACCGTCAAGTAGAGCAGGGAGCCGATCATGCTCCGGTACTCCTTCTGGTCCACGGGTTCGCCATCCTCATCCGCGTCCAAAGCCGTAGTGGTACTCATCAGTGTAGTCAGCGGCTTGGAGTCGTTCAAGCCAAACTTCTTCACCATGTCCCTGGTGTACTTCGCCTGATGTACAAACATCCCGTCCTTGCACTGCTTGATCTGGAGTCCTAAGAAAAACTACAGCTCGCCCATCATGGACATATCAAATTCCCTGCTCATGTCATCTGCAAATCTGGCAACAAGATCATGAGAAGAGCCACCAAAGATTATGTCATCCACGTATATCTGAACAATCAAAAGGTCATTCCCATGCTTAAGGAGAAACAGGGTCTTATCAACTGTGCCCATCACAAACCCTTTACTCAGCAAAAACCCTCTCAACCTGCCATACCAAGCTCTAGGTGTCTGTTTCAACCCATAGAGCGCTCTCTGGAGTTTGTATACACGGTGTGGGTATTTCTCGCTCTCAAACAATGGGGGTTGCCTCACATACACTTCTTCCTCTATCACCCCATTCAAGAAAGCACTCTTCACGTCCATTTGGTACAACTTGGACCCTTTAGCCACGACAAAGGCTAGAAGGATCCTAATTGCCTCCAAACGGGCCACAAAAGCAAATGTCTCCTCATAATCTATACCCTCTTTCTGGTTGAACCCCTGAGCCACCAACCTCGACTTGTTTCTCACAACCATCCCATTCTCACCCTCTTTGTTCTTCCACACCCACTTGGTACCTATGGGACGGCAATTTGGCGGTGGATCGACTAACACCCAAACTTGGTTTCTCTCAAAATTCTCCAACTCCTCATGCATGGAATTCACCCAATTCTCGTCAGACAAAGCATGTCAAATATCTTTGGGCTCAAACGACGCAACAAAAGCAGAGTGAGCGAGAAGTGTTCCTTGACCTCGACCGTGTAGTGTGTTCATGAAGGTCACCTATGATCGTTGATGGTGGGTGATCCACCTGTACACGCCGGGGAGCCTCTCGCCTGGACACAATATCCCCCTGAGTAGCAGCCTCCACTCGAACAGCCTCAGTCGTAGTGGGTGTAGGGGATGCACCATCCTTGATCATCGTCGTCGTAGTGGAAGTAGCATGTACATGATCAGCCACGGGAGCATCACCACCATCATCGTCATCGTCTCCATCTCCATCCTTCTCATCCTCAAAGATCCTCACGCCAATCTCCTCGTCACCTGCACACTCAAAAGCAGAAGAGCTACATGGCTATGTCTCGTCGAAGGTTACCTCGCAAGTCTCCATGATTCGGTTAGTGTCAAGGTTGAGCACACGATATGCTCTAGAGTGAATCGCATAACCGAGAAAATACCATCTGAACATCTAGATTCAAACTTATCCAACTTGCCCATCTTCAGAATGAAACACTTGCAACCAAAAGCTCTAAAGTGACTCACCTTGGGTTGTCGCCCATGCATCAGCTCATTAGAGGTCTTCTTCTTAAAGGCACGAAGGAAGATACGATTTGAGACATAGCAAGCGGTATTGACCACCTCAGACCAGAAACACCTTGGAGTCCTATGCTCATCGAGCATCGTCCTGGCCATCTCACAAAGGGTCCGGTTCTTCCTCTCCACTACGCCATTCTGGCAAGCGACGTATGGAGAAGAATACTGATAATTGAGACCAAGATCACTGCAAATGGCATCAAAATGAGAGTTCTTGAATTTCGTGCCATTGTCACTGCATATAGCTCGAATGGCATCACCATGTCTCTCATTCTTCAACCTCAAGATCAAGTCCCGAACAAAGCCAAATGTCTCGCTCTTATCCTCGAAAAAGAAAACCCAAGAGTACCTCGAAAAATCATCAACCATAACAAGAACATACCACTTCCCACCTGCAGAGCGAACACGAGCTGGCCCAACCAAATCCATGTGCAACAGCTCACAAGGTCGCTCTGTCATGACCGCAGTCAGAGGGGTGTGAGAAGCAGCAACCATCTTTCCATGCCGACAACAACCACAAACCAAATCCTTCTCGAATTTCAACTTTAGCAATCCTCGGACAAGATCAAGACCACTCAAGCGGGAAAGCAACTCAAAGCTCAAGTGTCCCAACCTCCTATGCCATTTCTAAAGCTCGGCCGAAATGCCAGCAACAAAGCATCGAGGAGGACCAACATACTGGGAAAAATCGGCATGAAAAATTTGACCCTCATGGACGATCGTACAGACAAGATCGCCTCGAGAATCAAGCACACGAGAAGCGCCCGACTTAAAGCGAACCTCAAAACTTTCGTCAAGCAACTGGGATACTGACAACAGGTTAAAACCAAGTGACTTGACCAAGGCCACACTTCTTAAGGTCACCTTGCTACTCACCTTCACCATACCTTCAGCAAGCACTCGTCCTCTCCCATTGTCCCCGAAAGTGATGTACTCCCTCATACTCACCGGGGTGAGGCTGGAGAACCACCCACGATCTCCAATCATGTGACGTGAACAACCGGAGTCGATCAACCAAAAGTCCTCCAAGCCTCCCACCTGTAATAAAAAACGAGGACGAGAATGATCAAGCGACTCAACACTGGGGTTAGTACCAAAAGAGTCAAACCAGTGTCGAGCCATTTGCTCAAAAGAAGGGTTAGCAAAATCCATCCTACCAAAACCTCTAGGCGGAGCCCTATCATGCCTACCACCGAAGAACCTGTCACGTCTCACAGGAGGAGTACGCGCACCACGAGGGGGAAAGTGTGGCCCGTAGTCCATCTGGGACCCAAAGCTCCGATCGTGCCTCCCAAACTCGTAACGGTCACGAGAAGGAGCATGTCGAGCCAACTCACCATGCCCAAACCCAACACGCCTGTCTCTCTGAGGAAAACCACCTCCACCTCCACGAGTGGGAACTGTACGCACAAACACCTCACCCCCTAGGTAGAGGCCCTCTACGAGGCTCAGGCACACCACGAGAAAGGTGGTACCTATCCTTGTTTGCCATATCCCTAGCAAACCTCTCATCTCTCCTCCTCCTGAAACAGAACTCATCCTTATGCCCATCCCTCCCACAATACTCACAATGGAAGCGGATCGACTATGGTTTAGGCGGTGGCTTTTCTGTGGACTTCTCAACAGCTTTCTCTACTGACTTCCCTTCAAAGACATTCCCCTGGGTGCTCACAAACTTGATGGGTTTCTGGTAATTTTCTGTTTTGTGGGGGAACACTGGTGGGTCTGGAGTTGTATCTAGGTGGTTTGGCTTGGGTGCATATTTGTTCATGGGTATGGTGTGTGGTGGAGTAGGAATCTCTCCAATTTTCTCTTCTCCCTCAGCACTTTTCTCACCACTCTTGCCAGCCCCCAATGCCTGACCATCAAACCTCTTGAACTCAGCCAGCATCAAACTCAGCTGTGGCTCATGCCCAAACAACCAACTCACCAATTTCCTAAGCTCATCATTTTCATCCTGCAAATGGTCAACATAGTGTGCAAGTTCCATATTTTTCAAAGCATGCATTTCACAGGTAGAACATGATGTAGGAATGGGAGCTTTCAAAGCAGCCTCAAGAGAAACTATCCTGGTGTGAGACTCATCTAGCCTAGCATGCAACACAGGACAAGAAGTGCAAGCACCTAACAAAGCAGGTCTAGATTTCAATTCATCACACTCAACCCTAATCACATCTAGTTCTTCAAGAGTAGAGGCATGCTTCTCCTTGAGAGCAGTCAAATCAGCAAGAAAAACTGAACAATCACCACAGTCAATCTCATCAGAAACAACAGGAGCAGATTTCAAAGAGCCTATCTCATTTCTAGCATCAATAAGCAAGGACTCAAGCTCAACTATCTTGTCCTTAGCATCACCCAACAAAGACCTAAATTCCCTCTTCTCATTGTTGGTCTTTCTAAGCACATCATCACGGTTATCAAGCAACTCATTGAGCCTAGTATTCTCCTCTAGCAAGAAGTTGGGATTGTGTCGTACCTCTTCCTCGGAGTCGGAGTTTGAATCCGAGCTGTGCTTCCCACCTTTCTTGGAGTGCGCCATGCCGCAAAAGCCTCCTTCTGCGACGAAGCTGAGGCCGGTGAAGTTCTTGCCCGTGTGCCGCTTGTCCTTGTGCCGATCTTGCTCTTCATTACTGCTTGAGTCGGAAGAAGCATCGCTTGATGTGGAGTCGATGTCGCTTGCTCCGGCAACCATCGCTCGAGCCGTCTTCTTCTTGTACCCACCACTCTTCTTGTGCCTTCTCTCGCCCTTGTCCTTGTAGTCGTTCCGGGAGCGGTGCTTGTTGTAGTTGTGCTTGGGCTTGCCCTTGTAGTCATTCTTGATCTCCATGGCTTCAGGGCATTCGGCGATGAAGTGCCCGTGCTTCCCGCACCGATAGCACTTCCCCGAGCTCCACCTTGCATTCTTGCAGTTCTCGTACATCCGCCCAAACCTCTTGCTCAACAAGGCGAGATCATCCTCGCTCAACACTTCAAAGTCCTCATCTGGCAAGGACACAAGACACGACAAAGTGAAACCAACAGAGTTAGCATTAGTCCTCGATCCTGAGATAAGAGCCAAACTATGAGGATCATTGGGGCTCTCGCTCTTGGCTGTCAAGCCATGATCAACCTCTGAAGTCCTGAGCTTGAAAAATAGCTCATCAAGTGACAACGTGTCATACACGCTCAACTCCTCAATGGACTCGACCTTGGCACTCCGCACAGACCTATCCAGGGCATGCAAAAGCTTGATAGCTTGATCATGATCCGTGTATGGGAGCACTGTCACATTGGCCCTCATGTTGTTGACTATGCTGGTGAAGCGCTGAAACATAGCATCGGTCGACTCACCGGGGAGATGAGTGAAGTTCTCGTACTCTCTCCGGTAAGTGGAAAACAAACGGGCTTGCACCTGGGCATTGCCAACATGAGAATTTTTCAACTTAGCCAAATCTTTCTGGCCACATTCTCTCCGTACACTCGCTCAAACTTCGAGGCACAGAGAGCACAAAACAAGTAATCAACAGCCTTACTGTTGGCCTCACACATGTCCCGCGATCCTGGAAGCAGAAAATTGTCTGGGATGACATAATGAGGATTCTGAGTGACCTCCCAAATCAGAGTTCCCTTCCCACGCAAAAATGCGCCCATGCGCCTCTCCCACATCGGGTAATTCTTGCCATCAAAGTGCCGAGGACCTGACCCCTTGCCATAATCACCCACCTTCGGATCTTAGACTGGTTAGAATCAAGAAGATCTGTAACCAGATCTGATACCAATTGAAGGACCGAATAGGCGACCAGAGAGGGGGGGAGTGAATGGGAGCCAATAAAAATTCTTCCCGAAGGAGGAACTCGGCCTATACCCTGATTGCCACTCCGATCACTCGCACACACCAAAGAAGCTCTATACTCGGCACACACAAGCCCACAAGTCTTAGAGACAAGCCTAGAAGAAAAGAGCGGAAGCACAAGACAAGAATCAAACACCTAGAGCAACTCTGCGAAGGCTCCTGGCGGACTGTCCGAGAGGACCAGGCGGACTGTCCGCGACGACTGCGTGGACTGTCCGTCAGGTCTCGACGGACCGTCCGAAAAAGCAACCCGAACCTCCAGTAGCGCACTGAGAAAAACAGACCATCCATGATGGACCTGCGGACCGTCCGCCTCGTCACGGAGCGTCCGGCACTCTAGTATGGACCGTCTGCAAACTTCGCGCACTAAAAACCAACCGACGCAACGGATCAAAACTCGAGCGCTCAAGAACTCACGAAGAACACGAAGAATACCAACACTGCCTTGGCCTCGCGGACCGTCCGCACGGGCCTCGCGGACCGTCCGCCAAGCACGAACAGAACAGAAAAATGCTCGAGCTCGGGAGTCAACTCCACCTTTCCATCACTGGATCTCCCAAACGGCTAGAGCTCTTGAGACAAGATTTAGGGGAGATGATAAGCATCACAAGAGGAAACTATGCCCCAAAAATCTTTGCCTCTAACTCACTAAATCACTGGGAATCGCGGATCACATGAACCACCACCATGAACTCGGGCTCTCACCAAAACCTCACGAATCAAAGGTGTTTCCCAGTGTTTGAGAGGTCAAGATCATACACAAAGATGCGCAAGGCATCCACCCATGATCCCCTCAAAGAAATCTGAGAAGAAACGCCCTCAAATCCACGAATCGAGCGAAGAACAAAACACCCCAAAAATAGCTCCGAAAAACACACGAAAATCACAAAGAGCTAGGAGATCACCGCAACGCCGAATGCTTTCATACATCTAGAGGTCAGAGTCTATACAAGAATCTAGCCTAAGGAAAACAGAAGAAAAGAAGCAGTCCAGAGCGATCTACCGGGGGAGGAAACCCTAGAGTCCAAGAGAGAGAGATGCCATCCACCTCTCCGCTATTTAAACGAGGTCCACCGGAGGAGGCAAATGACCACGCTGCCCCAACAACTTAAATAGAAGATACACACCCCTCAGGGGCAATATGGTCAAGTCTTCATCGAGCGGACACGCTTCCACCGTAGACTTGCTTAGCCTCGACGCAAGCTCCGCGATCACGCCACGTGCCCCCCGCCTTGAAGCTTCACGACGCTCCCGGATCACCGTCTCTGTCGCATCGGGCCTCTGACTTGGTTTTGCGGCCCAAACCAAGAAACCGTCCACCGATGGTTTTGTGGGCAAACCAACAAACCCCGTGTGCAAGCTTCGGTCTCGATCCGCTACCTTGCGCCGGCCCATGTTCACGACTTCAACTTGCTAGTCTTGCACCGCACGACTCGTACTTGACCCCATCGGCCACCGGGTCCATCGAACTAAGCCTACTTGCCTCTCCATCACCCGAAGGCCGCCACGGCTAAGGCCTTTCGTGCTTGTTCTTCACCTGCACCAACACGAGTCAAGCCGCAACCTGTACCTGCACACTTAGCCAAGCATCAATCCACACAACATTGTCAATCACTCAGCACTAAGGAGCGACCCTCCACTGGTCTTCGGACACACCTGGTCCTCAATGATGCACCTTGTTGTACATTTACCTGATGAGGCTTTGCTCAGAGGCCTTGTGTAATATGGGTGGATGTACCCAATTGAGAGGCGGTTGTATATTGGAGCGCTATGTGAGGAACAGGGCACGACCAGAAGGTTCATTTGCCGAGGCATATATTACTGATGAATGTTTGACATTTTGCTCCAAATACTTGGATGGTGTTGAAACAAGGTTTAATCGGGAACCAAGGAACATATGTTTTTCTAATGAAGGGGCCTATGGTGTCGACCTTTTTGGGCATGGAGTTCATTTTATTTCGGCACCTGACCTTGTATATGATGAAGATTGCTTTGATAAAATGGTGTGGTATGTGCTGAACAACTGTAGTCAAGCTGAAAATATGTCACGTAAGTTCTGACCATTATCTTCTATATACTTCTGTATAACAGGTTTGTGTCTTCTACATATGCTAAATTTTGTCTTTTATGCAGAATGTTTAGAGAAAAATTAGAGAGAGAAGGGGTGGCTAACATTGAAAAAACAGTCCGTCTAGGATTCCAGAATTGGTTCAGGAACCATGTGAGTTTACTCCCACAATATTTTAGCTAACCATATTTTTAGTATAGATTTTGATGTGTTGCATGTGACAGATCATGAAGTTGAGGAATGATGGTCAAGAAGAGATAGATGATGATCTATTTGCCTTGGTGTGTGGTCCTGACTTCAGAGTCAAGAAATACACCTCATGCGTAGTGAATGGTGTTCGCTTTAATACTATTGATCGTGATAGCAACAAGAAAACACAAAACAGTGGAGTAATGGCACTGGCCTCACATAATAATGAGCTCATTGATTTCTTTGGAACCTTGAAAGAGATAGTGCAGTTAGAATATCTAGAGGATGAGAGGTCAGTGGTGCTGTTTAAATGTGACTGGTATAAATTGGATGGGAAGAAAACTGAGCTTAATTATGATGATTTTTTTAAAAGCATCAATACTCAAAGCCTATGGTACAAGAATGATTGTTTCATTTTGGCCACTCAGGCTAGGAAGATCTTCGATTTACTAGACACCAAGTTGGGAAAAAATTGGCACATTGTCCAAACATTTGACCATAGGCATCTTTCAATGTTAGGGAAATTGAATCTGTACACTACAATGCTCCTGCATATCAAGAAGATGAGTGCTGTGAAGAGGATGGTACACGAGAACCAATTTCAAGCACTACAACTGATAAGCCCTTAAATAGAGATGATGAACAAGGCCTTATGTTTGAAGCTACTGATATTGCTCGGTTCATGAAAGGTAGAGACGGAGAAGCACAAGTCAGTGGTGGTGAGGAAGATGAAGATGACACACTTTTGGAGAACTGCAGTGATGAAGAAGGTGGTGCTGAAATGGAGGTTGACAGTGATGATGAATAATTGTAAGTCCATCTTCTCTAGCAATTTGCTGTTATACTACTGTCTACCTTCTCTAGCACTTTGATTTTTATGATTTTCATCCAGGGAGATGGATCAGTTGTTATTGCACACAGACGAAGATGGTGGTGACATGCTGTTGCTGGGCGTCCATGGCACATGTCATAGCAGTCTGAGAAGTAGCAATTTGAGAAGTAGATGATACCTATTTACCTAGTTAGGTACCTAGGAGTTGTAATACTTGAGTTGTACTGAGCTATGTAAGGCATGTTGTTCTAAATTATTTATGTAAGACATGCTGGCTTCATCTTCATGTTCTTATTTATCCTTCATCTTAATTTATATGTCAATCTACTAATATATTTACATGCTGTGCTTCCAATATCTAAATCAGGAGCTTCTCTGTTTACTTCAAGTCATAGACACATATAGTAACAACACTATGCCTTCTTGTCATAGATCACATATAGACACATATAGACACATCATAGATCATAGACAGGATAGATCATAGACACATTTTCATTAAGTTTACTTCAAGTCATAGATCATAGACAACATATATACATGACACATCATGACAGGATAGATCATAGACAGCTTACGATCCTTTGGAGGAACACCAACAACCGTCAAACAAAACACAGATCATATCCTTAGCAGCAACATGTCTTTCCTGATGTTGGTCCTAATGTGGCACCCATGTTTGTTGTTATTGTCCTAAGAGGGTTGCCACCAAACGCAAAACAAGCTTCAACTCACAGATTGCTTCAACTATGCCTTCTTGTCCAGGACAGCTAGTTCACGCTCAAGCCACTTCATCTTTGCCTTTTCGCGTGCAAGCTCATGACCAAGTAAACCGATCCTCCCATCTGTTGATACTATCTTCTTCTGCAATTCCCTCTTCTTCTCAAAATGATCCTGCAAAATTTCCTTATGTCAAATTCAATTGGAAAAATTCAGGGAAACGTATAAACAGCAACAAGCCTACAACTATCTCAAAGCAACTTCAGTAACAATTCATGTAAACGACACACAAGTCATAGCAGTACACGCGGTTCAGTATCAATCGTTTTCCATTGACAAGTGGAGAGTGATATAACATCTGCATTCAGTAACCACTAGCAGCCAGTAAAGAAACTTTGGTCTCAAGCAAACTCACTACATCCAGCTACAAGCCTACAAATATCAAGTGTGCTAGAAACTATCAACTATCAAGCCAATGTACCCAATGCAAGCCAAGTTATTTGAAGCTACATATCAACTCACTGTCCACTTCAACATATATGCACCAACATATATCAAGTAAACTAGCAGATATAAGCACCAACATATATCAATGTACAACTAGCAGATTAATCAATGGTAAAGGAATTGCGAAATTGAGAGGTCACCTTCTCCTGCGAAGCCTTCCCCTTCCCACCTGAAGCCTTCTCCTTCCCCTTCTTCTCTGTAGGCTTCTTCTTCCCCTTCTTCTGTGTAGGCTTCTCCTTCCCCTTCTTCTCCATAGGCTTCTCCATCCCCTTCATCTTCTTCTTAGAGGTCATCTCAGTCCAAATCTCCTCCTCATCACTCGAGATCTCCTCTTCATCACTTGAGATCAAATCAATGGCATTGGAAGGGCTGTTACCACTGTTGTGAAGAATGGGACCGCCTTCTTCGTCGGTGGAGCTCCCATCGATGGAGCTCCCGTCGAAGCATCTCCCGTCGGTGGAGCTCCTGTCGGTGGAACTCCCGTCGGTGGAGCTCTCGTTGGTGGAGCTCCAGTCGATGGAGGGGGAAGGGAGGTGCATCTCGCAGAAGCGGCCCCGCTCATCGCGATCTTGGCGACAGGCCTGCGCAGAGCGCTTCCGGGTCGTGCTCTTGGAGGGCGGCATGCCGGATCTCTCGACGGAGGAAGCGGGCGGCCGATGAGGAGGAGACGCCGAGGCGGGTGAGAGGAGAACTGGAGGAGATCGCCGAGGTGGTGTTGGAACTGGAGGAGACGCCGAGGAGGGGGAAGAGGAGAAGGCGTGGCTTTATTATATGTAGATGGCTAGTTTATAGCATAAGTAAATAAAAGGATACACTCCATCGAAATTACTTGAAGTAGCACAATGGTGAGATCATTTCGTTCTGAGGCTGGTGAACAGGGTTTGAATCCGGGGTTGGTCACACCATTTTTTTAAAAAAAGTCGAAAAAATGTGTGTAAAAATTGGGGGAAGCCGGGACTCGAACCCGAGACCAACTGCTAGAGCCAGAGACGTCCCACCACTACACCATTTCTATGTTTGCGTACATGTGTTGAAACAAATTTACTTGTTCTGTTATGATAAGGGCCAACACGTGTTAGTATGTTATTGGCTAGGCTGCCTTGGAGGTGAAGAACACAAAAATAGTTGGTATTTCTTCTTTTAATCTGGAATTAAATTTTGTAACTAGTATTTCTTCATCATACATAATCCGAATTCGACGTTTTTTTCCTGAATTTTTCTAAAATCACGATCTTTTCTTTAATGATGTTGGTTTTTATAGATTATATTTCGCGGATCCTATTTATATGTTTCTATCTAGTTCCTCCTAAATACCGATTAAAAATCACTTCTTTTGCACAAACATTACTAATGTAACTTCATATTTTGCAATAATAAGCTAAACACAAGCTTATGGTCAAGTTTGAAGTGTATATGAATTCGAAAATTTTGAAAAGTATGATACACTTCAATGTTCAAGTAACATTTCATGAAACTATGTCAGACATGTATCAATTTCTAAACAACATAGATTCCACTTGTCGGTGTTTTAGACCGGCAACCTACCAAGGGGAGTACCCGAGGTAGATGAATGTGGCCTCGCCGAGATCGAGAACTCGAAGGAGATACACATGGCACACAATTTAGACAGGTTCGGGCCGCGAGGTGCGTAATACCCTACGTCCTGTATGCTACATAGCTCTGGATTGATTGGGTGTGTTTACAGGATGATGCGGATTCATCAGATAGGGGCCCCTGCCTCGCCTTATATAGTCCGGGAGGTAGGGTTACAAGTCGGTTTGCCAGAGGAGTTCTAGTCGTGTGCGGCTAGGAGTACTCTACATGGATCCGGACATGTCTAGCTTCCTAACTGAGTACTAATCCTCCGTTTGCCTTGCGCTCCACGCCAACAGGTGCTGTGCAGCTCAAGTCAGGTAGTCCCAGGGGCCCACGGAGTAGTCGGTCCCAGTACCCACCTGAGTAGTGGGCCCAGGGATGTCCGTACGACAAGCCCCCGAGTACTTTGTAGTCGAGCAGGATGTCTTCGAGGAGTCTTGATGGCCTTGGCGAGTAGTCCTTGAGCGTCCCCGAGTTCCACAAGCCGAAAGTCCTCAAGAATGCTTGAATTATCCCGAGGTTGGAAGGTACTCCAGCTGATCTTTGAGTAGTCTTGAAGTCTTCTCGAGTAGTCCCCAAGCGTCCCCGAGTGCTTCTCTTGAAGGTCTTTAATAGTACTCGTGTTGTCTTGATGAAGAAACCATATGGAAAATGTGATTCGGAGAATCGCATTCCATATGGAATGTAGCCCCCGAGCCTTAGGTCGAATCGCAGATTCAAGCTGAGGGTCAATCTGAAGTTCTGCCAATCTTATCCCTAAAAATCCGGAGAAAAAACTAAAGGACACGTGGCGCGGAGCCCCCGAGCCTTGAGTCGAGTACTCTCTCTCGAATTGAAGGATCATCTTGAATGTAGAATGTGTCCTGACTGGGTCTGGGATCTGATTGTAGCCCACTGAGTCCATCTGATGTAGTCGAGCCCCCGAGACTAAGAGCGTCGAGTACTGGAATTCGAAGAGTCAGGCAGCTGCTGTTGAGTCACCCGTCTGGCGCCTTATCTGCCCGTTTAGATCTGAGCCGCCTGGCCGGTTATAAATAACTAGTGAACCCCATAGGGTTTTTTACTCCCAGCAGTAGCATTCCCCCAGATTAAATCTGAGAGACCGCCCTCTCTGCTCCTCTGCTGCCGCCGCTGCCGCCACAAAATAGATTGGATCTACTTGCGCCCGCCGCCATAGTCCGCCCACCTCTGTAGCCCCCGAGCGAATGCGAGTGAAGACTCCGGTGACTTGGAGGATGAAGGCGTCTCCAGCAAAGAGCAAGAAGACTGGCACGTCGAAGAAGAGGAGCCGTGATGAAGCCGGAGATGCCGGCCAGTCGTCGTCGTCGCCACCCTCGTCCCCTCGCCCCAATCCGGCGAAGGAATGGAAGAAGGCAAAGTTGAAGACCGAGGACCTGCTTGCTTGGGTCAACAGCGGATTCCTCCACGAGAAGGAGATGGATCTATGGTGCACCGCCACTGGGGACCCATACCCGATGGAGAAGAATCCGGATGAAATCCCGATGTTCGCCAGGTTCGTGGAACGTGGACTTGCGCTGCCAGCCAGCGATTTCTTCAAGGGGCTTCTCAGGTACTACAGAATCGAGTACCTCAACCTTAACCCCAACGTGATCTTCCACACCTCCATCTTTGTGTACTTCTGCGAAGCGTTTCTGGGGATCAAACCCCACTGGATCTTGTTCCGGAAGTTCTTCCGAGTGAAGCCGCAGCCAAGCACTGATGACCCGCGAGTAGTCGGAGGCGTCGGGATTCAGATGCGCAAAGACGTCACTGGCCAATACCTGCCGTACAAACTCATCGACTCCAACCAGGACTGGAAGGCGAAGTGGTTTTATATCAGCAACCACCACCCCGAGTTGCTAAAGCCGAGCGGCCGTCAGCCAAAGCATGCACCGTGGTGGAACACGGAGCCCACCATGCAAGAGGGTATCCAACTACCCCCGCTGCTGAAGAAGATCAAGGCCTTGCAGGAGGCCAGACTGAGGGCCGAGCACGTGGCCTTCAGTTTTATGAAGAGGAGGGTGCAGCCACTGATGGCGCGAGACACCCTCGGGTACCAGTACACCGGCGACGAGGATACATCCCGGATGCCTGGCTTTGAAGTCGAGGACGATGTCCTTGTTGAGAGGCTGGGCAAAATCTTCAAGGATATGCCCCCGTACACACCGTGCCCGGTGCCAGAGTACTCTGCGGCACGGTCACCAAACCAGGTCAGTAGTCGTGACATGAGCCCCCGAGTACTGATTTGCTTGACGTAGTCATACTCATGCTTGCTTGATGTTGTAGGATGATGTGGAGAAGTACATCTCCATCCCGCCCTCCCCTCCGCGACTTGAAGGACAGGCGCAGGGGAAAACGGAGCCCAAAGGGAAGGAGCGCCGTGAAGTCGGTGAAGGTAGTGGCACCGTCGTCATCGAGGACAGCTCTGATGACGAGGATGAAGAGACGCTGCAGCAGCGGTACCAACTCCGCTCAAGGTTCAGCCGAGCTGGGATGCCGAACATCCCGATCATCGAGAAGCCATCTAGCCTGGAGGCTAGCTTGCCGGCGCCGCCTAGGAAGCCGTGCAATGTGGTGCGGAAACGCGCTGTGAAGAAACTAAAGGTGTCAGAGGTCACCAGGCCAGAGGTGAGTAGCACGACTAGTGTAGTCAAGTACTGCTGATAAGTAGTCTGTTGCTCACAATCTGACTTGTATTGCTACAGGACATCCCTTCCTCTGATCCCGTTGACCAGGGTGATGAGGATGTCTGGGAGACAGTGGGGGCAGGAGCTGAGAGGAGTATCAGGCCACCTCCAACCACTGAAGAAGCCGTACCAGTAGCGGCACAACAAGAGACCGGCGCCGTAGATTCGCGGGCGTCGGTCGAAGAAGGTCAGGGTCCTCCTCCGGTTGCAGCGGTGGAGCAGTCAGAAGAGGCGCATGCCGAAGCCGAAACTGCCAGCGAAGCTGGCATAGTTGATATTGCCAGTATAGTTGGCACTCCGACCGTGACCGTCGTGCGGTCAACTCTGTAAGTTCTCTGAACTTTCGAGTGGGAAGTAGTCGTTATTCTTGCATTGCTGACTGGAGACTTCGTGAAACAGGAAATCCACGGACTTATCGTGGGATGGTGGGGATGCCAGCACTCTGGTCGATGGAGAGGACCGCTCGGCGGAGGTGCGTGAACCCACGCCACCGCCACAAGCTGAAGCCGCGATGGAGTCGACTTTGGATGAAGCCATCTTGGTCGAAGGTATGTGTCCTGTCATCACTGGTAGTCATCATGCGTGGTAGTCGTAGTCGTTGAAATCGTCCTCATGTACTCGTCTTGGCAGGAGCACAAGCTGAGGAAGCCACGATCCCTGAAGCCGTGGCTATGGAGACGGCTACTGTGGAGACGGAACCCACAGAACCAGTTGCTGGGGCAACGGCAGTAGCAGCCCCCGGGCTGGGGACTACGGTAGCCCCCGAGCTGAGTGCGGAAGCGCGAGTCGATCCGCTCCCTGAGGCAAGTACGGAAGTAGTCGTCCGCGAGCCGATCATAGAAGAAGCTGCGCCGCTTCGCTCGGCGCCCATGCCAGAGGCGGCATCATCAAGCCGTGGGGGTCCTGAGCTGCTGGAGGACAACCTTGTCGACCTGGCCGTTGTTGCTCTGAGCATGGAGTCATGGCGCCGCACCGAGCAATGGGTCAAGGTACGTTGCAAGTACCCTGAATAATCTTGCTTTGTTGAATACTGAGTACTCATGGACTGATTCTGTCTTGCGCAGGATGTGGTGAAGCGGTCCCGTCAGAAGTCTGATCTTCTGAAGGGGTATGGTGACACAGTTCTTCGCGCCGAAGGCCTGGAGAAGGAGCTAGACAAGTCGAAGAAGCATGCAACTCTACTCCAATCCAAGCTGGATGACGCCTTCGCCCAGTATCATAACGAGGTGCAGGAGATGCAGGCGAATAGGGACGACTTGATCTGGAAGAATAATTCGCTACGCCAGAAGAACAAAGGTATGTCTTCCACCGGAGTGCTGAGTACTTATTGAAGCACTTGCGAGTAGTCTGACCTTGAATTGAGTTGTCTGCAGAGCTTGAGGCAATGGTTGACCAGCTGAAGGCATCGGAGATGGACCTCAAGAACATCGTGTATCGTGAGACTGACAAAAGAGAGGTACTTGAGTATGAGTACGCTCAGTTGCGCCATGAGTGTATCAAGCACATGGAGCTCCGTGAAGCCTCAGATCGTGACCTTGTCAATTGTTATAAATCTCTGCAGAAGCTCAATGAAGACTGCGAGAAGCTTCGAGGCCAGCTGAAAGAGCTTGAGGAAGCCGCACTGCCCATCGCAAGGTTACTGGTGCCGCATCCGGGCGGACCCAAGATAGCTCCACTGGTGGACCGTTTGAAGGAAGCCCCGACACGGTTGGTGACGTATGTCAAGCATCTAGCGAAATCTATCCCAAACCAGGTGCTGGCGTACATGAAGTCATACTTCCCGAAGGCACCGGTGGATGTGGTAGCCGGCGGTCTTGGGGCTAACTGTAGCGATGATCAATACAAGACCCTTCTCGAGGAGATGGCGCCCATTGCTGAGCAGGTGGCGGAGAAGCTTAATCTCCAGTAGATGTACCTGTAGAGGTAGCTAGAGTTGTAGTTGTAAAGCAAACAAAGTAGTCAGTGACTTGTTTGAATTATCAATGAAAGTTGTCCACGTTTTGTATGTGAAATGAGTACTTGTGGCCGCCACTTGCAGCAAAGTGCGCAGAGTACCAAACCGTGGAGAAGTTGTGAGTAGTAGTACTCGGTAGAGTCTCCCTGACTGAAAGGCATAGTAAAGAAGTTGAATAGAATCAATCTTTATTACTGATGAAGGAGTACACCTGGATGGCCAGAGCCGTTTACAAGTGTAATCGCCAGGACCCGTAGGCCGCCTACGGCTAGGTGGTGCTAGGGCCCTTGAGCCGCTTACAGCTGCAGATCCGTTAGTAGCCGTATAGGTTGGATCTAGAGTACATGGTCTTGTAGACCGCTGCTAGAGTCCTCAATGCTCTGAGCAGCCCAAGATCCGTTAGTAGCCGTTGACGCTGGATATTGGAGAAGAGTAGTCCGAAGACTAGTGCTAGGACCGAGAGGCCGCTTACAGTGAAGAGCCCGTGAGTAGTCGTATAGACTGGACTCGTAGATGAGTAGTCGAGCGACTACGCGTAGAAGCGACATAGCTGGTCAACGTTCCACGAGTTGCTGATGTTGCCACCTTCAAGTGTTTGGAGGCAGTAGGAGCCTGGTCCGGTCACCTTGGAGACTGAGAAGGGACCTTCCCACGGCGAGCTGAGCTTGTGTAGTCCGTCCGTGTTCTGGATGCGACGGAGGACTAGATCGCCGATGTTGAAGGAGCGTTCCTTGACGTTGCGATCATGGTAGCGTCAGATACCCTCAAGGTACCTTGCTGATTGGACGAGGGCAGCGCAGCGAGCTTCTTCGAGGCTATCGATGTCAACCCGTCTGCTGTCTTCTGAGATGCCTTCGTCGTATTGCTCTACTGCCGGGGATTCCCACATCACGTCGACAGGTAGAATAGCTTCGGAGCCATAGACCAGGAAGTAGGGCGACTACCTCGTTGGCTTGGTAGGTTGAGTACGAAGCCCCCAGAGTGCATTGGGTAGTTCCTTGATCCACTTGCCTCCTTTGGTGTTAGCTGCGTCGTGCAATCGCTTCTTGAGGGCGTCGAGTACCATCCCGTTGGCGCACTCGACTTGACCGTTGGCACGGGGGTGGGTGACTGAGACGTACCGGACGTCAATCCCGCTGTTCTCACAGTACTCCCAGAACTGATGGTTGTTGAAATTGGAACCCAAGTCTGTGATGATGCGGTGGGGTAGCCCATAGCGATGCACTAGCTCATCCATGAAGTCGAGTACTCTGTCGGCCTTTGGGCAGGTGACCGGCTCGACTTCGATCCACTTGGTGAACTTGTTGATGGCCACCAAGACTCTACTGAATCCTCCTGGCGCAGTTGGCAGAGGCCTAATCATGTCGAGCCCCCAGCAGGCAAAGGGCCAGGTTGGTGGTATGGTAACTAGCTTGTAGGCCGGGACGTGTTGCTGCTTGGCGAAGAATTGACATCCTTGGCACTTTCTGACGAGTTCTTCAGCGTCGGCCAGAGCTATGGGCCAGTAGAAAGCTCGTCGGAAAGCCTTGCTTACCAGCGTGCGATAAGACGCGTGGTTGCCGCAGACGCCTTTGTGGATCTCCTCCAAGATGTCCTTGCCTTCATCCCGAGGTATGCACTTCATGAGTACTCCAGAAGTGCCACCCCGCCTGTAGAGCTTGTCTCCGACTAGTACATAGGTCTTGGCTCGACGGACGAGTTGTTCGGCCATGTTTTTGTCGGAGGGAACCTTCTGCTCGTGGATGTAGTCGATGAAGGGTTGTCTCCAGTCCACATCGATCATCATGACCTCCTGACCGGACTGTGGTGGCACAGGGTCTGTGGTCGTTGGCGCCGGCTCCGGGATGGATGGCGCG
This sequence comes from Cenchrus fungigraminus, assembly GCA_036936925.1. Classification (NCBI taxonomy): domain Eukaryota; kingdom Viridiplantae; phylum Streptophyta; class Magnoliopsida; order Poales; family Poaceae; genus Cenchrus; species Cenchrus fungigraminus. The sequence goes on along the minus strand of CM072779.1, from coordinate 77,219,877 downwards.
TGAAGCTCGTGGACGAAGACTCCGACAGGTACTTGCGCGCGAGTAGAACCAAGCTTTGACAGGACGTTCGCTGCAACATTGTTGTCACGAACGACGTGGTGGAACTCAAGACCGTAGAACTTGTTCTCAAGCTTGCGGACTTCCAGACAGTAGGCGTCCATGTTCTCCTTGTTGCGATCCCAAGACTTGTTGACTTGGTTGATGACCACTGCGGAGTCACCGTAGACTAGTAGCCGCTTGATGCCCAATGAGATTGCGAGGCGGAGCCCATGGAGTAGGGCTTCGTACTCGACTTCGTTGTTTGAGACCTTCCAGAAGATCTGCAGGACGTACTTGAGTTGTTCGCCCTTTGGAGAGATCAGGAGTACCCCTGCACCTGCGCCTTCGAGCTTGAGTGAGCCGTCGAAGTACATCACCCAGTGTTCTGGCCGCTCAGTTGGGGTTGGTAGCTGATTCTCCCGCCACTCTGCCATGAAGTTGACTAGTGCCTGCGACTTGATAGCGGTACGTGGCTTGAAGTCGACGTTGAGGGCGCCGAGTTTGACTGCCCATTTGGAGGTTCTTCCAGTAGCGTCCTGATTGCGGAGTATGTCACCGAGCGGGTAGTCAGTGATGACGACAATCGAGTACTCCTGGAAGTAGTGTCGTAGCTTCCGCGAGGTGATGAGCACTGCGTAGAGTAGCTTCTGGACCGGCTGGTACCGTGCCTTGGACTCTGACAGAACCTCACTGACGAAGTAGACTGGTCGCTGGACTAGGTAGGCGTGGCCTTCTTCCTGCCGCTCGATGACGATGGCAGTACTGACCACATGAGTAGTCGCAGCAAGGTAGAGCAGTAGCTGCTCCTTTTTGCGAGAAGCCGTGAGGACCGGTGGCTTTGACAGGAAGTCTTTAAGCTGCGCCAGAGCCTGATCAGCCTCCGCAGTCCATACGAACTTCTCTTGGTGCTTGAGTAGTTTGAAGAAGGGTAGTCCCCGTTCTCCAAGCTTCGAGATAAATCTGTTCAGGGCCGCCATGCACCCGGTCAGCTTTTGTACATCCTTGATGCAGGTTGGAGCTTTCATGTTGGTGATGGCGGAGATCTTCTCGGGGTTGGCTTCGATGCCGCGATGGCTGATGATGAAGCCGAGTAGTTTCCCAGATGGTACGCCGAAGACGCACTTATTGGGATTGAGCTTCCATTGGTACTCTCGCAGAGATGCGAAAGTCTCTTCAAGATCGGCGATGAGCGTATCAGAGTTTCTGGTCTTAACGACCACGTCATCCACATAGGCTTCGACATTCTTGTTGAGCTGCTTCTTGAAGCAGGCCTGGATAGCTCGCTGGTATGTAGTGCCGGCGTTCTTCAACCCAAACGACATTGTCGTGTAGCAGTAGGCACCGAACGGGGTGATGAACACGGTCTTGTCCTGGTCTTCTTCCTTGATAGCGATCTGGTGGTACCCGGAGTAGCAGTCGAGGAAGTAGAGTAGGTCGCAGCCCGCCGTGGAGTCGATGACTTGGTCGATCCGCGGCAACCCGAAGGGGTCCTTGGGGCAATGCTTGTTGAGATCGGTGTAGTCGACACACATCCTCCACTCGTTCGTGTTCTTCTTGCGGACGAGGACGGGGTTGGCGAGCCACTCAGGATGGAAGACTTCACGGATGAAGCCCACCGCAAGTAGTTTGGCGAGTTCCTTCTTGATGGCATCCCGTCGGTCGTCGGCGAAACGGCGGAGGTGTTGTCGTTTGGGAGTAGCTTTAGGGTCGACATTTAGTGAGTGCTCTATCAGCCTCCTGGGCACCCCTGGCATGTCCGCTGGCTTCCACGCGAAGATGTCTCGGTTAGCCCGAAGGAAACTGACGAGCGCGTCTTCCTATTTCGGGTCGAGCACTGCGCCGATCGTGGTGGTCTTGCTGCTATCACAGGTCCCGAGGTCGATGGCCTTCACCTGCACTTCCTCCGATGGTTGAGGCTTTTTCGTGGTGTTGGTCTTCTCGGGTATCTCGAGTTCGGTTGGGGCAAGCTTCTTGAACGCAGCGAAGATCTCCATCATTGCATTGGGTACTTGGTTGGTCGCTGCGAGTTCCACGGCTTCGGTGTCGCAGTCGAAAGAGACCTTCAGGTCCCCTTGTAGCGTGAGTACTCCGGCAGGACTTGGCATCTTGAGTACCAAGTAGGTGTAGTGAGGTACCGCCATGAACTTGGCGATAGCTGGTCTGCCGAGAATGGCATGGTAGGAGGTTTCAAAGTCCGCAACCTCGAACTCGATGTACTCAGTGCGGTAGTTCTCCCTTGTCTCCCCGAAGGTAACTGGCAGGACCACTGAGCCTAGTGGAATAGCCGCGTTACCGGGGACAATGCCGTAGAAGGCTGACGCGCTCTTGGTGAGCATGTCGGTGATGTCGAGCTTCATTTTCTTCAAGGTCTTGGTGAAGAGGACATTGAGTCCGCTTCCGCCGTCGATGAGTACCTTGTTGAGTCTGGAGCCTGCGACTACAGGTTTCAGGACGAGTGGAAAACGTCCTGGCTCGGAGAAGCTTGTCCATTGGTCCACGCGGGAGAAGGTAATGGGTACCTCTGACCACCTTAGAGGTGTTGGCACCGCTGGTTCAATGTTCAAGACTTCCCGTCGGGTGGCCTTCTGGGACCGCTTGGTGGGTAGTCCACCGAATAGGACATTCACCGTCTTGTCAGGTTCCTGGAAGTCGCCGTTGCCCTCGTGAACTTTTTTCTTGCCCTTCTTGTCGTGAGGAGGCCGTGGGTCGGGAGTATCCTTGAGTGCTCGCCGGAGCTGGTAGCACTGCTCGGTGGTGTGAATGCCATCCAAATGCCACGGGCACTTCTCTTTGAGCAAGTCTCTGAAGCCGCCTGAGGTCTTTTTCGAGTTGTCCTTCACAGGGCGCTGTATAGCCGCGACTGTGTTGTCTGGCTTGCGCTTGCGGTTGGAGCTCGAGTAGTTGTTGTTGTGGCGACCCCCTTGATCTTTGTTGTTGTTGTTGTTGCCGCCCGTGTTGCTCTTGTTCATGCCGCGAATGGAGTCATACTTGGCGTTCGCCTTGTCCACTTCGTCAGCCCATGACGTGATCATGTCTTTGAGCTTGGTGATGGAGCTTGGGCGGCGGCGACCGAAGTCTTCGAAGGTGCGACGGTGGTAGAGCCCGTCTTGGAAGAGGTCGATGACTTCTTTGTCGGTGACGTCGACTACGGTCGCGCGCTTGTCGAAGAAGCGCCGCATGTACTGGCGGAGTGTCTCGCCTTGTTCTTGCTTGACCATTGCGAGGTCCATGCGGGTACCCGAGCACCCCATGGCGCCCGCGAAGTTGCTGGTGAACTGCGCTTTCAGCTGGTCCCACTTGTCGATCGAGTTCTTTTTGAGTGACTCGAGCCACGTGAGTGGGGCTTGATCCAGGCAGAAAGGGAAGACGAGGCACTTTGCGTCATTGTTGCCGCCAGCATTTTCGATGGCCAAGGCGTAGCACCTGAGCCACTGAACTGGGTCTTGCTTCGCGTCATACTTGGTGATCCCGAGAGGTTTGAATTTCTCAGGAAGGAGCAGATTGCGAAGTCTGCAGAGTAGGCGGGGAAGCCGTCGCTGTCGCTTGCTTCAGTAGCCTTCTTGCGGCGGATCTCGTCGATCCTGTGGCGTGCGTCGTAGCCGCCACGTGCGTTGCCGGTGGCGTGGCTAGTCGTGTGGCCTCGGCCTCCGCGATCGCCACCGCCACCAGCACTTCTGCCGACGTCATGGGATGAACTTCCGCCGCTGCTGCCACCACCACCGCCGCGACTACCTCCGGTGCCACCCTGGCTGATGCCGCCCTGTGAGGGTCCTCCAGCCGAGGCCCTAGAGCGGTTGGGATTTGGCTGGTGTTCACTACGGACACGGTTGCGTCCGCCGTCTGCCGGGCTGCGGCTAGTGGCTTCGTGGTTTCCGGCGGGGGGTACTTGGGCAACCCTGTTGTTGACCCGCATGAAGTAGGCATCTTCAGCGAGCTTGGTGATGACTTCACCTGCACGGATCCCCTGGGCTTGTCGTGCTATCGTGGTGATAGACATGAGGCATTGCTCAGGAGTGGTGTGTACCCGGTTGGCGACTTGTTCCAGAGCCTCATTGAGGTTCCGGATGGGGAGAGTTTCCCGGAGATGTCTGCGTCGATCGTTCCGCTTCCTGTTGTGGTCACGCCGAGCGTTCTTGTCTTCGGGGGTCTCGTTGGGAGATGTGTTGGCAGACAACTCATCCTCTGAGATATCGTCAAGGTACCGGTCGGGTCGATTTTCTGAGGTCCCAGCGTCTGCGGTCGTCATGAAGACTTCACGATCGGGAGTGCAGAGACAGGAGTCAGTGGTTGCTACCGCGGTGGGGGTGTGCTCGTCGTTTGGAGCCAGCGGGGTCCCCTCCTGGAAGGGGAGTGAATCGAGGTAGGCGACGTAGCGCGAGTTGTCGTCAGTCAGGTCTGCGGGCTTGCAGTCGGGCCAGTAGACGAATCTGCCGGCGGGAGTAGCTGTAATGACCAAGCCGGTGGCAGGACCTGACAGCGGTTCCTCAGGCATGTTGAGCTCGGACTCGGACTCGATTGGGTCTGAGCCGAAGTCAAACTCGTAGGAAGAGTCCGAGTAATAGCCGGTTGCGGTGTTGGAGTCCGAGGAGTCCTCGGAGGCGATCTCCTTGCCGGCCCGGCGTGTGACGATAGCTTCCGCGTGGGCCCTGCTAGAGTTGTAGAGACCATATGGGAAGTGCTCGTGGAGGGGGACCGCTTCACACGATGGCTCAGGAGCCGCCTCGCATGAGACAATCCAGGGCGACGTCGAGTTCGAGTTGGAAACGGATCCAAACTCGAAGTCGGCGACTTGATGGCAGAGCGAAAATTCGTCGAATTTTTCGACGAGTTGACCCGTGACGGCTTCGGGAAGCGTCATGAGCCCGGTCTCCGGATCCGGAGTCATGGTGAGGTAGCGTTGGAACGATCCAGTGCCGTCAGCGGTGCAGACCCAGGAGCCGAAGACGAAGGTGTCGCCGCGGTTGAAAGCGGCAGTTGGCTTGATGACGATTGAAGCCGTCGAGTTCGCCATGAGATCTTCGGCGAGATCCCCTACCTGGCGCGCCAGCTGTCGGTGTTTTAGACCGGCAACCTACCAAGAGGAGTACCCGAGGTAGATGAATGTGGCCTCACCGAGATCGGGAACTCGAAGGAGAGACACGTGGCACACAATTTAGACAGGTTCGGGCCACGAGGTGCGTAATACCCTACGTCCTGTATGCTACGTAGCTCTGGATTGATTGGGTGTGTTTACAGGATGATGCGGATTCATCAGATAGGGGTCCCTGCCTCGCCTTATATAGTCCGGGAGGCAGGGTTACAAGTCGGTTTGCCAGAGGAGTTCTAGTCGTGTGCGGCTAGGAGTACTCTACATGGATCCGGACATGTCTAGCTTCCTAACCGAGTACTAATCCTCCGTTTGCCTTGCGCTCCACGCCAACAGGTGCTGTGCAGCTCAAGTCGGGTAGTCCCAGGGGCCCACGGAGTAGTCGGTCCCAGTACCCACCTGAGTAGTGGGCCCAGGGATGTCCGTACGACACCGCAGTTACCGAAATCATTTGAAATTTTTATCACAAGTTGATGGACCTAAATTATGTTACCACGTCAATTTGTAGAACCATTGGACCATTTTATGATATTATTTGAATTATCCATTAGACCATTGGACCACGTAAATTCAAGATGTAAGTTTGAATTATTTATAATAAACTTTTGAATATTTCAAAGATCTCCAAGACATGAGTTATAATGGAGCATAAGATTATAAATATAATTTTTCTATATTTTTTGGAATCATATTGGAGGTACCCATAGTGCAACTTTACAATTATTTTAAATAAACATAGAAATTCCCTTAAATGATCAAAGCTACCAAATGTTTTCAAAAATACATGAAACTCCTTCGTAACACCTTAGATGTCATCCTTGTTATATGTCAACATTTTACTGATGATATATACAATAGTTTTTTACAATTTTGTACACAAGATGTGTCAATTATATATTTCAAAAAATTGGAAATAGTGTGGCAAATGTAAAAAAACCCCGCCCAGGAAATTCAGAATTTCTGGGCGGCCCGCGCAACCAAAAATCACACCACGAAATGACTATAATACCCATAGGATTCTCACCCTCCTTGCCCACCAAATGAAGGACAAATTGGTCATTTCGCATAGCACGGCGCCCACCAATATATATCGCATTTCAGTGGAGGGGGAAACCCTAGCCTCAATTCCCCCAACCCGCAGCCGCATTTCCCCCACACTACAGCCTCATTCCCCCACCCGCCGCAGTCACGGCGAAACCCTAGTGCACCTCTGATGTCTCAGTTCAAGGACCGATGCTTGAAGTCCTCGTCGGCCGCCCATCTACCACTGGCGATAGGCTCGTCGGCTGGCCGTCCACCACCAGTGTGCGTCGCGGCACCGACGGTCGACGCGGCGGGCCTCCACCTACCAGATGCGTGTGGCACGACACGGAAGGCAACGACGTGCGGCACGGCACCGACGGACGGTGCGGCGGGCCTCCATCTACCACAAGCGGGTGGCAAGGCACGGAAGGCGAGCGCGGCACCGACAGCAACGACGGGCGGTGCGGCACCGACGGGCGTCGCGGCGGGCCTCCATCTACCACAAGCGGGCGGCGCGGCGGGTCTACACTAGTCACAAGCGTCCGGCGCGGCGGGTGTACACAAAACAGTGGTGACCTCCAGCGCCAAACCCAAGACCTCCTCCATGCCAGTCAATGGTGGACAAAAGAAGCCACAAGCACCACGTCAGATAACAAGTTTGTGCTCCTTTCACCTAACTGCTCCATGTATCCCTCCCCCTCTCTGTATGGTTTAATCTCCTACTTTTGTGATGGGATGAGTGAGATGAATGTTAAGTAAGATGAATGTTGAGTGGTCGTTGTCGATTTACCTCTGTGAGTGTTAGTTTCTGTTTATTTTGTGTAAGAATTTGCATACTAGTCGTAGTTGTCCTGCTCTGAATGCCTCATTGTCCTACCTAACATGAATGACATGTTAGTTTCTTGTTGCAATTTGGAATTGAGGGATCCGAATGGAACTTTCTAATTAATTTGTTCTGCTCTGATGATGGCCTGGCTGTCGATTATTGTGGCTAGTTACTGATACTCCAGTGTGTTGATGAATAAGGCTTAGTTGACTATAATTCTGTATGTCTGTGCGGCACTCATATTTTTTTGGTTCTTCTATAATTGGGAAATGGAAAAATGGTGCTAGTATTGGTTGGTAGAATGGTAATGAAAGTGGCTAATCTGGTAGTTTCTTGGTGATGCAAAAATGAATGCTAATATGTCAATCATGATCTTGTTGGTTATGTACAATTGTGGTATTAACCTGTGCTTGACTAGGTAACCTAGTTCCTGTGTTTGACTTGGTATGACAGTAACCTGTAGGCTAGTTGCTGGTCATGTACAGTAGCTATGCATATCATAGCTTTGAACATGTATAGTTTATTTTCTGAATTTGGTTCCTTGAATTTGAGAGACTTGATTCATGAAATATTGATAAATTCTCTTGGCCTGTGATGATCAAATTTATGAACTTGAACTTGTGAGGGACTGCAGCTGTGCTTGATGAACTTGGCCTATTTCTCATGATTGGCATCAAACCATGAGACACGTCCATTCCCAGGCCATGGGAATGCTGCAATGCAGAGCCTGGGATGGATGTGTCTCATGGTTCCATGCCTGTCATGACATCCTTTTTAGTACTACATAGCTCTAAGTTCAAGTTCAAATTAAAAAGGAAACTAATCTGAGGCCACCTACTTTGATTTTATGAGATTATACAGTGTAGCAACAATTGATATCAACTATGCATGAACTACTGGTGGAAATGATGTAAATTATATGATCTTAATGATGTTAATGATGTTGTAGCTGTAATGTTTACTTCTCCCTCTAATAGGTCACTAATATGTTTTTGTTTCCTCCTGGCTCTTAGAAACACCACTCGACGAGTACGAAGAGCTGCGCCTGCGAAATTGTATGCAGAACAGCACACGGCTGCGGCAGCTCGGAATCGTTGACAAGTATCCATACTTTATGAACACAACTGTCATTTCTCAAGGAAGGAACAAGACAAATCAGCATAGTGAAGACTCAGAATCTGCATATGATCCTTTACAAGAGGATGATATAAATGGCAGTGCAAAGGTGCTAGTTCTAAATTGTTGTGTGCTTACTAATACATTTTAATTCCATGAACACTCTATTCACTAATCCATGCTTCTATTTCTACCAGGCTAGTAAGAAAGAGAGTTGTAGCAGCACTAAGAATCAAACTTCAGATGCTCCTTCATGTGGTCTTAGGTTTTAGTCTCGTAAGAGGGTTCTTGCTCCTGAACCGCCCACTAGACATACAAAGTCAAAGGAAAGCAATGCTGAGCCTGCTGAACATTGTGACCCCCATGTGCCTACTGCTGAACCAAGTGATCTCCACATGCCTGCTGCTGAATGAAGTGATCTCCATGTGCAAGCTGCTGAACCAAGTGAGCTTCATGTGCCATTTGCTGCTCAAGGTGAGTACCATGTTTCTTCTGTCATTCTATAACATTTGATTACATGATTCATGCAATCTAACTTGCTGCATCTTTTTAGAAGATGAAGCTGATGGAGGTGATGGAGCTGATGCCATTTCTCTGTTTCACAATCTCACTCGTACGGCCAGCGCAGGTGGTTCTTTCTAGTTCCATGTGTTTTGCAGTCATGCTATAACCTTTGATTTGTGATGAATGCACTCTAACTAACATCTTCTTACTAGATGATAGAGCTGATGTCATTCCCCAGTCTGATGGTCACAAGGATAACAACTCTATGGCTGACAGTGAGAACCAGATGACCGATGAAGGTGATTCTTTGTTCATAATTTGTCATATTGCATATCACATTGCTGGTTTGGTTGCTGCACGCTAATAGCAATTTCATTGATCATTTATTACAAGGAGTAGAGGAGGTGTCTTGGAATCTAGGAGTTAACATGGGGCATGGCCTCCAGAGGATAAACAGATCTCGCTGTGGCAAGCTACCCATCCTTATACCTGAAGGAAGCATCAGGCCCCTCACACCTATTATTGCTGCTAAGTTTGCCACTGAATGCAATATTGCAGTTAGAAACCATGTGCCTGTGTTGTTGCATTGGAAGGAGTACAAGAAAAGACCTGCATTGATTGAAGCTTTTTTGGGATACCTTCGTGTAAGTTCATTTTCTAAACTTTCAGAATCTGCTAGCAAATATGGTAGGAATCATATATATGTTTGTGTCTCTAGTTTCCAATCTATGTGTGGCTATTTGATCTGCATCATTGATCTTTACGTCCCATGTAGCTAGTGTGTTGTTTCTGTTCATGACATGACTGTTTTTTAGACATGACATGACTGTTTGTTAATGTGTTACAAAGTATAAACCAAACAAATGTGCACTGCTGTTTGATATTTATCTAATCTGAAGTCAATTGATAAGCTGAAGTTAAATGTCTTGCAAGCTATTTGTTTTTTCAAATATTATATTTCTTATATGTGTTCCATCTGGATAGGCCAAATTCGACATCAACACTGATGATGCTACAGTTAGAAAGGGTTGTGTTGAGATGATGAAAACTGCAGTTCGCCAACAACGACACAGGCTGAAGGAAATTTGTTTTGATCCTTTCCCACTTTATTTGGTCACGACGACTTCTCCAATGAACCCGCCAACAAGTGATGATGAGTGGCTTCGGCTTGTGGAAGCATGGAAGAAACCTGAAAAAATGGTATAAAAACTAACTCTTGCCGTGTACTTCCTACTTTGGCACTTGTCTAACTTTTATTCTTTATATGATGTAGGTGGCGTGTCAAAAGAACAAAGACAACCGGGAATTGGTCCAGTTCCCTGGAACAACTGGCTCAGGTAGCTATCCAGTTTTTGTAGAGAAATTGGTAAGTTAGACATGGTTACTTGCAACAATTGCAAATCAGTTTTGTTCAAGTGAACATGCAGTTCTGCTAGGTTTTAGCAAATCAATGATGTTTAATTTCTTGCTGCACAAATACAAAGTTCCTTGCTGCACACATGAAGTTTCTTGCTGCACTAATATTAAGTTTCTTGCCACACAAATATGAAGTTTCTTGCTGCATATTGTTTTTAGGCAGGCGAGAATGAGGGTAGTGAACTGGATGCATTTGGTTTGTTCAAGCTGACTCACTTCAGCAAGAGGAAGAAAGGCTACACGCCTAATGTACAATCAGCCATTGTAAGTTTGTTCTCCTATGCAAGCTGTTTTTAGTTGGTTATTTTAAAATGTCCTTAGTTACAAATGTTATTTGCTGCTTTCTTGCTAGACTGAAATGGAGAATCAGTTGGCTGCATCACCAATTGAAGGTGAAGAACCAAGATCCGCAACCAGGTTGTAGCTGATGTACTCCATGAAAAGTGCAAAAACAGTACATTCCTTCAGAATGTGGGGATCGTGTCTGCGAGGTAAAGATCCAGTGTCAAGAATGTTCAAGGACGACTAGAAGTGGAGATAAGGGCTAATGGCGACCTTCGATCTGTTGTGAGCAGCCAACGCGTCGAAATTGATGTTTTGTCAAGGCAACTGCAGGAAACAGAACATGCAAGGTTAAGGGACAAGGAAGAGATGGAGAAGAAGCAAGCTGCTTTGGAAGCGAAACTTGAACATTTGCTTGGTCAGGCATCACCCAATGGATTGACATGAGGGTATGTTACATTTTCCTAGAACCAAACATATGTTGTCTCTGCGGTGTGTTTCCTAGATTCTTTAATGAACTCTTTCTTAGATGTCTCAATACCATATCTGTAAGCAACTTTAAGTCTTAGCAGCTGCAAATATGTTTTCTTCTAAACAATCTGGCATGCTACTAGTTACAGAATTTTGTTTTTGGCTTATTAGCACTGCAAGTTAACTGTCCAATTTTTTTTGGTTTCGAGGACGACATCCAGGCGACCTGCATGTCTGATGGTGAGAGGTGGTTGGCTCATGGTGTGATCTACAACTGATGCTTCAATCATCCTGGCGACCTGCATGTCTTTTTTGATGGCCTTGCCTTGCTTCTGATGCAAGATGTGGCTCCTATATACAGCTCCTTTTTGTTGGTTCGTACTTCTGTGTTTGCCTTGCAGATATTTTTTTGGAGCTTCTTTTTAGCTGATGTCTAGATGCCGCTGATGACCAGTATAGAGCTTCTTGCTGTTTAGATGCAACTATGCAAGATGTGGCAGATTTTTGTGTTGCCTTGCTTCTGATGCAAGATGAAACTAGAGAAGATTATGTGATTGTCTTTTGGGCTGAATTTGATTGTATTTGGGCTGAAATGGCTGTTGTATTTATTTTATGGGTTAAAATGTGATGGATATTTTTGGTGGGCTGTAATGGTTTCGATGGGCTGAAATCTTGGTTCACAATGTGGCCCACTTCTGAAATGGACCCATTGGCACAAAAGTTCTAAAATTCCACGTCAGCAAGACATGTCATAAGCCACGTCATCCCTATCATCCACGTCAGCAGCCACGTGGCATCCATGTTAGCAGCCACGTGGCATCCACGTCAGCAGCCATGTGGCATCCACGTCAGCAGCCGCGTGGCATCCACGTCAGCAGCCATGTGGCATCCACATCAGCAGCAACCGTGACGATTTATTTTGTCACAAATACTAGGTTAGGGGTTGGGCTACATGGCCTTCGGGCTACTCCGTGACGATCTAGATGTGTCACGGACTGCAACATTTATTAATAAACGTCGACCGATTTAATCAATGATGCTCATTCCACCACGAAAATTTAAATCGTCATGGATGCTGATTTGCGACGAATTTTATTTAATCCGCGACAGAATGATTGCGTCACGGAATAAATAGTTTCTTGTAGTGTTTTTGATTGATTGTTTAAAATTGATTATGGGCATTCACCTTCAAAACTAGATTTTTTTTTACCGTCCAACTATTAAAATCAAGCTATTTCGGTTGGTAGTTTCGCTGATGTGAATGACACGTGATGGTGGAACTCACACGCCATCATTATCTTTTTCTCTCCACCCCACTGCTGGAGAACCGACTTTTGGTCCCAGACATTAGTACCAGGTGTTTTTGCACCTACTACTAATGTAGGTATTTGTCAGTGTCAGGAGAACGAAGTCCCCTTAGTTAGCGACTGACTAATGGGGCCCACCGATTCAAGCCCCTTAACACTAGGCTTAGCAAGATCCATGGCAGCAATAAGAGCATATCGCCCGAGATGACATCACCCCCGACGCCAGCCGTCCGGGAGGTCTCCAGGCGTGGTCTTCGCTTCGACCGGAAGGAAGAGCATCACAGAAACTGAGGAAGGACACTTGACATGACGTCACAGTACAGGCGGCTGCCCCGTCCCTGAAAAAGCATCATAATTACGGGGATGACCTGGGTAGCGTGCTTCCAGGAGCCTGTCGGGCCCTGAGCCTAATACTGGCCCTCCGCTCAGGCAGCGTCAACTGCTCTCGTGTCCACCGCTGGACTCGCTCGCATGCGGAGAATCTGCACGGGGAAGACACGAAGGCGGGTCCCCGCTGCCACCAAGTGGGGCCCGTGAGAAGACAAAAGAGGAGGTCGCCTGTGCAGAGCACGTAGGCAAAGCCCTCCTGGGAGACATCCCGGGAGGGGTCCTGTGAGGTTCTCCTGGGAAGCTCCTGGCCCGCTGTTGACATTTCTTAACGCAATCACCTAAGAACGGGTTTGGAACCCATCCTGGTAACAGCGCCAGAAATGCTGGTTGGTAATTCTTAACGTTACAGAAGTCTGCAAGCGCATGGAAGTACCATTGTAGCATTTCCCCAAAGGACTATTCCAAAGGGTATCGAATCCAAGGAAGGCATTGGTCGATTGACAAGCTCAACACTATTGCAATGAGTATAGATCATAGACGTAAATAAATCAGACACTCAAGTACAGGGGTAAGAAATGATAATAGGGGTAGTGTGATCACACACACACTCACTCTCTCTCTAAAGGGTCCTAGGCATAGGAGGCAACATACGAGTTAGTTCTAGGTTCTTATGTACTATACACATAAAGCTGGTAGAAACGAGTTAGATACACTAGCGTTGAAGAACATTAACTTAAGCACCCAGGTACCACAGGGAGCTAACCTCCCGCATTGCTTTTGCACAACTCCGGTTGTTAGATTTTAGACTCCTACAGCTTATCCGAACGTGGGGGATGTTAGAGGGACCAACGGCTATCACTACCGCGGCCTACCCCAAGACAAACCGTGGGATAAACTCATAAGTAAGGTAGCTACGCAACCCAAGCACCATGCTTACGTTGTTAGCCGGACTTGACCGGCCCGGGCTATTTTGACCCAGGTCAAGCCACCAGATAAACCAGCCAATTACACCGAGTATCGTAGCTCAAGCACATACTTCATACAATGCAGTCATGTCATCTAATTAGATCAAACCAGGTTAAGTACACAAACGTATTCGTGTTTTCCTATGTCTGTTCAAATGGATCAAAGGGTCGTGTTCGCGAAGAACACGAGCCTCTAACTTATGAACAAACACCAGAAACCTGTGAAAGTCACCCGTCAAGTGGATCGAAAGGCCTTGTTCATCAAGAACAGGAGCCTCTAACTGATGAACAGGTGAAGAACACATGAACAAATCACTCATGTATACTAACACAACTTTATATGAAATAGCTGAATAACTGAAGTAGATCAATGTCATACAAATAAAATAAGATACAAGAGAACCATACCTAGATCCCAAAGGAGACTTGGAACCTGAATTAAAACTACTCTAGCCTACCTCCTAGCCTTGAGACTAAAAGTGAGAGAGGTGTTGGCATTGATCTTACCTTACACTCGATTGATATGGGGCGTGTAGCTTCACCTGCCTTGGGCGGTTGAAAGATAGAATGGTTGTATAAAGATTACCAATCACATGTACCTTGATCAGTTATCAATCCGGAGGTTTTGCAGGTTTCTCAAAAAGAAATCAAAGTTCCTCAAATGATACTCTCGGATCGCTCAATGTGTATGATTCCTCACCAAGGCACTGTGTTGCCTTCTTTCACCACCTACTTCTAATAAGCTGATATGTGGAGTTGTAGGTAGGGAAAACATGTGGCATACCTGTTTCTCATGTATTGTCGAGTCGAAAACCGGATCCTTGGGAGAACAAGTCATACACCCTGATCAAGATGTGCAAAAGTGTGTGTATGGTGGATGGATAATGAACTCCTATTTGCATGATTTTACTCTCCTCCTTTTTGAAATTTTTTGAGACTTGGGCTATGTTTGTTTATTCTCTTTCTCTCTTTTTTTTATGAACATAGCCCATAGTCCTTGCTGAATATTTTTGGAGGGAGAGCAATTATGGAACAATGCGCGGAGCTTTATTTTGTGGAATGGATGGGAGATGGATGAAATGATGGTTGCTAACTTCCAGTGTAGAAGTTTCGCAAATTTTGGTGTGTACGTGATCTTGATCATGGAAGTAATGACAAGTTTACTCGACGAGGGTCACAACAATTCGACAAGACTCAATGAAGAAATCAGGTAGCAAATGTGGAGGTTAACAGAAGCTAAGATCTACATATGGCCTTGGATAGGAATTTCTTATCATTGAGGAACTTATCATTTTAGCATTTTTCAAAAGAAAACTCCGGATATCAAACATCACTTAGTACTAGCTCATAGCAACTCTATTATACCATATCATACCTCGCAACAACTTAGGCAAAGATCATGCTTTTGCTACCCACAAATTTCAAACTTAGGTTCGATCATACTAGCCAACAAACTCAAAACTTAAATAGGGTACTAAGCTGTAAACAAAGCATACAAGAGGAATAAACAGAGCAACTATTCATCATTTTAACCATGGAGAAAAAGAACACGCTTACCGCGCATATGAAAACAAACTAATTTAAGAAAGCAAATAAATATTTTTGGCCTTTTTAACTTTTCAGATTTTTATGTGTTTTTAGCATATGGGGTTCTGAAAACAATAGAAGATACAAGTTACCTCAGAATGGGGGGTCCTCCCCCAAGCTAGCTTCAGGTTCACTACTGTGGAGGGCGGTATCCCATCCACGCGTAGTAAGCCCTCTGCTCCTCTAGCTATTGCTGCTGTCTCTAGTATAGTTTAGACTCAAGGGAGTTGTCCGGATGGAGTTCACCTATGAGCTCGTATTTTGACAGAGTGCAAACAGAATGGAGCAAGGATGTCTTGATTCTTTTTAGAGGTCAGAACTTTTATTGAGTAGGATAACTTACCGATCTTACCTGTCGGCGAAGGGCTCTTTTGTTTTAAGTCTTCCAGAGCCAGACTATCTCCCACATTACTTACCTTAGTGTAGGGTCAGCCGCTCTTGGAGACGAGGGAGTCGGCTCCCTATCCACTCTTTTCCACACCTTCTTGGTCATCTGTGGTATATGAGGTGCGGGGGAGTGGTGCCTTGGACTGGGACTTGGATTTCTAATATGGTTTCTGTCCTGCACTCATTTGCTCTTGCTCTTGCTTCCAGAAATTCTTCATAAAGGCAATGAGGCTGTCCACTTGGGGTTGCGTAGATTCACTTCTTTGGGCAAGAATGCCCGTCCTTGGTGTGCCTTCAACCATTGAGCATTGTTCCTTACGTGGGCGAAATTCAAACCTTTCTTCCTTGCCATTGATGTGTAGACGGATAACTCCAGCGCCAACATCAATTTGTGCATCAGCCGTGCTCAAGAATGGACGTCCCAGAATGAGTGGTGCTTCATTGCCAATGTCCATGTCAAGTACTACAAAGTCCACTGGAATGAAGCAGTCTCGGACCTTCACCGGGATGTCCTCGGCTATCCCCACTGGATACCGGACTGAGGAATCGGCTAGCTGCAGTTGCAAGGAAGTTGGGGATAATTCCGTATAGTTGAGTTGGTCGAAGATTACCTTTGGCATGACGCTAACACTAGCGCCAAGATCGCAGAGGGCATGGTCGAATCTCTATGTTCCAATTGTGCATGTGATCGTGGGGCACCCGGGATCCTTCTTCTTTTCTAGAAGACAATTGAGTGTAGTTGGGCTACATTCTTCTGTGAGCTTCACCACCTCCGAGATGGGTAGAGCTCGCTTCTTGGTAAGGATATCCTTGAGGTAACGTCCGTATGTGGGTACGCGCATTGCCTCAAGAAGTGGAATATTGATATATACCTTTTGAATCATGTCCATGAAACGAGTGAATTGCTCATCCATTGTTGTCTTCCTGTTTCGCTAAGGGAATGGCAATAAATTTGTTTCAATAAACTCAGGTTTATCTGCCCTGTCTTCAGGTGCTCTTGCCTGTGAGGGCTCCCTCATGCGAAGTGGTTCTCCATTGGGCTCTTCATCCCCGCTTGTGCTTTTCTTTGTTCCTGCATGGTTAGGATAGGGCGGATCGCGAGTGGTCTTACCCCCTCTCGTGACTACTGCTTTTGCATTTTCAACTAGTGGAACCATAGCGACTAATTGAGCCAACTGGGTTTCTATCATCTTATTAAAGCTCAACTTGTCCTTAAGAGCAGAAGAAAGGCTATCAACTTTAACATTAAGGCTCTCAAAAGCCTTATCATAGACAACTGTTTTCCTATTAAAGCCTTCATTAATCTTAGCTTGCCCAAAGACTAGATCTTTCAAGGAAGGTTGGTTTGGGTTGAAAGAATTACCTTGATTACCTCCCTGATAATAAGGGCGTGATTGATTCCACGTTTAACCTCCTTGTGGACGATAACTGTTGTTGCTGCCATTCATGTACATCACATCCTCCTGAGTAGCAGGGCAGTAATTCCCAGAATGCCCAGTATTACCACAGACTTCGCAAGTCATCCGAGCATCCATAGCTTGAGTAGTGGTGGCCATGGCAGTCTTCTCATTGGCTAGATCATCCATTCTCTTCATCATTAGGTCCATCTTGGCGTGCAACATATCCGTTTCCTTGACGGTATGTGTACCCCTTTGATGTGGCTGGAGTCGATCATCACTCCACCCTTGATTGGTAACCATCTTCTCTATCAGTGTAGTAGCTTCAGTAATAGTAAGAGAGAAGAAGGCTCCTGCAGCTGCAGCATCAATATGGCCTCGGGCTGTCAGAGTCAGCCCATTATAGAAACTCTGAAGAATAAGCCAGTTGTCCATCCTATGATGAGGACAAGCCAGGATGTACTCCTGGAGTCTCTCCCAAGCTCCTGGGATAGTTTCACTTGCTGCTTGCTGGAAACTTGAAATTCGCCCCCGAAGGACATTGGTTTTGCTCAACGGAAAGAATTTCGCGAGGAATACTGCGGAGCACTTTGCCCAAGTGTTAATTTCTGCACGGTTAGCATAGAACCACTGCTTCGCCTTTCCCAGGAGTGAGAAGGGAAACAGTCACAAACGAATAGCATCTTCCTCCACTCCCCGTATAGTGAAGGTACTGCACAGTTCCAGGAGCTGCTGCAGATGGGCGCTCGCATCTTCATTAGGCTTGCGACAGAATGGGCTAGCCTGTACCATCGTAATTAGGCCAGTCTTGATCTCGAAGTTTCCATTCCCGGTGTTGATCTCATGGCCTGTCGGCACCTGGTCAGCAGAGGGAGCGGAGTACTCGCGGAGAGTCTTCTCGACAACAGCGTTGGCCATGGAAGTTGATGCGGATGGCACAAAGGAAGCTGGATCGACTTCCGAACATTCACCCAGAGGAGAGCCGAAATGAGTTCTTGCCTTCCTTACGAGTGACTCAGGATCTTCAGTAAAATTCGGTAGTAAGTCGAAACCAATCATGCACTACCTGTCTTCATCATCAATAGACAAAGAAGACAATCCAAGTTAGCCTGCATTGAGAACTGTTTTATTCCTGTCATGATTATAAACATATGCAAAGTGTCGATGTGTCATCCTTAAGCTTTCCCCGGCAACGGTGCCAGAAATGCTTGTTGACATTTCTTAACGCAATCACCTAAGAACGGGTTTGGAACCCTTCCTGGTAACAGCACCAGAAATGCTGGTTGGTAATTCTTAACGTTACAGGAGTCCGCAAGTGCACGGAAGTACCATTGTAGCATTTCCCCAAAGGACTATTCCAAAGGGTATCGAATCCAAGGAAGGCATTGGTGGATTGACAAGCACAACACTATTGCAATGAGTATAGATCATAGACATAAATAAATCAGTCACTCAAGTACAGGGGTAAGAAATGATAATAGGGGTAGTGTGATCACACACACACTCACTCTCTCTCTAAAGGGTCCTAGGCATAGGAGGCAACATACGAGTTAGTTCTAGGTTCTTATGTACTATACACATAAAGCTGGTAGGTACGAGTTAGATACACTAGCGTTGAAGAACATTGACTTAAGCACCCAGGTACCACGGGGAGCTAAACTCTGGTTGTTAGATTTTAGACTCCTACAGCTTATCCGAACATGGGGGATTTCAGAGGGACCAACGGCTGTTACTACCGCGGCCTATCCCAAGACAAACCGTGGGATAAACTCATAAGTAAGGTAGCTACGCAACCCAAGCACCATGCTTATGTTGTTAGCCGGACTTGACCGGCCCGGGCTATTGTGACCCAGGTCAAGCCACCAGATAAACCAGCCAATTACAACGAGTACCGTAGCTCAAGCACAGACTTCATACAACGCAGTCATGTCATCTAATTAGATCAAACAAGGTTAGGTACACAAACGTATTTGTGTTTTCCTATGTCTGTGCAAATGGATCAAAGGGTCGTGTTCGCGAAGAACACGAGCCTCTAACTTATGAACAAACACGAGAAACATGTGAAAGTCACCCGTCAAGTGGATCGAAAGGCCTTGTTCATCAAGAATAGGAGCCTCTAAATGATGAATAGGTGAAGAACACATGAACAAATCACTCATGTATACTAACACAACTTTATATGAAATAGCTGAATAACTGAAGTAGGGCAATGTCATACAAATGAAATAAGATACAAGAGAACTCATACCTAGATCCCAAAGGAGACTTGGAACCTGAATTAGAACTACTCTAGCCTACCTCCTAGCCTTGAGACTAAAAGTGAGAGAGGTGTTGCAAGTGTGGATGTCTCATAAGTGAGCCCCCTCTCCTTCTATTTATAGGCCCGGGCACCGGCGAGGAATGGATGCAAACACCCCGGGAATGGCGCCTAGGAGCAATTGGGAAGCACCACGTGGAAGCACAGGACAGGACGAGCCAAGGTCGGTTCGGCCGACCTGTGGGGTCGGCCTACACCCTGGTGGGCCCCCCTGGCTTGTGCTTTCTATAGGTGGATGTCCTGTTGGTCCTTAGGTCGGTTCCCGGTGTCCACCCTGTTTTGGCGCGATTTGCATGCCTTTGTGGGCCCATGGATCCATGTGATGTCCACGTGTCACACTCTGATTCATCGAGGGTTGCTTCACTTGGATTGCTTGCATGGCATGCATGCATGGCGCCCTGGTTGGCAGCTTTGCATGCATGGCATCCTTGTTGGCAGCCCACCTAGGATGAGGTGATGTGGCATGGATCGTAGAAGGCGAGTTTGCCACTCTTTTCCTGCTTATTTTCCTGCAATCAAATAATCTACAAGGACAAGTGGAACTACATTATTCTTAACTGAATACGTGTAAGAAATGCCTTATGCTCCTTTATTCATGAGTATATTGACGGCTAAAGTAGGCACTTAATAGCCGTCAACACCCGCTACTTGCCAAATAGGACCCACAGAGGATGGAAAGGGAAACTTCCACTACCTCAATCAGAAGAGACACATGTCAAGACTGACAGGGGTCGCACAGTGTTGTGGGTGCCCCCCACAGCAAGCAGTGTGTTCACACCTCAGGCGGTACATGGAAATCTCTATAGAATAACTATATATAAAAGGATAGAAATGACCCTCCGCGTGGAAGGTTTTTTTTTTGGAAGAGGCGGAGAGAGGAGATACATGATCCTCAGTCGCCATTCTTGAACACCAAAAGCAAAACACACACATGACGTAGGGTTATTATCCTTTGGGAGGCCCGAACCAGACCAAATTATCGAGTGCCTAATTTTCTTCATCGTTTCACAAAACCAATCCACCTAGTCTACCTCGCTTAAGCACACGGACTCTCCCCGAGGCCGGATCTCTAAAAAGGGGTTCCACTGAATCCCTGCTCCTGGTGAAAAACCACCGGCAACTGGCGCACTAGGTAGGGGATTGTGGTGTGTTTGAGTGAGTTTCTCACGAAATCCTAGCAAGAAATCATGAGTAGCCGCCTCCGTCACCGTAGGACCTCCATCGAGGGGTCTGAGGGCGAGGGAAGCAGCAGAAACAAAGCACACACTTGATCCGCACAATCAGCAGAGCGCACCCCACATCCTCATCATTGTGGAGCTGCAACTTTAGCACCTCCGCGCATCAGCACCCCCACTTTTGGCCTCTGGTGGTAACATATGTGCCGTCGGCCGAATGGGGGCTTTTCGTGAAGAAGCCAATAAGCTGGCAGACAAGGTGTCACGCCGTCAAGGCCGAGCACGTCGTTGCCTCAACTTCCACAGTGTTCCTCCGGAGGTAGTGCTGGCTGCGACACAAGCCCTCCTCCGACATCCACCCATTGAACTGGGGGTTGTCACCCCGGGCCAGTGGTGGATAGATGAGCCTACCAAGTTGGTAAGACAAGCGTACCCCTGGGGCGCACCTCCAGGCAGCACCAAAGCATCAACGACGTAATGGTGAAGCGGTCCAAGTTCCACCCCATGAGCATCGTCCCATAAGACTCAAGCCACGACTGCCTCTCCCCAAGGTTTGCTCAATGACCTCAGGTAGGCCATTGATCGAAATCGATCCGGGATGACGCCCGCGTCACCATCAAGAGAAGCCAGGACCAACGCCAAGGTGTGTCACCTTCACAGGGATAGTCGGTATCCTGGTCCACTGCCTAGATACCGACACCACTGGTACGAGATCCAGAAGATGCTGGCCCATTTAGGGCTGGCTACCGAGCATTCACGACCGAGCTGAGAAACGTCGATTGGCCTACCAAGTTTTGCCCTGACATTAAAGAGAAGTATGACTACTCCGTCAACCCTGAAGAGTTACTCTAGATCTACATGACAGCCAACTACTTCCACATTCGTGGAACGACACGGTCATGGTTGATGAACCTGCCGGAAGTGTCGAAACACTCTTAGGTCGACCTCAGCCGGCAGTTCGTCTCCAATTTTGCCGAGACGTACACACGTCATGGGGTGGAGAACGACCTCCACAATGTCGTGTAGAGTCCTGATGAATCGCTCTGACAATTCATCCAATGGTTCAGCCAGGTCCGCAACACTATACCCCGGGTATCTCTGTCCATTGTGATTGCCGCCTTTCGTCAAGGTGTCAAAAACAAGCGGTTGGTCAGCAAGCTCGCAACACACAACATGGAGTCAGTGGTGGAGCTGTTCGCTCTGGCAGACAAGGAAGCTAGAGAGGCAGAGGCATTGGACTTGGTTGTCTCGATGTCTGCCTCGAAGGACGAGAAGCCCTATGGAAACCCTAGAGATTTCAGAGGTAAGAAGAACAAGAGGAAGGCAGTGACAACCTTTGGCCATGCTTGTCAAGGCTGTCTGCCACCCCATCTCGGCAACCCTACTGATAAAAAGCAACAAGAGCTATCAGAAGACACCAAGAAATGGTGTCAGATCCACAAGACTTTCGCCACAACCTCGCTGAGACCGTATGGTGAAGGACCTCGCAGAAAACCAACAACGGGGATGGGAAGAGCACCGCAAGAGGGAAGAGGACAACACCCTCCCAACCCTCCCGGCGATGAGGGTTTAGGATTCCAAGAGCCTCGCCAAGCCGTCACCACCATCTTCAACAGAGCCAATGCGCCACACTCCCGGAGGAAGGCCAAGCTCCTCTAGCAGGAGGTGTGCGCAACAGTTCCCCCTCCTGGAGCGTCACAACTCCTGTGCTGGTCCAGAACTCCACTCACATTCGACCGCAACAACCACCCCGACAACGTGGCTGGATCAGGAGAGCTACCCATGGTGGTCACTCCCACCATCTGCAACCTCACAGTGGCAAGGGTTCTGGTCGATGGAGGTGCATGCTCAACCTACTCTCCATTCGGGTCTTTCGACTCATGCAGCCTGACCCCCGGTAGATCCTTCCATCACACCCTTTCTATGGGGTAACCAAGGGGAAGACGACCCCCATCGGTAAGATCGACTTGCTGGTCACCAAAGGAGGGAAGGACAACTTCCGCACCGAGAAGATCACCTATGACATCACCGACTTCGACCTACCATACAACACCATCTTGGGTCGCCCGGCGCTCGCGAAATTCATGGCTATTGTGCATTACGCATACACGACCCTGAAGATCTCGGGACCTCATGGCGTGATCATGGTGAAGGCGGACGTCGACATGTCCATCTTTTGCGCTGAGAAGCTCTACAAAGCTCTTTCCGCAGTGACCGGTACGGAGGAGTATGCAAGAGGGGATCCACCTCCCCCATAAAGCATCACCTCGTCTCGATCTAGGAGCCCTACTCTTGAGAGCCTCAGCATGGGGACTCCTCAACGCGTATCACCGAATCCATCACCAACATCAACATCAAGTAGGGAGACGCCGACTGTTGACGGCTCAAAATCTCGTCAAGTTTGAACCGCAAGCACACGGATCATTGTAGCTCTTCCCTTAGAGTTTTCCCCAAGGTTTATCAATCCGTGGATCGATAGTGAACTACTTAAGGTTTTTCATCGAGCTAAGCGGATCTAATCCTAACATGACATGTAGATTGCATATGAAAGGTAACACTTTATATATATGAATGAAGCATTATGTGTTGATCACACCCACAACCGTAGATGAGATAACACAACCAAGGGCTAGGGCCTATTGTCTCTAGGTACAATTCTAGTGAAAATGGTGATCAAAACATAAATTGCATCTCTACTAAAGGTACAGAGAATCATCACTCAGAAAGGCAGCTCGCAAGCGGCCTACTTTCCCAGGGTCACCAGTGCAAGGTGCGCGTCAACGCCTAAGGTTTCCCAAAGCTTTACCTCAAACACCCACCAAGTGCTCTTTACTCATAGCTCCTTCTTTTGGTGGCTACGCAACGACTCCCATGGTACTCGCCATTGGTACAATTCCACATCACGTTGTCGCTAGAACCTTTCCCTCCGCTATGCTATCACCACACCAGGGTAATCGATGAACTAGCTAAAACATGCTACCTCAACATGTTCGTAAGATGTAGACTAATCACCACGAATAGATCTATTCTTACTATGAACATATGGATGCATGCATATGAGAAAGAAAGCATGCATTGAAGTAGACCAAAGTTGAGACAACTTGAATAAAGAGTAGATTGATATCACCATCATGTGTGTACATACCCCGATGAATCTTGGGGTTGACTCCTGAACTCCGCCATAGCACAACCGTGCAGGGAGACCATGGGGCTAGGGGTGGCCTAAGCCATCTCCTAGGTACCTTTGAAGACTTGCGACGGCCGTCAGCTTCTTTCGGTGTATCTCCTTCTTCTAGTGGCTCTCTAGTGAATGGATGCGGCAGCCCTCGGGGGTAGGAGCTTTAAATACCGAGGAGACCCTAGGTCAAAGGGGAGGCCGAACTGCCACAAAAAAGGGGTGGGCTAGTCAGCACTTGGGCCCTATGCCGACCGGCCTGTGCCGTTTCTAGACCGACTCGGGCCCATCTTTCTCATGCATGCTTCTCAGTCCTCCTGAAGCTTGGGTCCAAATGAATGTGGGCTTTAGACGTCATTATCCCCACGATCAAGATAAGGGGTCTTGTTGCATCAACTCCGGTCTTTTATCTCAGTCCTCGAGAATATCTTGACATTACATCATGGTCCTTGCCATCTCTAGAAGCAGGTTCATCTTGTATTTGCACATGAATGGAGTCCCTTGATCTTCTTGCATAGTGTCCTCTGAACTTGGTGCAAACTTATCGATGAAGCACACAATTTCCTACATAAACATTATACTTTTGAAAGCACATGCAAATGTGAACTTATTACATCCTAAGGGTGCCTAGTGGTGGGTTAGTTCCAAATTAAAGCTGCAACCTTTGTGTAACAAGTATTCTAGGGGTGTCATAAATGAGCATCAACAATCCCCCATGCTTAAACCTTGCTTGTCCTCGAGCAAGTCTAGGATATTTGCTTTGAGAAATCAGCATTACCCTTTGATGTCATCCCTGCACTCAGTCATACATAATAAGACACATTGCTCTCTTAAGTATATTAGCATTAAGGTCAATGTTTTGACCAGCTACTTTCATCATGGAAGATAGACTAGCAATAAAGAACATGCCACAATAAAATCAATATAATGCTCTTGAAGTTATGTGAAGTTCAAACCTTTACCTTGTTTCATCGTGAAGAGTTTTTCAAAAAGTTGCACATCCAACACAAGTGAGATTTTCTTGCAAAACCTCATGGAAACACTCATCTAATTATGTCACTCAAGCCTATACTAGATTATTTTCAACCTATTCTACTCATATATGAAAGTGGAAGGCTTATGTGGAGCTTGGTAGGTAAAAACAATCCTAGCAAAACATTACACTTGAAATATTGTCAAACTAAGAGAGAGATCTATTGGAATTACCGAGATTTGTCAAAAAGGTCATGGAAAATAAATGTTGGAAAGGAGGAGAGATGGAACACACACATTTAGATAGGTGGGCATGTGCAAGTGGCAAAGGGGTGATCCCGAGACATGAATGAAGTTCTCATTATCGGATTGCACATTGTTGGAAAAGATTGAGTATGGACTTGTCTTCAAAGCCCTCTAAGATTTAATGAAGCTAAAAGAACCGAGGAGAAATTTTATTTTTATTTTTTCTTTCTTTTCCTCATTTTTTCTTTTCCCAATCTTTTTTTTCAAAACCCCTTTTTTCGTTTCATTTTTTTCTTCTTATGCTCCTCTCAACTTTTAAGCAACATAGTACTTACTATAGCAGTCCTCCCCCCATGCTTAAATGATTGCTCGTCCTCGAGCGTAGAAGTGAGGGAATGTATGGCTGCTAGAGAAGTACGAAATCCTTGTGTTCCTTCATAAATCCTTTGAAATCTTTAGGGGGATCCTCCATGTCGAAACTCTACATGATCAGGGGGAAAGGGGCTGGGATAGTGTTGACGGTTCAATAACGCGTCAAGGTTCACTGCAAGCGCACAGATCGCTTGTAGCCTTTTTCACCTAGGAGAGTCCCAAGGTTCTTGTCAACCCAAGGAGCAAGGGGATTACAGCATTTAACCTAACACTAATCTAGTTGATTGAGGTCTATGATATAAGGATTAACCTATAAACTAAAGACAAACTAGTAAAGCAATCTAAATTACGTTGAAAGAGAGATAAGAGGTGCACAAGTATGAAGATGTAGGATCTAGGATACCAACTAGAGGGGGGGTGAATAGGCGGTTTAAAATCTAAAAGCACAACACTAGAGAAATTTAATTAGAACCACAAGGAGGATTAAATTTTTAGCTACACTATGCCTATGTTGAAGGTTTGCAACCTAGGATGGCAAGATACAATTCAACTCTAGAATATAAATGCTCAAAGTAAATTGAGCAAAGAAGTAACCAAGGACAAGAGAAGAATTTATCCCGTGGTATCGATGACTTGCCGGTCACCCCTAATCCACGTTGAGATGGATTCAATGTTCAACCGCTCCTCTATCAAGTAACCACTTGATCTTTGAGCCGGTTAGAACCAAAGAACCGCTCCAAATCTCTTTTCCACTAGAGTTGCTCTTCACCACTCCGGTGAGGTGAGCACAATACCTCTCACACTAAGAAATCTGGAGCCACGCACAATCTTCTTGCGAGCTTCAACGGATTCACCACCACCAAGCTGTCCAGGAGGCGGCAACCTCCAATAGTAACAAATCAAATCACTTGCTTGATGATTCCCTAGTGCCACAAAGATCAAAACCTTGATGCAATGCACTAGATGCTCTCAATCTAACCAAAGATGCAACCTCTAAGCAAAGTGAGTGAGAGAGGAGAGGGAGAGCTCAAGAATGTCAAATGAACCTTTCAAAGTGCCAAGAGAGGCTCTCCCAACCCAGGCATGGGGTATAAATACCCCTTCCCACGAAACTAGCAATTATGTTCAAATCAGCTCAAAACGCGTATCTCGCGGATTGGTCGCGTATCGCAGACTATCTGAGTTTGAATTCCAATGATACAAACACGAAGTCAAACTGTGTCAGAACTGACTGTTGGACCGGGTGGACTGTCCGCGTGAGCACGACGGACTGTCCGCCAGGCCACGGCAGACTGTCTGCGTGAGGCCTGCGGACCGTCCGCTCGGTCCACCCAAGCTGCACACCTTTCTGTTAGAAACTCGATGAATTTCGGACTGTCCGTGAACACCCCACAGATTGTCCGCCTGAAAATGATTTTTCTTGAATAAATTCATCCAAAAACTTGTAGATCTTCAACGAAAGCATGAACCCATGGACCGTCCGCCCAAAGGGCCCGGACTGTCCGCCCCAACTGCAGAAAACTGATTTTCTCAAGATTTTCAACAAAGCCTGTTTCAACTTTTGAAAACGCCACTCATCTAAATGCAAATCATGCAAGTTCTTGATCAAAGTGGCACTATAGAAACTCAAGCCAATGAAGTTGATCCCTCTTGATAGTACGGCTATCTAGCCTATCAACCCGGTCATTTTACATCCTCTAATCACCTCATGACCTGTAAAATGAAAAACCCTATCTTATACCTTTGCCTTGAGCTTCCCATGGTACACATATGGTCACACCATCGCCACAATCACCATGAAACACAATTCAACTCCGGGACTAACCTTTACTCATATACTCAATGAAATTGTTAGTCCACCAAGATTGTCATTAATTACCAAAACATGAATTAGGGGCCTAGATGCCTTCAATCTCCATTCCTTAAACCATTAGAATCATGTGAATAAGATATAGTGAATGCCTTCAAAACTCAATAGGTAGTGAAAACTTCCCCTACATATGTGCATAGCATTTTGCATTTGATTTTTCACATATGTATAGATAGAACAATTTTGGTGGAATTTTCCCTACAAAAAGAGAGATTGAGGCAACAAGAACATAGAGATATCCAATAATAGCTCAAAAGCAATAAGGATTAGCCTCAAAATTTCACAAGAACTAGAACAAGCCATAAGATAGAAAATGAAGCTCACAAACATAGTTCATACATAATCAAGCCAAATCCAAGTTCTAGTTATCAAGCCACACAACCAAGTCACAAATTATTACAAGCCAAAGTTCATGCAAAGTACTCATAAATAAACATGCAAATGCAAAGGTTCAAAGTTCAATCATGCATATGAAATGAGCTCCCCCTAGAGATCACATCACTCCTCCAACACAAATTTCTCCCCCTTTGGCATCAAGTACCAAAAGGTCTAGTCATCCTACGATGGTGGTGGAGGAGGATAACACGACGGATGTGGAAAGAATTGTGGCGGTGGAGCTGGTGCCAGATAGTAGCTATAGAAGTGATCCCTGAAATCCCCAAAGGTCGTGTTGAGAGTGTTGAAGTTAGTCTCAAGCTGTGACTGTCTGTCAGAGATCTGCTGATACTGCTCAGAAGTGGACAACTCTGAAAATCTGTCATTTAAGGCACTAATGTCACCCTGAAGGCTTGTCTGCATCGTATCCAACCTAGTCATCATGGGCTCATGCATGGTGTTATATATATGATGACCAAAAGTGTCAAGACAAGTGCCAATCTGCCGCTGAAACCCATGCTGCATAGCCTAAAAAGAATCTGTCATTTGCTGTCCATAGGCTTCAAAGTGAGAATCAAAACCAGCTTGCATTTGTTGGAACTGAGTATTCATGGACTGCTGAATATATGCAAAGTATGAATCAAAGTATCCAGCTGGAGGCTCCCACTAAGCCTGCATAGGAGACATAGGAGGTGGAGGAGGAGGTATATTCTGAGCACCCATATCAACATTCTCATTATGCACATTTTCTTGCTCAACTTGTGCTTCTTCAACTGCTAGAGCACCCTCTGCCGCTGCGGCAGCTCCATCACCATATGGCGTCATTTGCCTAGAAAACAAATCTAAAGCATTAATGAAAGGTCGAAAGACTGTATGCTTAGACTCACATGGACCATTAAACCCAGTTTTGATCTTGATCACTGACATAATATATGGAGCAAAATAGATATTTTCACCTAGGACAGTCTTCTTCTCAATGATTTGCTCAAGCATCATCTTTACAACACTGAAGCAAGTCCCATTCATGATATGATTGATCACATTCCAATAATAGTCACGGATCTTGTCTCTATTTCCTCCTTTAGGCATGAATGTTTTTCTAATGATGTTATTGATTGCAACAGGATGATGCCTAAGCCCTGTTGGCTGCCCATAAACAACTCTGACTCCCAAATCAACAGGCTCATATAATATCTGCGAATTTTCAAATAGTGCCTCTAGGTAGACATCACTGCTAACCTTTTCCTCAGTGAAATATGCATAATTCAAATTATTAGCAGCTGCAAATTCTTCAAAAGTAGCTGAGTATTCTACTTTCCTAGTCATCTATTGAATATTCTCATTATCAAAGTCAATTTTCATTGTAGCATAGAATTGCCTAATTATGGTATCATTCCAGTCACATTTATGCTCAAGGAAAGGTCTAAGCTCTAGGTTATCAAATTTTTCAGCCACACCAACTAATTGAACTTTTGATTCAAGATAGGCAAAGTCAATAGCTTGATGAAGAAAAACTGTGCAATCATCCATGTGACCAAAGAAGACACTTTCCTGGACCTTTGTACAGAAGTAAAGATTTGGAGTGTCACGAGGTACAATAGAAGCATTTACCTCCCTTGCCTCTGTATATTTTCTTTGTCTCCAATGATGCTTAGGTGCAGTGTATGAGAGCACATCAATCATTTGATCAAGACCACCTCCTCCCCCTAAGTTCATGGCCTCATCCTCTTGAACCATATAATCCGGCTGCCCAGTGTTTGATTATATCTCAGTTGACAGCTCATAGTCACTATCCTTGGGATCACCTGGCTCTTCCTCTGAACTAGCATCCTTTCTGCATCGCTTGGAAGTGCCAACGTCCTTTCCCTTTTTCTTTGAAGTACCTTTCTTCAATCGACCAGCCACATTAGAAGCCATCTTGCGAATACGGCCACAAATCAAGTATTGCAATGAGTATCAATCAATATGTATACGAGTATCCATATGAGTATATAAGAAAACAAGGATACCCCTGTCCAACCTGGTTTGGAGACAGGCACTCGCGGACAGTCCGCATGAAGCCGGCGGATAGCCCGCAGGTACTGTTCGCAAATAGTAAAGACAAACAGGGGGTCCGAAAATTGATTCATCAATATCTCCAAAAATACTCAGTTTTGATTCACCAAACTTTAGCCATAGCATCACTAGAGTGCCCCAAACACATTCCCCAAGCCAAAACTTCAACCCCATGGATGAATCATAGAGCAAGACATGAAACCCTAATCACCAACTTGCTCAAAATTCGGGAGAAATAGAATGTAACTCGAAGAAATACCCGGATGACATAGTGGAGAATCTCGCGGAGAGTCCATGGATGTGCTCGGACAGTCCGGGGAGTACCCCAATCCAAATCCCTAAGGAGGGGTTCTTTTCTTCTTCAAGAGCAAGAGAGAGGGAGTTAGAGATGAGTGCTTGCGGGTTGGGGAAGAAGGAGATAGATTCCCTTCATTTAGTCCCGGCGTCGGTGGGTCCTAGTTCGACCGACGCGCGCGTACTGTCCGCGGATCACTGGCGGACGGTCCGCGACCTCCTCGCGGACGGTCCGTGACCTTGTGCCGGACTGTCCGAAAATAACATTTCAACCTCTAGAAACATCCCAACTTTCTGCGAGCCATGCAGACTGTCCGTGATACCCATCCGAATTGTCCGCGACCTGTGACAAAATCTGCTCGAGATGCTTCCCTTTCAACTTGAATTTGATGAACTTGTTGGGGTCATTGCTTATGATGTATGAGAGAAATTTCCATATGATTAAATGCATTTAGAGTGCAAAACAATTATTCATGAAACAAACTTAATAAAGATTAGAGAGCATAAAACATGAGACAAGCAAGGATCTAGAAAGATCAAAACTTTAAGATAAAAACATGTAAAGAAACACATGTGCTAGCCCTCAAGCCACATTGGAGAAGTCAATGACATTGAGCTCATTTCTCAATTTACAAAACCGAGATTCATCCAAAGGCTTAGTAAAGATATCAGCTAGTTGATCATCCATGCTTACACCATCAATCTTGATATCACCCTTGCTCACATGGTCTCTAAGAAAATGATGCCTAATAACAATATGCTTGGTTCTAGAATGTTGAACGGGATTGTTGGCTATCTTGATGGCACTTTCATTGTCACATAGGAGAGGGATTCCCTTGAATTTCACACCATAGTCAAGAAGTTTGCTTCATCCATAACAATTGAGCACAACAACTTCCCGCCGAGATATATGTGACAACCCCACCCAAGATAATTCCGTACTATCGCCTAAACCACTCCATTTGGTCATTAAACGAAAATAAAGAATCATCCTGTTGACTGTTGCCGGGTCAAAGCCCGGTAAATCACTTGTATAACACACAGAGGATCGAATGCGCATACATTAAAACTCCCATGAAGGAGAGTCCAGAGTACCTTACAAATTAATCCAAATTTCCCCGTAGGGTCAAATTATTACAACCATTGTTCTTGACACGAAAAGTAAATGGTTCAGAGATTCAAAGACAGCGGAATTAAACTAAACGATAACTTGGCATCATGGGAGGCCATCCATAACTCCATCACTCCTCGGCTTCCACCCATTCCAGCTCCCAGCCGGGTGAAATTTCACCAGGCCAAACATTTTCACCTGAAAACAAGATTTATAGCAAGGCTGAGTATACTAATACTTAGCAAGGCTTACCCATCCAAAGCAAAAGACTTAACCTCTAATCATCCAAGGCTTTTGGCTAGTGGGTTTGTTTTGCCAAAAAGCTGCTAAGGAGTTAATCCTTACTTTCAATATTTTAGCTCAAGTTCTAGTAGATTAATTCATTACTAGATAAGCAACTATTGCAAGCATGAGTTGTGCAATACAATTAATCAAACATCAAGTTTATCAATATTCCATCATAAAGGGATCATCATGGCCAGATCATTAAGCACACTCGGATAACGGTGAGAGGCCGACGATCGATCGATTAATAACCTTGCAAGGTGGACCTAAACATACGAGACAAATGCCCTCACAAAGAGTTCATTCAACCAGGCGGTTCCCGTCATTCCTCGGATTGGGATCGGATGCCACAGTCCTAGGTACAAGGCTATCTGGCATGCCTCATACTAGCGTCTAGCATCACACATGTAGCACAGGTACCTAACCTGGGGCCGTAACCCAAGATTAGTAGTGCAAAGTTCCCGCAGCACATCATTTAGGTCCTAGGCTTACCATACCCATTTCCGACAAATGTTTAGTACGTTCAAACACTTAATTTCTTAACCACTTAACCGGAGCCCAAATCCCATGCTCTTACCACGTGAGTAATCCAATTTAACAATCTTATGATTCCAACATAAGAACCTATTCTCGCGAGCGAAGTACATCACTCGACTTGTACCGGGCCTTAGTGCAGAGCAACTAGCGACCTAGCATACTAGTAAAAGATCATAGGTACTTAGGGATCATGCAACTAGGGTTTCAACTCAACTCCTGAACGTAAATGCACATAAATAGTCAAACATAAATTCAGAAGTTAAAAGAAAACACATAGGTGAATGATAAACCGGGGCTTGCCTTTCAAGCAGATGTTAGTCTAACTAGGCCCTTGCCCCTTCCAAACTTCGGTTTGGGTCTCATTGTGATCCATGACGTTCCCTACTTCCTCGAACGTTCCGTCGTTGTTCCGGGATGAACTCATAGCTAACGTCAGAAGGTTCTACACGTAGGATGCATATGCAAGAATTAATTGATGAAGTTAAGTTATTTAGTTATAAAACATCACATGACAAACATAGGGTGCAAAGTTGACCATATTCACCTAGATAAGAATGTATATTCAGAATATTCTTCCATAAAGAAAGTAAGTAACCATTTATTAATATTTATTTTGCTGGTGATTGTGTGCACATTTATTTGGATACATTTATTTTTCTTCACAAACAACCAAGTTGGTTTAAAGTGAATTATCAGGTGTGTATCTTAAGATGAAACACACATAAGTCCTTAAAAGAATGATTTCTTTAATTCTCTTTTTATATTACTTGATTATTTCCAGAAATCATTCTGTTTAAACTATGTAGTTTATCACAGTGAGAAAAATTGTACAAGTACATATTGCAACAGAGCTACTGACAAAATTTAATAGCAAACTGAGCCATATCCTAAGTATGAAAAATACGACAAGTTATTACTAGCAAAAACAAGAACCATTAATACAGAAAAAACTACACAAAAATAACCATTTTCAGGCTAGCTATGCACAAAAAATTTATATAGAGACATATATGACCAAACTGTAGCCCATCTTTCTTCTACAACATAAAGATGGCACAAACATCATCTAGCCCAAAGATGAGCATCACTGGATCAACAGAAACTGAGCTATGGATTTAACTTTATAATTAAGCATATATCAAAAAGATATATTTACACAATTCATAAAAATGTGATAAAATCACCAGAGGCACATCTAAGCCTAACAAGATGATAACCACCAGACAAGCCATATAAAGTACTCACATGAAGCTGCACAAAATATATACACACATCTAACATAAATACAAGTTAAATCATAACTAAAGTTTCACTCAATAACTTTGTGCAAAAACATAGATTTAGCCTATACAAGTCATGACTAGCAACATATCCAAGGATCAAGCTCAGCACAGAAGTACATCTCAAGTTATGAACAAACACATTCAAACTGGGTTTGAATTTTAATTCAAAAACTACTCATCAAAAGTATGGATGAGCTTTCTAAAAGATGTAGATCTGTTCATAAGGAAACCAACAAAATTGGTCTTGCATTTTTCTGATTTTTTTGTGGTTTTCTATGATTTTTTACAAGGCACTGGATCTATTCAAAAAGAAACCAATAATCTATTTGCAAGGAAGACCCTGGAACATTTTTCTTCTTCACAACCATACCCTTTGCTTTACGCCTAGGTCCAACCTTCAACAGTTAGGCCCCCGAAAAGAAACACAACTTTGCAATTGGGTCCTTGGGGAAAGAGGGGCGGCGCGGCAGGCCGGAATCTGGCGAGACCGGCGGCGGAGGTGCCCGGAAAAAGGGCGGAGCATGGCAAGGAGCTCACCACGGACCTGCTGGTTGTTGGTATTTCTTAACCTCACCACTAGTGGCACATCTAGCGTGAGCGTGTAAGGAACACCCGGGTATACTGACGGGTGCGAACGAATCTGCAAGCGCACGGATACACCATTGTAGCACTTCTCCCTAGGAGTATTCCAAAGGGTATCGAATCCAAGGAACGATGTGCACTACCTTCTATCCTAGACGAATGGTCCAAGGACACCAGACCCTTGCTAAGGTTGAGAGGAAGATGGAAAGGATCCTGCTGATAGCGTGCAGAGTTGAGAACAACCTCTCGATTAGGAACTCTCGTTTTGGACACCGGCCCCTCCTGGCTATAACAGTTGGTTCACGGCAAATGGTTGCCTACACGCTGTATCTGAACATGGGAGATTTCAGAGGGTCCAACGGCTGTCACTACCGCGGCCTACCCCAAGAAAAACCGTGGGATATAGGGCAAACGAAGGATAACCAGTAGTCTAGACACCACGTCTACACCACCGATTACTACTATAGCACGGTTACGTCTGCCGGCCCGTAATAACACTATAGCACTCCGTACAAAGACGAAGCGACGAACCCATGAGGGAGAGACCCAAACACACTCAGGTAAACACTATCTTATGCAAGGGATCACGGATAGACTTGGTCTAGATTAGGATAAAGGAGCATCCACTTAACTCTGATTAGACTAACAGGCATGCAAACAGGATACAAACTTGTGCACTTATAACAGAAGATGAAGGGTCGTGTTCGTGAAGAACACGAGTCTCTAACTTATGAACAAACGCAAAAGCATGAGTAACTCGTTCGTCAACTAGATCGAGGAGGCGCATTCATGAAGAACACGAGCCTCTAAATGATGAACGAACGAAGAACACAAGAACACCGTATGAATGCCCCTTTAGTCTAGTTGAGAATGTTGAAATACTCACTTTGCTCTAATTGAAGAACATCACATCCTCACCAACACCACACTCTACCTAGCACCTACTCACAACTACATGGATCAACTCATTTGATCCATGAGAGATCAAATAGAGAAGAAAGAAGTGTTTCTAAAGAGGAGGGAGAGAATGGGATGTGTCTCTATTCTAGCCCCCTCCACTTCTATTTATAGGCCTGAGCACCGGCGTGGAGGCACCCCAAGCACCCCGAGAATGAAGTCAGGAGCCAACCAGGAACCACCACGTGGAAGCCCAGGATTGGGTGCCACAAGGTCGGTTCGGCAGACCCCTTGTGCGCCCCACCTGCCTTGTATTTTCTCCTGGTGGTTGATATGTGGGCCCTTATGACGGTTCTCGGTGTATAGGTCATTTTGAGGCAGTTTGCTCGGGTTGTGGGCCCTTGGATCCTTGTTCTGGGCACGTGGCAGCATCTGATTCATCGAGCCTCTCTCCCTTGGATTGGTGACATCACCGATCCGTGGCACTTTGCATGGCAGCCCCTTATTGGCAGAGGTGGAGAGGCTTGGATTGATGAGGTGGATGGATAAAGTGTGCTTTTGCTCTATTTCTTGTGCTAATTGCCTGCATTCAAATATACATCACCACTTGTGGAATTTGTCAGTATAAGCCCCTATTCTACTGTGGATGTATATTTCTTGTGTCAAAATGCAGGAGTTGATGGTTATAAATATGGCACTTAGCAGCCGTCAACAACTCCCCCACACTTGACCTTTGCTCGCCCCTAGTAAAGGGAGTGGATCAAGGAGGTACATGATATCCAAAGGTATGAAGCGAGCATAAGAGATATTCCAAACCATACCTTGTACTTGTGAACTCTGTGGAGTGTCTATCATGGCATCTTGGGTAGTTGAAGAATGGAATGGTCAGGAATCAAATCACTCCTGCTCATGATGTCAAGTAACTTGGGGTTTTACAATAAGTTTTCAAAAACAAATCTTGCTTTGCTTCTCATTTGATTCTCTAAGATCGCTCAATGTGTATATGTCCTCACCAAGATATTATATTGCCTTTATTCATCCTACTCCTAATGATAGCTTATGTGGAGCTCAGGGTAGGTATGAATGATAAGGCATACTTGCATCACATGTATTGCAAAGTCAAAGACTGGATCCAAGAGAAAAGCAATTCATACAATCAGATCAAGATGTGCACGTGTATGGATATGATGAGTACGGTAAGGTGTATACTAGGCCCGGAATGGGTGCTAGATATTACCATATGTATATGATGAGTGTTGGTTGATAGTAAGGTGGACACTAGCCCCGGAATAGGTACTAGTTATTACCATCTAAGTTATGGAACTCCTTTTTGCATGATTTTCTCTGCTCTCCTTTTTGAAATTTTCGAGGTATGGGCTATCTCTCTTTTCTCTTTTTTTATCATGCTTTTTGAGCATGTCTCTCTCTTTTTTTATATAGCCCAATCACTTTTTTAGAGATATTTGGAGAGGGATAAATCATGGAACAATGCATGGAGCTTTATTTTCTGGAATGGATGAATGAGACAATGCTAATCTCCAGTGTAGAAGCATAGCAAGGGGAAAATGGTGGAGTGCACATGAATCTTGATCATGAAAGCATAAAAAGACTTCTCGCAAGGGTCACAGAATTTGACAAAGCTCAATGCAATGACAAGCAGCATATGAGTATAAGGTTTTCAACTAGTAGCATCATATGGCTTTGGTAGAACTGTGGCATATCAATGAGGAGCTTTGCAAAGGGTTTTATGATTTTTCAAATAAAATTCCCAAGCACTCAAACATTAAGAGCGAAGATCATATCATCAAACCATATCACAAACACCAACTACTTAGATAAGCATGAGTTTCCTAATGATATTTGTTCACAAGCGTCAAGATGATAAGTAAGGAATAAAACTTATGCAAGCCAACCACAGGATTCATGTAGAGTAAGTAGAGCACAATTATTTGAGTTTGATTTATTGGATAAGAATTGAAAATCATTCAAACTCATAGGTAGAGGGTGAGATGAAGGGCGCACATACCATCGCTCCTGAAGGGTATGAGGAACAAGGGAGACTAGTGGTGATTCGGTTGACCCGTGGGGTAGCCAGCTCACTCTAGTTTACCTTGTCCTTGTCATGAAGGCATAGTCGATGTCGTGCAGCCTTTGTGTGGGAGTTCTCGAGTGGATATGTCGATGATGAGATCGAGAGGACTCCCCCACACTAGTACTTGTACTGGTGTTGTTCTTCAAGCAAAAGTGGAAACAAAAGATGGATTCTACTGGTTCGAGAACCATAGAGCCTTTATTCAAAAGCAAATATTTTCTTGGGTTTTTTATTGTCACCATGTCATTTAATCAAGCAGGGTTAGATCAATACTGCACTTCATAAACAAAGGATAATATACTTACCTTAGACCTTTTGTGAGGTCATATGGTCCTCCTTTGTATATTGTGCAACATAAATCTGACACCTTAACTTACCTTCCCATATGAATCTAGCTTAATGACTTGCCCATTTGGAATTTGACAATCTCCTGCAGGGGTTAGTCAACATACATGCAACCAAAATCTATGAAAAATATAACTCTGAGGTTCATCAATCAAAACTCGACGCCATGCCTTGTTTTGACTGAAGAAGACAAATTTTAACCTAAGCACCATGCTTAATTTAAAACGGTCTATGAATATATGCTGCAGCACACATTCAAACCAGAGCATATGAACAAAGATAAAGGAAGCATTTAAGCATGTTCAAGCTATTTTCAAAAGGAACATAAGCATGAGCAAAGATGGTGAACCTCCCAGAAGGGCTTTGTTTAATGTCAAAAGCAGGACTTTCCTAGCTAATCGGCAAGATGCAAGAGCTGACATCATCTCCACACCAGGGTAAGATTTGGTAGAGGAGGAACTTTACTCAGGATGCTCACATACCTCCCCCACACTTCAAGTTTGCATTGCTAGGCAACAAAACTCAAGTGTGTGGTGATCAAGCTTCCTTTTGTAAATGTTCCCTCACCAAAGCTTATCTAGGTGTTGCAGCTGATGAGGCTCACATGTTCGTAGGCATCACCTGTTCATCTTTCTTTTCAATCTCCACCTGGAAGGTTAGTGACCAAAAATACCCGAAGGATGACTTATCGTAAAAACATGTTATTGCTTTTATTCGAAAGGGAAATGAAACCTATGCTAATCCAGGCTATCTCCTGGTAGTGCTTTGTTTATTTATTAGTCATAAGCTCGACCATGGGAACTTCGTCTTGCAACTATCGTTGGTGGTGCCGTTCCTGTCTCCCCGCCAATCCTTGATGTATCAGTGAAGCTTCAGCTGCAAGGTTAGTGCCACAATGCACACACGAAATCTGATATGTTTATGATAGACATATGCATCCACAATCTGCCTTCTAAACATTCTTTAATGGAGGACTAGAAGGTGGTTGCAACCCTCGTATGTGCAAAGTGCACTCAGCATGGCCGGCTCTGGATAGGCATGATGCAGGCATGGTTCATGCGGTGTATCAAGAATGAAACTATCATGCTCGTCTGTGGAACCTTTGCCTATGAATTCCAGAGTCGACGCCTCACAATGTTCCATGGCCCATGAGTTCTCTATCTCAAGAGATGCATCTTGGAGGCAAGATGTTGACTCTCGATCATAATCGAAAGCAACATAATACAGGCCAGCGGGAAGAGGCTGAAACTCGGTCGAGATAGATGATGATCATTCGCCTCCACAGAGGTGAAGAGAATCTCCCGAGTCATTTCCTTGAGGTGTAGAGAAGTCTACAACCTCAATCGGAACAGGCTCGGATGATGTGAACGGAGATATGTGCATTATCTTCTCGAACGGGTTTTGCTCGGGAAGAGGCTCTACCATGGGATGTTCATGACAAGAGGTGGACGTGGTAGAAGCGGCTTCCCTAAGCTTTACATCTAGGCTTCCTTGAGATTTATCAAGAAGTTCATCCAATGGGAAGCCCAGAAGAAGATCGAAATCCATGATGTCATAGATGTGAAAATCTAAGTCCACCTCGATCTTGTATATGATGATTGGCACGTCCCTAGCAATCCCTCGACATGGGAAAATGTATTCTTTCCACCTAGGACTTCGGAAATATCTATCAGTCAGGGTGAGGGGCATGTCACCCACTAGAGTGTCCAAAAGGTACTCTGATATGATGCAAGCTCCAGCAGTAGGGTCATGAACAACATCTACGGTGTTTCCCCTCATGGAGCAATGGATGGTCATGGAAGTCGAGCTGACCCGAATTACTTCGGAAATAGACTTTGATTTCCGAGGCGACCAATCCACTATTGTCCCATGATTCTAGACTTTATCGAGAACCTCATCAAAGTCCAACGATGCCGTAGGCTTCTCGTGCCAAGAACGATCTGAGGTATTTATGATGTTCTGAGAAGGATCACCCTCAAATCGAGAAGAGAACTCCAAAGGTTGAATTTCTTCTCCCTTTGGTGTTCGTGGTTCGGGAGAAGGCTCTCTAGACGAATCATTGGATGTGCAAGGTGAAAGCTCAAATTCGTCTATCACGAGACTCTCTTGGATCGACTCTGATTCTTGGTGGAGTTCATTGTATCTGGGATAGGAAGAAGAGGTTTCTAAGAAGTATTCTAGGATCTCTCTTCTTTCCATTGGAGTTTGGGTTCTGAATGAACCTCCAGCTACAAGGTCGAGCTCAAATGCAGATTCCTTGCCTATCATCCCGTGAAAGATGCTCAAAGATACATTCTCGGGTATAGACAAGTCTGAGTTAAGCTCCAACAGGTGTGAGAATCTAGCCCAAGCTGCACCTATAGACTCACACTCTTGTTGCTTAAATTCACGGAATTCACACACTAGCGAATCTAAGTGTTCAAAAGGGGAGAACGAGTAACAAAAGTCATCTCGTAGTTCTTCCCAATTGTCTACACTCTCTATCGTGCGGGTGTACCACTGCTCCGCTCTGTCTATGAGAGAGAAAGGGAACAACTTACACCTCAAAGTTTCCTGTGTCATACCTGGGATTACCAAGCATGAACACAGTTCTTCGAACTCCTTTAAATGATCATGGGGATCATCACTCATGGCACCAGAGAACGGTCGATTCCAAACCATGGCTATAAAGCCGGGACGAAGCTCGCAGATAGATGAAGAACTTGATGGTTGCTTTAAGATGAACTCGCCCCTAGGGGTAGAGATGCTATTACAGGAAAGCTTCTCCATGGGTAATGGGGGTAAAGATAGAACAAAAAGGAAAAACAAAAGATACGAGGACCACTAGGTTCGAAGATAGGTACAGCAACCGTTCCCCGGTAACGGCGCCAGAAATGCTTGTTGGTATTTCTTAACCTCACAACTAGTGGCGCGTCTAGCGTTAGCGTGTAAGGAACACCCGGGTATACTGACGGGTGCGAACGAATCCGCAAGCGCACGGATACACCGTTGTAGCACTTCTCCCTAGGAGTATTCCAAAGGGTATCGAATCCAAGGAACGATGTGCACTACCTTCTATCTTAGACGAACGGTCCAAGGACACCAGACCCCTGCTAAGGTTGAGAGGAAGATGGAAAGGATCTTGCTGATAGCGTGCAGAGTTGAGAACAACCTCTCGATTAGGAACTCTTGTTTCAGACACCGGCCCCTCCTGGCTATAAGAGTTGGTTCACGGCAAATGGTTGCCTACACGCTGTATCCGAACGTGGGGGATTTCAGAGGGTCCAACGGCTGTCACTACCGTGGCCTACCCCAAGACAAACTGTGGATTACAGGGCAAACCAAGGATAACCAGTAGTCTAGACACCACGACTACACCACTGATTACTACTATAGCACGATTACGTCTACCGGCCCGTAACAACACTATAGCACTCCATACAAAGACGAACCCACGAGGGAGAGACCCGAACTCACTCAGGTAAACACTATCTTATGCAAGGGATCAAGCATAGACTTGGTCTAGATTAGGATAAAGGAGCATCCACTTAACTCTGATCAGACTAACAGGCATGCAAACAGGATACAAACTTGTGCACTTATAACAGAAGATCAAGGCTTGTGTTTGTGAAGAACACGAGCCTCTAACTTATGAACAAATGCAAAAGCATGAGTAACTCGTTCGCCAACTAGATCGAGGAGGCGCATTCATGAAGAACACGAGCCTCTAAATGATGAACGAACGAAGAACACAAGAACACTGTATGAATGCCACTTTAGTCTAGTTGAGAATGTCGAAATACTCACTTTGCTCTAATTGAAGAACATCACATCCTCACCAACACCACACTCTACCTAGCACCTACTCACAACTACATGGATCAACTCATTTGATCCATGAGAGATCAAATAGAGAAGAAACAAGTGTTTCTAAAGAGGAGGGAGAGAATGGGATGTGTCTCTATTCTAGCCCCCTCCACTTCTATTTATAGGCCTGAGCACCGGCGTGGAGGCACCCCAAGCACCCCGGGAATGAAGTCAAGAGCCAACTAGGAACCACCACGTGGAAGGCCAGGATTGGGTGCAACAAGGTCGGTTCGGCCGACCTGTGGGGTCGGCTGACCCCTTGTGGGCCCCACCTACCTTGTGTTTTCTCCTGGTGGTTGATATGTGGGCCCTTATGACGGTTCCCGGTGTATGGGTCGTTTTGAGGCAGTTTGCTCGGGTTGTGGGCCCTTGGATCCGTGTTCTGGGCACGTGGCAATGTCTGATTCGTCGAGCCTCTCTCCCTTGGATTGGTGACATCACCGATCTGTGGCACTTTGCATGGCAGCCCCTCATTGGCTGAGGTGGAGAGGCTTGGATTGATGAGGTGGATGGATAATGTGTGCTTTTGCTCTATTTCTTGTGCTAATTGCCTGCATTCAAATATACATCGCCACTTGTGGAATTTGTCAGTATAAGCCCCTATTCTACTGTGGATGTATATTTCTTGTGTCAAAATGTAGGAGTTGACAGTTATAAATATGGCACTTAACAACAGTCAACACTGGTGACCGGAGTCGAAGTAGGGACCGCGCCGACGAGCACGCACAGCGGCGCAGGGGCACAGCGGCCGTTGGAGCTCCGCTCCGGCGAAGGGGACGACGTAGGCATGGCAACAAATAGCACGAGAAGGTTGAGTGAGTTCGTGCGGAGCGGTTAGGAAGCTCGAGTGGTGTCGGTGAGGTTTGAAGGAGGGAGTTCGCTGTGAGGGGCGCCAATGGCGGACAATGGCGGATAGAGGCGTGCGGCGGCGGCGTCTCGCGTGTGCAAGGCGGTTGGTTGCGCCTTCTTATAGCCGGATGAAGGACATCAAGTCTTCGTGCGGAGCAAGCCATGACGTACCGAGGCGGTATGGGCGGCGGCATGGATGGCGGTACGGCGGCGCCAGGATTGGCCGCGAAGGCGGTGGACGGCGCAAAGTGACCGGTGAGTGCGTGGCGCGTGGTGGTCGAGGGTATGGCGCAAACGTCTGTGCGACGTGTGGGACCTAGTGCGCGCACGTGGGGAGGCCCACCCCTCGGCGTCCGGGCCCAGCAATGGTGTGGATGCGCGGCCTGGCGCCGTCAACGCGGCATCTCGCGCATGCCAGAGCGCCGGTTCCAGAAACATTTCAGTGTGACCCTGTTTGACCATTCGAAACTGCAATTTTTGCAACTAAAGTGCACCTTGAGGTAAAAAGCAAAGTTGGAGATCTCATGACCCTCAACAACAATCACAAAGGCGCTTAGGTGGTTTAGTCAACCGTTTGTGCACAAAAGGCATGCCAAAATTGAGATTTTCTCGGCGCTTGAAAAATCAGTTGCTGGCCGTTGACTAGGATTTTCACCCATTTCCTCTCAAAATTTGAAGTGCCGCCCAAAATAAAAATTGTGTCCCATGACAAGATGCACAACTTTTATTTTGGCAGATTTTGATGTGTTCAAGTGAAATTTGGAGAACATGGCAAAAGTTTCAGAGATGACTTATGCGTACTAGGGGTTAACTAGGGATTTTGACCATGCTTTGACCAAGGGTTGACCATTAGTGCTTATTGGCTAGGTTTTCGAGGTGATGACCCAGGTTGACCAAGGTTTGACCAAAGTCAACATGTTTGACTTGGTTGACTAGGTCATTAGCGTTAATTAACCCTAAATGAAAACCTGGTGCGTCACAGCCTACCCCCCTTAAAGAGAATCTCGTCCCGAGATTCGACAATAAGATTAGAGTGATTCCTTCCAACAGGACAAGGGTTACAAAGGGAGAAAGACATAACCGATTACACTTCTCGACATCGAGAATTCAGATAGGACAAAAGATACATGGTACTCTGCTCACTG
The DNA here is from genome assembly GCA_036936925.1 of Cenchrus fungigraminus. Lineage (NCBI taxonomy): Eukaryota > Viridiplantae > Streptophyta > Magnoliopsida > Poales > Poaceae > Cenchrus > Cenchrus fungigraminus. Next base: position 77,177,318 of record CM072779.1, on the reverse strand, counting down.
CCTCACCGCCGCTCATGAGGGAGCGGCCGATGAATGTGCACATGGAAAATTAAAAGCAGACAGAGTCCGCCTGCGGTGCAGAGGTACATTCCCACCAGCGTCCAGCAAAGTGACTCGAACACCTCTTGGAACTGAGCCATGGTTGACGGTGCAGGCTTGAGTTCTTCTCTTAACCTACTTCCGAGCTTCTTCTTAACATCGTTGATGAAGACTGAGAGACAGCTTGCTCGGCAAGGAACGGAGCAGATGATGGAGATGGGCTGGTGGCGGGTTGGCCTAGGAACTAGCCGGAGGAAAGCGAAGAGTGACAGTGATGTCGAGCTCAAATAGGAGATGAGACTTGGTAATGGCGATCGAGGGAGGGGCTTCCCTTTTTATGCCGCCGTGGAGCCGCAAGGATCATCCAAGATCACCCGAGGTAGGGGCCGGCAGAGTGATCCGGTGGTGGCAGCACGTGGCTCGATAATGGTAGACCCCGAGAGGTCTTGGTGACGTGATCGTGGCCACGGAAAAGAGATGGCAGAGCAACACTACGACATCGTGCGGTCGTGGCGTGGAAAAGGATGGGGTTCAACGGCTCGAAGAAACGACAGTGATGGTGGGAAAACAAGAAGAGCTCAAGGTAACCACCATCTAGGTTCGAGATCGTCGTTAGGAGAATTTAGCAAGGGTTTTATCTGTCCTTTGTTCGCCTATTTCTTGATTCCTATGATTTGGAGGGTCTGATCAACGGATCATGGATTGATAAGTGATAGAAAACTCTCATATCATTGACTTTTTAGAGAACCTTGACTGCTCATGAAAACTCTGCTCTTCCTTCTTCAACGTTGCCGGTTGATTAAGTTTGATGCTCAGAGAACCTTGAGAGCTGATGGAAGGAGACCAAGTTGAAAAGTTCCATCGAGATTTCTATGAAGAATGGGAAGGCTAGTAAACAATTATTTGGTTAAATTTGTTTACTGAGATTTCTGAATTCTTTTTAGAAGAGCAACATAGGTGTGATTATGGATTAGGAGTTCCACCATCATAAGTCCAAGGTTAGTTGTCCATAAAAACAGAGGGCATGGTCATAGAGAGCGGTTGCAAGGGGTTGTTCATGGTTAGGAAAAGAGAACGATTGGGCAAAGATAGATTGATACAGAAATTTCAGAAGGTCTTGCTCACATGTTACTTAAATGGTGAGTTTTGATGACAACACTCCTTGCATTACTGATGCAATGATTTTAGCTTTGATGGGCAATGCACTAATGAGACATATCATTGCAGGACCAAAGCATATGGGACACGTGGTGCAACAATGGAATGGTGCACATGTTGATGCTCATGCCGTGGTGCATAGAGTAGAATGTACGTGCGGGTGAGCACATGATGCTTATGCATATGACATACGTGCATATGTCATGATGCATAGTGCGAGATGCACATGATGTGTGCATGATGCGGTGTGCGCATGAGGCACATGTTTATGAATGCACAATGCTCCTGCTCATGAGGTATGGTGCTCATGATACAAGGTCAGCATGACTTGTTTTATCCTTTTAAATCAGCCAGACAGGGAGATCAACGTAAAGTTGAGAAATAAGCTCTGCGTTTCGTTGCATTCTCACAACCAAGATACCTAGCATGCACCTAATGGTAATCACATGGCTGCAGCACACATGATACCCTAGGCTCCGACGTGGCACCTTTGGTCATGGAACAACAACTTTACCAATCAAAACGGGGATAGGGTAGAAAGGTTGATATCTTCAGTGCATATGCATGTTAGTCCTCCAATGTTTACCATGCATATGTTGTGCAATGCATGATCATGCTCGTGAGTGATTTCATTAAGGGTGCAACACATGCAAGAGATGATGTTGCTCCTACAAATTAAAAGACTTTGGGCACTCTTTATTCATGTTTTATTTAGGCAAAGATTTTTGCGAGCAAGCTAAGGATAGAAGCTCAAGGTTGGTGGGACAAGCAGGAGCACAGTAAGGAGATCTCATCAAGGAATGGCCAGGTATCCCAAAATATTTAACCAAAAACTCACATTTTCGGTTAATAGATAGAATCCTTCAGAGATATAACTTTGGTATTCAACTGGACCCATAATTGATCGCAATCAGCGTCATTCATTCCCCTGTCAGATTGCTGCGAAAAGGTGTTTATCCATAGCATTACATCGATGCCGAGTTTGGAATCACCATAACACATGGGGTTACAATGTAGCCTAGCTGCGCAAGAACGTACTCCTAGGGTCAATCTACCACAAAAACCATCCAAAAGCGGCTGCACACCCTAGAGTATGTCCTTCCTACTACAACACTCATACACCTTCTTCCTCTATTACAAACATACCGGCTTCCACTGGATGTCTAGTTAGCCCTAGGTTCGCCTTCTGCTTAAAAGGTCTATCCAAGTCGACGAAAGCTCAAGGTGAGGCAGGTCCAGACTCTACTCCAGACTCTCCCTGAGTGTCCTCTGGATTTCCTTCCTCTTCTGGTCCAGGAATGACCGGTGGTGCTGCTACAGCTTCCAACTGATTCTCTAGTTCAAGCATATATTGGTCGTTATGCTGTAACATGAAATTCTGCTCGTGGATAGTTTGACCCAACTCACGTATTCTCACCTTATCCTTGCGTCTTCTTTTTTTGAGAATGGCTATCAGTTCTCGGGCTTCTTCCAACTCTTGTGTGGTATTCTTCACTTCCTTAACTTGCTGCCTATACACCTGGTGTCTATAGAATACACTTTCTCTAACCATCAGTTGATAGGTTTCATACATGGCCTTGGAGAAACAGACTGAGGTAACAAGATCATGACTATAATGAGCATTGTCCTAAGTGGTGAGAAAAGCTTCGCATTCAACCCATTGTCCAGGGTGTTCTTCTCCTACAGGAATTACCTTGGCTGCAGTACCAGCTACTGAGGCAGAATGCTCCCCACAAAAAGTGGTGAGGGCTTCAAGAGCGGCCTTTTGCACGGTGCTAGCCATTATCAAGCCTTAGGCCTTACATTCCCATATTTCCCAATCCGGATTCAACTGGTAAGCGGAAATCTTCACCTTTACTTCCCAGTGAAGGATCTATCCCGAGGTCGTGAACTCACGCCCCATGTACTCTAGATAAGTGGTGTATCCAAAATCCTTCAGGGTGTCCCACAAAAGTGCAGGAAATCCACCCTCCTCGAGGCAGTTCAAGTGAGTCCACGCCTACACATCAGCGGTCAGGGATCCGAAGTTGGACATCTGGATAAAGTAACGAATGTAAGAATCCAGACGAAAGATAGTGCACAAGAATAGATTCTCATAGTGATAGAAAGAGTCGCATACAAAAACACACTAAAGGTTCCAACTTCCACAAGACCTTAGGTAGGTACCAAAGAACAAGTCTGATCCTCATGTGGGTAAAACTGGGCGTAGCCATCCTCACAAAGGTACAAAGTATGCCTGAACTCGAACGAGCATGACTTACAAATGGCATAAATTTTTGGCAGTCGTGAACAAAAATTCATAACTCAAAAACTATGGCCCAAAAAAATTCAAAATTTTTGTAGCAACTCAGCAAGATTATGAGGCACATTTTTGGTATTCAAAGATTGATCTAGAAAGATTAGGAAGGTGCTCAAAGGGTGCACTTTTCAGAGTGAGGTACCCAGGAGAAAACAGGATGACAGGGTGTCACTATTTTGGGCATAACTTGAGATCTATAGAAGCTACGACCATGATATTTTGGCAGCACAAACTAGATTAGCTATGAAGCAACTTTGGTATATATCATCTAGTCACTTTATTTTTAGAACAGGGGGTAAAAATTAGACAAACAGACGCATCTACTTGATGATTAAGCAACAAGCAAGCTATACATGCAATCTATACTAAAACATCGAGATAGCAAGGTAGCACCTTGAGAGCATACAAACATGTATGATTGCAAATTTTAAGGTTCAACATTATTTTAAACATGATGCAAAAGTGTCACAAACGACCTCACAAGGCGACCAAGCCGAAAATCAAAGTTAGCGCCGGTGGCAAGGCTTATATACTTCTCTCCCTATAATAACTAGTCGGAGCTACACTTTGGTCACGTAACGATCATACGAAACGTGGTTAGTGTACCTGCAGAAAAGAACCTTCCGTGCCAGTTTGTCACAGAAGCATCCACATACATTACCATTCACTATAGGAATGGTACCCATGCATTTTGCACTGCATGGACAGCGCCCAACCTGAGACACGCCCCTTTTGAATGGAGGGTGTCCCCCTTCGGATGTTCGTAATGCGGAATCATGCACACGTCTGGCAAAACATGGCAACATCACAACCCATGTCATGTTCATCTTGAATAGAACATGCCATCCTTCGTATGACTTGCATACGGAAAGCACACGTATAAGACACGTGAGCATCCAACCGAGAAGATAGGATCCGTGGAATGGTTTGCCCTATCAACCCTCGTATCCTCGTGATGCGGCACAACACACGTATGAAACACATGGCTTAAGAGGTGCTGGAAGTTAGCATAAATAGATTACTTAGCCACCTTAAAGAACCCAAAATTCACCCTAGGGCCTCTCGGTCTAAATCATTCCTTAACAATCCAACGTATTTTCAAAAATCCAATCAATCTTGGCAAATTTTATTATAAAACATGTGATTAGTGTTAATCTAATTACTCTGGTGTATATGGATGCTCTGGTACCAACTGTGACAACCCCACTGTTGACGGCTGATAAGTGCCTACTTTAGCCGTCAATATACTCATGAATAAGGGAGCATAAGGCATTTCTTACACGTATTTAGTTAAGAATAATGTAGTACCACTTGTCCTTGGAGATTATTTGATTGCAGGAAAATAAGCAGGAAAAGAGTGGCAAACTCACCTTCTATGATCCATGCCACATCACCTCCTCCTAGGAGGACTGCCAACAAGGATGCCATGCATGCAAAGCTCCCAACAAGGGCACCATGCATGCATGCCATGCAAGCAATCCAAGTGAAGCACACTCCGACGAATCAGAGCATGACACGTGGATCTATGGACCCACCACCACATCAAAAGAAAGTGGACACCGGGAACCGACCTCAGGACCCACATGACAGCCACCTGGAGAAAACACACCCCGAGTGGGGCCCACAGGGGGTCAACCGAACCATGGGGTCGGCCGAACCGACCCTGAGGCCTCCACTCAGGGGCTTCCACGTGGTGTCTCCCCATTGGTCCTAAGTGCCATTCCCGGGATGTTTGCCTCCACTCCTCGCCGGTGCCTTGGCCTATAAATACAAGGGGAGGGGGATCACTTAGAAACCATCCACACTTGCAGCACCTCTCTCACTTTTAGTTTCAAGGATATGAGGTAGGCTAGAGTAGTTCTACTTTAGGTTCCAAGTCTACTTTGGGATCTAGGTATGAGTTCTCTTATATCTTTATTCATTTGTATGACTTTGATCTACTTCAGTTATTCAGCTATTTCATATAAAGTCGTGTTAGTATACATGGGTGATTTGTTCATGTGTTCTTCACCTGTTCATCATTTAGAGGCTCCTGTTCTTGATGAACAAAACTTTTCGATCCACTTGACGGGTGACTTTCACATGTTTCCGGTGTTTGTTCATAAGTTAGAGGCTCGTGTTCTTCGCGAACACGACGCTTTGATCCAGTTGAACAGACATAGGAAAACACGAATACGTTTGTGTACCTAACCTGGTTTGATCTAGTTAGATGACATGACTGCGTTGTATGAAGTCTGTGCTTAAGCTACGGTACTCGGTGTAATTGGCTGGTTTACCTGGTGGCTTGACCTGGGTCACAATAGCCCGGGCCGGTCAAGTCCGACTAATAATGTAAGCATGGTGCTTGGGTTGCCTAGCTACCTTACTTATGAGTTTATCCCCCGGTTTGTCTTGGGGTAGGCCGCGGTAGTGACAACCATTGGTCCCTCTGAAATCCCCCATGTTCGGATAAGCTGTAGGAGTCTAAAGTCTAACAACCGGAGTTGTGCGGAAGCAACGCGGGAGGTTAGCTCCACGTGGTACCTGGGTGCTTAAGTCAATGTTCTTCAACGCTAATGTATCTAACTCGTTCTTACTAGCTTTATGAGTATAGTACATAAGAACCTAGAACTAACTCGTATGTTGCCTCATATGCCTAGGACCCCTTAGAGAGAGAGAGTGAGTGTGTGTGTGATCACACTACCCCATTATCATATCTTACCCCTACACTTGAGTGTCTGATTTATTTTCGTCTTTGATCTATACTCATTGCAATAGTGTTGAGCTTGTTAATCCACCAAAGCCTTCCTTGGATTCGATACCCTTTGGAATACTCCTTTGGGGAAATGCTACAATAGTACTTCCGTGCGCTTGCGGACTCCTGTAATGTTAAGAATTACCAACCAGCATTTCTGGTGCTATTACCAGGATGGGTTCCAAACCCGTTCGTTGGTAGTTGCGTTAAGAAATGTCAACAAGCATTTCTGGTGCCGTTGCCGGGGAAGGCTTAAGGACGACATATCAACACTTTGCATATGTTTATGATCATGATAGGAATAAAACAGTTCTCAATGCAGGCTAACTTGGATTGTCTTCTTTGTTTATTGATGATGAAGATAGGTAGTGCATGACTGGTTTCGACTTACCGCAGAATTTCACTGAAGATCCTAAGTCACTCGTAAGGAAGGGACGAACTCATTTTGGCTCTCCTCTGCGTGAACGTTCAGAAGTCGATCCAGCTTCCTTTGTGCCATCCGCATCAACTTCCATGGCCAACACTGTTGTCGAGAAGACTCTCCGCGAGTACTCCGCTCCCTCTGCTGACCAGGTGCCGACAGGCCCTGAGATCAACACCGGGAATGGAAACTTTGAGATCAAGACCGGCTTAATCACGATGGTACAGACTAGCCCATTCTGTGGCAAGCCTAATGAAGACGCGAGCACCCACATGCAGTAGTTCCTGGAACTGTGCAGTACCTTCACTATACGAGGAGTGGAGGAAGATGCTATTCGTCTGCGACTGTTTCCCTTCTCACTCCTGGGCAAGGTGAAGCAGTGGTTCTACGCGAACCGTGCAAAAATTAACACTTGGGCAAAGTGCTCCGCAGCATTCCTCGTGAAGTTCTTTCCGTTGGGCAAAACCAATGTCCTTCAGGGGTGAATTTCAAGTTTCCAGCAAGTAGCAAGTGAGACTATCCCAGAAGCTTGGGAGAGGCTCCAGGAGTACATCCTGGCTTGTCCTCATCATGGGATGGACAACTGGCTTGTTCTTCAAAGTTTTTATAATGGGATAACTCCGACAGCCCGAGGCCATATTGATGCTGCAGTTGGAGGAGCCTTCTTCTCTCTTACTATTGCTGAAGCTACTACACTGATTGAGAAGATGGTTACCAACCAACGGTGGAGTGATGATCGACTCCAGCCACGTCAAAGGGGTACACATACCGACAAGGAAGCGGATATGCTGCACGCCAAGATGGACCTAATGATGAAGAGAATGGATGATCAAACCAATGAGAAGGCCGCCATGGCCACCACTACTCAAGCTATGGATGCTCGCATGACTTGCGAAGTCTGTGGTAATACTGGGCATTCTGGGAATTACTGCCCTGCTACTCAGGAGGATGTGATGTACATGAACGGCAACAACAACAGTTATCATCCACAAGGAGGTCAAACGTGGAATCAATCGCACCCTTATTATCAAGGAGGTAATCAAGGTAATTCTTTTAACCCAAACCAACCTTCCTTGAAAGATCTAGTCTTTGGGCAAGCTAAGATTAATAAAGGCTTTAATAAGAAAACAACTGCCTATGATAAGGCTTTTGAGAGCCTTAATGTTAAAATTGATAGCCTTTCATCTGCTCTTAAGAACCAGTTGAGTTTTAATAAGATGATAGAAACCTAGTTGGCTCAATTAGCTGCTTTGGTTCCCTTTGCTGAAGACAGGAAGATTCCGGGGCAACCCGTATCTTCCTGTGAAAATGTTTGTGTACTGTCCACCAGATGGGGTAAGCCATCTGGGCGGGCATGAGCCACTGACTATGCAGGAAAGCCTATACAGTAATTACTTGACTCATGGAAATCTTCAACAATCACACACAAGAAAGATCCTAGTTATCCGGCTATCACCTGCAAGATATATTACCAGAAGATTAAGCATGCTCTCTGTGACCTTGGTGCAAGTGTTAATCTTATGTCCATGGCCATGTTCGAACAATTGGGATATCCAGCTCTAACTCCAACTGCAACGACCGTCCAACTTGCTGATGCATCGATCCGATATCCAGAGGGGATAGTAGAGAACTTATTGGAATTCGTCCAAGGTTCATTCATCTTCGCGGACTTCGTGGTCCTTAATATGCAAGATGATGAGGGAATGCCCCTCATTCTTGGGAGACCGTTCCTAAGTGACGCCAATGCAAGGATCAATGTCGGAGCCGGAACGATCCGATTCCGCATTGGGAAGAAGAACATGATGTTCCGATTTCAGGCAGCAGAAGAGAAATGTTATACACTAGAAGGCAAGAATGAGCAGTCGGAGGCATGGGCGGAGCCACAGCCCCAGCGACTTCCCACCACTCCAACAAAGCCTAAGAAAACAGGAAAGGTGTGGCAGGAAGTACAGAAGTCATCTCCATCTATTTCTCGGGAATGGGGTGACGAGTGGAATTGATCGCCGAGAAAAGTCTTGCTCTCAGACTTAAAACGATGAGTCCTTTTTGCCAAAAGGTAAAAATTGGTAGTTATCTCATATTTCCCTTTCCAAAATTTTATTTGATTTTTTCACATGCATATTTGAATTTTCCAACGTTGCATCTACATGCTAGATTTTTCTAGCCAAATTTCCCTTTTCAAATAAAAATTCTGAAAATAAATTTTTGAGTTGGAAAATCCTTGAAAATAATTATTCGAGCAACATTTTAGGCGAATTTGGACCTAGACATCTGGGCAGGACATCGGATAGCCGTTAGAGAGCCGTTGCAAAAAGCTGGAGACAGGTGGGCCCGACAGGGGTTCGGTCGAACCCACGGGTCGGCCGACCCAGGCCAACGGTCCTGTGGGCCTGACCTCCTCCAACGGCTCCTAGCCGTTGCTCTTGTCCCTTCCCCCGGTGCCTGGCTCGGTTGCCTATAAATAGAAGGGGGATTGAGGGGTTTCTTCACCCATTCACTCATTTCCATCACCCTCTCTCCCTCTTTCCTCTTGCTCTTTGGTTTTCTTGGATTTCTTGCTCAAGGTTGAAGTGTCAAGCACTCTCTCCAATTTGTCGCTGAGTATTGAATATTGGTGGAGCAAGCTCGGTAAGGCTTTCGTTTCGATTTCACTAACCCATCACCGAGTTGTTCGTGTTGTCCCATTGTTGTGCAAGATGAGTTGGATCTCTGGTGCGTACCGGAAGGTGACCCGCTCATGCCATTCGAGAGACGGAGAGGGCTTGTCTCACCACTCCGGAGCTACACCGAGCCTAATGTCAACCGACCGTGAAGAAGAGGAAGAAGAGGAGCTACCCATGCCACAAGCCGAAGGAGTGTATGACGCTGATGCCGCCTTCATCGATTTGAGGGACGACCAGGAGAGACAAGCCTACGCTCTCATCAAGGATCGAGTCTTCGCCAACACCAAGGAGTTCGACTCGGCCCTTCTCGAGAAAACAGGTATGGACTCCGAGTTCGATTCCATTTGGCACGCTATTGGTTGGGAGAACTTTGTTCCGGTGTGGGAGATCGGTTCTAGGCCCCTCACCATCCAGTTTCTTTGTACTCTTTGGGAGGATGCGACCGGTATTACGTTTCATTTCCATGGAACGTCGTATCGAGTCTCATGGCCAGATCTTAATTGCACCCTTGGTTTTCATCGTCGTTGTGTTATTTCTCTCGATCAAGCTTGCAGCGATTTTATTCGAGATAGTTTTTGGGAAGAACTTTCTGGTCGGCCTGTCCGTGGCAAGTTAGCACCTCGGTGCAACGATATCACACATCCCACTCTCCGACTGTGGCACAAGTGGCTCGCCGTCACTCTCTTTCCAAGGGATGACATTCGACCCGTGCGCACGGACGAGATGAGGATATTATATGCCGTGGTCAGACAGATCAAAATCTCCCTAGTGCAAGCTATGATCTGGCAGTGGTTAACAAATTTTAAGATGATGGGTTCTATTGATTGTACGGCTTTAATCACACGTATCATTTCGAGTCTCGGGATTACACAAGGGACTGACGTTCCCTACATTGATTCCCCCCGGGTCATGATAGATGAGGCGTATTTGATTCAAGGACATACTCTTAAGAAGGGCCCAGATGATTCATTAGTTTTCTTTTACCCTGGCCATGCAAACCAGATTCGGTTACCTAACCCGGATTTCTATTTGTACGGCCAAGGGCCACTGACCGTTCCTCGTGAGGAACCTCGTCGTTCTAGTGTTTCTGATGATAGGGTCACTAGGAGTGCATCGAGGAGGGCAGCGATAGCACAACAACCGCCACAACATCCGCCACCACAGCCGTCACCGCAACCGTCACCTTAGCCACAGCCTCAGCATACCACACCGCTGTCTAGCGCATGGGCCTCAGCCGGGTACATGTCTGGAGTTACACCCGGATATACCCCCGGTTGGGACCAGCCCATGTACCAGCAGGGTGCAAGTAGCTCGGCTTGGGCTAGTACAGGGAGTGGTGATTGGATTAGGCCCGCTAGTGCTACCTACGGGGATGACAAATTGTTGACACTTCTTAACGCAATCAGCTAAGAACGGATTTGGAATCCGTCCCCGGCAACGGTGCCAGAAATGCTTGTTGGTATTTCTTAACATCACCACTAGTTGCGCCCCTAGCGTGAGCGTAAGATCCACCTAGGTATACCGACGGGTACAAAAGAATCCGCAAGCGCACGGAAATACCGCTGTAGCACTTCACCTCAGGAGTATTCCAAAGGGTATCGAATCCAAGGAACGATATGCACTACCTTCTATCCTAGACAAACGGTCCAAGGACACCAAGCCCCAGCTATGGTAGGGAGATGATGGGGTGCTTCTTGTAGGTTCTCGATTCTAGAGGGGAACAAGCTCGGATAGAAATCTCGCTTCAGACACCGGCCCCTCCTGGCTATAACAGTTGGTTCACGCCAAATGGTTGCCTACACGCTGTATCCGAACGTGGGGGATTTGAGAGGGTCCAATGGCTATCACTACCGCGGCCTACCCCAAGACAAACCGTGGGATACAGGGCATTCGAAGGATAACCCGTAGTCTAGACACCACGTCTACACCACCGATTACTACTATAGCACGCTACGTCTGGCACCCCGTAGAAACACTATAGCACTCCATATAAATACGGAGCGACGAACCCGTGAGGTTGAGCTAGACCTTACTCGTCATTGAATCGATTGGCGTGAGGAAGAACGACTAGTCACCGATTCATGTATCCTAACAAGATCTAACAGGATAATTCACACAAACGGAATGCAAACTTATGCACTTATAACAAAAGATCAAGGGTCGTGTTCGTGAAGAACACGAGGCTCTAACTTATGAACAAACGCAAAAGCATGAGTAACTCGTTCGTCAACTAGATCGATGAAGCGTGTTCATGAAGAACACGAGCCTCTAAATGGTGAACAAACGAAGAACTCAAGAACATATCACTCATGCATGAACATCACTTTAGTCTAATTGGAAAATACAAGAATACTCACTTTGGTCTAATTGAAGAACAAGCTGGGATCTCACCCACATAACCATCTACATAGCAATCTCCTCAACCCATTTGATCCATGAGAGATCAAGTGAGAGGAGAAACAAGTGTTTCTAATGAGGAGGAGAGGAATTGGATGCGTCTCTATTCTAGCCCCCTCTCCTCATATTTATAGGCTAGGGAGAGTAGGAGTTAGAGGGGGAAACACCCTCCTTTGGGCGCCATCTGGAGGCCTCCTGCGGTGGAAACAGGGGTCCCACGGCTCCTGACGTCGGTGGAGGTGAAAACCGGAGGAGAACCGGATCCTAGGGTCGAGAACCGGAGCTAAACCGGCCCCTGGGTCGCTGAACCAGTCGAGACAGGGAGAAAACCAGGGGCGCCATGCAACCGACGTGGGGCGGACCAACCGCCGGCCGCCACGCGTCTTGAGCCGGGCAGCTCCCGCGCGCCCTCGCGGCACGATCCGCGTGAGGGGTGCTGGGCCAATGCGAGCCAGCCACGCGTCGTGCGGCAGCGGCATCCGCGCGCCCTCGCGCGCGTGCATGCATGCGGCGTGCGGGTGGGCCCCGCTGGCCCACGTGATTTATTGAGCATTTAATATCTTTTGCACCCGAGCTCCAAAGTAGGCAAATAATATATTCATTTCAATCGTCTCGACGAGCCCGTCGCAATGGTGGAGTCCAAATTGGCATTTGATGTTATTTATGATGACGTACTTTAATAGCCATTGGATCACTTGCTCTCAACTGTACCATTTGGTACGCATTTTGGTGCATCCTGCAACAAAAGCTAGAAACACCAACACTTGTGGAAATCATTAGTATCAAGCCCTATTCTAGTGTTGATGATACTTTTACATTTGTTTTATATAGGTATTGACGGTGTAGAAGTAGCACTTAACAGCCGTCAACAACTCCCCCACACTTGACCTTTGCTCGTCCCGAGTGAAGGGAGTCAGATCAAGGTGATACATGATATCCAAAGGTATGAAGCGAGCATAAGAGATATTCCAAACCATACCTTGTACTCGTGAACTTGTGAAGTGTCTATCATGCTATCTCGGGTAGTTGAGGAATGGAACGGTTATGAATCAAATCACTCCTGCTCATCATGTTAAGTAACTTGGGGTTTTGCAATAAATTTTCAGAACAAACCTTGCTTAGCTCCTCATTTGATTCTCTCAGATCGCTCAATGTGTATACGTCCTCACCGAGGCATTAGATTGCCTTTCTTCACCCTACTTTTAATGATGGCTATATGCGGAGCTCAGGGTAGGATAAAGGATAAGGCATACTTGTATCACATATATTGCAAAGTCAAAGACTAGATCCACAGAGAAAATCAATTCATACGATCAAATCAAGATGTGCACGTATAAGGGTATGGTGAGTATGGTAAGGTGGATACTAGGCCCGGAATGGGTGCTAGATATTACCATACATATATGACGATTGTGGGTTGATGGTAAGGTGGACACTAGCTTCGGAATGGGCACTAGTTATTACCATCTACGTTATGGAACTCCTTTTTGCATGACCATTTCTCTCCTATTTCTCCTTTATTTTGGACATGGGCTATTCTTTCTTTCCTCTTTTTTTTATTTTTTTTTCATCATGCTTGAGCATGTGTTTCTTTTTTTTCATAACCCATGTCTCTTTTTGAAGGACACTATTGGAGAGAGAGGTCACACCACATATGGAGCTTTATTTTTATGAAATGGATGAATGATACAATGCTGACTTCTAGTGCAGAAGCATAGCAAGGGGAAATAGGTGGTGTGCACATGAATCTTGATCATGAAAGTAATGAAAAGAATTCTCACAAGGGTCACAGAATTTGACAAAGCTCAATGCAATAACAAGCAGCATATGAGTATAAGGTTTTCAACTATGAACATCATATGGCTTTGGTACGACTGTGGTATATCAAAGAGGTGCTTTGCAAAGGGTTTTATGATTTTTCAAATAAAATTCCCAAGCACTCAGACATTTAGAGCGAAGATCAAATCATCAAACCATATCACAAACATCAACTACTTAGATAAGCATGAGTTCCCTAATGATATTTGTTCACAAGCATCAAGATGATAAGTAAGGAATAAAATATATGCAAGCCAACCACAGGAATCATGTAGAGCAAGCAGAGCACCATTATTTAAGTTTGATTTATTGGATAAAAATTGAAGATCATTCAAACTCATAGGTAGAGAGTGAGATGAAGGGTGCACATAGCATCGCTCGTGAAGGATATGAGGAAATAGGAAGACTAGTGGTGATTCGGCTGACCCGTGGGGTAGCCAGCTCACTCTAGTTTACCTTGTCCTTGTCATGAAGGCATAGTCGATGTCGTGCAGCCCTTTGTGTGGGAATTCTCAAGTGGATATGTTGATGATGAGCTTGAGAGAACTCCCCCACACTGGTGCTTGTACTAGTGCTGTTCTGCAAACAAGTGAGAGCAAAAGATGGACTCTACTGGTTCGAGAACCATAGAGCCTTTATTCAAATTCAAATATTTTTGTTGTTTTTATTTTATTTTATTGTCACTGTGTCATTTACTCGAGAGGGTTAGACCAATATTACACTTCATACACAAAGGGGAATATACTTACCTTGGACCTTTGAGAGGTCATATGTACCACCTTTGTATGTTGTGCAACATGAATTTGACACCTCAACTTACCTTCCCATCTGGATTTAGCTCAACGACTTACTCATTCAAATTTGACAATTTTCTGCAGGGGTTAGTCAACATACATGCGACCAAAATCTATGAAAAATATAACTCTGAGATTCATCAATCAAAACTCGATGCTATGCCTTGTTTTGATTGAAGAAGACAAATTTTAACCTAAGCACCATGCTTAATTTAAAATAGTCTATGAATGTATGCTGCAGCACACATTCAAACCAGAGCATATGAACAAAGATAAAGGAAGCATTTTAAGCATGATCAAGCTATTTTCAAAAGGGACATAAGCATGGGCAAAGACAGTGAACCTCAGGCAACCTCCCGGAAGGGCTTTGTTTAATGTCAAAAGCAGGACTTACCTAACTAGTGGGCAAGATGCAAGAGCTGACATCACCCTCACACCAGGATAAGATTTGGTAGACGAGGGACTTTACTCAGGATGCTCACATACCTCCCCCACACTTGAAGTTTGCATTGCTAGGCAACAAAACTCAAGTGTGTGGTGATCAAGCTTCCTTTTGTAAATGTTCCCTCACCAAAACTTATCTAGGTGTTGCAGCTGATGTGGCTCACATGTTCGTAGGCATCACCAGTCCATCTTCCTTTTCAATCTCCACCTGGAAGGTTAGTGACCAAAAATACCCGAAGGACGACTTAGCCTAAAAACATGTTCTTGCTTTTATTCGAAAAAGAAATGAAACCTATGCTAATCCAGGCTATCTCCTGGTAGTGCTTTGTTTATTTATTGGTCATAAGCTCGACCATGGGAACTTCATCTTGCAGCTATCGTTGGTGGTGCCATTCCCGTCTCACCACCAATCTTGAAGTATCGGTGAAGCTTCAGCTGCAAGGTTAGTGCCACAATGCACACACGAAATCTGATATGTTTATGATAGACATATGCATCCACAATCTGCCTTCTAAACATTCTGCAATGGAGGACTAGAAGGTGGTTGCAACCCTCATTCGTGCTCAGCACACTAAGCATGGCCGGCTCTGGATTGGCATGATGCAAGCGGTTCATGTGGTGTATCAAGAATGAAACTATCATGCTCATCTGTGGAACCTTTGCCTATGAGTTCCAGAGTCGACGCCTCACAAGGTTTCATGGCCCATGAGTTCTCCACCTCAAGAGATGCATCGTGGAGGCAAGATGTTGACTCTTGATCATAATCGAAAGCAACATAATACGGGCCAGCGGGAAGAGGCTGAAACTCGGTCGAGATAGATGATGATCGTTCGCCTCCACAGAGGTGAAGAGGATCTCCCGAGTCATCCCCTTGAGGAGCAGAGAAGTCTACAACCTCAATCGGAACAGGCTCGGATGATGCGAACAGAGATACGTGCGTTATCGTCTCGAGCGGGTTTTGTTCGGGAAGAGGCTCTACCATGGAATGTTCATGACAAGAGATGGACGTGGTAGAAGCGGCTTCCCTAAGCTTTACATCTTGGCTTCCTTGAGATTTATCAAGAAGTTCATCCAATGGGAAGCCCAGAAGAAGATCGAAATCCATGATGTCATAGATGTGAAAATCTAAGTGCACCTCGATCTTGTCTATGATGATTGGCACATCCCTAGCAATCCCTTGACATTGGAAAATGTATCCTTTATACCTAAGACTTCGAAAATATCTATCAGTCGGGGTGAGGGGCATGTCACCCACCAGAGTGTCCAAAAGGTACTCAGATATGATGCAAACTCCAACAGCAGGGTCATGAACAGCATCTACGGTGTTTCCCCTCATGGAGCATTGGATGGTCGGGGAAGTCGAGCTGACCCGAATTACTTCGGGAACAGGCTTTGATTTCCAAGGTGACCGATACACTATTGCCCCATGATTCCAAACTTTATTGAGAATCTCATCAAAGTCCAATGATGCTGTAGGCTCCTCGTGCCAAGAACGATCTGAGGTATTTATGATGTTCCGAGAAGGATCACCCTCAAATCGAGAAGAGAACTCCAAAGGTTGAATTTCTTCTCCCTTTGGTGTTCGTGGTTCGGGAGAAGGCTCTCTAGAAGAATCATTGGATGTGCAAGGTGAAAGCTCAAATTCGTCTATTAAGAGACTCTCTTGGATCGACTCGGATTCCTCTCGGTAGGATCTGGGATCGACTTCGAATTGTTGAAAATAATGGATATCTTCCCGTAAAGCAAAAACACGAGATGGAGGAAAGAACTCAAGACAAAACTTGTCCCTAAGCTCTCCCCAACTATCGTTTGCGCTACCTATGTGTACCATTGCTCAACCTTCCCTATAAGAGAGTACGGAAACAACTTCCACTTGAAGGTATCCAACGTCATACCCAGTTTGTAGATATGAGAACACAAGTACTCGAAGTCACGACGATGGTCATATGGGTTTTCGCTCGATAGACCAGAGAAGATAGTGTACCGAACGACATCGATAGTCGCAGGGAGAAGCTCACAGCCAGATGTGAGAAAAAGGCGCACCGAAGGTGGTGGCTCTGGGAGCTCATCCCTGAGGGTAGTGATGCTTTTACAGGGAAGCTTCACCATGGGTAGCGGGGGTAAAGGTAGAAGGAAAGAAACAAAAAGGATATCTCGATGAGTAACGGGGGTGAAGGTAGAAGGAAACGAAAAAGATAAATACGGGGACCACTAGGATCAAAGATAGATACAGCAACCGTTCCACGACAACCGCGCCAGAAATGCTTGTTGACACTTCTTAACGTAATCACCTAAGAACGGATTTGGAATCTGTCCCCTGCAACAGTGCCAGAAATGCTTGTTGGTATTTCTTAATGTCACCACTAGTTGCGCCCCTAGCGTGAGCGTAAGATCCACCTGGGTATACCGACGGGTACGAAAGAATCTGCAAGCGCACAGAAATACCGCTGTAGCACTTCACCTCAGGAGTATTCCAAAGGGTATCGAATCCAAGGAACGATGTGCACTACCTTCTATCCTGGACAAACGGTCCAAGGACACCAAGCCCCAGCTATGGTAGGGAGATGATGGGGTGCTTCCTGTAGGTTCTCGATTCTAGAGGGGAACAAGCTCGGTTAGATTTCTCGCTTCGGACACTGGCCACTCCTAGCTATAAAAGTTGGTTCACAGCAAATGGTTGCCTACATGCTGTATCCGAACGTGGGGGATTTCAGAGGGTCCAACGGCTGTCACTACCGCGGCCTACCCCAATACAAACTGTGGGATACAGAGCATTCGAAGGATAACCCGTAGTCTAGACACCACGTCTACACCACCGATTACTACTATAGCACGGCTACGTCTGGCACCCTGTAGAAACACTATAGCACTCCGTATAAATACGGAGCGACGAACCCGCGTGGTTGAGCTAGACCTTACTCGTCATTGAATCGATTGGCGTAAGGAAGAACGACTAGTCACCGATTCATGTATCCCAACAAGATCTAACGGGATAATTCACACAAACGGAATGCAAACTTATGCGCTTATAACAAAAGATCAAGGGTCATGTTCGTGAAGAACACGAGGCTCTAACTTATGAACAAACGCAAAAGCATGAGTAACTCATTCGTCAACTAGATCAAGGAAGCGTGTTAATGAAGAACATGAGCCTCTAAATGATGAACGAACAAAGAACTCAAGAACATATCACTCATGCATGAACATCACTTTAGTCTAATTGGAAAATACAAGAATACTCACTTTGCTCTAATTGAAGAACAAGCTGGGATCTCACCCACATCACCATCTACATAGCAATCTCCTCAACCCATTTGATCCATGAGAGATCAAGTGAGAGGAGAAACAAGTGTTTCTAATGAGGAGGAGAGGAATGGGATGTGTCTCTATTCTAGCCCCTTCTCCTCATATTTATAGGCTAGGGAGAGTAGGAGTTAGAGGGGGAAACACCCTCCTTTGGGCGCCATCTGAAGGCCTCCTGCGGTGGAAACGGGGGTCCCACGACTCCTGACGTCGGTGGAGGTGAAAACCGGAGGAGAACCGGATCCTAGGGTCGAGAACCGGAGCTAAACCGACCCCTGGGTCGCTGAACCAGTCGAGACAGGGAGAAAACCGAGGGCGCCATGCAACCGACATGGGGCGGACCAACCGCCGGCCACCACGTGTCCGGAGCCAGGTGGCTCCCGCGCGCCCTCGTGGCACGATCCGCGTGAGGGGTGCCGGACCAATGCGAGCTGGCCACGTGTCGTGCGGCAGCGGCATCCGCGTGCCCTCACGCGCGCGTGCTTGCGGCATGCGGGTGGGCCCCGCTTGCCCACGGTGGCCGCGCGTGGCAGGCTGGGCTCGCCGGACTGTGGGCCCCACTGGCCCACGTGATGAGGTGGGGTGCTGACGTCATGATGATGTCAGCATCCCATAATTTATTGAGCATTTAATATCTTTTGCACCTGAGCTCCAAAGTAGGCAAATAATATATTCATTTCAATCGTCTCGACGAGCTCGTCGCAATGGTGGAGTCCAAATTGGCATTTGAGGTTATTTATGATGACGTACTTTAATAGCCATTGGATCACTTGCTCTCAACTGTACCATTTGGTACGCATTTCGGTGCATCCTGCAACAAAAGCTAGAAACACCAACACTTGTGGAAATCATTAGTATCAAGCCCTATTCTAGTGTTGATGATCCTTTTACATTTTTTATACAGGTATTGACAGTGTAGAAGTAACACTTAACAGCCGTCAACACACATCTTCATCGTCCGGGTTGCGCTCGTCATATCGTGGGGCCACCCTCACTCAGCAGATGAGCGAGCTCAACATCCGTGTCGATAGCATGGAGGAGACAATGCACCAGCAGGCTGAGTCCACTCGAGACTGGCAGCGTATGACTGGCGAGAGACTTCATGCCATGGAGCAGAGACAGCAGCGACAGCTGGAGGAGCAGAGGGCTTACTACGTGTGGAGGGGATTCCACCCCCACAGCAGTGAGCCTGAAGCTAGCTTGGGGGAGGACCCCCATTCTGAGGTAACTTGTATCTTCTATTGTTTTCAGAACCCCATATGCTAAAAACACATAAAAATCTGAAAAGTTAAAAAGACCAAAAAAAATATTTATTTGCTTTCTTTAATTAGTTTGTTTTCATATGCGCGGTAAGAGTGCTCTTATTCTCCATGGTTGAAATGATGAATAGTTGCTCTGTTTATTCCTCTTGTATGCCTTGTTTACAGCTTAGTACCCTATTTAAGTTTTGAGTTTGTTGGCTAGTATGATGGAACCTGAGCTTAAAATTTGTGGGTAGCAAAAGCTTGATCATTGCCTAAGTTGTTGTGAGGTATGATATGGTGTAATAGAGTTGCTATGAGCTAGTACTAAGTGATGTTTGATATCCGGAGTTTTCTTTTGAAAAATATTAAAATAATAAGTTCCTCAATGATAAGAAATTCCTATCCAAGGCCATATGTAGATCTTAGCTTCTGTTAAATCTCCACATATGCTACCTAATTTCTTCATTGAGTCTTATCGAATTGTTGTGACCCTCGGCGAGTAAACTTGTCATTACTCCCAAGATCAAGATCACGTACACACCACCATATGCGAAACTTCTACACTGGAAGTTAGCAACCATCATTTCATCCATCCCCCATCCATTCCACAAAATAAAGATCCGCGCATTGTTCCATGATTACTCTCCCTCCAAAAATATTCAGCAAGGACTATAGGCTATGTAAGAAAAATATACATGCTCAAGGGCATGCATGAAAGAAAGAAAAAGGAAAGATAGAATAAAGAGACATAGCCCAAGTCTCAAAATTTCCAAAAAGGAGGAGAGCAAAATCATGCTGTAACACCCCGGATTTTCGGTGAGGAAAACCCGAGTCCCTGTACCTTTGCGATAGTCCCGGGATCAGTGGCTATCGCGTACAGATCTCATCACAGAAGGTAAATCACAACCATACATTGCATCACACAAATTTTAGTACATAATTTATTACAAGTCCATAATGGAGTACAACATTACAAGCCTCTTGGCTGAATCAGAGTGAAATTCTACGCAGTGGTAGCTAGCATCTCAGGAGGGTCTCCATCTTTTATTCTTCACGCCCACAGGCATCCTTGAGCGCAGCGACGCATCCCTCAGTCGTACCATCCGTTGTTGTCGAAGTCAGACTCGTACCCTGCACACCTAAAGTCTATCCCCAAGGAGTGGGATAGGTTCACGTCACCAACCGTATGCAAGCTTTAAGTGGCCTATTTCTAAGGGGAAAAGAGTATATCAAGGTAGCAGCAGGGTTTCCTATGCAGCAGCAGCAAAAATAGAGTAATATCTCCATAAGTTCACCATATCCCATATCTCTCATCCACATGCGGATACATCTGGTCACCCAGATCACCGTCACCATCACCTATCTCCATCTAAGGTCAGTGCGAGAACTCCCACTCCTCGCACCTCAATGGTTGCACCCGGATCCGCGAGGTAGAGGGAGCAACTCTCCTCTCCCCGAATACAACCACGGCTCACCAATCACACTCATCCTATAAGGGGGAGGTAGAAATCCCAAAACGTAAGAGTCGGAGAAACAACGGGCATGTCCATAACCGAGGACGCGGCTATACGTATAGATCTAAACTCTGCAGAGCGTGTACACCTGTACCCAACTCGGAATGGCACCCGGTGGTGATCAGCCAACCAAGCCCATCCTACCGGACGAACACCTAGGAGTTACGATTCCATCCTGCATCTGGGTCTCGATGCGGTCCCCCGCAGAAGACCACCCCAGAACTGTGAAAATGCCCCCGTGTGGCCACACGGGAGTCGCACTGAGAGGGTGGACTCACTCCCACCTCTCCCCCACTAATACCCCGCTATCCTACTGGCAGGTATGGTACCGCACTTGCAAGGGTTGAACGGCCCTATCCCCACTCTCGGTGAGGTGGTGTGTACGAAAGTCCTGTGTAACAGGCGACCCACTCGGTTTCAGACCGGGGCGAGCTCATATCCTCCAAGTCATCACAAAATCCCCAACACCTGTGCTCCTAAAACGGTGTACCCGCCATAGGTACCAACTCGGGCAACGTCCGAGAAGACGATCCCTGGCCCCCGATCCCAGATCAGGTTGTCTCGAGCTCACCCCCGCCAAAATATCCCAAAACGCCTTCTCCTGCCGGTTTTCCCAACACACGCCAAAAACTACCACAATAATCCCAACACATGCATAGGAAGCTCAGCGTATCATCACGCATAAGTAAAGTAGTAGTAGTAGGTCAATCAAGGACAAGTATGTAAAAGAGGCTATGCACGGGTTCATCATATCCATCTCTATGCATTAAATAAAGCACTAGCAGTTCTAAAATAGCCATGCCTAATGGGCATTCAAAGATGGTCGGGCGTGGACACCTGCGTGCGAGTAGTCGTCGACGGCATAGTCGTCGGTGTAGTCGATCTCCGAGCTCAGCTCTCCGGCTCCAGCTGCTCCTATTAACGCGCAAATAAAATAAAGACGGGTCCTATTGCAATTAACTCCAAAAGAACAGCAATTAAGAACCAAAAGAGAGCAAACACTACCCTAGCACGAAGTTTATAATTTTAGAAGAGCTTTGGAAAAGGTTTCATAATTTTCGGAGTTGAAATGGAATTTTCTAGGATTTTCCAAAAGTAAAATACATTTCTAAAATTAAAATACGCATACACAATAGCATCAACTATAAGCTAGCTACAGGCTAACTCTAACTGACTCTAAGCTGACTAAAGGCTGGCTGCAAGCTAGCTCTTCAAGCACACATGGCTGCCACGTAGGCGGCTTTAAGCCGGCCCAAACCCATGTGGCAGCCCACTTGGCTGCTAGGGTGGCGGCCACAAAAAAAAATCCGGCCGGGATCTGGTGCGGATAGGGGGCTGTGTAGGCGCTGGTGTGGTGGAACACCATTGGCCGGGCGCACGGGATCCCTGGGATCGGCTGCGGCTCCGCGAGGCGCAGGCTGTGGTGGGGTTCAGCTGTGGTTGGTCGGCCACACGAGATCCGCGGGATCAGTCTGCGGCGTGGGCGACATGTGGCCCCGTGTGTGAAGGAAAACCCCAGGCGGGTTTTGGCACAGCCGGTAGGTGCTCGACGAAAAGCCTCTAAGGAGTGGCGGACCCGCAGAAGCTCGCCGGCGGCGAGGTGCTCCGGTGGTCGGCCAACAAGCGAGACGGCGCGGCTCAGGTAAACCTAGGGATCCAACTGGCAAAGAAAAGGGTTGGCCTTGACTACGCTTAGGCACAACGGCGACGAGCTACAGTTTGGCTCGGCGGGGTAGAACAGAGGATTCCGGCGACAGGGCTGGGGTGTCTAGCGCCGGAAGAGGTTGCATGTGCGCACGTGCTCGAGAGCGATTGCATGCACGAGGTTGGCCCGGCGCTCGCGCGCCTAGGTGGAAAGGATGCCCACGGCGGCGAGATTTCGACTGCGGCGGACGGAACAGAGATCCGCGGTGGTGCGAAGGAACGAGCTCCACGGCGTCGAGACTGAGGTGTCTGTGCCGGGGAGGTGGTTAGCTTGCGAGCGAGGGTGTGCGCGCGAGTGTACGTGAGTGCACACGGATGCACGGCTGCGAACAGATGCACCCGACGTCGAGCAACGACCGAAGGGCGGCGGCTCGGCGCGGCGGAGGTCGACACAGGCGGCGCACTACGCGGCGGGAACGCCGTCTTGCGAACAGAAGATCACAGTCAAGAACGGGGCTTGCCCGGCGATGGCTCGGTCGCGTGCACGCGCGTGCATCTGGCCGAGAGACAAGGCCCCGGCCGGCACAACGGTGCGGCGGAAAACAGGGGAATACCCCAGGCTAACAGAAAAGCGAGGCTGCGTAAAAGGGGGTCGAGACGGCCAGAAGGCCCGGCCCTGTGTGCATCCGCACGACGTGTGCGCGTGTGCCAGTGCGCTGGGGTGCACGACAGCGTACAAGACCAGGGGGAAGGACCGGGCGGTGAGGTTCGACACGGGAGGCGCGAACGCCACAGCACGCGCTGGGTCGCGACTCGGCTTCGCTTGCACGCGGGGAAGAAGCGTGCGCGGCGGTGAGCATTGGGCCGGCCAAAGGCGGCGTCCATGCCCTCCCGTGCGTGCGTGAGCACGCGGGCATGCCAGTGGCTTAGCCACGGTGGTGAGCTCCGCGGTGGCACGCCGGGGTACGCGCCCGGCTGGGAACGGCCGGCCAGTTATGCCTCAACACAGGCACGACCGAAAGTTCGGCCTTGTCTTGGCTGCACGGCGTGCGCGCGAGTGCAGAGGCGAGGAACCGGTCGGCGGCACGGTCTTGTGCGACGCCGGTGTCTTCCGCTCGCGAGAGCGCGCGTACGCGTGTGTGCACAGGTTCGGCCAGGAAAGTCAAGACCTTGGCTCGACGGTGGCGTGCTCAGCCGTGTGGGTGCCGGCGGCAAACCGGAGCTCGGCAATGCACGTCGAAACAAAGGAACGACACAACTGCAAGGCAAAGGAGTGCGCGCGGCGATGATGGCAGCGGCACCTGCAAGCGACCGGCTCGGCGCGATGGCCGGCTCTCAGGCGACGGCGGGTCTGCGCGGCGGCGCGAGCAGGCAGCGGGCAAGAGACAAACAGCGAGCTCACAAGGCTCGGTCCAGCCGCGGCTCGACGGCCGGGTCCACAGCACAAAGAAGAGGGTGGTGAGGCTCACCTCGTGCTCCTGGACGCGACGACGAGGCGGCGGTGAAGAAGGTGCGGCGACGGTGCGGCGCAGAGCAGAGGATGCAGGGGTTCGGCTTGGAGCAGGGGCACGGCTCGGTGAAGAGGAAGCAGGGGCGGTCGTCGTCGGCTTGAACAGCTCCGGCACCCTTGCGGTCCACGCACGGGCGTCCCTCCTCAGGCGGCCTCGCCTTCAGGCCGGACGACGACGGGGACACGCGGTACTGGTCCGGCGGCGACGAGGAAACCGAGCAACTACGGCCGGCGCTGAAGCCCTCGACGTGCGCGGCTCCGGATCCTTCTCCCTCTCCCCTTCTTCTTCCCCTTCCACTCATCCTCCTTTCTTCCTATCCCTGGTGGTGGCTGCGGTGTATTGAGGAAAAATTCCCAAGGGCGGCGGCACAGGGAGAGGCCGGCTGGGGACTTTTATAGGGCGGCGCGGCTAGGGTTTCGGGGCTTGAAGGGATGGCGAGGATCCTCGGCGTCCGTGCTTGCGGCCACGCGGTGCGCATCCAGGGGCGTGGGCGAGCTCAGTGCAGGGATGCGCCGGTCGCTATCGCGACGTCCGTCGCGTTCGTCACGGTGGGGAAGAGAAACAGGGGAAAAGAGGAAGAGGTGTGGGGGTGTGAGGCTGTCCGGCGGGGCCCACATGGCGGTGAGAGAGGTGAAGGAGCGGTAGGTGGTAAGCGGGCTGGTGGGCTGAAAGGTGTGATGGGCTGCGGTTCGAGCTGGCTGACGGAGAAAAGGTGGGGGTGATTCGTTAGACTTCAGCTGGCGAGGTCAAAGCCCAAAATTGGTTTAAGGTTTCCCTATAATCCTAAAGCCTTAACTCCTATTTAACTTTAGATTCAAATTCGAATTAGAATTCAAATTTGAATCCCACACAATTAAGATCCAAAATAAATCCAATAAACTCCAAAGTTCACACACTAGCATTTTATAATTCCTAAATTAATTATTTAGCTCAAAATAAATCTAGGATTTTCAGGGAAGGATCACAGAAGACAACCTTATAGTTTAATCAAGCACTCAATTTCAAATCGAAATTTTGAAATCCACATTTTTGCATTGCTAACATTCCGTAGAAATTCCGGGATGTTACACATGCAAAAAGGAGTTCATCATCCATCCACCATACACACACATTTGCACATCTTGATCAGGTTGTATGACTTGTTCTCCCAAGGATCCAGTTTTCGACTCGACAATACATGAGAAACAGGTATGGCACATGTTTTCCCTACCTACAGCTCCACATATCAGCTTATTAGAAGTAGGTAGTGAAGGAAGGCAAAACGATGCTTTGGTGAGGAATCATACACATTGAGCGATCCGAGAGTATCATTTGAGGAACTTTGATTTCTTTTTGAAAAAACCTGCAAAACCTCTGGATTGACAACTGATCAAGGTACATGTGATTGGTAATCTTTATACAACCATTCTATCTTTCAACCGCCCAAGGCAGGTGAAGCTACACGCCCCATATCAATCGAGTGTAAGGTAAGATCAATGCCAACTTCTTCAATCTTTGATAGAGTACCTAGTTGTATCTTGTTATACATTAGGAATAAAACATCGTAGCAACTCCTGATCAGCCAACCTAAGTCCTTAATCTCTTGCTTGGGACGAGCAAGAGGCTAGCTTGGGGGAGTTGTTGACGGCTGTTAAGTGCCTACTTTAGCCATCAATATACTCATGAATAAAGGAGCATAAGGCATTTCTTACACGTATTTAGTTAAGAATAATGTAGTTCCACTTGTCCTTGGAGATTATTTGATTGCAGGAAAATAAGCAAGAAAAGAGTGGCAAACTCACCTTCTATTATCCATGCCACATCACCTCATCCTAGGAGGACTACCAACAAGGATGCCATGCATGCAAAGCTGCCAAAAAGGGCGCCATGCATGTATGCCATGCAAGCAATCCAAGTGAAGCACACTCTGACGAATCAGAGCGTGACACATGGACATCATATGGATCCATGGACCCACCACCGCATCAAAAGGAACTGGACACCGGGAACCGACCTCAGGACCCACATGACAGCCACCTGGAGAAAACACACCCCGAGTGGGGCCCACAGGGGGTTGGCCGAACCGACCCTGAGGCCTCCACTCAGGGGCTTCCACATGGTGTCTCCCCATTGGTCCTAAGTGCCATTCCCGGGGTGTTTGCCTCCACTCCTCGCCGGTGCCTTGGCCTATAAATAGATGGGGAGGGGGCTCATTTAGAAACCATCCACACTTGCAACACCTCTCTCACTTTTAGTTTCAAGGCTAGGAGGTAGGCTAGAGTAGTTCTACTTCAGGGTCCAAGTCTACTTTGGGATCTAGGTATGAGTTCTCTTGTATCTTTATTCATTTGTATGACTTTGATCTACTTTAGTTATTCAGCTATTTCATATAAAGTCGTGTTAGTATACATGGGTGATTTGTTCATGTGTTCTTCCCCTGTTCATCATTTAAAGGCTCCTGTTCTTGATGAACAAGGCCTTTCGATCCACTTGACGGGTGACTTTCACATGTTTCCGGTGTTTGTTCATAAGTTAGAGGCTCGTGTTCTTCGCGAACACGACCCTTTGATCCAGTTGAATAGACATAGGAAAACATGAATACGTTTGTGTACCTAACCTAGTTTGATCTAGTTAGATGACATGACTACGTTGTATGAAGTCTGTGCTTAAGCTACGGTACTCGGTGTAATTGGCTGGTTTACCTGGTGGCTTGACCTGGGTCACAATAGCCCGGGCCGGTCAAGTCCGGCTAACAACGTAAGCATGGTGCTTGGGTTGCGTAGCTACCTTATTAGTTTATCCCATGGTTTGTCTTGGGGTAGGCCGCGGTAGTGACAGCCGTTGGTCCCTCTGAAATACCCCACGTTCAGATAAGCTGTAGGAGTCTAAAGTCTAACAACCGGAGTTGTGCAGAAGCAACGCGGGAGGTTAGCTCCCCGTGGTACCTGGGTGCTTAAGTGAATGTTCTTCAACGCTAATGTATCTAACTCATTCTTACCAGCTTTATGTGTATAGTACATAAGAACCTAGAACTAACTCGTATGTTGCCTACAATGCCTAGGACCCCTTAGAGAGAGAGTGAGTGTGTGTGTGATCACACTACCCCATTATCATATCTTACCCCTGCACTTGAGTGTCTGATTTATTTCCGTCTATGATCTATACTCATTGCAATAGTGTTGAGCTTGTTAATCCACCAAAGCCTTCCTTGGATTCGATACTCTTTGGAATACTCCTTTGGGAAATGCTACAATGGTACTTCCGTGCGCTTGCGGACTCCTGTAACGTTATGAATTACCAACCAACATTTCTGGCGCTGTTACCAGGATGGGTTCCAAACCCGTTCGTTGGTAGTTGCATTAAGAAATATCAACACCCACCCGAGATAATTCTGTACTATCGCCTAAACCACTCCATTTGGTCATTAAGTGACAATAAAGAATCATCGCGTTCAGTGTTGTCAGGTCAAAGCCCGGTAAATCACTTGTATAACACACAGAGGATCGAACACGCATACATTAAAACTCCCATGAAGAAGAGTCCAGAGTACCTTACAAATTAATCCAAATTTCCCCATAGGGTCAAATTATTATAACAATTTTTCTTCACATGAAAAGTAAATGGTTCATAGTTTCAATGACAGCGGAATTAAACTGAACGATAACTTGGCATCATGGGAGGCCACCCATAACGCCATCACTCCTCGTCTTCCACCCATTCCAGCTCCCAGCCGGGTGGAATTTCACCAGGCCAACCATTTTCACCTGAAAACAAGATTTATAGCAAGGCTGAGTATACTAATACTCAGCAAGGCTTACCCATCCAATGCAAAAAACTTAACCTCTAATCATGCAAGGCTTTTGGCTAGTGGGTTTGTTTTGCCAAAAAGCTGCTAAGGAGTTAATCCTTACTTTCAATATTTTACCTCAAGTTCAAGTAGATTAATTCATTACTAGATAAGCAACTATTGCAAGCATGAGTTGTGCAATACAATTAATCAAATATCAAGTTTATCAATATTCCATCATAAAGGGATCATCATGGCCAGATAATTAAGCACTCTTGGATAACGGTGAGAGGCCAACGATCGATCGATTAATAACCTTGCAAGGTGGACCTAAACATACAGGAGAAATGCCCTCACAAAGAGTTCATTCAACCAGGCGGTTCCCGTCATTCCTTAGATTGGGATCGGATGCCACAGTCCTAGGTACAAGGCTATCTGGCACACCTCACACTAGTGTCCAGCATCACACATGCACCACAGGTAGCTAACCTAGGGCCGCAACCCAAGATTAGTAGCGCAAAGTTCCCGCACCGCATAATTTAGGTACTAGGCTTACCGTACCCATTTCTGACAAATGTTTAGTACGTTCAAACACTTAATTTCTTAAGCACTGGACCGGAGACCAAATCCCATGCTCTTACCACGTGAGCAATCCAATTTAACAATCTTATGATTCCAACATAAGAACCTATTCTCGCGAGCGAAGTACATCACTCGACTTGTACCAGGTTCTTAGTGCATAGCAACTAGCGACCTAGCATACTAGTAAAGGATCATAGGTACTTAGGGATCATGCAACTAGGGTTTCAATTCAACTCCTGAACGTAAATGCACATAAATAGTCAAACATAAATTCAGAAGTCAAAAGAAAACACATAGGTGAAGGATAAACCGGGGCTTGCCTTTCAAGCAGATGTTAGTCTAACTAGGCCCTTGTCCCTTCCAAACTTTGGTTTGGGTCTCGTTGTGATCCACGACGTTCCCTACTTCCTTGAACGGTCCGTCGTTGTTCCGGGACGAACTCGTAGCTACCGTCAGAAGGTTCTACACGGAGGATGCATATGCAAGAATTAATTGGTGAAGTTAAGTTATTTAATTACAAAATATCACGTGATAAACATTGGGTGCAAAGTTGACCACATTCACCTTGATAAGAATTTATATTCAGCATATTCTTCCATAAAGAAAGTAAGCAACCATTTATTAATATTTATTTGTTGGTGATTGTGTGCACATTTATTTGGATACATTTATTTTTCTTCACAAACAACGAAGTTGGTTTAAAGTGAATTATCAGGGGAGTATCTTAAGATGAAACACACATAAGTCCTTAAACGAATGATTTCTTTAATTCTCTTTTTATATTACTTGATTCTTTCCAGAAATCATTCTATTTAAACTATGCAGTGTATTACAGTGAGAAAAATTGCACAAGTACATATTGCAACAACAGAGCTACTGACAAAATTTCATAGCAAACTGAGCCATATCCTAAGTATACGACAAGTTATTACTAGCAAAAACAAGAACCATTAATACAGAGAGAACTACACAAATATAACCATTTTCAGCCTAGCTATGCACAAAGAATTTATACAGAGACATATATGACCAAACTGTAGGCCATCTTTCTTCTACAACATAAAGATGGCACAAACATCATCTAGCCCAAAGATGAGCATCACTGGATCAACAGAAACTGAGCTATGGATTTAACTTTATAAACAAGCATATCTCAAAAACATATATTTACACAATTCATAAAAATGTGATAAAATCACCAGAGGCACATCTAACCCTAACAAGATGATAGCCACAAGACAAGCCATAGAAACTACTCACATGAAGGTGCACAAAATATATACACAGATCTAGCATAAATACAAATTACATCGTAACTAAAGTTTCACTCAGTAACTTTGTGCAAAAACATAGATTTAGCCTATACTAGTCAAGGCTAGCAACATATCCAAAGGTCAAGCTCAGCACAGAAGTACATCTCAAGTTATGAACAAACATATTCAAACTGAGTTTGAATTTTAATTCAAAAACTACTAATCAAAAGTATGGACGAGCTTTGTAAAAGATGTAGATCTGTTCAGAAGGATACCAACAAAATTGGTTTTGCATTTTTCTGCAATTTTCTACGATTTTTACAAGGCACTGGATCTATTCAAAAAGAAACCAGGAATCTATTTGCAAGGAAGACCCTGGAACGTTTTTCTTCTTAAAAACCATACCCTTAGCTTTACGCCTAGGTCCAACCTTTAACAGTTAGGCCCCCGAAAAGAAACATGACTTTGCAATTGGGTCCTTGGGGAAAGAGGGGCGGCGCGGCTGGCCGGAATTTGGCGAGACTAGCGGCGAAGGTGGCCGGGGAAAGGGCGGAGCATGGCTAGGAGCTCACCATAGACCTGCTGGTGACCGGAGTCGAGGCGGGGACAGCGTCGGCGAGCACGCACAGCGGCGCAGGGGCTCGGCGGCCGCTGGAGCTCCGCTCCGGCGAAGAGGACGGCGTAGGTAGGGCAACAAATGGCGCATGAAGGTTGTTATGAGTCCGTCCCAGGTGGGGTTGGATGGAAATCTCGACACACTGGTCCAGCTTTAGATATGCACGATCTGGCCCCCGTAAATCCGGCTTCAGGTACACACGACCTGGCCCCCAAGATTCCAGCTTCAGATACATACAATTTAGCCCCCGTAACCTTAGCACCGGCAGCCGAAATAACGACACACCGATCCAGCCGAAGCATGACACACCGATCCGGCTACAACGCCACTAGGGCCTCCTGTTGTGCCTCGGCAATCTTAGCACCATACTCCTCTGCAACCTTAGCACCGCACTCCAGCGCACCTCTCGGGGAAAGGCCTAATTGCTCCAAAAGACTAGTATTATAGGGGAAGGGTAGCTCTCCCTTTTAAGGTGACTTCCTCCTCCCAAGCTAAGCAAGGTGGGATAATGAGGCTCACACGGTCCCCGTCCGACTACAATTGGGCTTCGGCCCATGTTGCATCTTTGCCAATGGGCAATAGTGGAGGAAGATGTCCTCATCATTCTCCCCTTCTTAACAAGGGCCCAGCTCTGATACCAAATGATGAGTCCGCCCAGGTGGGGTTGGTTGGAAAGCCCGACACACTGGTCTAGCTTCAGATATGCACGATCTGGCCCCTGCAAATCCGGCTTCAAATACACACGACCTGGCCCCCAAGATTCCAACTGCAGATACGTACAATCTAGCCCCCGTAACCTTAACACCGGTAGCCGAAATAATGACACACCGATCCGTCCGAAGCATGACACACCGATCCGGCTACAACGCCACTAGGTCCTCCTATTGCGCCTCGGCAATCTTAGCACCATACTCCTCTGCAACCTTAGCACCGCACTCCAGCGCACCTCTCTGGGAAAGGCCCAATCGCCCCAAAAGACTAGTCTGATAGGGGAAGGGTGCCTCTCCCTTTTAAGGTGACTTCCTCCTCCAAAGCTAAGCATGGTGGGATAATGAGGCTCACACGGTCGTCGTCCAACTACAACTGGGCTTCAGCCCATGTTGCGTCTTTGCCAACGGGTAATAGTGGAGGACCTCTGCAACCTTAGCACTGCACTCCAACGCACCTCTCGGGGAAAGGCCCAATCGCCCCAAAAGACTAGTTTGATAGGGGAAGGGTGGCTCTCCCTTTTAAGGTGACTTCCTCCTCCCAAGCTAAGCAAGGTGGGATAATGAGGCTCACACGGTCGCCGCCCGACTACAACTGTGCTTCGGCCCATGTTGCGTCTTTGCCAACAGGTAATAGTGGAGGAAGATGTCCTCATCAGGTTGAGTGAGTTCGTGCGGAGCGGTTAGGAAGCTCGAGTGGTGTCGGTGAGGTTTGAAGGAGGGAGTGTGCTGTGAGGGGCGTCAATGGCGGACGGTGGCAGACAGAGGCGTGCGGCGGTGGCGTCTCGCGCGTGCATGGCGGTTGGTTGCGCCTTCTTATAGGCGGACGAAGGACGTCAAGTCTTCGTGCGGAGCAAGCCATGATGTACCGAGGCGGTATGGGCGGCGGCATGGACGGTGGTACGGCAGCGTCAGGATTAGCCACGCGACGGTGGACAGCGCAAAGTGACCGGTGAGCGTGTGGCGTGTGGCGGTTGAGGGTAGGGCGCAAACGTCAGTGCGACGTGTGGGACCCAGCGCGCGCATGTGGGGAGGCCCACTCCTCGGCGTCCGGGCCTAGCAGCAGCATGGACGCGTGGCCTAGCACCGTCGGCACGGCGTCGCGCGCGTGCCAGAAAGCCGGTTCTAGAAACATTTCAGTGTGACCGTGTTTGACCATTCGAAACTCCAATTTTTGCAACTAAAGTGCACCTTGAGGTAATAAGCAAAGTTGGAGATCTCATGACCCTCAACAACAATCACAAAGGCACTTAGGTGTTTTAGTCAACCGTTTGTGCACAAAAGGCATGCCAAAATTGAGATTTTCTCGGCGTTTGAAAAATCAGCTGCTGGCCGTTAACTAGAATTTTCACCCATTTCCTCTCAAAATTTGAAGTGCCGCCAAAAATGAAAATTGTGTCCTATGACAAGATGCACAACTTTTATTTTGGCAGATTTTGACGTGTTCAGGTGAAATTTGGAGAACATGGCAAAAGTTTCAGAGATGACTTATGCGTAATAGGGGTTAAGTAGGGATTTTGACCATGCTTTGACCAAGGGTTGACCATTAGTGCTTATTGGCTAGGTTTTCGAGGTGATGACCCAGGTTGACCAAGGTTTGACCAAAGTCAACATGTTTGACTTGGTTGACTAGGTCATTAGTGTTAATTAACCCTAAATGAAAACTTGGGGTGCCACAATATATTCCGCTTCGGCGGTGGAAAGAGCCACTGAATTTTGCTTCTTAGAAGACCAAGATACAAGAGAACAACAAAGCAATTGACAACCACCGGAAGTGCTTTTTCTATCAACTTTGCATCCGGCATAGTCAGAGTCCGAATAACCAAGCAATTCAAATTGAGCACCCTTTGGATACCAAAGACCAATGTTAGGAGTATATTTCAAATATCTCATGATCCTTTTCACAGCGGTCAAATGACATTCTTTAGGAGAAGCTTGAAATCTAGCACACATGCACACATTAAACATGATATCAGGCCTAGATGCAGTAAGGTAAAGCAAACTACCAATCATAGATCTATAAAGATTAAGATCAACCGGTTTACCTCCCTCATCAAGATCAAGATGCCCATTTGTGGCCATCGGAGTCTTGATGGGTTTTGCATCTTCCATACCAAATTTCTTCAAGATATCCCTCACATATTTAGATTGGCAAACAAATGTGCCTTCCTTCAATTGTTTGATTTGAAGGCTAAGGAAGAAGCTCAATTCACCAATCATTGACATTTCAAATTCCTTGGACATCATTTCACCAAACTCCACACAAAATTCTTCATTAGTTGAGCCAAAGATAATATCAACAACATAAATTTGACAAATAAAGATATCCTTTCCAATTTTCTTAGTGAATAAGGTTGTGTCAACCTTTCCAATTTTGAAACCCTTGGAAATAAGAAAGTCCCTAAGCCTTTCATACCAAGCACGAGGTGCTTGCTTCAAGCCATAAAGAGCCTTAGAGAGCTTGTACACATGATTGGGCTTCTTAGGATCTTCAAAACCAAGAGGTTGCTCAACATATACCGATTCATTGATTTCTCCATTCAAAAAGCACTTTTAACATCCATTTGATATAACTTGATATTGTGATAACATGCATATGCAAGCAAGATTCTAATAGCCTCAAGTCTAGCTACGGGAGCAAAGGTTTCATCAAAATCCAAACCTTCAACTTGAATATAATCTTGAGCAACCAATCTTGATTTGTTCTTCACAACTATACAATCTCCATTTTCCTTGTTCCGGTAGACCCATTTAGTACCAATAACATTATGGTCTTTAGGCCTTTCAACTAATTCCCAAACTTGATTCTGGGTGAAGTTATTCAATTCTTCTTGCATGGAAATCACCCAATCCGGATCATCAAGTGCTTCATCTACACGTTTAGGCTCAAGAAAAGACACAAAAGAATAATGTTGGCAAAATGAAGCAACACGAGATCGAGTTTGAACACCCTTACTAATATCACCCATAATTTGATCATGGGGTGATCTTTGGCAACTTGATTATGAACTCTTGGTTGATCGACCGGTTCTTGAGTGGAAGTAGAAGTAGAAGTAGAAGTAGAAGGTGAAGTGGTAGTGACCAATTGTTCTTCAACTTGATGTAAGTCATTCTTGCTAGAATTATCAATTGGTTGTTCTTGATCACTAGAAGTGGAAGTAGAAGGATTCACTTGTATGGAATTAGATGGATCCTCATCTTCATCTTCCTCTTCTCTAGGTCTCACATCACCAATAGCCATAGTCTTCATAGCTTTGCTCAACTCATCACCTCTCACATCATCCAAATTTTCCTTTTCATCATGAGAGCCCATAGTTTCATCAAATTGCACATCATACACATCTTCAACAAATCCCTTGGACTTGTTGTACACCCTATAAGCCTTTCAATTAGATGAATAACCAAGAAGAAATTTCTCATCACACTTACTTTGGAATTTGGATAAACAAGAGCCTTTCCTTAGTATATAGCATTTGCAACCAAAAACCCAAAAATAAGAAATGTTGGGCTTCCTTCCAATGAGAAGTTCATATGGTGTCTTGTTGAAGAATCTATGACAATATAGCCTATTTGATGCATGGCAAGCAGTGTTGATTGCTTTGGCCCAAAAAGATCCGAAACCTAGTATTCATCCAACATAGATCTTGGCATCTCAATTAAGGTCCTATTTTTCCTCTCAACTACACCATTTTGCTCTAGTGTATAAGTAGTTGAGAATCCATGCTTGATTCCCTTCTCATCACAAAATTCTTCAACATTTGTATTTTTGAATTCACTTCCATTGTCACTTCTCACTTTCTTCAATTTAATCTCAAATTCATTTTCGGCCCTCCTTGCAAAACTCTTGAATATTTCACAAGTATGAGATTTGCCATGAAGAAAGAATGAGGGTGGATCTCCATTGTCCTTCAACTCGGGCGGCACTGTGGCAGGGCCTCGACGTCCTCCTTCCTCGGGGCAACCTCCCTTGACCTCGGCGATGATTTCTCTCTAATGCTTTCTCCCTCGATCGACTCTCTCCTTTGTGGTCGATCTCCGAGGCTTCTCTGTTCATCTTTCGTGAATGGTGGCTTTCACAGGCTTTTAGGGTTCCACGAACTTGACACCGAAGAAAGGAGGTGATGAACCGATGCTGAATGAGGGTGGGCCGGCCGGCCTGGGCCCTCCTCGGCCCGGTTTCGGCCCGTCTTGCACCACGTGTCATCTTTTGCATTTTGTGCTTTTTGCTCCTTCGGATGTGGACTTTGGACGTCGTTATCCCCGCGACCAAGTTAGGGGGTCTTTATGCATGAACTTTTGATCTTTCATCTTGGTCCTCAGGAATACTTCATTGAAGCACATCTGTACTTGCCACCTTTGGAGGCAAGTTTGCACACGGTCGGAGCTCCTTGATTGACTTGCAAAACGTCCTCCGAACTAGGTGCATAAATTCCTGCAAAATCATTATACTCCAGAATGCACATGCAATGGTGAACTTGTTACATCATTAGTATGCCTAGTGGTGGGTTAGTTCCAAAATGAAGTTCAAACCATAATGTAACAAGTGTTTTTGGTTGACGGAAATCGACCGCCAACATCCCCCAACACTTAGATCTTGCTCGTCCTCGAGCAAGTTGCTCACAAGTTGTTCATCCAAGGAGTTGAAACGTGCTTCATCGAATCTTTCCTTACAATTTATTCAATCCTTCATCTTTAATATAAGAAACATGAGACAAAGATCACAATGTAAACATGGACGTTTAGAAATTTACCAATTCAAGACTTACCCCGCAACTCATACCTTTTCACTAGAGATCCTCAACTCCATCCATACTTACTTTCTTCCATTTGAGGGTTTTCACGAGCTTTTAAAAGTAAAATTCCTGCATTAAGTATTAGACAAAGTCCTTCTCCAAGTTCTCACATATCGCTCATTTAAAGTGCTATCCTAGATAATTTCATAAACTCTCACCTCCCACAAGTCTCTCATTGAAAAATTAAGGTGGAGCTATAGGTATGGCTAGTGAAGTTAACACAAGTATTATCAATCTAAGAAAATCCTCTAGTGGTCGTTCACCTTTCGAGCCAATGATCATGAGAATTAAACCATAATGTAAGGGTATCAAGGATGAGAAGATTTAGAATGGTGGACATGTGCAAAGGGAAAAAGAATAATGAATTGAAGGCACTAATGATGTCCTCAATGTCGGATTGCACATGGTTTGGAATATCAAAGATTTGTTCTCAACACTGTCGCATCCTTCTTTGCACTTCTCTTTGATCTTCACTTGACTCATCATCCCACATTATATCTTTCTTGCCTTGCCTTGAATTTTTTTTTCCTTCTATCTTTTTTTTTCTTTTCTTCCCTCTTTTTCTTTTCTTTTCTTGTGCGCGCACACACATATACACACACATATATATTTTTTTTTTCTTTCCTTCACATCTTTATTTTCTTTCCGAAGCCTTTCGCCCGTCTTTTTGACATAAATAACAATCTGAATTTCAAATAAATCCTTGCCTAAAAATGGAACGAATCTTCGAGCATAGGTAGTGTTCAAGGAATAAAATGGAACAAATCCTTGCCTAAAGATGTTTATGGTTTTGGGTATGGAATCCGGCGATGTACGGGGCCTTCATTGTGAAATTCCCGTTACCGAATGTATGACGAGGCTAGCAACAAAAGATATAACATCAAGGACATGACCATTGCTCGAAATTAGATCTCCCAAGAGAGAAAAGTCCTAACTCAATTCATCATGCTAATCAACACTTATGGTGGAGTATATACATAGTGTAGGGTTTGTATAGGATAAACTTGTCTCTCAACTTGGAGAAAGAAATTACTAACCTTCATTGCAAGGGTTTTTTCATAATTTTTAGAAATAAAAACCCTCCAATATTAGTATTACTCAAAGCATAGCCAAAGCGAGGTCCTAGATCAAAGTTGAGCATGGATACTTTCAAAGGTAAACATCCACTAAGCACCACGATAAACAATCATTCACAATGCTCATGCTCAAATAATATGGATAAAAGAAAGAAATAACAAGTAAAAGAAATAAAAGACTTGCATGAGACAAAATGTATAAGACTCTTTTTTTATTTTTATTGACTCAATGCTAATTTAAGACACATCACAAGCTAAAAATTTGAAAACAAGACTCAAACTTGACTAAACTTTATGACTCGACCTATCACCACTTGAGAAAAAATTTAAAAGACCCAGCTCCCCCCCCCACACTTAGATCTTATGACATCCTCATCGTAATTTTACAAGAAGTACAAGAGGGACGAAAACTAGCCACTACGCCTAATGAAACTTCCCACAAGATGAGCACCACTTCTTCTTTAGGCTCCCGTGCATTCTGAAAAGCTTCCTCACGTTTCGATTAAGGAACTTGAAATCATCTTCGACCACGTGCTCAATGTCTTCAATCCTTTGTCGCATGGCCTCCATGGTGTGAAGGCACTCGTTGAGAGAAGTGTAGAGGTCCGTGATGGCATTGCGTCAAGCCGCACAACACATTTGATGCTCTTCGAATGGGTCGTGGTTGCTTCCATCATCTTCATCATCCGGGTTGTTGCCGCCGTCGGGGTTGCCTCCTTCACCTTGCTCGTGGTGGTCTTTGGGCTCCTCTTTAGGAACTTCCTCCCAATAGTAGAGGTCATTGTCGTCCCTTCCACCGGCCGCCCACAAGCTCGGGCTCCGGTCGTCGGAGAAGTCACTATCCCCGTACATATCCACCGGCTCGGAAGTCTTCTCCTTGTAGTTTTTCCTTTTCACCCCCAAAAGCCTCTCCGAGCAGCGTACGCAAGTAGTAGGCTTCTTCTTCTTCTTCTCTTCTCCCCTTGGATTGTGGCTGGCGATTTGCTTCGTCAAGACACGACCTCCGCAATGGATACGCGCGGTCCTCTTCACTTCTTCCTTGGGAGTGGGCACCATCGCACACTGAAGAAGTTCTTCGGTTGCCGACGTCGGAGAGGGGAGGCATGTTTCTTCTTCCATTGCTGCCTTGATCTCCTCCTTCTCCTTGGTGCTGCTCGGGCTCGCCATGGGTGCTTCGAATGCTTTCGTGGAGGTGGAAGATTGCAAATAAGATGCGAATCTCGAGCTCCACCCATGCGTCCTTAAGTAGCCCGAGAAAACTCGGCTGAAACCCTACCCTTCCTAATTTTGTTGTCCCTAAAATGGTCGGGAAAGATAGGAAATAAACCAAGATGTGTCCTAGAGAAAAACAGGCGCGACCCATTGCGAGAAAGTAGTAGGCCACCCCGGCCCATCTTCTGTAGGTCTCTTTGTTTCATGCATACTAGCTTATGTGGTGAAAAGGTCCAGCTAAAAATCGCAAAAAGGACTCGATCAAAATATGAAAAGAAAACAAAAATGTATTTATAAAAAAAGTTACCTTGCTTTACGTCTTAGGCTTGACGCTCGAGCTCGTCCTCCATGGTGTAGATGTCAATGTAGTCGATGGGCACGACATCGGGCTCAAGAAAAACCTTCAATCGCTGTCCATTTACCACATATTGATCTCCTTTTATATCTATAATCGTTACCGCTCCGTTTGGTGAGGCCGACTGGAAGACGTACGATCCATCCCACTTGCTTTTTAATTTGCCTTTCCCGAAGATCTTGAACTTTGAGTTGTAGAGGAGGACCTTGTCGCCTTCTTTGAATTCCTTTCCTCAGAGTCTCTTATAATACCATCGCTTCATTCTTTCCTTGTAGATGCTCATGCTCTCATAAGCTTTAAGCCTCATCTCTTCTAATTCACTTATTTGAACTCTCGGTTTAATCCTCGCGGCATCCAAGTCGAGACTCGTTTCTTTGATCGCCCAATATGCCTTATGCTCTAGTTCCAAAGGCAAATGACAAGATTTACCATAAACGAATTGATATGGTGTCATACCTATTGGTGTCTTGTGTGCCGTCCGGTATGCCCATAGTGCTTCGTTTAACTTCTTTGACCAATCTTTACCTCCATTTTCAACGGTCTTATTGAGAATACTCTTGAGTTGCCTATTTGAAGTTTTCGCTTGACCATTGGTTTGTGGGTGGTAAGCCGTGGCCACTCTATGCTCGATCCCCAACTTGGACAAGCACTTTCTGAAACTATTTCCCATGAAGTGTGTTCCTCCATCACTTATAAAAACTCGCGGGACTCCATAGCGTGGGAATATGACATTCTTGATCATAGATATAAACTCTTCCATTGAAGCTCTTTGATAAGGGATGACCTCTACGCACTTGGATACATAATCAACCATGACTAAAATATGCTCATATCCATTTGAATTTGTGAAAGGCCCCATAAAATCAATTCCCCAAACATCGAATAGATTAATTTGCAAATTGTAATTTAATGGCACAACATTCCTTTGAGATATATTCCCCATTCTTTGACATTCCGGACAAGAAGCAACATACCTTTTTGAATCTTCATGCATCTCTGGCCAATAGAATCCACTAGCCCATACCTTTGCTTGAGTCCTAAAATGTCCATAGTGTCCTCCATATTCACCCGAGTGACACTTCCTTAATATTTCGCCTCTTTCTTCCCTTGGTATGCACCTTTGCAAGACCCCATCCGCTCCAAGCCTAAGGAGGTAGGGTGCATCCCAAAAGTACTTTCGGCTCTTGGTGATCACCCTTCTTTGAGCATTCTTGTCTAAGTGATCGAGCAGCATTCTCCGTATAGCCCGAATGATGTTGGTCATCCAAGTATCTTTGTTGAGGATTTGATAAAGGTGATCATCTCTCATCTTGTCTTCAATGGTTTCTTTATCATCCTCGTGATTCATTCTTGATAAATGGTCGGCCACAACATTTTCCGACCCCTTTTTGTCCCGAATCTCTACGTCGAACTTTTGCAAGAGAAGGATCCACCGAATCAACCTTAGCTTGGCATCTTTTTTAGACAGGAGATACTTGATTGCCGCATGATCGGTGTAGATAATCACTTCAGAATTCACAATGTACGATCTGAATTTTTCAAAGGAAAATATCACCGCAAGCAACTCCTCCATTGTTGCATAATTTAGTTGAGCTCCATTAAGAGTTTTGCTAGCATAATATATAGCATGTACCTTACCTTCTTTTCATTGTCCCAACACGGCTCCAACGGCATAGTCGCTAGCGTCGCACATGATCTCAAAGGGTTGACTCCAATCGGGTGGTTGAATGATAGGTGTGGTTATGAGAGCTCTCTTTAGTGTCCAAAATGCCGCGAAGCACTTCTCATTAAAATTGAATAGCACATCTTTTTGGAGAAGATTAATCAACGACTTGGTAATATTTGAGAAATCTTTGATAAATCTCCTGTAGAATCCTGCATGGCCGAAGAAGCTCCTCAAAGATTTGATATCCGTCGGTGGTGGAAGTTTCTCAACCGTTTCAACCTTAGCTTTGTCTGCCTCAATCCCCCTCTCGGATATCACGTGTCCCAACACTATACTGTGCTTCACCATGAAGTGACATTTCTCCCAATTTAGCACTAAGTCAACCTCCGCACATTTCGTGAGAACCTTGTCCAAGTTTGCGAAACAATCCGCAAAAGTTTTACCATATACGGAGAAGTCATCCATAAGTACCTCGACAATTTCCCCAATGAACTCCGAAAATACCGCCATCATGCATTGTTGAAAAGAGGCTGGAGCATTACATAAACCAAAGGGAATCCTTCTATATGCAAATGTTCCATAAGGGCAAGTGAAAGTTGTCTTATGTTGATCATCCGGGTGAATAGGAATTTGCATGAACCTCGAGTATCCATCAAGAAAGCAAAAATATGCATGATTTGCTAACCTCTCAAGCATCTCGTCGATGAACGGTAGGGGGAAGTGATCCTTCTTCGTTGCGTTGTTCAATTTTTGATAATCAATATACATTCTCCATCCGATCACAGTTCTTTGCGGTATTAATTCATTCTTCTCATTCTTCATCACGGTCAAACCTCCTTTCTTTGGCACACAATGTACGGGGCTCACCCATTCGCTATGCGGCACCGGTTTAATGATTCCGGTGTCCAATAACTTGATAACCTCCTTCTTCACCACCTCTCGCATGGCGTGGGTTAACCTTCTTTGATGGTCCACAACGGCCTTGCATTGATCCTCCATAGGTATGCGGTGAGTGCAAAATGCTGGGCTAAGTCCTTTGAGGTCATTTATTGAATATACCATCACCTTCTTATTCTTTTTCAATAAATTCAGCAACATGTCATTCTCCTCGGGACTCAATTCGTCACTCACAATGACGGGATAGGTCTTGTCCGGCCCCAAAAATTCGTATTTCAACCCTATGGGCAATGGTTTGAGATCTATTTCCGGTACTTGTGGTTCCTCATGTTTAATTTTCCCGATGTCCTCGAATTTATCTTCCTCAAGGCTTCCATCTCGTGGTTATAGTCCCTTAGTTGCTTTCACCAATTCTTCATCTAGCTCATCATTTGATTCATTCTCCATTGCTCTTTGTAGCGGATCCCTAAAAGTTTCAACAAAATGAAGGCTCCCTACCTCTTCGTCATCAAGAGGTAGGGGTGAGGCAATTCTAGAAGCGGGAAGAAAATTATATGTATGATTATCCCCATCAAGATTAATTGTTACTTTACCTTTTCCGGCATCTAGAATGGCATTAACCGACTTGAGAAATGGTCTACCAAGAATTACATGATCATTTTTATCATAGTAGACATCAACAATGAAGAAATCAGTTGGAATGCATTTTTTTAGAAATTAAAACTTCTAGGTTACGGGCAATTCCAAGAGGTTTAACAATCCTACCATCTCCCATGATTAGTTTAATAGAGATTGGAACTAGGTCAATGGTGCGATCATGAATTTCATCAAAAATTTTAGAGGACAAGACACTTACTTGTGCTCCAATATTGCATAACACCTTGCAATCAATGTTGTTAACCTTGCAATCTATACACGACAATGTCTTCTCCTCTTCGTCTGATCCTATGGCATAAATTTCAGCAAGGTGGGCGAATGGTGATGCCTCGGGCTTGATTCCCATAATCCTCTTAGCTTCGGCCACATGGTCCGGATCCACTTCTCCTTCGCTAAAGAGTTTTTGAAGGACCTCCCCGGTTATCTCTAGATTGTATAGATGTCCCACTTGTTTTTTCGGCGGAAAGTCTATCTCCAAAGCTTTTGCCATCCCCTTTTGGTTAGGGAATGGTCTTCTCTTGTTGAAAATTTCTCCAAAATCAATTGGGACCCAATCCATTTGCTCGAACACCCTTAGTGGATTCGCACTTGACAAAGTCCTTTCGCTTGCTTTGCTTGTCTTGGCGTGATCACTATTCGAGGTAGTTCTAGTTTCTTCATGTTTAGCTTCTTCAACTTTTTTCGGGATTGGCTCCTCGCTCTTCTTTTCTGGGGCCGCGTTTCTGAAAATTGCAGCAAGTGTCCTCACACTTGTGTCGCATTCCGGTTTTCCCGAAAGTTGTGTTTCTCAATCTCTTCGCATGGCTGCTGCTTTGCTTATTTTTTTGTAGAAGTTGGCCGGCTTCCGTGAGTGTTTTCTCCATGAGATCCCCTCCTGCACACATTTGAACGTATTCCATGCAACTAGGGGGTAGGGAAAAGAAAAATGTATGCAAAAGTACATCACCAGGAAATCTAAGTCTTCATCCTTGTTCAACTAGCTCATCAAAACGATTCCACGCTTGATCTATCCCTTCTTCTTCTTCTTGCTTAAAAGTAATCACTTGCCTCCTTATATGTTGGATCTTGCTTATAGGGAAGAACTTGGCACAAAAAATTTTCATCAATTGATTCCAATTTCCCTTGACTTCGAAGGACGCAAATGAATACCATTTCTTTGCTTCATCGGCAAGTGAGTAGGGGAAGAGATTCCATTTAAGCCAAGCATCGAGGACTCCCTCTTGTCGTACCGTATTGCATAATGTCGTGAAGTGCTGGATATGTCTATACGGGTTGTCCGTCTCCACCCCTCGGAATGGGTTAGTTGCTGCCATCTTGGTGATTCGAGCCTTGATCTCATACCTCATCGCTCCGAGAATCGAATCTGACTCTTGTACCTTGATGTCCCCACATCGGGGGCTAGCATAATCTCTTAGTGATTTCTTCGGTTCCTCTAAAGGATGTCCGACGAACGCCATCTAGACAACAAAAATCAAAAACAAAACAAGAGTGTTTTTCTGGAACACTAGGGTTAGATGTTAGTAATCAACAAAATTAATGAAAAATTAAATGTAGCAAACTAGCTTGCTCCCCGGCAACAGCGCCAGAAAAAGGGGCTTGTTGACAGTTCAATAACGCGTCATGGTTCACCTCAAGCGCACAGATCGCTTGTAGCCTTTTTCACCTAGGGGAGTCCTAAGGTTCTTGTCAACCCAAGGAGCAAGGGGATTACTAGCGTTTAACCTAATACTAATCTAGTTGATTGAGGTCTATGATATAAGGATTAATGTATAAACTAAAGACAAACTAGTAAAGCAATCTAAATTACGTTAAAAGAGAGATAAGAGGTGCACAAGTATGAAGAACGTATGCCCATGGAGTCTAGGTACTTGAAGATGCAATCACCAAAACATGATAAAGCCTCGATCCAATCTATCTAAGCATGTTGTCAAAGGATTAGCCGTTTCCCTTCCCTCGTACATGTCACTACATGAAGGTAATCGATACTAAGCCTAATGAACACGGTATGTTGACACGATCTACCAGAGCAACCCCGAAAGCATGGTAGCTAGCCTTAAACATTAAGCATCATCAACAAAGGTACGATAGATTATGATCCAAACAAGAATAGGTGACTACACATCAAGTTCCATTACAACTCCATGGACAAACGATAACTTTACCCCATCAAGATGCTAGGCATGTCACTGTTGAACATGGTTGATGCCTCTGATGAAGCTCAATCTTCGTTCTCCTTCAACTCCGGCGGCACCGTGGCAGGGCCTCGACGTCCTCCTTCCTCGTGGCAACCTCCCTTGACCTCGGTGATGATTTATCTCGAATGCTTTCTCCCTCGATCGACTCTCTCATTTGTGGTCGATCTCCGAGGCTTCTCTGTTCATCTGTCACGAATGGCGGCTTCGACAGGCTTTTAGTGTTCCACGGACTTGACACCGAAGAAAGGGGGCGACGAACTGATGCCGAATGGGGGTGGGCCAGCCGGCCTGGGCCGGCCGGCCTGGGCCCTCCTCGGCTTAGTTCTGACCTGTCTTGCACCACGTGTCATCTTTTGCATTTTGGGCTTTTTGCTCCTTCGGATGTGGACTTTGGACGTCGTTATCCCCGCAACCAAGTTAGGAGGTCTTTACGCACGAACTTCCTATCTTTCATCTCAGTTCGCGAGAATACTTCATTGAAGCACATCGGTCCTTGACACCTTTGGAGCCAAGTTTGTACACGGTCGGAGCTCCTTGATTGACTTGCAAAATGTCCTCTAAACTAGGTGCATCTCCCCTCATTAAGTGCATAAATTCCTGCAAAATCATTATACTCCAAAATGCACATGCAACGGTGAACTTGTTACATCATTAGTATGCCTAGTGGCGGGTTATTTCCAAAATGAAGTTCAAACTATAATGTAACTAGTGTTCTTGGTTGAAGGAAATCGACCGCCAACAGACGGTCGGCACAAGGGGTGCTAGGTCATCAGCTTGCCCTGCCCCTTCCACTATTTTTTCTCATTCTTGGGTGTACTGATGAGTCCCTCCATATGTTATATATCTTGAAATCTTGCCAAAAAATCTTCAGAAAATTTGTCGAAAGATCATCCATACTCAATTTGGGTTGTGGTTAAGGAGGTAATCACAAAAAGATGTTTTTGGGTTTAGTGTGGATGCCCAGCGAAGTTTGTGAAATTTCTAGTGTTGAAACTCACAATGCATAGATAAAAATGACTAGCATGAAAAAGATACACAAAGGAATGACCAGCTTCTTAGTCCCATACCACAAAAATCAATCTTAATCCAACTCATCAAGATATAAGTTCACAATCTAAAAGTTTCATCATGAAAGAACATGTATATGTAAACGCTTTGGTAGGTAGAACTTTGCAAGAGAAACACAAATGTAGATAGCA
This sequence comes from Cenchrus fungigraminus, assembly GCA_036936925.1. Classification (NCBI taxonomy): domain Eukaryota; kingdom Viridiplantae; phylum Streptophyta; class Magnoliopsida; order Poales; family Poaceae; genus Cenchrus; species Cenchrus fungigraminus. The sequence goes on along the minus strand of CM072779.1, from coordinate 77,132,361 downwards.
TAAGAATTAATTTTTAATAAAATAATACAAGTTATAAGGTGCGAAACCAAGTTGAGATTGCCTTGGTTTGTATGTGATGAGTGATTGATCGGATGATTTGAGGCTTTGTGTGTAGTGTTGTGTTGTGTCGTGTGTGCATTGTGTTATGTGTGTTTACCATGTTGCCTTAGTGGTGTATTGTCCATGCACTCGTGATGAGTGGTTGACAATGTTGTGTGGACTGACTCTTGACCTAGTATTGCGGGTGCAGGTTGCAGCTTGATTTGCATTGTGCAGGTGACGAACAAGCACGAAAGGTCTATGTCTATGTGACCTCTAGGGAGTAGAGAGACAAGTAGGCTTAGTTCGAGGGCTGGATGCGGAGGGATCAAGTGCAAGCCGCATGGTGGCAAGAAGAGCAAAACAAAGTTGAGTACAAGGAGCTAGTGCAATGGTGGTGGCCAAGTCAAGGAACGAGGTAAGTACGAGTAGACTGTCTGTGCGCCGGAGGTGAAAGGCTTGACAGGCTCGAGGCTTGGCGAGGTGAGGCTGCGCCTTGCATGTGAGGTTTTCGGTGGTTTACCCATAAAACCATCAGGTTCCTCAGTTGCTCCAAAAAGCCGAGCTCGACAGTTTGTTGGTTTGGCCACAAAACCAACACCGAGCTGGGACGACCGTGGCGGCCAAGTCATGAGTGGGATTGGCGTGGCGGTCGCACCTAGTCCGCGAGGTTTGCAGTGGTTTAGCCATAAAACCACTGGGTTCTTTGGTTGATCCTCAAAGCCAACACCAAAGATGTGACGAGACGAGGACGACCATCCCAGGTCGGTCAGACCACCTGGCCAGGGCGATCTGACTGTCCTCGCGTGGGCCGCAGTTCGTTGGGAAGCTTCGAAGCGGAGGACACGTGGCATGATCACAAGGCTTGCGTGGAGGTGAAGTGGGCTTGCGGTCGATGCGCATCCGTCCAATGAAGATAATCATGTGTTGACCAAAACGCCCTGCATGGGCTTGAATTGTAACTCCTAGTGTAGGGGCACTTCAGTCATATGTCCGGAGGGCCTATGTATAGGAGGAGTGGCTGGTTTGGGCAGCCATCTCTTTTGGCTTAGTTGGGTGGGTGTGCTCCTTCTTCTTGGAGAGCTCTTGGTGAGAGGAAGAGAGGAGAGAGTGGCTCTTTGTTTGAGCTTTTTGCCATCCAAGATTTGTGATTCTTGGGAGTGGCTTGAAACTGAATATGGCTACATGATTCATAGTGATTTCTCCTTATTCATCTTGTGCCATATTATTTAATCCCTGTGTTTTTATTTTACGGAGGTATTTTCAGAGCCCTTTTCTTGGGATTTTTTGTGAGGATGATTTGGCGGAGTTTCTTTGCGGGATTTGTAGTGGGGATCACACATGTGGACATAGTGCCTCTTTTCTTGGTGACCTTGCCCCTCCAAACCTATGGAAAGACCTTCGATTTGGTGGTTTTCGGAGTTGCCTGAGTTCTTGAGGCAGAGGCGCAAGATTTGCGATTCCTCATGGCTGAGAGCGTTTTTGATAGAGGCGGAGTGCCCAATCTTTCGGTGAGTGGAGATAACTTCGATTTGGTGGGAGGCGACCCTCATGATCCAACTACGACGAGCAAGACTCGAAGCGCTAATGCAATCGCTGAACCAACTCCTGATGGTTACCAACCTTGCCGGCGCAAGATCAGCCTGATCACGAAGATCAATTTTTGCACGCAATCGAAGAACGAACAAGAATCTGAGGCGAGCAATCTTAATACCACTCGCAGGTGGAGTTCTGAATCACAGAGGACAACACGTATTTGTGCGTGTTCTGGTGTAGCTAAAGCTAGATGTAAAACAAAACTCGAGTTGTAAATGATACAGGACTCTGACTAATAAAGGGAAAAGGGGGTGTAGCCCCTAGGGGAGGTGCGGCCAGCAAAGGGGAGCCGCCCCTAGCGTCGTGGGTGCTGGGGTGCAACCCTAGGCGCCCTCTTGGGCCAGTCCTAGGCGCCCACACACAAGGCCTCCTGTTGGGCCAGCCTTCAGTCTTCTGGGCCTTCATTCTTCAGCATCATGACGAAGTTGAACTCTCTTGCACGGCCCGAGTAATTGGCCCAGAAGGTGGCGCTGAAGAAGGTGCTACCGGCGCTGGAGTAGGAGAAGGTGCTGCTGGTGTAGATGTACTCGTGGTGTCCTCATTATCCTCCCCTTCTTGAACTGAAGTTGTCCTCGACGGCAACTCCTCATCCTCACCCAGATATGGCTTCAAATCTGCAACATTAAAACTAGTGGAAACACCAAACTCCGCAGGCAGGTGAAGGATATAAGCATTATCACTAATCTTGGTTAGCACTTTAAAAGGACCAGCAGCACGAGGCATTAATTTAGAACGGCGCAAAGTAGGAAAATGATCCTTTCTCAAATGCAACCAAACCATATCACCAGGTCCAAAAGTAACATGTTTTCTACCTTTACTACCAGCAACTTGATATTTAGCATTAGCAGCAACAATGTTTTAGTGAGTTTGTTCAAGCAGGTTAACCATTTGTTCAACACGTGCAACAACATCTAAGTGTGGGGCGTCTTCAGCATCAAATGAAAACAAATCAATAGACGCCCGAGGGATGTAACCATACACAATCTGAAAAGGGCACATCTTTCTAGAGGAATGCGTTGCATGATTATAAGCAAACTCAACATGAGGCAAGCAATCCTCCCAACATTTCAAATTTTTATCTAAAACAGCCCTAAGCATAGTGGACAAAGTTCAATTAACCACCTCAATCTGTCCATCAGTCTGAGGGTGACAAGTTGTACTAAATAGCAATTTAGTTCCCAATTTATTTCACAGAGATCTCCAAAAATGACTGAGAAACTTAGCATCACGATCAGAGACTATTGTATTTGGAATACCATGCAAACGAATAATCTCTCTAAAGAACAATTCAGCAACATTGCTAGCATCATTAGTCTTATGACAAGGTATAAAATGAGCCATTTTGGAGAATCGATCAACAACCACAAAAATGCTATCCCTCCCCTTCTTAGTTCTAGGCAATCCCAAAACAAAGTCCATAGAAATATCAAGCCAAGGGGAAGTAGGAACAGGGAAAGGCATATACAAACCATGGTTGTTCAACCGTGACTTAGCTTTCTGACAAGTAGTGCAGCGTGCAACTAGGCGCTCAACATCAGCACGCATCTGGGGCCAAAAGAAGTGGGCAGCCAGCACCTCATGCGTCTTGTATACGCCAAAGTGCCCCATGAGACCGCCTCCATGCGCTTCCTGTAACAGCAAAAGACGAACCGAGCTAGCTGGAATACACAGCTTGTTAGCGCGAAATAGGAACCCGTCCTGTATGTGAAATTTGCCCCATGGTTTGCCATTAATTCAATGGGCAAAAGCATCTTTAAAATCAGCATTGTCTACATATTGATCTTTCACAGTTTGCAAGCCAAAGATTTTAAAATCTAACTGTGACAGCATGGTATAGCGACGAGACAAAGCATCAGCAATAACATTGTCCTTCCCGTTCTTGTGTTTAATTATGTAAGGAAAAGACTCAATGAATTCTGCCCATTTAGCGTGACGACGGTTCAGATTTGTTTGGGTACGAAATATGTTTCAAAGCCTCATGATCAGAATGAATTATGAACTCGCGATGCCAAAGATAGTGCTGCCAAGTATGCAAAGTGCGCGCTAAAGCGTAAAGCTCCTTATCATAAGTACAATATTTCAGACTAGCACCGCTTAATTTCTCACTAAAATAAGCAACTGGTTTTCCTTCTTGTAACAAAACAGCACCTAGTCCAATACCGCTAGCATCGCATTCAAGCTCAAACACTTTATTAAAATCAGGCAATTGCAACAGAGGAGCATGGGTTAACTTATCTTTCAAAGTGCGGAATGCTACCTCCTGCGAATCACTCCAAGCGAATAGCACATCTTTCTTTGTAAGCTCATGTAAAGGCGCTGCAATGGAGCTAAAATCACGAACAAACCTGCGGTAGAAACCTGCAAGTCCAAGAAAGCTCTGAATCTGTGTGACCGTCATCGGTGTAGGCCACTCTTGAATGGCAGCAATCTTGCTGCTATCGACCTCAATGCCCTGTGGAGTAACAAGATAACCAAGAAATGATACACGTTGTGTGCAAAAGATGCATTTATCCATGTTAGCAAATAAGTGGGCAGCACACAACACATCAAAAACAACACTCAAACGTTCCAAATGGTCTGCCATAGATTTGCTGTAAATAAGGATATCATCAAAATAGACAACCACAAACAATCCTATGAAAGGCCGCAGAACTTCATTCATCAATCGCATAAAAGTGTTGGGAGCATTAGTCAATTCAAACGGCATAACCAACCATTCATATAGACCAAATTTCGTTTTAAAAGCCGTTTTCCATTCATCACCCAATTTCATTTGAATCTGATGGTAGCCACTACGCAAATCAATTTTAGTGAAAATAATGGCACCACTAAGCTCATCTAGCATATCATCAAGGCGTGGTATAGGGTGGCGATAACGAATGGTGATGTTATTAATAGCACGACAATCTACACACATACGTCATGACCCATCTTTCTTTGGAACAAGTAACACAGGAACTGAGCAAGGGCTAAGAGACTCACGAATGTAACCCTTATCAAGCAATTCCTACACCTGGCACTAAATTTCCTTCGTCTCATCCGGATTGGTACGGTACGGTGCGCGGTTTGGAAGCTGTGCGCCTGGAATGAGATCGATCTGGTGCTCAATGCCATGAAGTGGTGGAAGACCCGGTGGCAAATCTTTGGGAAACACATCAGCGTACTCCTGCAAAATGTTAGTGACCGCAGGGGGAATATCCAAAGATGTGCATCATCAAGTGAAACGAGCACACTAGAGCATACAAGTGCAAAGCATGGCAAATGAGCGGCGCGTAGATTAGCAAAATCAGCACGTGTAGCAAGTAAAACAAGAGCATTCAACTTGATTTCAGTATTAATAGATGGCGACAGATCAAGTTGGTTAGCAGTTTTAGCAGCTCGAGCAAGATCATCTTTAACAATTTGTTCAGCTGTCATCAGATGTATGATTATTTTCTGACCCTTAAACATGAAAGAATAATGATTTGAACGACCATGATGTAAGCTATCAATATCATATTGCCAAGGTCGACCAAGTAATGAAGAGTATGCTTCCATGGGAACAACATCACAATCGACAAAATGAGAATAGGCACCCATGGAGAAAGGAACACGCACGGAATAGGAGATTTTTATTTTACCACCATCGTTAAGCCATTGAATGTAATATGGGTTCGGATGCTTACGGGTGGGTAACAACAATTTTTCTACTAGCATGGTACTCGCCAGATTGTTGTAGCTGCTGCTGTCGATGATGATGCGAATCGACCGCTCCTGCACAACTCCCTTTGTATGGAACAAAGTGTGTCGCTGATTCTTCTCGGGCGGAGCGACCTGTGCACTAAGAACACAATGTGCAACAAGACTTTCATACCTATCGGAGTCACCTGAGGTGACATGTACCTCGTCCTTAGCTGCATGGTCAGTGCCAAGCAATGCATGTTCAATTTCTTTAGAATCACTAGCAGAAGAGTACTCACCATCGTCACAAATGAGCAAAGTGCGCTTGTTTGGGTAGTCCCAAAACACGTGGCCAAATCCTCTGCAGCGATGACACTGAATGTCCCGTGTACGGCCTGGGGAAGAGGCTGCGCCTGTGGGTGGGGCAGCACCTGCCGGTTTGGCCGTCTTCTCGTGCGGTGTCGTGGTGGACGTGGATGGCGCAGGGGAGACAGGTGCTGGTGTGGATGTCGAGCTTCGTCCTGCAAAAGGGTTAGAATATATCTTCAAGCGTCGTCCCTGCACTTCACGTTCAGCTTTACAAGCATATTCAAATAATTGAGTCATATAATGATATTCCTTATAATCAAGTATGTCCTGGATTTCACGGTTTAAGCCACCACGAAAACATGCCATAGCAGCGTCGTTGGTCTCCAATATCCCACAACGAATCATACCTTTTTGTAACTCTTGGTAATAGTCCTCAATAGATTGAGAACTTTGCTGAAAACGCTGCATCTTATTAAGCAATTCACGAGCATAATACGAAGGCACAAATCGATGACGCATAGCAGTTTTTAATTGATCCCAAGTGGTCGGAATGGCAGTGGGATGTTTAATTTTATACTCACGCCACCAAATTAAAGAAAAATCAGTAAAGTCACTAATAGTAGCTTTAACTTGAGAATTTGCAGCAATATCATGGCATGAAAATTTTTGTTCAACCTCTAACTCCCAATCAAGATATGCAGCAGGATCATATTTGCCATTAAAAGGTGGGATTTTAAATTTAATTTTAGAAAAAGAATCATTACCGGGGCGGCGTGGCACACGGCGAGCACGACCGCGACTGTCACCGGCGTCCTACTCCGAATCACCGCCATAGTCCTTCTGCAAATCATTGATCGTTGTGTGCATGGCATCGAGTCGGGCCACGAGAGCGTCGAGTGTGGTCTTAGTGGCTGTCTGGGTGAGGTCGAGCTGATCGAAACGGTCGGTCGACGTAGTGATCGTTGAGTCCAGACATTCATGTATCATCCGAATGTCCCCGGCTAGTCCTTCAACTTGTGCTCGCAAGTCTTGCAGCGGATCAGCCCCGGCGCCTTCATCTGCCATGGTTAGCGCAAACACAAAAACAAAATGATGACAAAAACAGGGTGCGACAGCTCACAAATGCACTCACACTAGTGATGTTATCAAATACTTATCCGTTCTTACCACGCACACAGGGGCGACCTGCAACCAACCGGTGGAACTCGCGAAAGATTGGAGGAGTGATTGCCTGGAGAAACAAAATCTGCTCATCGTAGAAATATGTGGAGTTCTGGGTAGGCTGCACTCAAGTCAAGGATTAGCACACTCAAACAATAATGCAAAGTTGAATTATAGTGCTAAACACGAAACAAAAGCTGCTGGCAACAAGTGAAAACCTGAAAAGATAGCAAGGAAGGTGGATAGGGTGCGGCAAATTGCTGATTTTTTTTGCTTCTATTTTTTTTTCAGGAGTCCTCAAAACTGATAATATGAACACAGAGGATCTCAAACAGCAAGTTGCGACACACACTTTTTCCGAAAGTATAGGGGTATTTCGGTAAAAAAAAGATCGCGACTCGCGGCACGGTGTGCCCTAGGGATCGCGACTCGCGAGCCACGTTAAGGGCAAGGCAGCAGGGGGAGGCCGGTGTACGGTGGGTTTCCACCGAACCGAAGCTTTCTCCTGGTTGGACTTCTGTTGTTTTTTTTTTGTTTCTTTTTTGTTTCTTTTTTCTTTCCTTTTTTTTCTTTTTCTTTTTTTTAACATTCCAACCAGGGAGAGGCGATCACGGGGGAAGCGCGTGGCTAGGGTTTTCGCGCGGCGGCATCAGGAAGGTGGTGATGGCGGCTAGGGTTAGAGAGAAAAGGAAAACAAAAGGTAGAACACAAAGTAACCAGCAACAATTGAACGAGTAAGCACACAAATTCAACAAAGACACTTATTGAAAGAATGTGCAAGGCTAAACGGTTGCTGGGACAAGGCTCTAACCTAAAAGTAAATTTTTGTTTGGTTTTTTTTGGACTATAGGAAATAAAAACACTAGATAAACTCACCGATCAACCTGGAAAACTGATACCACTTGATACAGGCGGAGTGCCTGATCTTTCGGTGAGTGGAGATAACTTCAATTTGGTGGGAGGCGACCCTCACGATCCAACTACGACGAGCGAGACTCGAAGCGTTTGGGCACCGAAGGTGAAAGGCTTGACAGGCTCGAGGCTTGGCGAGGTGAGGCTACGCCTTGCATGTGGGGTTTTTGGTGGTTTACCCATAAAACCACCCGGTTCCTCGGTTGCTCCAAAAAGCTGAGCTCGACAGTTAGTTGGTTTGGCACAAAACCAACATTGAGCTGGGACGACCATGGCGGCCAAGTCATGAGTGGGATTGGCGTGGCGGTCGCGCCTAGTCCGCGAGGTTTGCAGTGGTTTAGCCATAGAACCACTGGGTTCTTTGGATGATCCTCAAAGCCAACACCGAAGATGTGATGAGATGAGGACGACCATCCCAGGTCGGTTAGACCACCTGGCCAGGGCGGTCTGACCGTCCCCGCATGGGCCGCAGTTCATCGGGAAGCTTCGAAGCGGAGGACACACGGCATGATCACAAGGCTTGCGTGGAGGTGAAGCGGGCTTGCGGTCGATGCACATCCGTCCGATGAAGATAATCATGTGTTGACCAAAACGCCCTTGCATGGGCCTGAATTGTAACTCCTAGTGTAGGGGCACTTCAGTCATATGTCCGGAGGGCCTATGTATAGGAGGAGTGGCTGGTTTGGGCAGCCATCTCTTTTGGCTTAGTTGGGTGGTTGTGCTCCTTCTTCTTGGAGAGCTTTTGGTGAGAGGCTCTTTGTTTGAGCTTTTAGCCATCCAAGATTTGTGATTCTTGGGAGTGGCTTGAAATCGAATATGGCTACATAATTCATAGTGATTTCTCCTTATTCATCTTGTGCCATATTATTTATTCCCTGTGTTTTTCTTTTGCGGAGGTATTTTCAGAGCCCTTTTCTTGGGATTTTTGCGAGGATGATTTGGAGGAGTTTCTTTGCGGGATTTGTAGTGGGAATCACACATGAGGACATAGTGCCTCTTTTCTTGGTGATCTTGCCCCTCCAAACCCATGGAAAGTCCTTCGATTTGGTGGTTTTCGGAGTTGCCCAAGTTCTTGAGGTAGAGGCGCAAGATTTGCGATTGCTCATGACTGAGAGTGTTTTTGATAGAGGCGGAGTGCCCGATCTTTTGGTGAGTGGAGATAACTTCGATTTGGTGGGAGGCGACCCTCACGATCCGACTACGACGAGCGAGACTCGAAGCGCCAATGCAATCGCTGAACCAACTCCCGATGGTTACCAACCTTGCCGGCGCAAGATCAGCCTGATGACGAAGATCAATTCCTGCACGCAATTGAAGAACGAACAGGAATCTGAGGCGAGCAATCTTAATATCACTCGAAGGTGGAGTTCTGAATCACAGAGGACAACACGTATTTGTGCGTGTTCTAGTGTAGCTAAAGGTAGATGTAAAACAAAACTCGAGTTGTAAATGATACAAGACTCTGACTAATAAAGGGAAAGGGGGTGCAGCCCCTAGGGGAGGTTCGGCCAGCAAAGGGGCGCCACCCCTAGCATCGTGGGTGCAGGGGTGCAACCCTAGGCGCCCTCTTGGGCCAGTCCTAGGCGCCCACACACAAGGCCTCCTATTGGGCCAGGCTTCAGTCTTTTGGGCCTTCATTCTTCAGCATCATGACGAAGTTGAACTCTCTTGCACGGGCCCGAGTAATTGGCCCAGAAGGTGGCGCTGAAGATGGTGCTGTCGGCGCTGGAGTAGGAGAAGGTGTTGCTAGTGTAGATGTACTCGTGGTGTCCTCATCAGTTTTGGCAGATATCCTTTAAGGTAGAGGTTGTCCAGGAGGTAACCATGATGAGGACATCACTAGCTCAGATATGACCATGATAATGGCTTGTAAACAAAAGTTGAATCAATCCTATATAATGATTATTGTAGCTACATTCGATGAATTGATGATGCGCCATGATGTGTGTTCATTCTCATTTTCAGAAATACATAGCTGGACCAACAAGAGTGTTAAACACACATGGAAGGCATGGCCGATCAAAGAAGTTGATTAGGGACCAAGTCTAAGTGTCCCCCACGTCCTCCACCAGGCCACCACGTCACTTTTGGCTCAAAGATGGAAAGAGATCAAGGCCCACACGTTTTGGGCACTGCATTCAGACTGCATGACTGGGCTAACTTGCAACAAAGCCATGACCTCATACAGTCTCGATTTGGGACGTGCTTTATATGTTTGGAAAGGAAATTTCATAGAGCTTCCAATGGTACTGGTGATGAGGACATGACACCCATGCATACGGACATGATTGGTGTATGGAATGGAGTACAAGAAGTCCAGCAAGGGTGTCCAAGTCGAAGAGGAGGCACGAGGCTAATCCGGTTCGACTCCCCAAGGTGGAGGCCCAAAGCAATTCAAGTTCGAGCCTAGTTCGGAGTCCAGGACCAGTGCGCACTAAAAACGACGCCCAGGTCGCATACAAAGTTCGTTTTGGACGTTCTTTATATGGCTGGAAGCAGAATTTCATAAAGCTTCCAATGGCTCCAGTTTCAAGCCCAAATTCGTCCCGAGTAAACAGGAATCGTCGAAAGAAGTTGACGTCCAGAATCTACCAAGTTGCTGCGTCGCCAGTTTGTTGGGCCTTAAGCCCAAGTTGAGGGCGCCCCATCCTAGGTCGCCCCCAACCATAGGACGCCCCTCCTCATATACTCAGTAGCCACCACATTTAGAACTGGAGTTTTGTTTTACATCTAGCTTTAGCTACACCAGACCACGCACAAATACGTGCTGTCCTCTGTGATTCAGAACTCCACCTTCGAGTGATAATTAAGATTGCTCACCTCAGATTCTTATTCGTTCTTCGATTGCGTACAGGAATAGATCTTTGTGATCAGGTTGATCTTGTGCCAGCAAGGTTGGTAACCATCGGGAGTTGGTTCAGTGATTGTATTGGCGCTTCGAGTCTCGCTCGTCGTAGTTGGATCGTGAGGGTCGCCTCCCACCAAATCAAAGTTATCTCCACTCACCGAAAGATCAGGCACTCCGCCTCTATCAAGTGATATCAGTTTTCCAGGTTGATCTGTGAGTTTATCCAGTGTTTTTATTTCCTACAGTCCACAAAAACCAAACAAAAATTTGTTTTTAGGTTAGATCCTTGTCCCAGCAACCCTTTCAGCCTTGCACCTTCATTTAATAACTTGCTTTGTTGAGTTTGCGTGCTTTGTTTGTTCAATCATTGCTGGTTACTTGTGTTTTATCTTTTTGTTTCTTGTTCTTCTCATCTAAACCCTAGTCGCTGTTGTTTCGCTCCACTGCTCGCCACACCATCACCTCGCAAAACACCGCCACCCCCCTCGGGCCTCGCGCACCCTCGCACGAAAACAGCCGCGATCCGGACTGCGTGGCGGCCCCCCTTATCGCTTCCCCCTTCCTTTCGTGTGTGGAAAGAAATCAAAAAAAGTAAAAAACGGAAGGGACGGGGCAGTCCACGCGCATCCCACGCGCGTCGCTTCCACGCCTATCCTCCTCGCGCGGGACTCCACCCCCCTCGCGCCACATCACGCGTGCAAACCCCCCGGTCGCGACCGTGGTAGCGTCGCGTCGTGTCCTTTTTTTCCACCACCCGCGATCGCCCCCTCCCCTGTGTGTTGGAAAGTTTCCAAACAAAAAAAAGAAAGAAAGGAATCAAAAAAAAGGAAAGAAGCAAAAAAAAACAGGGAGAAGGAAGGAATCCGGTTCGGTCGGTGGAAGCCTCCCTCCGAGCCTCACGCACGCCGCTACCCTCCTTGCATCGCGACCCCTAGGGCAACGCCTCCTCCCCTCACACGAACTCCGCGTCCTCCCTGGCTCACCCCCCCTTTGGGCAACACTGAGCCCCCCTCCTTTTTCCCCCACGCACACTGTCGTTTGTGTTTCTCTTCCTCGTGTTCCATTTTCGCACTTGTCCAGCAGCATTTGTTTCGTTTTAGCACTATAATTCAACTTTGCATCTATTGTTTGATTGTGCTAATCCTTGCTTTGAGTGCAGCCTACCCAGAACTCCACATATTTCTACGACAAGCAGGTTTTGGTTCTCCAGGCAATCACTCCTCAAATCTTTCACTGGTTCCACCGGTTGGTTGCAGGTCACCCCTGTGTGCATGGTAAGAACGTATAAGAATTTGATAACAGCACTAGTTTGAGCGCCTTGTGAGCCGTTACACCCCTGTTTTGTCGTCACTTTTTTTTGTGTTTGCGCTACCCATGGCAGGCGACGACAAGAGGGATGACCAGCTATAGGACATGCGGACACGAGTGGTGGACTTGCCGCTGACATTCAAACGATACATGCATGGCTGGATTCGATGACTACTTCATCGACGGAGCGGTTCGATATGCTCGACCTCGTACAGACAGCTGCTAAGACCACACTCGACACCGTCGTGGCACGACTCGATGCTTTGCACACAACGCTCACAGAGTTGCAGAAGAACCATACCCACCGGCGTCTACATGTGGACTACATTATCATCCACACCTAGACAACATTCCCTAGCTCCATCCACGTCCACACTAGGGCCTAAGTAGGGGTCATTCCACCACCACCCGCCTCGCGGGTCCACGTCTCGGGACAAAAGCATATGCATAAAAATGTGGTATAAATACCACCGCGTCACCCTGACGCCAAAACATACCCGATGACCCGTACCGGCCAAACCTGGGACTATGCGAAGGTCCTGCTCAAGCGCATCTATTGCCCACCATGCCCCCTTGGGATGGTTTACTAGGTTCAGTAGCGGGGTTTGATCCAAGGCTGCACATAAATAGGCATTCCCGACAGGCTATGCCTTTTTGGCTACGTATGGTCGTACTAAGTCCCTGGAAAGACTTTTCCGTGAACCGATCCTTATACGACCGGAGTAAGCATGGACAGGATCCTCCATGGAGGCTGCCCCCATACTCCCATGTCTGTCCTTAAGGAGTCTAACTCACTTTAGTAGGTTCATTTTATTATTCCCACTTGTTACCTCTATCTCTCCCTATCTTCATAGTTCCTTTCCATGAGTAATTGTGAAAAGTAAATCTAGGATTGATGCTCAGTCATCAACATGGTCGAGATCAGGATCAACCCGTCCTTACAGCAAATGCAAGTGATTTATTATCTTGGTTTATTTTAGTATAAAATAGTGCATAAAAGTATGACCAAGGAGGGGGTGCTGGAACTTGCCTCTTATACTTGCTTTCCTAGTTGACCAAGTCTTGTCTTCTGGATCCTTGGGGACTTGGTCGGCTAGCTTGTCTTACGGACATCCTGAGCTCTGACTTCATGTCATGTCCTTCTCGATCCTTGTCTTCGGGAGAGAGCTCAGGCGTCTACCGAGTATAATAACGCATAAAATAATAATCAATAAAGCGTTCCTTGGAGGGGCTAAAATGAAAAAGGGTTTTACGAAGGTCAACTATGAAAACAAATGGTACCATTAGGCTTAGAATAATTCCTAATATGTTTAGGAATTTTCTTGGAATTCTTGGAGGTGCCTAAGTGCTCTAAGTGAAGATTGGTGTGCATTTGTGTTGTGTACCTAGCAATTTTCTAAAGGCTGACGCAGGGGGTGGGACGCACCGGTGCACTGCGCTGTGCACCGCTCCTGTAGACGCGGTGGACCGGTGTGTGGTGAGGGGGTGGTCTACGTAAACCGGGTGCATGCGAAGTGGGGAGGGGAGAGTGGACGGCAGGACCGACGTCGTTCCACCCGGGCCCGCGTGTCGGTGACGGGGGTGTGACGGTTGGGCGACGGCACGCGACGGCGTCGAGTGGCACCACCAAAGATCAATGCTGCGTGCGGCGGCAGAGCAGGGGAGCTCGCCGGAGAGCTCACCGTCGGCGGCTATGGTCGGTTTCCGGGGACGGGGAGTGGTCCTAAAGGCTCGGAGGGTCACGGTGGAGCTACTGGTGGTGATGTGGCGGCAGGGGAGGGACTGACGGCGGTGTGTGAGTTCGCGGGAGTGGCGGTGGTGGTGCGGCCGAAAGGGTATATGGTGCTAGGGGTTTTCCTAGGCGAAAGAAGGGTGTGTGTGCCTAGTGAGGACGGCGAGGTGGCCGGGGAGGCATGCTGTTGCCGGAGCATCACCGGAGGCTCACTGGCGCGGCGGCGGCACCCTGGCTATGCGGCGGCGAGGTCATGATGGGGAAGAGAGGAAAGAGAGATGCGGGCAGCACAACGGCTCACCTAGGGGGAATTTCGGGCGGCGACGCCGTGGATTCCGGCAGCGTGACGGCCGGAATTGGGATTCACCGTGGCGGCGGGCAGCGGAGGGGATGAGCGGCGGCGAGGGATCTCCTAGGGGATACGACGGAGTAGAGCTTCACTCGAGGTGGTGGCCAAGAGCTCACTGGAGGCTTCTTGGCCTCAGCTAAGCTTACTCCGGCGAGGTGGGGTGGCGGCGCTCCGGCGGAGCATGGGAGAGCTCGGCTTGCGCCGACGGTGGTGAGTGAGGTGCTGTGAAGGCCTTGGGGTCTCATTTATAGGCTGGAGCGGCTGTGGATCGCGAGCTCGAGCCCTTGGATAAGCTTGGGGTTTTGGGAGCTCGCCAGGGATAGGCCTTAGCTGACCGGCCATTAATGGCCACGGTGGGCGGCGACATAGGTGGGTAGGGTCGGGGGAAGCTCTACGGATGGGGATAAGGGGCGGAGTAGGTGCTCTAGGGGTCATGGGTTGCGGCACGCGTGCTAGGCGGCGGGGAGGTGTTGTACGGAGGGAGATCAAGGAGGGAATGCCATTACGGCAGCGTGCGGCGGCGGCGCTTGGCTTCGGCCATGGCGTGGTTGCGGAGCGGCGGTTGCGAGTCGATAAGAAGCAGGAGCAGGCGGAGATGGTGGAGGAGTGTTGGGCAATCCTGGGGCACGCGTGGCTGGGGTGAGGGGAAGGCCATGGAGGCGTGGCCGGGCGGGCGTGTCAGCGGCGGCGTTCCGGGCGCAGCGTCAAAAGTTGCGGCGCGGTTGGGGAGGTGTGTCAGCTTTTTGGTCGCGGGGAGGGGAGGAAGGAGCGGTAGTTGAGTGGGCGCGCGCGCGTACGGAGGAGAGGAGCAGGTGGAGGAGGGAGCGTAGGGCGGCGAGTAGCGGCGCGCGGTGACATAGGCGAAGGGGGAAGGTGACGCGAGGTAGGAGACGACGGTGGTGGGCCGAGTTGGGCCGGGTGAGCCGCTGGGCTGGCGCGGTGGATTGGGCTGCGAGGGAAAGAGAGAGCAGGCCAGTGCAATGGAAGAAGTCTAGATGACTTCAGCAGACTTGAGGTTTTGGGATGTTTTTCTAAGGTTTTAAAGATGAATTTGAAATAGATTTCAAATTCAAATTTTAAACAAAAACCTTAGGAGTTAAATCTAGAGTTTTGAAAGGTCAAATTTGACATGAAATTTCAAATTTATTTTCAAACCACACATCCTTAGTGGTTTATTCTAGGGTTTGAAAAAGTAAATTTGGAAATAAATTTCCAATTTATTTTCCACCCAAAGTCCTTAGGTGAAGAAAAGGAAGGTTTGACTATAGTTTGAAAGGTGAATTTGAAAAGTGTTTTCAAATTCGAATTTCAACGAAAATCCTTAGAAGATCATTTGGCAATCAAATGCAACACAATGTATTTTAAATGCAAATTATTTATACAAAACTTTAGAATAATCTAGAGAAAATAAAATTAGCCTATAATTAAAGAAAAAAATTAATAAGTTCGTGTTTTTAAAATGTCATAAAAACTGGGATGTGACAGCAGGGTCCCACAAAGAGAGGAAAATAAAAAGGAAAACAACGTCAATAATCTAACATTGCAAGGGTTCGAACTAGAGACCTACAGGAACAAGACTGCGCTGTTTATCACTGCGCCACTTCCTGGTTGTGTCAATTTTACGGGAAACATTGTCCTTATGCTGATAATTTCAACAAAATTCTTTATAGTGACCAAGTCCCACATGTAAGTTTCAAGTGGATCTTTAATATAATTACCTATCGAATGGCTGGTGAGATGCTTCACTACCTTTGCAATGACTTTCGACTTCCACTACGCAGATCTGCAATGACTCGTGGTAGGAATGGCGGATCCTAGCGGCGACGGGAAGATGGTTGCGCCACCACCTGCTGATGTGGACACCGCTGCAATTGATACAACCACACCTATGGGACAACAAGCTTACACTAGTAAAGACCGAGCTTACAAGATTAATCCTTAGGTAAATTCATTCCTAGCTGTCCATACATGTTATTCTCAGAATTGGGAGCTACTAAAGCCTTGTCATAATTGTCTTATTCTCAAGAACTTGGGACATGCGCAGAGGAAGAGGAGGAAAAGCCCCAACAAGCTAAAATGTGGTGGATCACCATGTTTGGGATGGAGTGGACTTGCCTGCATGAGCACCTTGGACCACCCTAATCAAAACAAGGTGGATCACCCCATTTGGAGGCCCTCGGACCTGTACAAAGTGGCCGATTGAGAAGGCCATAACTCTTCACTCCGGAAGGCGATTGAGGCACTTGAGTACTTGTTGAAAAGCTCTCGAAGTGTGTTTTCCGATGGTTCAAACCTAACATATAGATTCGACCGGAGTTGGGAGAAATAGACCAAGGAACGTTTGGATCTCAAGGTTGAACACAACTTCATAACAGGACCATTTTGGGCCTTGCATTCAGCCCAACCCATTGGGAGGGCGTCCTAGGGTTAGAAGAACTCCTCCAGGAACTCCTGATTGCATCCGTTCTATAAATAGGAGTAGCAGCTACACCTTGGAGACTCATGTTTTGTTTGGATGAAAATTTAGCTCTTGCTACTTCCTAGTAACTCGTGTGTGTCGACTAGACCATCCGACTACTTGTATCCAGAACCTCAAATTTGTGTGATTTAGATTCACCTCTTGGGCAAGGTCTGTGTGCTGTTTGCTTGTCCTCTTGTTGTTGCTTGTTCTTCGATTTGCTTACAGGTTCAAGGTTGTTCTTGGCATGACAAGAACAACAATAAATCGGAGCCGGTGTAACTGTCGCTAAGGCGTAGCGCCCCTTTGGTTGTTGTAGTCGGGCAGCAAGACGTCCAATCCTCCCAAAATCGAGTTATCCCCACTCACCAAAAGATGAGGACCAACCCTAGTCATATCATGGTAATCAGAGCAAGGTTCTTTGGTGAGTGATTTACCCATCCTTTACTTTACCTACAGTCCAAAAACCAAAAAATAGGATAGATATGAAATTCACTAAACAAGCTTTGAGCCTTGCTGTTCCATCTAGTTCTTTGTTTGTTGAGTTTGTGGTTGCATTGATGTGTAGAATTTCTGGTCTAAGTGTTTAAGCCTTTAGAGTTTCGAGTTCTGCCACATTTTTGTCACCACAAGTTCTACAATCACCAAATTCAATCCGCTGCCATTTTCCCATCACTAATCTGTTTCTATTTCGGGAAGAGAAGTACCTTATCTCTCTTGTTAGTGCTCGGATTCAAGTGGTTTAATACAATCTGGAAAGCTTACTTTGTGTTCTTTCCAACAGATCTGACCTCACCCAAAAATTTGTTTTGAGCACTTTGCAATCATCCAAGAGATTTCCGTCAATCTGTTGTGTGATCAAACAAATCTGAGTATAGAGGGGTTGGGTGAAGTAATTGTTTTGTTTGGTTTGTCTAGATACCAAACATAAATTTTTGGCCCGTGCAAAAAAAAGGAGAAAGAGAAGGAAAAAAAGAAAAAGAAAAAAGAAAAAAAGGAGAGAAAGAAAGAAAGAAAAGGCTGATTTTGTCATCTCTTTGTGTCTAGTTTGTCTCTTGTGTGACTACATTTGTGCTCAGGCTCGCGTCTCTAGTACGGATTAACCTAGGACCAGCACTTTACCGCCTTTGCACACTTATTCGACTTGTTTTGACTAACATGGTTCAAGCTGTCTCTTGATTTGTCTTGCAGCCATCTATAGCGCCACAAATTATCTACTACATCACAGGGTTGCGCTTGTGTCACCATTTGTTATTGTTCTTGCCGGCTGCCAACACCTTCTGCAAGTGTGGTAAGAACATGTAAGAACTTGGTTGCACAAGTTGAGTGAAAATGTAGTGTGCCACCAGATTCTTCCTTTACTTGATAGGCCACATCTTGTGTCTATTTTTTGTTGTCTCCTAACCATGACATGCATGAGCAAGCAATGGAGAGCTAGCAGCCATCCCCATGGATGTCGACAAGCTGAAGAACAAATGGGAACATTTGCACTTGAGGTACATGATGATGTTCTAACTGAAATCTGCAATGGTCTACCTTCTTTTCAGGGAAATTTTGACCCTCAAGCATACATTGTGTAACGCCCGTGTTTTAATCCCCAATAAAATCACCAGTTAAATCACTCGCTAAAAATGTTCTTAAAATCTTTTTCGTCGTCTGAGCTCAATTCTTGTTATCCATAATTCATCCCAAACCTAATCTCTTCTTAATTCCTTTGTCTTTCCAAATAAATGTCAACAATTCCTCTTTAACCCTTGTTTCTCCCTGAGCTAATACCATCAACCTGCTAACACAATTCTTTCACGTGTGCACTCCTGCACACACTTGCCGCATCTCTCATCTTCTAGCTTGAGCACGCCTGCATGAATTAAGCATGCATACACCAGTACACGTATAAAAGCAAGCTACACAGCAGCAGCAGTCCGACACGGCATGCAAAGCTCACACGCCGGGACCTCCTTGCCGCCACATCGCTCGAGCACTAGCCAGCAGGAAGAGCACGCCGAGCTATCGCACGCGCCGCTGTCCAGCACAAAGCCAACGACCACGGCGAGCTGCCGCGCCGGCCCGCGAGGTGACCTTGCACTGCCACCCGGCACCGTGCCGTGCCGCCCCCCACGCTGCGGCCCCCACACAACTGCATCCCCGCGCCTCTGCCCGCGCACGCTGGCCTGCTCCTCTTCGCCGCACGCCGCGCCGGGCCCGGCTCGCACACGCTCACGCCGCGCTGCCGTGCCGCACGACGCCGTCCCCGCCACAAATCCCGCTGCCGCTGCCGCTGTTCGCCCGCTCCGCACGCCAAGCCGCCGCTGCTCGTCGCGTCGCATCGCACAGCACCGCCACAGCGCCGCAGTTGACCTCGCCACTGCGAAACCCGGCCCAGCCAGGGCCCCACCGGCCGAACTGCCATTGCCGGACCGCACGCAGCTCACGTGCGCGACCCCGGCCAACAACCGCCTTTGCACGCCTATATATAGCCTCCGCCGCTGTCCGCCCTGCCGCACATCTCCCAGGCCGCCTTCCCCTCACCTCCCGAGCTCCCCATCGCCGCCGCTCCAAGCCGCCTCTGTCTCAGACCGCCGCCGCCATCGATCCGCATCCACGAACCACCCAGCCCTAGGTGAGGACGGGAATCGGTCGCCCTCGACCTCCTCTCTCCGTTCCCCCACTTCCCGGCCGCCGCCGTGCCCGGGAGGGCCGCCGCCCGCTGCCGGCAGACCGCCCCTGTCCGCCCCTCCCTTGTTCTGAGTCAAGGGGAGGAAGAAGATGGACGTTTGTCCATAACCCCCTCCCTCTTTTCCTTTTCCAACTGAGACCCTTCCCCCCTCTTAAGTTCTTTTCACCAAAGAGCCCCTGCAATTCTTAAGTTCTTTACAGACAGATCCTTCTTCCTATTAAACTACCCCCTAAACATATATAAACCATCATTCTATACACCACCTTATACCCGAATTAATTCCAAACTTCCGCCACACTTTTCCCGGATTCATTTCCACCCAATCATCTACTAATTCCCTATAAATAATATTTATCCTTTCTTTTTCTATTTATTCTCTTCTCGAGCTCAGCTGGTAAATCATTGTTCTTGTGTTGATTGTGTGCTTACTTGTGTGTGCACCGTAGCTGACGAAGTGAACGAGGAGGAACCCCAGGAGGAGTTCGGAGCCGCATACTGTGCCCAGGAGCCCGAGATCCCGAACTGTGAGCAGGAACTCCCGAAGGACTTCGAAGACGGCAAGTTCAATCTCATCCTTTGATGCATGATTTAATCCCAGTTTTATAAACACAACTCCTGTTTTGTTTTATAAATTGCATAAAACCTGGCAGGATAGCCACCCTTGATTGCTATGATTGTTCCATGTTTGGCCAAAATGATTTCTTTAAAACTGTGTGAGTACTTTAAAAATGGGAACTGGGTACTTTGGAAAAAGAGAAAAAGAGTTGTGTGGACGAGATGGATGAGTGTGTGTCAGGAGTATGGGTGAGCTCGTACCTTTGTGGTTGAGCGTGTTTGGAGATGTCCATCTTGTCGTTAAGGACCGGGTTGCGTGACATCTCACCTGGCCCAGCTTTCGTACAACCACTCGACCGTTGTATATGGCAACGGCTTAGCATAAATCCCACTAGTCAATCTGCTAGCCATCGGGAGTGCGGGTGAGCAGCGGAGGAACAAGGAGTAAGGATACAATCTGTGTGAGTTATGCCCTGGTTATGTGAGATAACCCCTTGGTTGCTTCCTTGGTGGCTAGTAGGGTTAGCTAAGGTGGGTAATGGCTTTGATAGGATCCGCGCCGACACCAAGGTGTTCGTGTGGCGGTACCCTACTT
The DNA here is from genome assembly GCA_036936925.1 of Cenchrus fungigraminus. NCBI lineage: Eukaryota > Viridiplantae > Streptophyta > Magnoliopsida > Poales > Poaceae > Cenchrus > Cenchrus fungigraminus. The sequence continues at coordinate 77,112,162 of CM072779.1, read as the reverse complement.
GTGGGTAAAGTGTACAACCTCTGCAGAGTATAAAACCTATTCGAATAGCCGAGTCCACGGTATTGGACGAGTCATGGTGTGGTCACAAAACTAGTGTTTGGGTTTGGCTTTGTTTTCATGGCGTGAGTGATTTTGGAAACAGAGTACGGCTGTGTGCCTGGGCTACTGCGGACGGGGAGTCCGGTAGTCCTCAACTGGTTTTCCTTTGAGCAACTGAGTTACTTTGATTGCGAAAATGTTTTGCAAAAACCTTTTCAAAAACAAACCCCTGCATGAGTAAAAGTTGGTTTTTCATAAAATTCTGATCCATGTTATTCCTTGTGCATGTTCTGATATATAGCCCCTCCGTGGGTGGGGTTGGACTTGTTGAGTACGTATGTACTCACCCTTGCTTGATTAATTGTTTTTACAGAGGAGGATCCCGACTTTGTCCCCGAGGACGTTGAGTAGGTGGTCGTCCTGCACCCAACCCGTGCCTGTAGATTCAGGGTCTCCACAGGAAGCTTCCATGTCACAAGACTCTGATCCTATCTAAGATGATGTCGGTGTTACAGTTTGGATAGTAGTCCTAATGTTAGTCCTTGTGGCAGTGGTGCTTCCATGCCCACAACCTCGACGGTTTGTACGGTAATGAACCGTCTGTTGTAATAAATGTGCTACCAGCCTCCTAGGACTGGTAATTGTGTCATATTTAGTCCCCTCTGACGAGGAGACGCTTCACATTGATTGGGAGCTAAAAGTAGACGCAGAATTTAATAAATATGAATTGTCTGAACATCAAATGGGTTTTGCTTCCTCAAATTCTTTGACTAAATATGCTTTGGTTGAATGGAAACATCTTTGTAGGCATAACAAAGTCCCTCAATCTTGGCAGGATTTCAAAATTCATTTTCGAGATGCATATATTCCTGCATATTATGTTGATCATTTGCTTAATAAGCTGGAGAAACTAAAGCAAGGTAGTAGGACTGTGAAACAATACTACCATGATTTTAAAATTTGTATTCAGTTTGGTGGCTTGGACGAATGCACAAATGATGTTATGAGTAGGTTCATGAGAGGACTTAATTCTGAAATTCGAACCTTGCTTATTAGCAGATCGTATACCCATATTAGTCACTTGTTTTGGCTTGCTCTCACCGCTGAAAAGGAAATTTTATTGATTACTTGCAAGAATGATATGATCTGTGATGATTCACATTTGTCCACTTTACATGCTAACCAAGGGCAGCAAATAGTGGAACCTGCTACTGATTTTCCTTTATCGCAAGGTGATTTGTTGGCTGAACCTTGTGATAGAGAAGAGTTATGTGATACTCCCTCTCTCATTTCATCACCACAACTAGAGATAGAGCACTCTTTTGTTCCCCTTTGGATGCCTAATATATTGCAGGAAGATGGGAACATGTCTGCGGAGGGTGCTGAGCTACTTGAGGAATGATGCAAACTATAGAAGTTGGCAGCGGAATATTGTGCCACACCTACAATGATGGATAAGAGAAAAGAAGGTAATGCTGTTAACACAACTGCTCGATTTAAGTTTGCACATGCTGAAATGAATCTGCCCCCTAATAATGGTAATGTCCAACAATTTTTGGTGGGATCCTATGCTTTGTTTCCTTTTTCACTAGCTGTGTGTGTCTCTTGTGGTAGCAAGGAGTTGTGTGATAATAGCGCCCATGTTTCAACGATACAGTTAATGCCCACACATGTCAAATCTGATTTAGTTGATCTCCATGTTGCTTCTGCACACGTGCAATGCATTGCTAGCAACAAAGAAGAGCTGAAACTCATGTCCTCTTTTAACACATTAGGTTATATTGAATTTGATATTCCTTGTAACTTGAGTTGGATAAAAGAGAAACTTCAATTTAATTATGATTTGCAAAGTCTTCATCATTGCTTGCTGCATGCTTTTGGAAAATATGATAGTAGAGGAGAATATTTGGTGCATAAAGTTTATATTTCCTCCAATATGAAATCTGCTATAGGGCTGCAAGAACATGAAGAAATAGTGGGCTGCACTAATGCTAATGATGTCTTGTATAGTTCCCCTAGTTTTGTTCTTATGCAGCAGGTTCAACCACAGGAACAGCAGCAATGTTGGGTTTGAATGCACAACATTGTCATCAAGAAGGGGATTCAAACTTGCCAACATCGAAACAAGTTACTTCGCTGGACATTCAAACAAGCCGGGGATGGCTTGTCATCAAGAAGGGGAGGATGATGGGACCATACCCATCGCAGCAACACACACAAGGATGCCATTGAACCGGCATAACAATTTCAGGATGAGCAACAACATCGACAACTTGGCTGTAGAAACCACAACTTGTGCAAAGTCAACTTCACCATATTCAGTTTGCAACAATGAGGCAAAACTAGGCACACGGCCATCACTTGGTGTTGGCATTCGAGTGCCCCCTTGGCCTCCTCCTTTCATACCTTCTGGAGATCTTGGTGGTATGGCTATTTTTAAACCACAAGCAAGAACTCAGCAAGACCTTGAGTCGAGGACGACTCAAATGCAAGAAGGGAAGGATGATGTGGACATCACTGCCATTGATAAAACCACACCTACAGGACAACAAGCTTACACTAGTAAAGACCGAGCTCACAAGATTAATCCTCGGGTAAATTCATTCCTAGTTGTCCATACATGTTATTCTTAGAATTGGGTGCTACTAAAGCTATCATAATTGTCTTATTCTCAGGAACTTGGGACACGTATAGAGGAAGAGGAGAAAAAGCCCCAACAAGCTAAAACAAGGTGGATCACCACATTTGAGATGGAGTGGACCTGCCTGCACGAGCACCTTGGACCACTCTAATCAAAACGAGGTGGATCACCCCGTTTCGAGGCCCTCGGACCTGTAGGAAGCGCCCGATTCAGAAGGCCATAATTCTTCACTCCAGAAGGCGATTTAGGCACTTGAGTACTCATTGGAAAGCTCTCGAAGTGTGTTTTTACATGGTTCAAACTTCACATCCAGATTTGACCGGAGCTGGGAGAAATTGACCAAGGAACGTTTGGATCTCAAGGTTGAACACAACTTCACATCAGGACCATTTTGGGCCTTGCATTCAGCCCAGCCCATGGGGAGGGTGTCCTAGGGTTAGGAGAACTCCTCCAGGAAGTCTTGGTTGCATCCGTCCTATAAATAGGAGTAGCAGCCACACCTTGGAGACTCATGTTTTGTTTAGATGAAAGTTTAGCTCTTGCTACTTCCGGTAACTCGCGTGTGTCGACTAGACCATCCGATTACTTGTATTCAGAACCTCAAATTCGTGTGATTCAGATTCACCTCTTGGGCAAGGTTTGTGCACTATTTACTTGTCCTCTTGTTCTTTCTTGTTCTTCGATTTGCTTGCAAGTTCAAGATTGTTCTTGGCACGACAAGAACAGCAACAAATCAGAGCCGATGTAATTGTCGCTAAGGCGCAGTACCCCTTTGGTCGTTGTAGTCGGGTAGCACAACGTTGAATCCTCACCAAATCAAGTTATCCCCACTCACCTAAAGATCAGGACCAACCCTAGTCATATCACCTCCTGGCTACAAGAGGATGAAACAGCACGACGAGGTCAGTCCTCTGGTTTGAGCCGCTATATTTTCCCTACTGTCCTAGGGATGGGGATTTTCTAGATTTGGGGACTTGGAGGATTGAGGAGCATATATGATTGATAGGTCCTTATATTCTACTAGCTTGTGAATGTGCTTCAAACGACTCATTTTGTGGATTTTTCTAGAGGTGCACAATTGATAGGTCCTTGTATTTTCAATTATCATCATTTTATGGATTGATAGATTAAAGAGACTATCTCTGAGCAGTAGATGGTGAAGGGACACCTTGCTTCTTCCATGATTCTTAGCCTTTGCACAATTCATATGTGTTAGATTCAGTTATTTTCAATTTGCATCATTTTACAGATTGATAGTTTCTTGTATTTTACTAGCTTCTGGAGGTGCTCCAAGCCACTGGTTGCGGTAGACCGGGATCTCCTGAAGCTTATTTTATCCTTGGGGATCCTAATAACAAGTGCGAGCATGGACATGCTCTCCTTGTGAGGTATAGTTGGACATTTGCCGACCCTGGGTGCCGGTATGCATCATGCCGTGAGGTAAACAATACTAACTTGTTTCAATTCCAATAAACCTTACTTGTACTCTTGATTTTAGTGTTATACATGGAGAATTGTATGAACATATATGTATTTGGTGTCGCGGCCTGAAGGAAAACAATATGCGGCATTTATGTGGATTGATCCTGAATGGGATGCTAGGACTAAAGCAGTTCTGATAAAGCTAATGGACAAGAACACAAAAGCTGACAAGGATGCAAGGTCATGGAAAGAAGAATGCGCAAAAGCTAACGTGAAGGTTGAAGCTATAGCCAATGTGATGTAGAAGGTGATGAGAGACTAGTCAGAGAACTCGAGGTGCTGCAAGTGGCTATACAATTCAAGAACATGTATGAGCAATCGCTAGATTAGAAGATTGCGAGTTACAACAGCTGCATGCCCAGTTCCAAGAAACCGGTAAATGCAAGAGAGACCCGCAAGACCAAAAATTCACGGCAGGAGATGCAGAAGGTCAAGGAACAGCTGCAGGAGGCCAAACATGAGATTGCAAGGCTAATTAGATGTTTCTGAACATTGTGTCGATCATGTATTCTGCAAGTGTCACTTTGGTATTCTGAACATTGCGTCGATCATGTATTCTGAACATTATGCCTTATTGTTTTGAACATTGTACTGATGATGTATTATCAAAATCCACCAAGTGTGCGATAGTTAGTATCCACCATGTTTTCGACTCAAGATTTAGTCCGGCCTCCTCACATTTCCAAGAACATAATTTCCGTAAGGCTCACCAACAATCATAACAAATTCTTATTATTATCCCGAAATCAATGGAGCAGCAGTGACGGTTGTTTTGGGAGGTGAAGGAGCGGTGGATTTATTGTAAATGCGGAGGAAGGAGCAGTGGATTTGTTGTAAATGTGGCATCCCTCAACTTCTTCCACCTGGCGTATAGAAAACCTTTTTGTATCTCCTCCTCAAAGAAGGAAGACCCGTGAGAGTGCACTCTTCATAGTCTCTGTATCAATTTGAATGTGCATTTGACCTAGCACACTGATTTTGGACATCTTTTGTTTCTAGATCAATCCCCTGATATTTGCTTTGTTTCTATCTCTTCCTGGCACGCATTGATGTGAGGGAAACCAACTTCTAGTGTTCTCCCATTTATTTACCACAACCGGTAGTTGGAATAGTGCATCACAATTTCGAGAGGTGCAAAATCAATAATGGACGGTTAAAAACAAATAATTTGATCCAATTTTCACTCTCTCAGAAACTACGAATTCTGTGATTAGGTTTTCCCAAATTCAAAACAAGCAACTTTTGCTAGGAAAGAAATGAAATTTTTTGTCCGGTCTGTTCATGTTTCCTAAACACAAACATCCATCCCCTTATTCGGCCCATGTTATATTGCATATGCCATTGCTAGCAAAGGACCAAAAATATTTGTCCGACCTGTTCATGTATCTTAAACCCAAACATCCGGTCATGCCTGGGTTGTATTGCCTATCTCATTGCATGATTTCATTTTGTTGTCACCAAGCGTGCCTCATAAACAAGAAAAAATGAAATCGTGGATGGGATAGACAAAGCTCAAGAGGAAGCAAGGACATGGAAAGAAGAATGTAGAAAACTATGAAGCTTGGAGAGACAGAAACAATGCTGCTTGAAACAATGATTTATCTTTTCTTTTACTACTATTTTTTCAACATGTTGGGTTTATCATTGCATACTACTAAAATGTAAGATGTTGGATTTTCCTTGTAAAATTTTGCGTACCAGTGACAGTTTAATTTGGTCTAACAGAATACTGCAGAACAGACGTTCGCCTGTTGTTCGTCCGGTTGAAGGACCGAATAGGCGACCAGAGAGGGGGGGAGTGAATGGGAGCTGATAAAAATTCTTCTCCAAGAACTTGGCCTGTGTCCCAAAATCACTTCCAAGAATCTCCGCACAAACTTGTCAAGATCACGTAGTCACCACGGACCAACTGACCCTAGGAACAAGTCAAGAAAGCCTAGAAGCAATGCGGAAGCAAAATCAAAAGGAAACACGAAAAAGATCGAGCTATACACAACTTACAACAGTTTTGTCGAAACTTCCGGCCAAGTATCGTAACTTCTGATAACTGTTTCTCCGTCTATCAAAAACTCATTATCGGAACTTCCGGTGCAGGGTCAGAACTTTCGTCCATCGGAAGTTCCGCCCTAGGGTCGGAACTTCCGATAAAGCCTTTCTGTCAGCCCATGAACAAGTTATCGGAACTTCCTCTGTCAGGTCGGAACTTCCGACAGCACCCAGAAAACAGAGAAAATAGCCCGCGAGAGAAGAAAGGAAAATCCAAAACTCGAACAAACAACCTCCAAAAATCACGAAACTTTAACCATAGCTTCTCAACAACACAAAGAAGCTTTTTGCAAAGGATCTCTTCCAAAAGATCACGGAATCACCACCAGAAAAAAAGATTTAGGACAAGAACACAAGAACGAAGACTTTTTCTCGAAATGATGGATCTCCCAAACGGCTTGAGCTCTTGAGACAAGATTTGGGGGAGATGAGAAGCGTCACGAGGTGAAGCTATGCCCCAAAAATCTCGACCTCTAACTCACTAAATCACCGGGAATCGCAGATCACATGAACAACCTCCAAGAACTCGGGTTCCTCCAAGAACTCGCAAATCAAAGCGATTTCTCGGCATTTGAGGGGTCAAGATCACACCCAAAGATGCACAAGGCATCCACCCATGATCCCCTCAAAGAAATCCGAGGAAAAACGCCCTCAAATCAATGAATCGAGCGAAGAACAAAACACCCAAAAATAGCCTAAAAATGACACGAAAATCACAAAGGACTAGGAGAGGGAAATCATCACAACACCGAATGCTTCCATACATCCAGAGGTCAGAGTCTATACAAGAATCTAACCTAAGGAAATACTGGGAAAAGAAGCAGTCCAGAGCGATCTACCAGGGGAGGAAACCCTAGAGTCCAAGAGAGAGAGATGCCATCCACCTCTCCGCTATATATATGAAGTCCACCGGAGGAGGCAAATGACCACACTACCCCTACAACTTAAAATGAAGATACACACCCCTCAGGGGAAATTTGGTCAAGTCTTCGGATATTCCCATCGAGTGGACACGCTTCCGCCGTGGACTTGCTTAACCTCGACGCAAGCCCCGCGATCACGCCACGTGCCCCCCGCCTTGAAGCTTCCCGACGCTCTCGGATCATCGTCTCCATCGCATCGGGCCTCCAGACTTGGTTTTGAGGCCCGAACCAAGAAACTGTCCACCGATGGTTTTGTGGGCAAATGACCAAACCCCGCGTGCAAGCTTCGGCCTCGAACCGCCACCTTGCACCGGCCCATGTCCATGACTTCAACTTGCTAGTCTTGCACCGCACGGCTCGAACTTGACCCCATCGGCCACCGGGTCCATCGAACTAAGCCTACTTGCCTCTCCATCACCCGAAGGCCACCACGGCTAAGGCCTTTCGCGCTTGTTCTTCACCTGCACCAACATGAGTCAAGCTGCAACCTATACCTGCACACTGAGCCAAGCATCAGTCCACACAACGTTGACAATCACTCATCACTAAGGAGTGACCCTCCACTGGTCCTCGGACACACCTGGTCCTCAATCTCCCCCTTGATGAGTGCATTGACAACACCCATGGTAACCATCAAACAGAAAAAGAAAAGAAAACAACCACGAACACAAACCTCCAAGCAAGTGATCCAAAGCCAAAGAACAAGCGAAAACAAGAACCACTCGCCAGACCAAGTCTCATCCCCCTAAGGCAAGGGCAACAGCTCAACACAGTCGAGACAAAACAAAGCTCACAAAGAGCACACCACAAAGCACAAAACTCAGGCAAACAAAAGTAGCTCCCCCTGCACATATGCAAACTCCACCTGAGCAAATGCAACCTCTTCTTCTCAATTTTTCTCCCCACATGCAAAAATCTCCACAAATGCATACTAATTCTCCCCCTTGTTGACAATGCATGAATCAAGGTATCTTAAATTTCTCCCCCTTGTTACATGGAAAATGCATGTCAAAGCATATAGAATCTACCAAGCTTCTCAGATATACAAAGAGCACAACAAAATGCTACATATGAGACATAGAGCAAGCAAGGTAGACATGGTGTAGTTAGCGCATTGCCATCAAGAAAGTAGAGACATAGATACATGTGACATAGCCAAAAGCAACTTTAAGCACATTTTTACAAACAAAATTCATCTCATGAGCAAAGCCCTATCCATGGCAATTTGAGCAAAAAATGAACTAGAACATACAAAGCTCATACAAGATCACAAGTTCTCATCACAAGATCATAGCAAACGCCCATAAGCTAGTACATGTCATGTCAAAGCCACCGAGCCATGTGTCTACTTCTTAAAATGAGACTTCTCATGGTAGACAACATGCAACGGTTTAGCACCCAAGATATATACATCAAAGCATAAAGACATGATTAAGAGCTCATTTTTCAAACATAAGGCAATTCATACACCAATTTCATTTTCAAATTTAAGCATGGTACATGAAATGCCTTTGCGGCAAAAAGAAGCTTATGATCCTCCACAAGTGAACATATGGGCTAAACATTTACCATGACAAATGGGCCTTTGACCCCAAGCAAAAAGAGCATGATACTCAAGCACAAACTAAGCATGATATAGGCATTTGAGCACAAATTGATCATAAACAAGTATCTACTCATGAGTGAAGCATTTTTAGCATTTTCACAAAAAGGAAGCTATCTCATCATGAACATATGACAATACCATCAAGAGCATAGCATTCACATCACCATTCCCAAAGTATACACATATCTCACATATAGCACATCATAGTGATCAAAGTATATAAGAGAAGCTCATCCTACCACAAATGATCCAAAGATGGCTATCCTACCATATTTTGTACAAAAAGTAAAATACATGCATGGAATGGAACAAATGATACATATATCACATATATACATGAGAAGCTCCAAGATCCAGCTAAAAAGGGAAACACACTCCAAGTTCACCTCGCAAGCATGAGATGGTAACTTGGTCAAGTGGTTTAGTGAATATGTCGGCTAGCTGATCTTGGGTAGGTACATAGGACAAGGAAATGTTTCCTTTCTCAACACTGTCCCTCAGAAAGTGGTATCTCACTTTGATGTGTTTAGTCTTGGAGTGAAGGACTTGGTTTTTAGCTACACTTATGGCACTGGTGCTGTCACAAAAGAGTGGAACCTGGGAGCACTCCTCACCAAAATCGCTCATAGTGTAGGTCATCCATAGGAGCTGGGAACAACGACTGGCTGCAGCAACATACTCGGCTTCTGTAGTGGACTGGGTTACACTGGATTGCTTGCGAGACGACCAAGAGACCAAAGAAGAACCAAGAAACTGGAAACAACCCGAGGTAGACTTGCGGTCCAAACGACACCTAGCAAAATCAGCATCAGAGAATCCGTGAAGTCTGAGTGTCGAGGAGGCAGAATACCAAAGACCATACTCAGGAGTGTAGTTCAAGTACCTGAAAATCCTCTTGACGGCCTGCCGATGTGAAGTCCTCGGTGAAGCCTGAAAATGAGCACACAGAGACACACTGAACTGTATGTCCGGCCTCGTCGCCGTCAAGTAGAGGAGGGAGCCGATCAAGCTCCGGTACTCCTTCTGGTCCACGGGTTCGCCATCTTCATCCGCATCCAAAGCCGTAGTGGTACTCATCGGTGTAGTCAGCGGCTTGGAGTCGTTCATGTCAAACTTCTTCACCATGTCCTTGGTGTACTTCGCCTGATGTACAAACGTCCCGTCCTTGCACTGCTTGATCTGGAGACCTAGGAAAAACTGCAGCTCGCCCATCATAGACATCTCAAATTCTCTGCTCATGTCATCTGCAAATCTGGCAACAAGATCATGAGAAGAGCCACCAAAGATTATGTCATCCACGTAAATCTGAACAATCAACAGGTCATTTCCATGCTTAAGGAGAAATATGGTCTTATCAACTGTGCCCATCACAAACCCCTTGCTTAGCAAAAAGCCTCTCAACCTACCATACCAAGCCCTCGGTGCCTGTTTCAACCCATAAAGCACTCTCTGGAGTTTGTATACACGGTGTGGGTATTTCTCACTCTCAAACCCCAGGGGTTGCCTCACATACACTTCTTCCTCTGTCACCCCATTCAAGAAAGCACTCTTCACGTCCATCTGGAACAACTTGAACCCTTTAGCCACGGCAAAGGCTAGAAGGATCCTAATCGCCTCCATACGGGCCACAGGAGCAAATGTCTCCTCATAATCTATACCCTCTTTCTGGTTGAACCCCTGAGCCACCAACCTCGACTTGTGGTACCTATGGGATGACAATTTAGTGGTGGGTCAACTAACACGCAAACTTGGTTTCTCTCAAAATTCTCCAACTCCTCATGCATGGAATTCACCCAGTTCGCATCAGACAAAGCGTGTCAAATATCTTTGGGCTCAAACGAAGCAACAAATGCAGAGTGAGGAAAGTGAGATGTATTCCTTGACCTTGACCATGTAGTGCGCTCATGAAGGTCACATATGATCGTGGTTGATGGGTGATCCACCTGAACACGCCGGGGAGCCTCTCACCTGGACACAACCTCCACCTCAGCAGCAGCCTCCACTTGAACAACCTCTGTTGTCGTAGGCATAGGGGACGGACCATCCTCGATCGTCGTTGTCATAGTGGAAGTAGCGTGTACACGATCAGCCACGGGAGCATCACCACCACCATCATCTTCTTCTTCATCCCCATCCTTCTCATCCTCAAAGATCTTCGCACCAATTTCCTCGTCACCTTCACACTCAAAGGCAGAAGAGCTACATGGCTGTGTCTCGTCGAAGGTTACCTCGCAAGTCTCCATGATTCGGTTAGTGTCAAGATTGAGCACACGATATGCTCTAGAGTGAATCGCATAACCAAGAAAAATGCCATCTGAACATCTAGTCTCAAACTTATCCAACTTGCCCTTCTTCAGAATAAAGCACTTGCAACCGAGAGCTCTAAAGTGACTCACCTTGAGTTTTCGCCCATGCATCAGCTCATATGAAGTCCTCTTCTTGAAAGCGCGAAGGAAAATGTGATTTGACACATAGCAAGTGGTATTGACCGCCTCGACCCAGAAACGCCTAGGAGTCCTATGCTCATCAAGCATTGTCCTAGCCATCTCACAAAGGGTCCGGTTCTTCCTCTCCACTACGCCATTCTGTCAAGCGACGTATGGAGAAGAATACTGATGGTCGAGACCAAGATCACCACAAAAGGCATCAAAAAGAGAGTTCCTAAATTCCGTGCCATTGCCACAGCGTATAGCTCGAATGGCATCACCATGCCTCTCATTCTTCAACCTCAAGATCAAGTCTCGAACAAAGCCAAATGTCTCGCTTTTATCCTCCAGAAAGAAAACCCAAGAGTACCTCGAAAAATCATCAACCACAACCAACACATACCACTTCGCACCCACAGAGCGAACACGAGCTGGCCCAACCAAATTCATGTGCAACAGCTCACAAGGTCTCTCGGTCATGACCGCAGTTAGAGGGGCGTGAAAAGCAGCAACCATCTTTCCATGCCGACACGGAGCACAAATCAAATCCTTCTCGAATTTTAACTTAGGCAATCCTCGGACAAGGTCTAGGCCACTCAAGCGGGAAAGCAACTCAAAGCTCAAGTGTCCTAGCCTCCTATGCCACTTCCAAAGCTTATCCGAAACACCAGCAACAAAGCATCGAGGAGGACCAACAGACTGGAAAAAATCGGCACAAAAGATTTGACCCTCGGGGACGATCGTACAGACAAGATCGCCTCGAGAATCAAGCACACAAGAAGCGCCCAACTTAAAACGAACCTCAAAACCCTCGTCAAGCAACTAGGATACTGACAACAGGATAAAACCAAGTGACTTGACCAAAGCCACACTCTTTAAGGTCACCTTGCTACTCACCTTCACCATACCTTCAACAAGCACTCGTCTTCTCCCATTTGTCCCCGAAAGTGATGTACTCCCTCATACTCACTGGGGTGAGGCTGGAGAACCACCCACGATCTCCGGTCATGTGACGTGAATAACCGGAGTCGATCAACCAAAAGTCCTCCAAGCCTCCCACCTGTAAATCAAAAACAATAACGAGAATGAGCAAGGGACTCAACAATGGGGTTAGTATCGAAAGAGTCAATCCAGTGTCGAGCCATTTGCTCAAAAGAAGGGTTAGCAAAATCCATCCTATCAAAACCTCTAGGCGGAGCCCTCTCATGCCTACCACCGAAGAACCTGTCATGTCTCACTGGAGGGGAACGCGTACCACGAGGGGGAAAACATGGCCCGTAGTCCCTTTGAGAACCAAAACTGTGATCGTGCCTCCCAAACATGTAACGGTCACCAGCAGGAGCACGTCCAGCAAACTCACCACGCCCAAACCCAACACGCCTATCTCTCTGAGGAAAACCACCTCCACCACCACGAGTGGGAACCGTACGCACAAACCCAACACCCCGAGGTAGAGGCCCTCTACGAGGCTCAAGCACACCATAGGAAGGGTGGTACCTATCCTTGTTTGCTATCTCCCTAGCAAACCTCTCATCCCTTTTCCTCCTGAAACAGAACTCATCATTATGACCATCCCTCCCACAATACTCACAATGGAAGGGGACTGGATGTGGCTTCTCTATGGGCTTTTCAACAGCTTTCTCTCCTAACTTCCCACCAAAGACATTCCCCTGGGTGCTCGCAAACTTGATGGGTTTCTGGTAGTTTTTTGTTTTGCGGGGAAACCCTGGTGGATATGGGGTTGTGTCTAGCTTGTTTCTGAGGTGGTTTGGCTTGGGTGCAAATTTGTTCATGGGTGTAGTGTGTGGTGGAATGGGAATCTCTCCAACTTTCTCTTCTCCCTCACCACTCTTGCCAGCCCCCAACACCTGACCATCAAACCTCTAAAACTCAGCCAACATCAAACTCAACTGTGGCTCATGCCCAGACAACCACCCCATCAATTTCCTCAACTCATCATTCTCATCCTGCAAACGGTCAACATAATGCGCAAGTTCCATGTTTTTCAAAGCATGCATTTCACAGGTAGAGCATGATGTAGGAATAGGAGCTTTCAATGCAGCCTCAAGAGAAACTATCTTGGTATGAGATTCATCTAGCCTAGCATGCAACACAGGACAAGAAGTGCAAGCACCTAACAAAGCAGGTCTAGATTTCAACTCATCACACTCAATCCTAAGCACATCTAGTTCCTCAAGAGTTAAGGCATGCTTCTCCTTGAAGTCAGCCAGGAAAACATTACAATCACCACAATCAACCTCATCAGAAACAACAGGAGCAGCTTTCAAAGAGTCTATCTCAGTTCTAGCATCAACAAGCAAAGACTCAAGCTTAACTATCTTGTCGTTAGCATCACCTAGCAAGGACCGAAACTCTCTCTTCTCCTTGTTGGTCTTCCTAAGCACATCATCACGGTTATCAAGCAACTCATTCAGCCTAGCATTCTCCTCTAGCAAGAAGTTGGGATCATGTCGTACCTCTTTCTCAGGGTCAGAGTTCAAATCTGAGCTGTGCTTCCCACCTTTCTTGGAGTGCGCCATGCCGCAAAAGCCACCTTGTGCGATGAAGCTGACGTCGGTGAAGTTCTTGCCCGTGTGCCGCCTATCCTTGCGCCGATCTTGCTCTTCGTCGCTGCTCGAACCGGAAGATGTGTCGCTTGAAGTGGAGTCGATGTCACTCGCTCTGGCAACCATCGCTCGAGCCATCTTCTTCTTGTACCTGCTGCTCTTCTTTTGCCATCTCTCGCCCTTGTCCTTGCGCTTGTCCTTGTAGTCGTTCCGGGAGTGGTGTTTGTTGTAGTCATGCTTGGGCTTGCCCTTGTAGTCGTTCTTGATCACCATGGCTTCAGGGCATTCGGTGATGAAGTGCCCGTGCTTCCCTCACCGATAGCACAACCCCGAGCTTCTTCTCGCATTCTTGCGGTTCTCGTACATCTGCCCAAGCCTCTTGCTCAACAAGGCGAGATCCTCCTCGCTCAACACCTCAAAGTCCTCATCTAGCATGGAGACAGGACAAGACAAAGAAAACTGCATGGCAGTAGAGTTAGCATTAGTCCTCGATCCTGAGACAAGAGCCAAACTATGAGGATCAGTGGGGCTCTCGCTCTTGGCTCTCAGGCCACGATCCACCTCCGAAGACCTGAGCTTAGAGAACAGCTCATCCAGCGTCAAGGTATCATACACGCTCAACTCCTCTATGGCCTCGACCTTGACACTCCACACAGACCTATCCAGTGCATACAAAAGCTTGATAGCTTGATCATGATCTGTGTATGGGAGCACTATCACATTGGCCCTCAAGTTGTTCACAACACTGGTGAAGCGCTGAAACATCACATCGGTCGACTTACAGGGGAGATGAGTGAAGTTCTAAAACTCTCTCCGGTAAGTGGCAAACAAACGAGCTTGCACCTGAGCATTTCCAACATGTGCATTCTTAAGCTTAAGCCATATCTTTCCGGCCACATCCTCTCCATACACTCGATCAAACTCTGAGGCACAGACAGCACGGAACAAATAATCAACGGCCTTGCTGTTGGCCTCAAACATGTCCCGCGATCCTGGAAGAAGGAAACTGTCTGGAATGACATAGTTAAGATTTTGGGTCACATCCCAGATCAGAGTCCCTTTCCCACGCAAAAACGTGCCCATGTGTGTGACAGAACCGCCCAAAATAAATCCGGATTATCACCTAAGCGATAACCAAGAGTTATTTTGTCGTCTCTGCCGGGTCATGCCCGGTAAATCACTACAACAGGATCGCTGATATGCGCAAAGCCCTCACGAAGGCGGGACCCAAGTACATGTTCAACATTACATAAAAGACCACAGGTTCACATTTATTACAAACCAGGTTTTGATACATAAATGTAAAGTGTTTCAGAGATTAAATAGCAGAAAGTAAACTAGCGTGTGATACACATGGGAGGCCATCCAAGCATATCACTCCTCATCGTCATTCTCCCATTCAAGCTCCCAACCATCTGGAATAGAACCAGGCCAGATGGAATTACCTGAAAACCACAAATTAAGTAAGGCTGAGTATACTAATACTCAGCAAGACCGACCCGACAAAAAAGGTACAACTAGACATGCAAGGCTTTTTGGCTGGTGGGTTTATTTTGCCAAAAGCGACTAAGAGTTGATCCTTACTTTCAAATTTTAGCTCAAGTTCTAGTATGTTAACCATTCTAGGTAACCACCTACCTAAACAAGCATGTTTGTGCAAACAATATTAATCAGGCAACAATATTAACCAAATGTTCCATAAATACATATGGGGTAGCTAGTGGTCAAGCCGACTTAGATAACGGTGAGTGACCGACGATCGATCGATTTATATCCTTACAAGGTCAACCCAAGACACACGGAAGAAGGTAGACACCAAGAAATCAAATAAAAGTGAATGCGGGGTCTACCCCGACCAGGCGTTCCCGTCATTCCCCAGATTAGGAAAAGATGCCACAGTCCTAAGTACAAGGTTTACTGGTACGTCCACTCATGGCACGTCTAGACTCACTTGCACTACCGGTAGCAAACCGGGAGACGCATCTCAAGAGTAGTAGCAATAAAATTCCCGCACTGGTTCATTAGGTACTAGGCTTACCGGTCCCATTCCCGACAAGTGCTTGGTATGTTCAATAGTTTAAATCAGCACAATGCTACTCGGTCGAGACCGAACCCATTGCTCTTACCACATGAGGGAGTCAGTTTAACCAAACTTATGATTCCAACATATGTATCCTATATCTCGCGAGCAATGAGTCATTACTCGACTTGTACCGTGTCCTCAAAGCATTGCACTAGCGACCTAGCATACTAGTAAAAGAGCATAGGAATCCTAAGGATCATGCATCTAGGTTTCAATTCAACTCCTGAAACTTAAATGCACAAAGTATAACATAAATGCTGAAAGTAAGATATAAGTTTTAGAAAAAGGGTTAGATGCAACTCCGGTGCTTGCCTTCCTCTAAGTTAGTAACAGCCTTGGGCTCTTCTGGACTTTGGTCCAGGTCTTGATGAACACCCAAATCGTTCACTGCACCAACTAACGTACCGTCTTCCTCCTGAGTCAGCGTATAAGTCCCGTCTGGTAAATCTACACGTACACATGCATATGCATTAGGTTATGGTGAGGGTGGAAGAATTACCACCAAATTAACTTTTGTTGGCCACATTCATCTAAAGAATTATTAAAACTCACAAAAAGTATGGTTGTGGTGTGAGGGTGAACTAAACTTGACTTTGATGGCGATTGTGTGCACATCTAAACAAATTAAACCACTAAACTTCACCAAACAGTATTGGGGTGAGTTCAAATGATTTCAAACAGGAACTACACATGAAATCCTTAATTAAACTTAAATAATAAATATAAACCTATTTATTCCATTCCTAGCTAGCCATTCATCCAAAATTCATATTAATTGAAATATAACTCTAACTGATCTCAAATTTTGCACACAGAATAATATGACTCAACTAAGCTTAAGTACCAAAAATTAGCTCCAGATCCTATATAAATTAATTTATATGAAAAAGACAAATTTCATCCTAGCATAACTTCATTAAATCTTACAAAACGATTTACTAATCTTTTTGACCTCAAATTGTTCCTACAGATCATTGATGTCAAATCTAAGTTCCTGACAAATTTACAAAAGTAGATCATTCATCTTTTTCAAGTTATCTATTTAACAGCTACCACCATTGGCCATTGATGGCCGGCCGTGCCGCTGTGCTTTCCCTCCCTTCGTTCGCTCCCTATAAAAACCAAGCCGCGACCCCCATGCGCCCCTGCTGCTGTCTCGTCCCCTGCGGCCACCTCACCCTCGCACTCCTGCAGCATCACTGCCAGACGGTACCTGCATAACCTAGAGTCCTACGGTGTCGCCTTGCATGCTCACCGGCCAAGCCAACGCTTCCTTACGCCGGACCAGGACACCACCAGAGCAACCCGAGGCCACCCGGGATCCGCAACACCGAGCCGCACGATCATTGTCTGTCGCCGTTCTCATCCTGTCACCGGAGCCGAACCATCCACATAGGACCTCTGTGCGCAGCTGAAGCAGAGCACCGCCAACCGACCGATCTGTTGCGGCCGCTCTCTCGCCGGACCAATCCAACACCACCACGAGAACCACGGTGTCGAGGTGGAGCTCCGTCATCGCTCATCCTCTACGTCCCGTCGTTGGAGCATCGCCATTCGCCAGTACACGAGAACTCAAGCCGGACGCCATCAGAGCTTGGCTGCCTATTTCACAGTGGTCGTCGATCCCTGAAGAAATTCAGCGCCACCAGGACCTCCGCTTCCTCTGCCGCTCGTTGTCGTCCGCTTCTCGCCGGAGCACCACCGGTCGTGGAGACCCGAGCCGGCCCCTGTCTCCACTGCTGTAGCCTCAATCCGACAGCCTCCGTCTCTCCTTCTCACTGGTGAGAACCTCCCTGAGATACCCTCACCCTCCTCTCTTGTTTCCTCGCCTTGGTCGAGTCCATCCGTGACGGAGCGCCATTGATTTTGGCCGGCTAAAGGGCCTCTGTCCACCGGATATGGTTGTTCACGAACAAGCCATCGCCTCCCTATATAGATAAGGCTACTTTGTCTTTAGCCCCTTGGAAAACTCTATAATACTTAGCATATCTCCTGTGTTTTGGTAGATTCACAGATAACCCCTACAAGAATCCCACCTTTTGCACATAAATCCCACCCGAGCTCTTTTTCATATCTAACCCTAATCTTTAATGTTTTCACGAGCACTATTTAATGTGTCTATCATTTTCTTTTTGCTAACCTCTGGAGTTTGTGGTTAACCGCGTCTAGATCCTTCGAGCCTTGTTTAGGTCATAGATCCCACATTTTAGCTCCGTTTAACGTTGTTTTTGTCGTGTTAGTTTCACAACAACTTAAAGTACGTGTTAGGAGCAATGTTAATTATTTCCTTTGTTTTTAAATTTGAAGAAAATATTAAATATGATTAAGCATAGATATGCATGCTTTTCTAATTAAAATCTAATTAGAGTTTACACCGTGTTTTCATACTAATTTTAATTTGATTAATGCTTATTTGAATAATTCTTTCAATTAAAAGCTACTTAGAGTACACCTCGGTTTTCATAATCAAACTTAAAGTGATTAATATATATATATATATACATACAATTTGCTTCTAAATTAAAGCAACATAGGTTTTATCTTGAGTTTTCTTAATTAAATGTTAATTTGACTAATAAGAATATAAATGTGTTTTTGAATTATAATTTGTTTAGTTCAACTCGAAACATAAAGTTATACGCTTAGATGTTCTTTTAAAATTAAATATTTAATTTGCATAAATCATACTTGAATATTCATAAATAAAATTTGACTAAGTTATACATCACCCTTTTATATCTAAATATGACTTGCTTAATTCTAAATAGGTTATTTCTTTGAAATAACCTATGGACATGGTTTTATTTAATTAAAATATATCAAGCTCGTAGTCTTTGTGTGTAATAATCCAAAATCTCTCCATAGTTCCGCTCTTAGCGTTTCTTGCATTCGCGATCTTAGAACCAAAACGATCCTCTTTTTAAGCTTTTCTTGATTGGTGTATTGTTTCTTAGTTGTGATCATTTGCTTTTGCATGTTTGTGCCTGATGTTTGCTTCGAGTAGAAGATCGAGTTGATGATCGAAAGTCTCGAAGATCAAGAGAAGTTGTTTGAGAAAGAGGAAGTTCAATTTTTAGGCAAGCAAGGCAAGTGGTGTTCTCCCCCTGCATGTTCTACTTTGCCCTATATAATTGTCTGATAATTAAGTTTACTTTTATTGTTGTATTACATAAATTTGATGGAACACCTTTTTAAGGACATACCTAGAATTTTACCCATATTCCTTGGAACAACCCGGTTTTATAAATGATTTTGGGTAGATTAATGCTAGTTGCTTAGCTCGGGTTGGATAAAAGTGGTTTTTCTTGACAAAGGCTTTTATGCATAAAGATGATGGTTTTGTTAATACAAGAACACTTTATTTAATCGGAACATGGAGAACCACCCAAGAAAACAATGCAACCACAGTGTCATATGGCTCTGACCTTAGCCAGTTAATTAGGTGTGTGAACTATCTGATAGCCTTACCGAAAGGGCACAGTCTGAGTTGTAGGCCTATAGCCCGGTCCTCTTGGGGTAGCAGCCTTTGCTAAGGTGGTGACCATTACAGAGGGTTATGGTCCACTCTAAGCTGTAACTCTTGCAGGTTGTTGGTCTTTTGCATTGCCTTTGTAAAGACTTCGAAGTGGACCCCTAGCAACTCACCTCGGAAGTGTTTGAGGGCCTTGCAAACCCGGTCGACATGGGGAACACGAGCTGTGGGTAAAGTGTACAACCTCTACAGAGTGAAAACTGATCGATCAGTTGTGCTCACGGTTAAGAGCGGCTTGGACCCTCACATGATAATCAAACTTAAAGATGGAATTAAATCATGGTTTTCTTATGGTTTTGAGATGAGATGTTTTATAAATGCTTTAGTGGGTTGATATGAACTTACATCTAGTAAATAGGTGCTTGCTAATAAAATTTGACCAACATTAAAATGCTAACTGCTGCAAAACCTTAGCCTATCCTTGATGGCTGTGCATCTTCTCCCACTTGTGTTGACGGCTGTTAAGTACCATTTTCATGGCCATCAACTCCTGCAAATTGGAAAATGAAATGCACATCCACACTAGAATAGGAGCTTAAACTAATACTTTCCACCAGTGTCGATGTCTATTTGAATGCAGGTATTTAGCATAGGAAATAGGAAGAATCCATGCACATTCATTCCACTCCAATCCAAGGCACTCAGGTTCTGGACAATGAGGGGCTGCCACATGGATTCTCCTGGATCCATGATGTCACCAATCCATATGAAGAGCTCTCAATGAATCACATGCTACCACGTCAGCATCACATGGATCCATGGGCCCACTTTGCTAACCAAACCTCCAGGAAACTTGGCATGCACGAGGGATAAGCATCAGGGCCCACATGGAAGTCACTCAGAGGAAACATGGGCCAGATGGCCACCCGAGGGGGCCGGCCGACCCTAGGATCGGCCGAACCGACCTAGGGTCGGTTGATCCCCTCCTTCCACGTGTCATTCGCCCATTGGTTCTTGGCTGCATCCCGGGGTGTTTTGGAGCACTTGGAGCCTCAGAGCAAGCCACTCCCTTGCCTATAAACAGAAGGGGAGGGGCCTCATTTCACACACACTTCCAAGCTCTCAAGTTTCCACTTCTCTCTTGTGTAGCTCTCTCTCCCTCTCTCTAATTCTACCCATGTGAGGTGATTCTCACCTCTATGTGGTAGAATGGGGTTGAGCAGAGATCTAGACTAGTCTTAGTTGATAGATAGAGTAGGAGTGAGGAGTGAGTTGATGTCCTCATGGGTGCATTGTTCTTTGTTTAGATCAAAGTGAGTATTCGACATTTCTTATTTAGACTATAGTGGACATCATGCATGAATGATCTGTTCTTGTGTTCTTGGCTCGTTCATAGTTTAGAGGCTTGTGTTCTTCATGACACAAAGCTTTGATCCATTAGAGCTAGTTCCTTAGTTCGAGTATCTGTTTGCATGCTTTGATCCAGTTCAGCTGAGTAAGTTTGTTGTATCTCATTCGCATCCAAACCTTTCTTACTGCTCCGTAACTTGATGACTAGTATGATCTAAGCCGTTCTCTCTCTAGTTCGTAGTCGAGTATTTATACGGGTTGCTATAGTGTTGTTAGCGGGTCGATAGATGTAATCGTGCTATAGCAGTTATCGGGAGTGCAGACGTGGTGTCTGGACTCTGGTTATCCTACGAATACCAAGTGCATTCGCGTAACGATAGAGGTAGGCCGCAGTGGTGATAGCCTGTTGGACCCTTTGAAACCCTCCGCGCCTGTGTACCGAGTAGGGCCCT
Organism: Cenchrus fungigraminus; assembly: GCA_036936925.1. Lineage (NCBI taxonomy): Eukaryota > Viridiplantae > Streptophyta > Magnoliopsida > Poales > Poaceae > Cenchrus > Cenchrus fungigraminus. The sequence continues at coordinate 77,091,075 of CM072779.1, read as the reverse complement.
ATAGCCAGAACATTGGCCTAGCCCTAAAAAGTTAGGATGGGCTGGCGCCCCACGGGGAGGACTAATAGCGGACATATCCATCTCGAGCATTAAGCTCCTCGAGAAAGTACTTCTCGTACCCTACCTATCTCAGGGGTAGCTAAGTGTCCTTGGATAGACCTTCGTCCGGTTACTCTCCCGTCCTAGGAACGAAACCCTTTGGGAATACTCATTCTCCGAGGGAGAAGTGCTACAACGGTGTATCTGTGTGCTTGCGGATTCGTTCGCACTCGTCAGTGTACCCAGGAGTTTCTTACATGCTAACGCTAGTGTGTGAGTGGTGGTGACATTAAGAACTGCCAACAAGCATTTCTAGCGCCGTTGCCGGGGACGGCTGTTGTTAACCTTTCGAACTCGTCTATCCTCGTATTTATCTTTCTTTTCATTTTCTTCTACCTTCACCCTCGTTACCCTTCAAGATACCTTTTTTGTTTCTTTTACTTCTACCTTTACCCCCGCTATCCATAGAAAGTTATCCTTGTAAATACCTTCCACCTTCGAGGAGTGAACCCTCAGAGCCATCTTTGTCAAGACCCATTCTTACATCTGGCTGTCGGCTTCACCCCTCTCTGATGAAGCTAATTCAGGACTTATCCTTCTCAGGGTTAATTCATGAGAACCCCTTTGATCATGTGAGAGACTACGAGTGTCTGATTGAAACTCAGGGTAAAATCAGAGAATCATCAGATGCTCGGAAAAGGGAGTTTTTCCCGCTATCCCTTTCTGGGAAAGCACGGGATTGGCACCGTTGTTCTGGTAGAGACTACCTTACGTGGGAAAGTTTGAGGGCAACTTTCTGCTCCCGATTCTTCCCAATACGATGTGTCATCTCGTTAAGGACCAAAATTCTCAGTTTCAAGCAATGTGAGGAGGAGTCACTAGGAATGGCATGGAATCATTTCGCCTAAGCAGTAGAAGATTGCCCAGTTCTCTACATTCCTGATTGGATGCTGCTCTAGCACTTCTGGTTTGGATTGCGGAAGGATGATACCATGAGGCTTAATGCTCTCTTCGGAGGTTCCTTTGTGTACTTGGACGCTGTTGAGGGAAAAGAGATCGTGGAGAATCACTGGGATTTCAGCTCCCCTTGCATCCCGGTTAGTGAGGTACCCACCAGAGGAAATGTTGAGCCACCGAGATCTATCATCAACCGAGCCCAAGATTTCGTATCCACTCTTTCTAAGCTCTGGCTGAAGGTGCCATTCCTAAATAGCAGGAGTCTAAGGGAAAGATTTCGTGGTGCAAAATCTATCCTTGGGTTCCCCCCTTGTGCATCTTCTTAGAACTTCTCCCCGAGGCTTTGTCTTGCGAGAGGATGGGGAGAGTGGTTAGGAAAGAACGATCATTCCCGGCCAGGATGACTCGTTCGATCCTAATTACCATCTCCTAAGGAGGGTATGAGAGGCTTATCGTGTTCCTACATTGCGGTTTGAGCTGAAGTGCCTTGCACTGAAGTTACATATAAACCAAGACATCAGTCTCTGTTTCATAATCCATTGGATTCATTTATCAGACCGAAGGGGCATGATCACTTACCAATCGAATGGAGTGCATTCACTTCTTATCATAAGCCCATCGATCGATGCAGATCAGTTAAGAGAAGTTTAACTTCATACCTTATGCTTGACTTGATCGATGCCCAATGGGAGTTGCACTTTCCAGCTTATACATAGCTTCCCATTAGAAGCTTAGGCTAGACCTCGGGATGTTTCATCGTTCTGATGAGAACATCGGACCCTCAGCCTAAGGCAAGAGCGAGTTAAATCTCGTTCTTCACCCGACTCTGGTTCTTGGATGCACACCGGTCATTGGAGTTCATGCTCTACCCTCTTTGGAGGCCAAGTATCTTTCTGAGCTTGAGTTCACTCGGAGATCAGTTCCTGATGTAGGAGCACTAGCCTCAGTGCTCGATCTTTTTATCTCCGAGTTCTGCTACCCTAGTGCTTTAGCTCTCAAGTCCCGTGACCACCCCAGGGTTGCCTCAGCCCTCCGGGATGATCATGCCTGCTTTTAGCTTTGTTATCTTTTGGACTCGTATTTGCATATGCACTAACCTTGCAGATCAGAGCTTATCATCACATCACACTATCTGCAAGAGAGATTACCATGAGTTGAGACAGGAGATCATGAGACGCCTGCATTCTGATATTCTTGGGTCTCATTTATTTTGTTTCCCTAAGAAGAATTATCCTTTGGGTATCTTGTGAGCACTAACCTTGCAGGAGAAAGAAATCATCAGAGATAGAAGGAGTAAGGCAAAGGACCACAGAAGACAACACCATCGTGGCAACACGATGAACACTTCATGATCCCCATCAGTGGCTTCTACGCTTGTGATGGACTAGGTATGTTGTCAAGGTGAGTTCCCCCGGAATACCTACGGTTATACTAGAGGCTTAGCCAAAGTTATTATAAAGTAGAGGTTGATTATTCAACCCCAACCTTATCCTAGCTTTAGCCAGAGCCCACCTTTTCATCTCGGGGCATCCACTTGGGCTTGTGGCCTTGAAGCCTGTTTGAGCCCACATGCGAAGGGGGAGGACCAGAGGGGCCCACCTGGGGCCGGCCGAACCCAGGTTCGGCCGAAGCTAGGGTGCCGCCGCCTCTCTCCTTCTTTCGCATGTGCATCTCTTCCTCCTCCAGAAACCCTCTCCCTTCTGCACGACAAGTTTCGAGTCGCGCAGAACCCATCTCCTCCACCTCACCCTCGTCAACCCTAGCGCATCCATGGCTGACTTTGGTTTCGCACGCCTCCGTAAGGCGGCCTCGCCCTACGCTCCAGGAGCATGGAGCTCCTCTCGCCCCGTCAACCTCGACGACATGGATGAGAAGATGGGATCACCAGAGGTCAAGACTCCCGAAAGGGGTAGGAGTGTGGAGAGTGCTCGGAAGGGACTCACCAACTCCTCGGTTCAGTTGTCCCGACGAGGCTCCTCCTCACCGCCTACCTTTCCAGCCCGGTCGACCACCATGGGAGGAAAGACCGTTGTGTGCAAGTGTGTCTTCCTTGATGATCCTCCTGGCCCACCATTGAAGCCTGAAGAACTCTACGTCAGCTCCGACTTCAACAGCTATGGAGAGGCCTGCTGTCACACATACAAGCAGGATGTGTGGGATGAGTTTCCACTCCCGCAGACCAGATGCAAGATTTTTGGCGTGAAGACAGCAACTGGAGGCTATGGTACACCTTACCACAAGCCGCCATAGTGGGAGCGGGACATCATCAGGATCCTCGCTGACATCCGAGGAAATGGTGCTAGGAAGACCCCTGCATTAGCGAAGCTGGTGCACAAGCTAGCTAATCTTTACATAGAGCATGAAAAGCTAGTTGAAGGGTTGGCGAGGTAGAGGGATGAGTACCAGGAGCTTAAGCTTGAGTATCGCCAGCTAGGGGAGGACATGACTCAGAAGCTGCAGAGGCTGGCAGCTGCTGAGGGGAAGGAGCAGATCCTTGCCGAGTAGTGGGGATTCGCCCCAACTTTAGTTTCCATTAGGCGCTAGTCTAGGTCTAGGTTGTTTCCCTTTTCATTTACTTTTTTCATTTCCCTTCCATTCATTTATTTCCTTTCATGATTTTAAGTGCCTAATAATTTTAAATTAGAACATTTGGATTTGAATAAAGTTGGCTCACCGGTCATGTAACCCTGTCAAGCCACATTTCTGTTATCACTTTGGTCGTTTGTTATAGAAGGACATCTAGGTTCGAGACAGTGTGGGGGAGAGCCATGACTCCCCCAAGGCAGACACGACGCATTCTCACATACACACTGCGAGCACTCCGCGCTAGACGATCGATCATTTACAGAGAACCTGAACGGGACCCGCACGAGCTCGTTCCTGTGGAGAGCCTCTCACGGTTCAACCTCTATGCATAGCGTCGGTTTGCATCTCGACAACTCACTCTCTCATTTCTGAGTTTTATAAGCCATAACTGTCTATCTCATATGAATTAAAACTCAAATGTTGATGCTAAGATCACCCAGCCTGCTTGATGCCTGAGTTGACTCACATATGTTTTATTCCTCGTTATCTATCTTGATGCTTGTGAACCATAACCGTCTTAAGGACAAGCATGTTCATCTAAGTAATTGACGAGTATGATATGGCTTGATGATATGAATTGTTTCTCTGATGACTAAGCTCTCTTGGGTTATTTATTTTTGAAAACACAAAACCTCTTGGAAAAGCTCCTCTTTGATATGCCACCGTCCTACAAAAGCCATATGATGCTTACAGTTGAAAACCTTATACTCATATGCTGCTTGTTATTACTTTGAGCTTTGTCAAATTCTGTGACCCTTGAGAAGATTCTTCTCATTACTCTCATGATCAAGATGTATGTGCACACCACCACCATCATTCCCCTTGCTATCTGCCCTGGAGATCAGCATTGTACACCCATCCATGATTTAAACTCGGCCATAAGCATTGATGTTCTCTCCTCTCGAGTCCTTTATAAAGAGGCATGGCTGTCTGAAAAAAAGAAAAAAAATCGGGACACATGAAGGTCCCCTGCTGAAAAAAATGTGTGGACAAATGAAGGTCCACCTAAAAAAGGGGTAGCCATGCCCTCATAAGTTTTTAAAAGAGAGAGGATCATGCAAAGGAGTTAATCATTTTCCGCATTTTAGATGGTAATAACTAGTACCTACTCCGGGGCTAGTGTCCACCTTACCATCGCCACGGTTTCATCATATATGTATGGTAATATCTAGCACCCATTCCAGGCCTAGTATCCACCTTACCATACTCACCATTTCCATACCATTGCACATCTTGATCTAATTGTATGATTTGATTTTCTGTATTGGATCCAGTTTTTGACTTTGCAATACATCTGATACAAGTATGGTTTATCCTTTATCCTATCCTGAGTCCATATATAGCCATCATTAGAAGTAGGGTGAAGAAAGGCAAGCTAATGCCTTAGTGAGGACATATACACATTGAGTGATCTGAGAGAATCAAATGAGGAAGTTGCCAAGAGATTTGTTTATGAAAAACTTTGCAAAACCCCAAGGTGTTTATCATCAGGTGCATAGGTGACTTGATTCATAGCTGTTCTACTCTTCAATCACCCAAGAAGACATGATAGCCAATCCACAAAGGTTCACAGGAGCAAGTTACGACTTGGAATATCTTTTATGTTTGTCTTAACTCTTTGGTATTCATAACCCACTTGTCTTTGTGTCTCCTTCACTCGGGACGAGAAAAGGTCAAGTGTGGGGTGTTGTTGACGGTTGTTAAGTACCATTTTCATGGCTGTCAACTCCTGCAAATTGGAACATGAAATGCACATCCACAATAGAATCGGAGCTTAAACTAATACTTTCCACCAGTTTCGATGTCTATTTGAATGCAGGTATTTAGCATAGGAAATGGGAAGAATCCATGCACATTCATTCCACTCCAATCCAAGGCACTCAGGTTCTGCCAATGAGGGGTTGCTACATTGATTCTCCTGGATCCATGATGTCACCAATCCATGTGAAGAGCTCTCAACGAATCACACGCTGCCACGTCAGCATCACATGGATCCATGGGCCCACTTTTCTAACCAAACTGCCAGAAAACTTGGCATGCACGAGGGATAAGCATCAGGGCCCACATGGAAGTCACTCAGAGGAAACACAGGCCAGATGGCCACCCTAGGGGGCCGGCCAACCCTAGGATCGGCTGAATCGACCTAGGGTCGGTTGATCCCCTCCTTCCACGTGTCATTCGCCCATTGGTTCTTGGCTGCATCCCGGGGTGTTTTGGAGCACTTGGAGCCTCAGAGCAAGGCACTCCCTTGCCTATAAACATAAGGGGAGGGGCCTCATTTCACAAACACTTCCAAGCTCTCAAGTTTCCACTTCTCTCTTGTGTAGCTCTCTCTCCCTCTCTCTAATTCTGCCCATGTGAGGTGATTCTCACCTCTATGTGGTAGAATGGGGTTCAGAAGAGATCTAGACTAGGATTAGTTGATAGATAGAGTAGGAGTGAGGAGTGAGTTGATGTCCTCATGGGTGCATTGTTCTTCATTTAGATCAAAGTGAGTATTCAACATTTATTATTTAGACTATAGTGGACATTATGCATGAATGATATGTTCTTGTGTTCTTGGCTCGTTCATAGTTTAGAGGCTTGTGTTCTTTGTGACACAAGGCTTTGATCTTTTAGAGCTAGTTCCTTAGTTCGAGTATCTGTTTGCATGCTTTGATCCTGTTTAGCTGAGTAAGTTTGTTGTATCTCGTTCGCATCCAAACCTTTCTTGCTGCTCCGTAACTTGATAACTAGTATGATCTGAGTCATTCTCTCTCTAGTTCGTAGTCGAGTATTTATACGGGTTGCTATAGTGTTGTTAGCGGGTCGACAGACGTAACCGTGCTATAGCAGTTATCGGGAGTGTAGACGTGGTGTCTGGACTCTTGTTATCCTACGAATACTAAGTGCTTTCGCATAACGATAGAGGTAGGCTGCAGTGGTGACAGCCTGTTGGACCCTTTGAAACTCCCCGCACCTGTGTACCGAGTAGGGCCCTGTTGCCAGAACATTGGCCTAGCCCTAAAAAGTTAGGATGGGCTGGCGCCCCACGGGGAGGACTAATAGCGGACAGATACATCTTGAGAGTTAAGCTCCTCAAGAAAGTACTTCTCACACCCTACCTATCTCAGGGGTAGCTAGGTGTCCTTGGATATACCTTTGTCCGGTTACTCTCCCGTCCTAGGAACGAAACCCTTTGGGAATACTCATTCTCCGAGGGAGAAGTGCTACAACGGTGTATCCGTGCACTTGCGGATTCGTTCGCACTTGTCAGTGTACCCGGGAGTTTCTTACATGCTCACGCTAGTGCGCCAGTGGTGGTGACGTTAAGAAACGCCAACAACTTGCTGAGTACCAACCATAAGTGTACTCATCCTTGTTAAACTGCTGCTCAGAAGAAGGTGTATGAAGTCCAGAAGATGGTGGTAGGCGTACGCAACCCCCAGTAGATTGCCTGTGAAGTTTGGAGCCTTTGTTTCCCAGGATTCTGCTGTAAATCTCTGATAATCTCCCTTTTTTTACATGATACTATTTCTATTATTCACTTATATGTCACTATATGTATGAAAATAGATCCTGGCATACATATAACTATCACTTGGTTTTGTTTTTCAAAACCAGGTGTGACAGAGTGGTATCAGAGCTGTATCGACTGTAGGACGTAAGCCTATATAGCACTGGTCTCTTTTTAAGGTATGTTTTACTATAAAAACCATTCCTACTATATCCTTCACCTCTCTTGCATAAATTTTGTCACCTCTTGACAATTCTATTATGTCAAATCCTCCTTGATATGTTACCTCTCCCGCTTGATTTTTTTCATTTGCTATTTTTGCTTTGCAAATGTTAGACCCTTAGTCATTGTTTATATATATTCCATCTCTTCTTGATTCCTTCTTAATCATGATCATACACCTCTTTTGATGAATGATCTTACATCATGCAACTCACCTGCTTTTGATTTATGGTGATATTGCTTACTCCTTGATGTTTTTTACTTGAAACTTGTTTCCTAGACCTATCTCCCCCGTGACTTTATTTTCAATGTATCTATCCTCTCCATTGTACCTCTCATTGCTTCCTAAGCTTTCTCGCTTTATAACCTTCCTCTTGCTTTTTACTCCAAAGTGATATCCTAATGTTCTTTTTATTAAAAAATGGTTAGATGATCTGACCCATGTGATCTGAAGCCTTTTCAAGTTATCTGAAGAATGAAGCACAAGTTCATCTCTTGAAGCCAATCCTCGGTGAAGAAGAAAACATGTGCAAAGGAAGTTGAAATCTGACATCTCAATCAAGCTTAGGAGGATCCCTCTAACCCTAACAACATTTAGCATCGATCCTTGACTGTTTGCTGGCTGGTGAAGCTCTATGTTTGCTTGATGATGGTTGTCTTTATGACCTTGTTTGAGTTGGTTCTTTGTATTGATTGTTGGTGTATTGTGGGTCTTCAACCTACAATGACATCAGTTTCCCAGTTGGATTCTTATTTTGTACCTCTCACCTCCTTGTTATCCTGTTTTCTCTCTGATCCGAAGGATGATATCGGAGGAAACTGGGAGCAACAACAACATAGCAACGTCAACAACAAGAAGATGTTATCACCATCATCCAATTCTACACTGAAGCAAGTTGAAGAAAAAGGAGACCTTACTCTCGTCTCTGTAATCTCACTCTCTAATGAAGATTACAAGAACGAAGCATGGAGAATTGGATATGCAACATGCGACATGGAATGATGTTAACCATGCTGTCATAATCTTGTTTGTCTCCCCTCTACCTTCTTCTCTCTTCGAATCTCGGGATGACATTTTGTTTAAGGGGGGTAGATTTGTAACATCCTAAAATTTCTGAATCTCAAGATGTTATTAGGAAAAATAATTAAACAATAATTTTCTCATAATCTAAAAACTTTCTCAACATTTATTTTCTTTACAGGAAATTTAGTACAAGAAAATCATTGTTTGTTTTTCAAATTAAATAAAATGGTTCTCTGAGTGTTGCATTCTTTTCGTTTGCAGTTGTTTTTGTTTGAGTTGGTGCTTTCAAATCAACATAATCCAAAACTCTCTTCTTTCCTCTCTAATCCAGATCATTAGGCCTTTTTCCCTCACTCTCTCTCTCTCTTGCCCGGCCTTTTCTTTTCTTTCAATCAGCCAAAAGCCTCAGATCGGTTCTACATCAGACAACAGCCCAGCTCGACCAGCCCGTTTTCCTCACTGGCCCATATTCTCTCAAGTATCGGCCCATCTCTATCTCCCTTCCTTGTCGCTGACAGTTGGGTCCCGCATGTCAGGGCCATCCCCAACCTCTGGTCGGCACCGCGCCGCACCCTACACTCTGCCCGGCTGTCATATGTCGTTCGTGCCTATGCTTGCTCGCCTCCATGCCCACACTCGCTAGCCTTCCACGGCATTCGCCTGGCTCCCGAACACCCCTGCGTTGTGACCCTGCACCGTGCCCGTGCGCCGCACTCGCACTACCTGATTGCCTGCGTTCGCGCGCCAATCCACCTCCCTGGCTGCATCACTAGCTTCTCCCCTACAGTCTGCAGCATGAAGCCGCTCGCCTTCAATGCTCAATGGAGCATTCAACTGCGCTCCCTCTGTTTCCCCTTTGTCCTCTCTAGTAACGGCCGTCCGTCATGGCCATCAATGGCTGACCATCATCTTTTACTTCCCTTCCACAGTGTCGTTGCCCCTTTTATTTCCATTTCCTCCTGTAGTAATGGCCACCTGCCTTCACTCTTCTTTTGGAAGACAGTCGCAGTCACCATGGTCATCAATGGGTGCTGCCCATCAGTGCGCCTATCATTTCCCTCTCTCCTGCGCTGCCTCCTACCTGCTATAAAGCTGAGCGCCCAAGGCCCTTCGCACACGTTGCTGCACAGTCCGCCGCCTGCGACCCCTTGCTCCTCTTCTCGTCCAGCGCCTCGCCTCACCAGTCTCCTCCACAGTGCCACCGTGTTCCGCTTTGATGAAGTCGAGCCCGTGCCGCTCGGCCTTCCCGTGCCCTTCCCTCTTCTACGTATCTCCCTCTTCTCCTCCCTTCTTCAATCAAACCATCAAGGCACAGTGAAACTGACACCATCTTTCTCCTTCACTCCTCATCTGTTTCCCATCCTCATCACTCCCAAGTAGTAACGACCGCCACCATTGGCCATTGATGGCCGGCCGTGCTACTGTGCTTTCCCTCCCTTTGTGTGCTCCATATAGAAACCAAGCCCCGGCCCCCGTGCGCCCCTACTGGTATCTCATCCTCTACGGCCACCTCACCCTCGCGCTCCTGTGGCATTGCTGCCAGGCGCTACCTGCACAAGCCGGAGTCCTACGACGTCACCTTGCACGCTCACCGGCCGAGCCAAGCGTCGCCGCCTCCTTGCGCCGGACTAGGACACCACAAGAGCACCTCGAGGCCACCCGGGATCTGCAACACCGAGACGCACGATTGTTGTCTATCGTCGTTTTCATCCTCTCACTTGAGTCACGCCATCCAAATAGGACCCGTGTGCGCCGTTGAAGCAGAGCACCGCCGACCGGCCGATCTGTTGTGGCCGCTCTCCCGCCAGACCAATCTAGCACCACCACGAGAACCACAGTGTAGAGGTGGAGCTCCATCGTCGCTTGTCCTCCACGTCCTGTCGCCGGAGCATCACCATTCGCAAGTACACGAGAAGTTGAGCCGGCCGCCATCAGAGCTTCGCTACCTGTTTCACAGTGGCCATCGATCCCCGAAGAAAGCCAGCACCACCAGGACCTCCGCTTCCTCAAGCTGCACATCCTCTGCTTCTCGTCATTGTCCGCTTCTCACCAGAGCACCACCGCCCGTGGAGACCCGAGCCGACCCCTGTCTCCACCGCTGTAGCCTCAATCCAACTGCCTCCATCTCTCCTCCTCACTAGTGAGAACCTCCATGAGATCCCCTCTCCCTCCTCTCTTGTTTTCTCACCTTGGTCGAGTCCATCCGTGCTGTAGCGCTGTTTATTTTGCTCGGCCAGAGGGCCTCTGTCCTGTTAGAGGTTTAGATCTACACAGCCCACAGGGGGGTTAACCCCGGTGATTTATTTAGATTCGATTAGGGGCGATCTAGAGCTAAGGACTTGATGGTTATGCGAAAACACACGAAACACAGCGAGGTTATACTGGTTCGGGCCTCCAGAGAGTAAAACCCTACGTCTAGTTGTCGGTGGAGATTGATTGATTGGTGAATTATACAATGGGGGACGCCCAGCTCGCCTTATATTGGCCAGCGGACAAGGTTGATTGCCCAAAGTCCTGGTCAGATATAACCAGGAGACCTAATGCTAGTTGATTACAATTGTTTCCATAATCCCCAGACTACCTGTCAAATTCCTCTGTCATCTTGTCATATCCTCCAAGTCTTGTAGTCGTTTCGGATAAGGTCTTCTGGAGGTCGGGTGGGCACAGATCAGGTCTGTTGAGCCCACTACTAGGTCGGTAAGTCTTCTAGTGGGCCGGACCCACTTGTCGGGGATGGCCATGGGCCTGGTCGGTGGGGACCTAGGGGTACTCATGTCCCACAAGCCCCAGAGTGATGTGTAGGCATGGCGAACTTGATGGAATCATGACGAAGTCGTGGAGCCATCGACGGGTCGATAAGCGTGCACATCAGTCCAAAAAGAACGAATATCAGTAGCCAGCTTAACAGCTGACCAGTTTGTAGAATCTTGAGTGTAGCGAGGTCGAGTGCTGACCTAACGGAAGTAGACTTCCAGTAGGTCAAAGCGACAAAGAAAAAATAGAGGGTGTTTGAAAAACGCTCTCGTAGAGTAGTCCCCGAGCATTGAGGTAGGCAGCAAGACTTCTTCGATGATCCAAAAAAGGAGAAGAAGAAGAAATCAGGTCAAGGGTCGACTTGATGAGAAATAAGGTTTCCCAGTAGGTCAAATCAACAAGGAAAACAAGAGGGCATTTGAAAAACGCTCTCGTAGAGTAGTCCCCGAGCATTGAAGCGGGCAGCATGGCCGGTTTGATGGTCCAAAAAAGGAGGAGAAGAAGAAATCCTGGTCGTGGTCGTGAATAATCAGTTGTAGAGACACCCAGATATCTTGCATAGCTGCAAAGAGTCTGGCAAAGCCACTCGAGGCATGCCGACCTCAAGAAGGTCTCACGCTTATAGCGCCCAAGCACCTAGAGATGCCTAGCAGGGTCAGCTTCGTGCGCACCCCACAGAGAGGCCTTCATTCCTTGAAGCAGACGTTCCAATGGTGCCCAGAACATGCTGGCATGGCTAGAAACATACACCGATCTCAAGAAGGTCTCACGCATCCGTGGCACCCAACTAGGTTGGTAGGGCCGGAACAGTACTGAGGTATTGAAAGACCAAGGTACTGAGGCATGCCGACCTCAGGAAGGCCATTTTGGTGCCCAGACGACCAGCATAGCTGCTGGACGTCCAGCAGAGCCAGGGTACCAAGGTATTGTCGACCGAGGTAGCAGCCACACCGACCTTCAGGAGGCCCGTCAAAATCGTAGACTTGATTGATCTGGACTCCAGACGCGCAGACGGATCTGGCAAGCAGCAAGGCATGCCTACCTCAGGAAGGTCCTCAATCGAACCTACGACCATTCTGCTCAAGAAACAGAAATATAGGCTGATTGGTATAAGGTCCGTTTACACTATAGAGCTGTAGCGGGTGCAACCAAGACATAGAGCCATAGTGGGTGCAAATAAGACGCGGAGCCGTAGCGGGTACGAATATCGTCGAATGAAGTCGTAGCAGGATGTGGAACTGAAGAAGTTGTAGAACTAGCAGGTACAAGACCATATAGCATTTGGGCCGTCTCACACGGAGTCAGGCTAATTGGAGAGGCGAACTGTAGAGTCACGGGGCAATAGCACAAAGCCGCATGAGATCACCAGCTGACTTGCTCATCACAACATGACAAAATGCAACGGACAAAAAGTCTGACAGGGCGCAACAGACAAGGTCCGACAAAGGCACACAATGTGCAGGTCACAAGTGGCAATAAGACAAGTAACTACATGCGAACAATGCACTTGGCAGATCAGGTGCAGGACACCCGGCCCTGTCGTCATACGGCAAAGAGAAACACCAAAAGGAGCCTCACATGCATACAGTGACCAGGGTGACATGCCAATAGTGTAGAGGTTGACTGAGTGTTGAACTCAGCTATAAATAGAGCAGAAGCCCAAAGGCAAAGCAATCACCGCGAAGGAGAGCATGGAGTTCCATTGTAGCCAAAGTATCATGCCATGGGCATGCATCCGTCCACCAAAGCATAGAAGAAAGAAATTGTAGAGGCTTGGAGCTAGAAGAATACTTGCGAAGTGTGAAGTAATCCACCGATCTCTACGCCCGCGTCCACCGAGGAATCCAGAAGGAAACCGGTGTGATACTCCAGCTTCAATCATGCCCATAGTGGGGATGAAAGAGTTTGTATCTTGTAACTGGTCAAGGACTAGATGGGGTTTATGACAACCATGTAGCCATGGAGACATGTATGTAATGTTCACACTCTTCTGTCAAATTATGTGCAATGGCTTGCGTAGAGGAATTGGATTCCCCACGACCTGTTGTGATGTCTTCAGGAAGTCTACCGACCTTAAGACGGTTAGAGATACTATCAGGATGACCTGGTAGCAAGTAATATTCTCCCGACCTTAAAGAGATCGTTACGACCTAGTAGGTCACCAATAAGTCCTTGAGAGCTACAGGCATAGGATTCTGAAAAATTTGCTAAATACTATGACCAGTTAGGACTGGACTATTGGCGCTGCAATCCGTTGGGAAAGAGCTGTTGGGGACAACGTCCCGTTTCCATAGAGCTGTTGGGCTCATCCACCCAGAAACGGTCATATGAACTACGGAAGCCCATATATACGTCGTTGCGCACGGGGACGGACCCCACTCACGATCTTTCTCACCCGCACCGCAAGGGTTCCTCGTTCCGCCGCCGCTCGATTCCTCTGCGCCGCCATAGAGATCCCTCGCGCCGCCGCAGCTAGAGCCAGAGCCCACCATCACGCACCACACTGCCGCCTCCACCGCCGCGATCGACTCCGCGCACGCATCACCGCATGCGTGTGAAGACCCTCTGCATCTTTAGATCTAGATCGCAAGGGTTCACCGAGGAAGAAGAAATGGCGCCGCGCCAGATCCCTGTGCCGGAGGACCAGTGGGTCACGTCGGAGATGATGGAGGCCAAGATCGAGGTGCTGGTGGAGCGCGGGCTGTTGAGGCCCAAGGCGGAGGTGGAGTGGAAGGTGCCCACCGGCGAGCCATTCCCTTCGGAGAACGTCACCGAGCAGGTCGTCTTTGCCTCCTACTTCGAGTGTGGCTTCAACATCCCTACGGGGGATTTCTTCTGTGGATTGCTCTACTACTACTGCCTAGAGCTGGTATACCTTATCTCCAACTCCATAGCAGTAGTTTCTTCTTTCATCCACATGTGCGAAGGATATTTAGGCATACCGCCACACTTCAATTTGTGGCTGTACTTCTTCCAAGTGAAGAAGCTGGGCAAGTCGCAAGTCGTAGGTACTGCAGGGTTCTACCTTAGGATGGGCTATAAGGCAGATTACATAGATATGGAGCTGCCAGACAACAACGCTGCATGAAGGTCGGAGTGGTTCTACATTGCGACACAGAAGCCGGAGCTCCCAAAGCGAACAGGATTTGGTCCAACCATCTTGTGTTGACCTCCCATGAAAAAGAAGAGGTCGAGCCGCTCCTTGTCATGTTAAATGACCTCAAGGAGGCAGGTTTGACAGGGAGCCGTGGCGATTAGCTTTAGTCATCGCCTGATCCAGTCCATGAAGGACCGGGTGCATCCGACATACGACTATTGGGGTCAGATGGACCCAACTCGTGAAGTCATCAGGAAGGTCTCCAAGGAGAAGATGGTAGCTCGGGTTAAGGAGCTCTTTTGCGGATGGATCCGCAACAAGACCTGCCCGAAGGTGTACTCGTTGAAGCGCATGGCTGATCTAGTAAGTCATCGATCTTACTGTTGTCAGTCTTGTCATCTTTGTTAGGAGGTCGACCTCACTAACACTTGTGTTGCAACTTTCCTATGTGTAGGCCCACGCAATCAACTACTGGTGCCCCGCACCGTTGCCTGACAGCCAAGAGCCACAGAGAAAAATAAGGTTGCTAGAAGACGTCCAACAGCCACTAGCCTAGCTGGTCGAAGAGTACTTGTCCGACTCATCGGTTGAGGTGGACAAGGACAATGTGCAGGAGGTCACGCAGAGCACCAGCAGGCAAACCTACCGAACACAGCAAACTGTCGGGAAGGTCACTCAGTCGAAGGTCGGGGCAGCCAAGACTGCCAAGCTTGAGAGCACGAAGAAGAAGCACAAGAGGGGCAAGAGCTCCACTCCCCCACCGGAGCAGAAGAAAACGGAAGAAGAGGTCGCTGTGGGTGATGACTCTGAAGGGGTTGATGAGGTGATTGATGTACTGGAACTCAGTCCTGAGACCAAGCGGCGCAAGGAGGAGGTGACGAAGGTCACGCAGGAAGACATGTAGCGCATCAAGGAAAAGTACAACGCTGAATCCGGAGTTCAGCAGCAGGTACCCCTACGACTACCCCAAGCCTCTCGTGCCATACTGGAAGTCGTTGGCCAAGTAAGTTGATCTAACAATCTGTTTTGATCTTTGTGCTTCACTTAAAATTTGTTGACACTAACAGAATGATCTGTGCAGGTCGGGAACGTCTTCCCCAAGCGCGTCACTCTCGAAGGAGTTGACGCCAGAGGTCAAGGTCAGAGCCCAAAGCTCCATTCCACCAGCAACGACCACGGAGGCCGTGCTGGACCCCAAGCCCGTCGACGTGCAGCCTTCCCCAGCAGCTCATGACATTGCGGCGGACCAACCACAGATCAACCTGCCACCACCACTTCAAGAAACAGCCCCAAAGGGAGGACAAGGTTTGGCCATGTTGGGGCTGGAGGTCGGCCTTATAAAGCCAGGGAGATAGACTGGAATGGCACGCCGTTCGAAGGTGATATCCTCGATGATTACGAAGATACGGTGGTGATCCGGAGCTCCCTCATCACCCTTGGGCAGGCTTTCCAGGTTAGAGGTCGTTCGATGAAGTAGAATATGTAGGTCGTTTGCCACTTGTTAGCAGGCTAACAGTGTTGTCTTTTTGCAGAATATGGCCGATCGAGCCAAAGCCCGGGCCGACTTGTGCGAGAATGCCGCAGCTGTGACACTGGAGGCACATCAGTTGGACTAGGAACTCCAATGGGTAGAGCAAAAGGCCTCCCTCGAGAAGAAGAAACTCGAGGACAAGAAGAAGAAGCTCGCTGACGAGCTGGAGGAGCAGAAACGCATGGCTATGAATATTGACGCCCTGTTGAAGGAGGTTAGCGAAGGTAAGACCTAGATCCACCTAGGTCGTAGAGATTGTTTATTTTGTAATAAACTTAGCTGATAGCGTGTTGATGCAATAGCGGCCATTTGGGACAAGAAGAAGCTGACAGACGACCTCAAGGAGGCTGAGAAGGCCGTTGACACCCTCAAGCAAGAGAACAAGGCGCTGAACGACAGTGAGTACACTGTTTGCCGAAAACTAGCTCATCAACCGCAAATCAGGAGGGATCTGAAGATCGACCTCGTGGTTGCAATGTTGTCGCTATATAATGATCAAGTGATCATTGCAGGTCATGAGGTGGAGATGTCCGATCTTTGGAACGTCGCGGGCTTCATCATGGACAAATTTGTCCCACAGCCTACTGAAGGGGAGCCAATGCCCCTGCTGGAACGGCTCATGGCGGCCACAGACCGGGTCGACGAGTTGCTGAAGGCTGCGAGCAGAGCAGTGGCCATGGAGACCCTTGTACGAGTGAAGTCCCACTTCCCTCATGTGGAAGTCAAGAAGATTGCTGAGGGCCCCAATGCTGAAGCTGACCTTCATCCCATAGAGGTTGAAGTAGAAGATGCCGCGAACAAGGTTGTAGAGAGCCTTGCTTTCGAAGATGATGAAGAGTAATCCTGTTGTAATAGGCTAGCTTTTTGTGCCGTTGTTGGCCGGAGCACAACAATCTTGGTGCTGTGTGTAAACAATGTAGAGAATTCTCTTTATCATGCAAAGTTTCGTACTTATTCGCATTTGACAGCTCGGAAGCACTTGTGTATTCTACTCGCTAACCACTAATCACAAAGAGGACGACTTGTCGACCATATAGCTCAGCAGGAAGACTTACACATGATCGACACGCGAGAGGAGTCAAGGACTCAGGTTTAGCAACCTCACAGCCAAGCTCGAGTCAAGTAGGAAACGTGCAATCATGAGGACCAGAGTGTCCGACGGCTAGTGGTTGGCCACTCCTTAGTGATGAGTGATTGAGAACATTGTGTGGACTGATGATGTGCTCTATCTTGTGGATCTAGGCTGTGGCTTGATTTGCGTTGGTGCAGGTGAAGAACAAGTGCGAAAGGTCATAGCCTTGCGGGGCCTCAGAGGAGTGGAGGGACAAGTAGGCTTGGTTCGAGGGACTCGGTGGCTAGACGGGATCAAGTGCGAGTCACATGGTGCGAGAAGAGCAAGTCGAAGTCAGATGATAGCGGGTTCATAGGTTGATCCGAAAGCCAAAATTGAGCCGGAGCGGACATGGCGGCCAAGTCGAGGAGCTCAGTGCGAAGGCTGCACCAAGCTCGCGGGGTTTGCAGTTGTTCACCACAAAACCACTAGGTTCCTTGGTTGATCCTCGAAGCCAAGTCCGAGTGGTCGACGACTCGAGTCTGCATAGGACCGGTCTGATCGGTGAGTCAGACTGGTCTGACTAGTGGTGAGCACCGGTCTGACCGGTGGAGGTCGAGGAGCGCCGGGTGGCTCGAAGTGGAGGACACGTGTCGGGATCACAGGCTTGGAGTCGAGGCTACGCGAGGTGCGGTTGCTGGGCGTCCGTCCGATGGAAAGGCTGTCAAGTTTCCAAATTTGCCCTTCGGGGGGTTGTATCTCCTAGAGGGCATTCCGGTCATTTACCCCCATCGGAGGACCTCATATATAAACTTGGCAGAAGGGTTGTGGCAGCCATCTCTTGGGTATTAGGGTTTTCATTTACTTTTTGCATTTTCTCTTTTTAGCTACATATTATCTCTAGGACTAGTTTAAGAGCTTCATGGTGAGATCTTTAGAGAGGGATGGATGCTAGGGAGGCAAGCTAGACCTTGTATGAATCTTTCCTTTGATGTATAGAAGGTTCGACACGGTTCCTCTAGTGATTGTGGTGATGAATCCTGTTTCTCTTTTTGTGGATTTTTAGAGCCATTTCTTGGCGATTTTCTTGTGGTTGATTTGAGGCCTTCCCTTTGTGGATTTGTCGTGGGATGCACACATGAGCCCTTTGTGGTTCTTTGATTGGTGATTCCCCCTCTAAATCCGTGGGTTTGGGTGCTCAAATTTGGGGTTTTCTTTGTGTTCCGGGAAAAGGTGTTCTTGGTGTTCATCCTTCGATTCCTCTTGATTTAGTGCATCTTTGGGGACGATTTCTTAGGCATGGATTGTCCATGAGGTGATACACCTATCCCTAAAGTTTTACTTGAATCCATGGAGCGGATCGGGAGATCGGGACATCAGAAGGTGGGAGTTGACTCGCGGGTGGAGTTCATCCCGAGGTGCCCTGGCGGGACCGGTCAGATCGGTGCGGCCTGTTGTGGCTTTTCTCGTGGAGTTCTCCTCCAGAGTGTTGGTTAGGACCTTGGCTTTCTGCTATTTCATTCCCATGCAGTTTTGGCCTTTGGAGATCGAGCTTCTTGTAGTTGGGGTGTTTCTGAGCCAGACCGGTCACACTGGTGCAGAGGACCGGTCCTACCGGTGTAGGGCTTCCAGTAGGACAACCCTTATTGCTGCTGTTGGTTGTGCTGCTTGTTCACAGAGTGCTTCTGGTGCAAGTTTGGCTGTGGAGTGTTTTCAATGTGCTCGAGTTTTGGTGGATTTTCTCTTTCCATGCACACTTCTGGACTTCTCCCTGTTGCTCCACATCCTAGAATTGCCATCTTGGTTTGCTGGGCAAGTTTTAGAGAAATTAGAGCAGGTTACTCTGGACCGCTCTGGCCGGTGCCAGGGACCAGTCTGACCGGTGGCTATAGGTTGCTGCTCGAGTTAGTTTTCCGCTGCATGTTCGAGTACCTTGGGTGTGTGGCTAGCTACTAGGTCCAGTAGCACTCAAGTGGCTACGTGGATTTGGCTAGCAGGGTGTCAAGGACTCTGGAGTTGCATTTGGGACTATAGGCCGAGTTCGTCTCCTCAGAGAAGAATTTTTATCGGCTCTCATTCACTCCTGCCCCCTCTCTGGTCGCCATTCTTGTCCTTCAATTGGTATCAGAGTCGGATACAGATCATTGAGACCTTGACCGGTTGAGATCCAAAGATGGCAGACTAGGGGAAGGGTTCGGGTTTCTCCCCACTTCGATGGGAAGAACTACCAGATGTGGGAAGCTCGGATGGGCGCGTTCATGCGAGGAAAGGGTCAGTTGATTTGGGACATCATGGTTGACGAGAACTATGTCATACCAGAGTCATTCATCTTGCCCGAAACTAGGGATATGTTTGATGCCAACAACAAGGTCGTGGACTATCTCTATCGTGCTCTCTGTGAATCCAAGTTCAATAGGGTGTACAAGAAGTTAGCACACTGAATATGGACCAGTTGAGGAATGCCCATGGTGGGAACAATCAGGTGAAGGTGCGTCACTTTATGACCTACCGGAGTGATTACGAGAATTTCACTCATCTCCCTCGAGAGTCGTGGATGCCATATTAGAGCGCTTCACGCTGATTGTGAAAAACATGAGAGCCAACATCACCGAGCTTCCATACGATGATCATGATAGAGCTATCAAGCTCTTACACGCGCTAGATCTTGATGTATGGGGAGCGAAGGTTGAGGCTATTCAGGAGTCCAGTGCGTATGAGACCTTGACAGTGGACGAGCTATTCTCTAAGCTCAAGTCGTCCGAGGTGGACCGTGACTTGCGAGCCAAGAAGGGCAAGGGCCCTTCTGATGATAGTATGGATCTTATTTCTAGACTGAGGGCTAACGCTGATCATTCTTCTCAGATGTTCTCTTTGTCTACTCCTGCATCTTTGCCAGATGAAGAGTTCGAGGTGCTGGACGATGAGGATCTTGCTTTGCTGACCAAGAGGTTTGGCCGCCTGAACAAGAATCGGAAGAACTTCAAGCGGAACTCAGGGATTTGTTACAAGTGTGGGAAGCGCGTGCACTTCATCGCTGAGTGCCCTCAGGAGATCGAGTCCAAGAAAGAGTACAAGCACCGCCCGAAGATCGAGAACAAGCATCGCTCAATGCATGAGCACAGGGACAAGGACGAGCGGAGATCCAGAAAGGGTGGTGACAAGAAGAAGGTAAGGGCTCGAGCGAAGATCGAAGAATCAAGTGACATGGACCTCGACTCCGATGACACTTCCTCGAGCTCAAGCAGTGACGAAGAGGACCATGGCAAGCATTAGAAGAAGAAGAAGGTTTTCTTCAAGGGCCTCACCGGCTTGTGTGTGATGGGTCACAGCACTGGCAGCAAGTCAAGCAAGAAGAGTGGCCAGGAAAAGTCAGACATCGACTCCGACTCTAAGGAAGAGGTAACTCCTAACCTTGCTTTCCTGGTTAAGGAGAATGCGGAGTTGAATGAATTGCTAGATAATCGTGATAGTGTCCTCAGAGATGCCAAGAAGAAAAGGAGAGATCTTAGGTCCTCTCTAGAAGAAGCTAGGGAGAGTGGCTGAGTTAGAGGCTAGGCATCTTGATGATATGCTTGCTTTGGATGCTATTAAGTCTGCTCCTGTGGTTAGTGATGAGGTTGATTGCTCTGATTGCACTGCTTTCCTGTCTGATTTGGTTGTGCTTAAGGAGAAGCATGCTTCTAAGTTGGAGGAACTAGATGTGCTTAGGGCTGAGTTTGAAGAGATGAAGTCTAGGTCTACTTTGCTTGGTGCTTGTACTTCTTGTCCTGTGTTGCATGGAAAACTAGATGAGTCACATGCTAGAATTGTTTCTCTTGAAGCTGCTTTGAAAGCTCCTATTGCTACTTCTTGCTCTACATGTGATTTGCATGCTGAGAAAAATCTAGAGCTTGCACAAATTGTTGATCCGCTGCAGGATGAAAATGATGGGTTGTGCACGTTGTTGGGTTGGTTGAGGTCACAGGATCCACAACTAGGCATGTTGGTGGCTAAGTTTAAGAGAGCGGATGGTCGTGGTCTGGGTTTTGAGAAGTTTGGTGAGAGCGGTGGTAAGAAAGAGAAGGAGATACCTACCAAACCTATCCCACACATCACCCAGGGAACCCAGACGTAGTGGGATGTAGGCTTCAGTTGTTTTGGTATGAATGGTTGTGTGCTTTCTAAACTCAACCGGGGTTAGGAATAGAGGGTAGCCCGAGAGAGCAAAATGAGAAGAAACCTTGTGAGAAGCCAAGTGAAACAAAGCCACAAGAGAACCCAAAACTAGTGAGGTTTCAGTGTGGGTATTGTGCGAAGAGTGGTCACAAGGATGGGTTTTGCTACAAGAAAAAGAAAGATGAGAGGTTGGCTAAGGAGTAGGCAAACAAGGATAGGTACTACCCTTCTCGTGGTGTGCCTGAGCCTCGTATGCCACTACCTAGAGGAGAGGTTGTGGTGAGGTCTATACCAGCTTGGGGAGATAGGAGAGTTGCTGATCGAGACCGGGTTGTTGCCAGGGAGGCACCGGTCAGACCGGTCAGGGAAACCGGTCAGACCGGTGCACCCAGAGAGGTGGTTAGTTTGGTTACCGTGACCGTGGTGTTGATTGGTTTGGTTCAGGTAATCGTAGTACAGGTGGTACGCGTGTTGAGTCTGGTCGTGGTTGGTTTGCTGGACGTTCTCCACCTCGTGGTCGATATGAGGACGGGAGAGGCCGTCGCAGTTTTGAATCTCAGAGGGGCTACGTGCCACATTCCCCCTTCATGGTGATCATACTCCTCCAGTGAGACGAGAGATGGTGCAGAGTGGTGGTCATAGCTTTGGAGGCCGTGATAGGATGTATGGTGCTAACCCCACTTTTTAGCAAATGGCTCGACACTGGTTTGACTCATTTTGTGCTAACCCCAGTGTTGAGATGTTTGCTCGTTCTCGTTCTCGTTTTTGATTATGCAGGTGGGAGGCTAGGAGAACATTTGGAAGATCGACTCCAGTTGTTTGTTTCATGATCGGAGTTCGGGGGTGGTTCTCTAGCCTCATCCTAGTGGTGTCTTTGGAGCACATCACTTTCTGGGATAATGGACAAGTGTGAACCAAAGGAGTGTATCAAGTAAGTGAAAAAGCTCTCTGATTGTGTTGTTTCTTGTGGTCTTTATGAGTTGCCCTTTTCAGTTTGAGGCTTTGCTCTATCACATGCGTTTAGGGTGAGCTTCGTATGCTTTTTTATCCTAATGTGTTCAGGAGGAGCTTGTGAGCTTGCTTGTTCTTTGCTCTATCACATGTATCTTGGGTGAGCTTTGTATTCTCTTTGACTCTTGTGCATGTGTGTAGAGGGAACTTGCTAGCTTTGCTTACTTTTTGCCTCTTTTAGTTTTTGAGTTGGTCTTTGGGAGCTCACTTTGTAGCATATGTATCATACATGTTTACTTTGATGTATAGAATGCATGTTTAAATTCATAGGGTAGCCATCTTTGTATCTTGATGTATAGGTTTGCATCTTTGTAAGATATGCTTTGTATTGCATTTGTATCATATGCATTTAGTAGGAATGGCTTCTCATATGTACATCGATCCCTATGATATGCTATGTTTGAGCTTGTGAATGTGCTTGATGGATATTTGGTATGATAAGCTATGCTCTTGATAGTTTGGTTGTAAATTCATGATGAGATAGCTTACTTTTGTCAAAAAATGCTAAATAGGCTCTCTCTTGTGATTTTAAGGTTTTGCATGATCTTAGTGTGCTTTGGTGGTGTATATCATGCTTAATTCATGGTTGGATATCATGTGCTTTTCATTTGGGGTCAAAGACCCATTTGTCATTATAAATGTTTAGCCCATGTGATACCTGGTGGAGGAGCATAAGCTTCTTTTTGCCGCAAAGGCACTTCGTGTACCACTTTGTGCTTAAATGTGAAAAATAAAATTGGTATGAAATGCTTAAGCTTGATGTTATGCTCTCATTTGTTCCATGTCATAAATATTTTAAATCTAAATCATACAAAACTATGTTAGAGCTCCCCACTTAAGGAATTCTTTGGACTCTTAGCCATCCACGTCAGCTCCGGCACCACCACTCCATCTCCATCCCGCGTCCCACCCGTACACGACGTGCCGCCCCGCACTCAATCCCCCCATCCCACCTGTGTCATTCCCATCGAAACCGCTACAGCCCCTCTTCATCCTCCTCCCCACTAGCGCCCCTCGCGGCCGCGCCTCCCCAGTCCCTCGCCTCCACGCCACCCTCTCGCCTCCCCGCCGCCACCCACTCACCTGTCTCTATAAAGCCTCTCCGCCCGCCCCTCTCTGCGCCATCCCTGCCTAAGGTGCCCGGAGTCACCAGCGGGAGCTCCGCAGCCGTCCAAGGTCGCCCTTCCCCGTGCCGTCCCTGTCCAAGGTGAGGAGCAGAATCGGTTCCCCTCGCTCCCCTCTCCGTTTTGCCCTTCTTCCCGGCCGCCGCCGTGCCCGGAGTCACCGGCGGGAGCACCGCCAGTTGCCCAGACCGGCTTCTTTCCTCTCCGGTCTCCGTTTTGCCCTTCTTCCCGGCCGCCGCCGTGCCCGGAGTCACTGGCGGGAGCACCGCCGGTTGCCCAGACCGGCTTCTTTCCTCTCCGGCCGCCGTCGTCGATCTCACTCCCCAAGTCGTCACTGCCCAAGGTGAGGAGAGGAATCAGTTCCCCTCTCTTCCCTCTCAGTTTTGCCCCTCTCCTCTGCTGACTCCGGGTAGGGAGCTGTCCAGGGACGCCCACTCAACCATGCCGGTCAGGTCTGTATCTGAATTTGGTTTCTATCTGAATTTTGTGCACTGTTGCTGTTTTGGTAAACTTCGTCATGATCATGATAGTTTCAGCGAAAACATATACTACGAAAGTTGCACATAATTTCACCAAATTTCTGCTGTCAAAATTTTAGAATTTTTGGACATACAGTTTGGGAGATACGAATTTTCGAATCTAGCTCTCTACAGATTTTAGAAATTATACAGAAATATGTTTGCTCAGATTACATCCAGATAAACTGGGAATTGGTCCTGACATTGAATACAAAAGTTTTTGGAAATTTTTTGTACATTCTTGGTATGTATTTATTTTCGATGTTCGAAAATCTGGAGTGGAAGTTATGATTAAAATAGTAGAGTCAATGTTTATGTTAAAATCTGTCTCTGAATTGCAGTAGTGTTCATGGGTCTTAAATTGATGTGTGGTAATTGCAGTACTGCTTATGGTGCAATTGTTTATTAGTCATCCAGGAACCTCCAGGTCTGTCTCCGAATAACATGGTGCAATTCCAGCAATTGCAGTAGTGTTCATAGGTCTTAAAAGCAGGTTTGTCATTTGTCATGATGTTTACTATATCAGTTTATGTTTACAATCCCTAAACAATTGTTATCCAGAATCTTGTGCTCTGTTGTTCTACAACACATGATTCTCTTATAAATCATAAGCTTGGAGTGTTCTCATTATGTGCGTTTTGTTGTCTTCACATGGATCTGTCATCGAATGAGTTTACTGGGAGCATTCTTGGCACCATAGGTTCATCAAAGTTACAGACCATGTAAGTATACTTTTAACTACTATTTGCAGTTGTTTATGACCTATTGCTGCAGCCTTTAGCAACCTACAATGTACCTGTCAAAGTTCTCTGGGAATTATTGAATAACATTTGTAGCATCATTGATGTCAAATCGTCATTCCAATACATAGTGTTCTACCGTCCCAACAATATTGGTTCATAGTTTATCAAAAATCTATTTCGAATCACACAGCAACGCACGGGGAATCACCTAGTTTATATGGGTGCTAAACCGTTGCATGATGTCTACCATGAGAAGTCTCATTTTAAGAAGTAGACACATGGCTTGGTAGCTTTAACATGACACGAGATGCTTATGGGTGTTTGTAATGATCTTGTGATGAGGATATGTGACCTAGCATGAAGTTTTTGTGATCTAGATTCACTTTGGTATCCTTTGCTCATGTGTAGGTCTTTAGCTCATGAGAGGGAAATTTTTCGCAAAAATGCTAATTTTAATCATGGCTTGAACTTATGTGTATGCAACTGAACATTCTTGATGGCTATGCTATTTCGAACCTTTGTCAAGTCAAAGTAGTTCATTTGCTTGTTCCTAGCACATATTATGGCTCTATGTCCATTTGAGAAGCCTAGAAGTGAAATTTTTGTAGGAATACCTTGATTCATGCATTGTCAACAAGGGGGAGATGTTTGGGCATGGAATAGCTTGCTGCATACATTTAGAGAGTTTTGGTGGAGTTTCGGACGAATTTTGTGCATGTGCATTTCCCAGGTGGCTGGCGGTCTGATCGGTGGAGGTCACTGATCTGATCAGTCTAACCGTGTTTTGCAGGTATTGCAACCGGTCTAACCGGTGCCTGGACCGGTCTAACTGGTGTGGAGCTAAGAGCTCGGTTTTTTTCCAGGTAAGAGGAGAAGTTGCATGGTTTGGTTCAGGGGGAGTTGCATTTTGTGACGCCCCAGGTTTTCAATTAGGGTTGTTTAGCGCTAATGACTGGTCAACCAAGTCAAACACATTGACTTTGGTCAAACCTTGGTCAACCTGGGTCATCACCTCAAAAACCGAGCCAACAATCCCTAATGGTCAGTGCTTGGTCAGATTTGGTCAAAGCATGGTCAACACCCCAGCTAAACCCCCTTGAACCCTACACAATCCTATAACTTTTGTCGCGTTCTCCAAATTTCATATAAACACTTGAAAATCAGCCAAAATAGAAGTTGTTCATCTTGTTGAGAGACACAACTTTGCTTTTGGGCGGCATTGCTAATTTTGAGAGGATAAGGGTGAAAAACTTGGTCAACACCAGCAAGTACTATTCACAAGTGCCGAGAAAATCTTGATTTTTGCCTGTGATTTGTGCAAGATCCTTTGATCTAAATACCTATCGGCCTTTGCAAATGTTGTAGAGGGATCCATGATCTCCAACATTCCTTATTTCCACTTGGTGCACTTCAGTATCGAAATCAAGAGAAAATTTGAGTCAACCAGTGCCTCACCGAAACATTCCTGCGCTGGAGCTCCCTCGCGCACAGCGCCGTCGCGCCCTCGCCCATCGGCCGCTAGACGCGCGCACGCCGAGGCACGCCTCCGCCCGCCGGTCTGAATGTCGAGGTAACTTCGGCGCACGCGCGCTGCACCGACGTCCACGCCCAATCCCCTTCAGCCACACGCCAAGCCCCTGTAGGCCGCGCCGCGTCGACCATCGCCGCCCGGCGAACCGCAAGGCCGTCGTACCTGCCTGTCGCACGCACACCCATGCCCCGCCTTGCACGCTGGTCGCTACGCATCGTCGAGTCGTTGTCATCTCCTATAAAAGGGCACGCTAAGCCCATGCACACGCACGCCGTCGAAGCTGCTCTGCTCTCCACCGCCGTGCCCACCATTAGAGCTCCATGTTGAACTCCACTCCCCCGACTTCACCACCGCCACTCGAGCTCGGCTACGCAACCTCTTGTACCCTGTATAGCCTTCCGAGCCATGCCTTAACCTGCATCACCCCTCACTTTGACAGAATCAGAGCCGCGGCGGCCGCCCTTTCCCGGCCTCGCCGCCGAAGCTCACCGGAGCAGTCCTCGTGTCGGCCACCTCGCCCAATCAACCCCTGGTGAGCACCCATGAACCCCCGTGCTGCTTGTGGACCAAGCCCAGCCGGCCATCACCACCGGCGAGCTCCCCTACGCCGCCAAGGGTACCTGTGCGACAATTGTAAAAGTCCCAGGGCTTTTGTGTAAAAGGCAGGGGTTGTTCTGTGAAGAAAAAGTCGAACCAAGGGCCTAGCTGAAAATAGATTCTACCCCTTTTTCTTGTTTGGTCCAGTAACTTTGGAAAATCGTATAAAATCACAGAAAAATCATAAAAATGCAAAACCAATTTTGCTGGTCTCCTTATGAACAGATATGCATCTTTTACAAAGGCTGTATATAGTTTTGGTGATTAGTTTTTGAATGAAAAATCAAAACCAGTTTGCATGTGCTTGTTCATAACTTGAGTTCTACTCATGAATTAACCTTGATCTTTGGATATGTTGGTAATCAGTACCAATATAGACTACACCTAAGTTTTTGCACAAAGATTCCAAGTAAATCTTTAGTTATGATTTGTTGCTTTTTGGCTAGATCTATGTATATATTTTGTACAGCTTCATTTAAATACTTTCTATGGCTAATCTTGTGGCTATCATCTTGTTATACTTAAATGTACTCCTGGTAAATTTATCATGGTTTTAGGAGCAGTCTACCTATCTGTTTCTGAATGATGCTTGTTTATGAAATTAAATCTATAGCTCCGTTTGTATTGCTCCAGTGATGCTTATCTTAGGCATAGATGATGTGCATGTCATGTTTAGGCTATGGTAGAAAGTTGGGCTACAGATGAGTCATATATTTCTCTGAATAAATACTTTGAGAATAAATAGGCTGAAAATGGTTATTTTTGTGTAGCATGAATGAATTAGGTTCTGGAGCTAATTTTTGGTGTGTAACATAGTTTCAGTCTATAGTAGCTCTGTGTAAATTTTGAGCACCAGTGCATGAGTAGTTTTCTCTGTATTTAATATTCTTGCTTTATTTTTCATGCTCTGCACTTAGCTCTGAATGTTATAAACATTTATCAGTAGTTGTGTTAAAGTCTTAAGTGCTTGCACAAAAAGTTTCACTGTGTTTTGCTGCATAGTTTTACCAGAATAATTTTTTGGAAGAAAACTAGTATATATATAAAAAGGTGATTGAAGAAATCATTTCTTTAAAAGCTTGTGTGTGCTTTACCCCAAGAAACGCTGCCTTGGACCTCGGAATGGTCACTTAAATGTTTGTGTGATAATTTTAGTTTGTTTCCTTATATACGCACCAATCACTCTTGAAATAATTACTTAATAAATTATTGCTTGATTAATCGTTATGAAAGAGTATGCTGAATATATTCTATTTAAATGAATATGGAAAACTCAACACCTTACACGATCATGTGATGTTTTGTAAATGAATAAACTCACTCCACGAATTAACTGTTGCATATGCATTCTACGTGTAGAACCTTCCGACGTTAACCCCGAGTTCGTCTCGGATCAAGGTGACAGACCGTACGAGGGAAGGAATCGACTACGTGGACGTGCAACGAGACCCGAACCAAGTTCGAAAGTTCTCCTACTGACTTGCTAGTGAAGGCAAGCCCCGGTTTAACATTTACCTATGTGTTTCCTTTTCAAATATCTGGATTTATGATTAATTATATATGTGCATTTACGTTCAGGAGTTGAATGGAAACCCTAGATGCATGATCCATAAGTACCTATGGTCTTTTACTAGTATGCTAGGTCGATAGTTGCTATGCACTAAGGACCCAGTACAAGTTGAGTGATGTACTTCGCTCGCAATAATAGGTTCTTATGTTGGAATCATAAGATTGTTAAATTGAATTGCTCATGTGGTAAGAGCATGGGATTTTGGGCTCCGATCCAATGGTTAAGAGATTAAGCGTTTGAAAGTACTAAACATTTGTCGGACATGGGTACGGTAAACCTAGTACCAAAGAGCATGGTGACGCTAGATGCTAGTGTGAGGCATGCCAGCTAGCTATGTACCTAGGACTGTGGCATCTAATCCTAATCCGAAGAATGACGGGAACCGTTTGGTTGAAAACACTCTTTGTGAGGGTTTTCTCCCGTATGTTTAGGTTCACCTTGCAAGGTTATTAACCGATCGATCGTCAGCCTCTCACCGTTATTCGAGATTGCTTAACCCTCTATCCATGATAATCCCTCCATGATGAAATATTGATAAACTTGATGTTTGATTAATTGTTTGAACAATCATGCTTGAATTAGTTGCTTATCTAGTAATAATTGATCTACTAGAACCAGAGCTAAAATATTGAAAGTAAGGATGTACTCCTTAGTCGCTCTTTGGCAAATACAAACCCAGTAGCCAAAAGCCATGCATCATTAGAAGGATAAGTCTTTATCTTAGACGGGTAAGCCTTTCTGAGTATTAGTATACTCCGCCTTGCTATATATGTTGTTTTCAGGTAATGTTGTTTGGCCTGGAGAAATTCCCCCGGCTGGGAGCTGGAACGGGTGAAAGACGAGAAGTAATGGTGTTATGGGTGGCCTCCCATGATGCCAAGTTATCATAGTTTATTTACGCTGTCTTTTAAAACTCTGAACTATGTTTTAATATTTTATGAACTATGAATGGTAATAGTTAACCATACGGGGAAGATTAGTATTAAATTGTAAGGTACTCTGGACTCTCCTTCGAGGGGGTTTTAATGTATGTGTTTCGATCCTCTGTGTGGTTTACAAGTGATTTACCGGGCTATGACCCGGCAACACTCAACGGAATAATTCTTTATTATCGCTTAATGACCAAAGTGGATCGGTCTAAGTGATAGTACGGACTTATCTCGGATGGGGTTGTCACAGTTGGTACTAGAGCATCCGTATACACCAGAGTAATTAGTTTAATAACTAACCACATATTTTACAATTAAAACTTGCCAAGATTGATTGGATTTCGAAAATATGTTGGATCGTTAAGGAATGATTAGACCGAAAGGCCCTAGAGGGAATTTTTGGGTTCTTTTAAGGTGGCTAAGTAATTATGGTTTATCTATGCTAACTTCTAGCACTTCTTAAGCCAAGTGTTTCATACGTGTGTGATACCGCATCACGAGTATGCGAGGGTCGATAGGGCAATCCATTCCACGGATCCTATCTTCTCGGTTGGATGCGCACGTGTTTTATACGTGTGCTACCGTATGCAAGTCATACGAAGGATGCCATGTTCTATTCAAGATGAACATGTCATGGGTTGTGATGTCGCCACGTTTTGCTATATGTGTGCATGATTCCGCATTATGAACATGCGAAGGGGGA
This sequence comes from Cenchrus fungigraminus, assembly GCA_036936925.1. Lineage (NCBI taxonomy): Eukaryota > Viridiplantae > Streptophyta > Magnoliopsida > Poales > Poaceae > Cenchrus > Cenchrus fungigraminus. The sequence continues at coordinate 77,061,437 of CM072779.1, read as the reverse complement.
CACCCTCCCTTCAAAAGGGGCGTGTCTCAGGTTGGACGCCGTCCATACGGTGTAAAATGCATGGATACCATTTCTATAGCAAATGGTAATGTATGTGGATGCTCCCGTGTCGTGCTGGCGCGGAAGGTTCTTTTTCTGCAGGTACACTAACCACGTTTCGTACGATTTTTATGTGACCAAAGTGTAGCTCCGACTAGTTATTATTGGGAGAGAAGTATAAAAGCCTTGCCACCGGCACTAACTTTGATTTTTGGCTTGATTGCCATGTGAGGCCGTATGTGACGCTTTTGCATCATGCTAAAATTTTGTTGAACCCTAAAATGTTGCAAACATACATGTTGTATGCTCTTTAAATTACTACCTTGCTCCCTTGTTGTTAAAAATAGGTTGCATGTGTGTAGCTTGTTTTTGGACAGCTAGTTGACGGATCTGTTTACTTACTTTCTACCCTTGATCTAAAAAGAACTTGACTAGACGATCTATACCAAAGTTGCTCCATATCTAACCTAGTATCTGCTGCCAAATATTCATGATCATAGCTTCTATAGATCCCAAGTTATGCCCAAAATAGCGACGCCTTGTCTTGCTGTTTTTCCTGGAAACCTCACTCTGAACTTGCAATTTTTTTTCAAGCATGTTACTATCTGATCCAGATCTACCGTTGAATACCAAAAATATTCCTCATAACCTTACAAAGTTGCTACAAAAAATTGAGAATTTTCGGGACTGTAGTTTCTAAGTTATGAATTTTTGTTCACAACTGACAGAACTTTAGGCCGATTTTATGTCATGCTCGTTTGAGTTAGGCATACTCTATACCTTTGTATAGATGGCAATCCCAAAGTTTACCCATCCAAGGATCCAATCGTTCCTGAGTATCTACTTAAGAACTCAAGGAAAGATAGAGTCCTTGGTGTGATTTTTGCATGCAACTCACTATCAAAGCTATAAATCTATCCTTGTGTGCAATCTTTCGTCAGAATACTTACAATTGTCACTTTATCCAGATGTCCAACTCCGGATCCATCGCTAACATGCCAGTGTGGACTCCCTTCAACTACCTCGAGGGTGGTTTCCCTGCACTTTTGTGGGACACCTTAAAGGATTTTGGATACACCACGTACCAAGAATACAAGGGACGTGAATTCATGACCGCCGGACAAATCCTTCATTGGCATGTGAAGGTGAAGATCCCCACTTGTCCGACGAATCCCGACTGGAAGGAATGGGATTGTACATCCATAGGCTTGACAATGCCCAACACCATACAGAAGGCTGCTCTTGAAGCTCTCACCACCTTTTGTGGAAAGCACTCTGCCTCAATGGCTGGTACTCCAGCCAAGGTGATTCCCGTGGGAGCAGAATACTCCGGGCAATGGGCGGAACTTGGAGCATTTCTCCCCACTCCGGGCAATGCTCACTATAACCCTGACCTAGCTACCTCCTTCCGTTTCTCCAAGGCCATGTTTGACACCTATCAACTGATGGTGGGAGAAGGTGTGTTCTATAGACACCAAATCTATAGGCAGCACGTTCTAGAAAGAAATGGTACTGCACAAAAGTTCGAAGAAGCTAGAGCTCAGATAGCATCTCTCAAGAAGAAAAGACGCAAGGATAAGAGAAGAATGCGTGAGATGGGTCAAACCATTCTCGAGCAAAATTTCATGTTGCAGCACAACGGCCAGTACATGTTGGACCTAGAGAATCAGCTGGAAGTCGCAGTAGCTCCTCTTGTTATTCCTGAACCAGGAGAGGAAGAAAACCCAGAGGACGCTCAGGGAGAGTCTGGAGTAGAGTCTGGACCTGCCTCCCCTTGAGCTTGTTTCACCTTAAGTAGACCGAATAAGAGAAGGTGAAGCAAAGACTAGTTGCTTTCAGTGGAAGCCAGTCTGCTTGTAATAGAGTAATGATGTGCTGAATTGTTGTAGTAGGAGAACATACTCTAGGGTGGGCAACCGCTTTTGGAAAGATGTTGTGGTAGGTTGACCTAGGAGTATGAATTACGTAGCTGGACTGCAGTGTAAACCGTTATGTTATGTTATGATGATTCTGAAACTGGTGCGGATGTAATGTTATGGACGAATTCCTTATCGCCACATTTTGACGGCTGAATGAATACCGCTATTGTGATCAATTCCCAAATCCAGTGAATATCCAAGTAAGATCATGTGGAAGATTTTATCTCTAACCGACAATAAGGGTTTCAGTTAAATATCCTAGGAGTTTTCGGCTTTTCCTTGATTAACGTTCCCTGTCGTGCTCCATTTGATTTTACCAACCTTGAGCTTCTATCTTAGCTTGCTCACAAGAATTTTCGAGTAAATAAAACTTGAGTAAGGAGTAATTAAAGTACTTAGGTTGCTGCAGGTATCACCCTCTTAATGAAACCATTCACCAGCATGATCATGCATTGCACAACATATGCATGAAACCCTTGGAGGACTAACATGCATACGCCTTATAATCTCAATCTCTCTACCCTAACCGTGTTTTGATCGGTAGCGTTGTTATCCCATGACCAAAGGTGCCGCGTCAGAACCGAGGGTATCATATGTGTTGTAGCCATGTGATTACCATTAGATGCGCGCTAGGTATCTTCGTTGTGAGGATGCAACACGCCGCAGTAAATTTTCTCAACCTTATGTCCCGAACCTCTTTTCAAGTATCATAAGGTAAGACAAACATGCTAACCTTATGACATGAGCATCAGCATGTGCACCATTCCTTTGTGCACCACATGCTTAGTTGTACAACCATAGGTTCAGATGGTACATCTCATCAAGTTAAATAAAATTTTTGCATCAAGCTCACTAAATTAAGTAACCAGTGAGCAAGCTTTTTCAGAAATTCCGTATCAATCTATCCATACGAACCACTGTCATCTTCTAACCTGGAATGACTCCTTGCAGCCATTCTCTGTGACATCAGTATTATTATGGACCTAACCTCGAATCCTGATGTTGGAAATCCTTATCCATCATCGCCTCGCTTGTGCTCTTCTGAACAAAACCAAGAATCATAGTAAACAAGTTGGACAAACATTGTTTACTAGCCTTCCCTTTCTTCATCAAAATCACTATGAGGCTTGTCAACTTGATTCCTCCGTTCACCTAATCACCACGATCTCCGAGCAGAATTCCAAATCAACCGGCTAAGTTGAAGGAGAAGTACTAGTGCTTTCTGAGCAGTGAAGGTTCTCTAAAAGTCAAATGTATGAGAGTTTTTCGTCACTCCCCAATCTACGATCTGTTGATCATACCCTCCAAATCTTAGTAACCAAAAGATCAACTAACAACGGACAAGTAGAGTCTCGAGAAGAATTCTCGTTACCACCACTTAAACCCAGATGGTGAACCTCCGGGAAAGTTTCTCCTGTTCCCGCCGTCAGCGCGATAGTTTCTTCGGACCGTTGAAATTCATCCTTTTCAGCGCCACGAACGCACTACGCCGTAGCGTCAACCTGCCATCTCTTTTCCGCAGCCGCGATCACATCGCTGAGCTCTCTCGAGGATGAGCAATATCGAGACACGTGTCGTCACCACTGTGCCAGCCCCTGCCGCAGATGATCTAGGACAACCGTTACATTTCCGCAGTAGCATAAAAAGGAAGCCTTTCCTCGATGCCACCAGTTTCAAATCTCTTCTCCCAGTTGAGTTTGATATCACAGTTGCCTTCCTTTCCCCTCCGACTGTTCTTCGGCAACTGCCACCATTCATCTCCGCCGTCTGCTCTTTCCTTGCAGAGCAAATTTCTCTCTCTGTTCTCTTCACCGACACCAAGAAGAAGATCAGAAGAAGATCCCAAGCCTACACCGCTGACCATGGTTCCGTTTCTGGAGATGTTCGAGCAGATTCGCTGGACGCTGGTAGTAATGTACCTCTGTGTTGCCGACGGAATCTGTCTGCTTTTAGTTTTTCATGTGTATATCCATCGCCCGCTTCCTCATGAGCGGCATGGAGACAAGTGAGGAGAAAATCATGTATCTTTTGCCGTATCTGAATTCTCGATGCCAGGAAGTGTAATCTGATGTGTCTTTCTTGCTGAGTCAGCTTGTATTGTTGAGGACGTCACCCTAACTATTGCTGTCTGATCTTGAAGGAATTATCATGAAAGAACTTTTGTTGTATATATCCTACTCATTAATGTTGATGAACAAGCTTATGAGCATGTGTTTAATGGAACCTAAATCTTTTAGATGGGGGAAACGACACGCAACTTCTCCAAGCATGTTGGTGGACCGAGTGGTAGCAATATGCCACCTTTCCCCATGGTAGCACCCGAAGGTTTTACAACTGCTCAAATGGAAGTAGTACACCAAATCCTCCAAATGCAACAACAAATCTTTCAGATGCTAGAACCGCAGCCTACAGTTTGTTCCAAAAAACTCAACTAGAAGTGTACATTGAGGCCAGGAACTCCATCCGAGCAAATCCCGGTGAACCTCATCGTTATGAGCCTTGCCCAATCCAAACCCCTACCCAACCAGATATAGATACGATCGCCAGTACAATCAAGAAGTTGGGAGAACAAAATGCAATGCTTGGCCAGATAGTATACAATGTTACCCATGGACTTTATCAAGGGTTGTCTCAAACCAGCTTAACTGCCAGCTTCACCGGATCGTTGTTTGCATCAGTGGCAGAACAAGCCCGCCTCTACAATCTACTATTGGATCATATGAACCAGGATCAATTCAACACCTCTGACACTCTTTTACCACCATCACAGCTACCTATGGATCTTAGGAAGGAAGAGAGAAGAAGTAGGAAGTCCAAGCAAATCTTACCTGAAATGGATTTAAGTGGATGTGAAATTACCTGCACCGAATTCAAGCCATGTGCTACAAAGCAAAACAGCAAAACTCAGCACTTCTCAAATTCTAGTGCACTTCCGTCCCCACGCAATCAGAGAAAACCCCGGTGCTATAATTGTAACCGAAGAGGGCATATAGCCAAAGAGTGTCTAGAACCTCAGCGGCACCAAAGTGAACGGTTTGAGAATAGGAAACTCAGGAGACAACTTGCCCAAGCCAATGTTTCAACTACAATCACCCTACCGGAAGGAACAATGGAACAACGGGTACACCCCTTTTGGCATTGCTATATCCATATCTTGTTAGAAACTGCGAATCTCGGGATGAGATTCCTTTTTAAGGGGGGTAGGCTGTGACGCCCCAGGTTTTCAATTAGGCTTGTTTAGCGCTAATGACTAGTCAACCAAGTCCAACACGTTGACTTTGGTCAAACCTTGGTCAACCTGGGTCATCACCTCAAAAACCGAGCCAACAATCCCTAATGGTCAGTGCTTGGTCAAATTTGGTCAAAGCATGGTCAACACCCCACCCAAAACCCCTTGAACCCTACACAATCCTAGAACTTTTGTCGTGTTCTCCAAATTTCATCTAAACACTTCAAAATCGGCCAAAATAGAAGTTGTTCATCTTGTTGAGAGACACAACTTTGCTTTTGGGCGGGATTGCTAATTTTGAGTGGATAAGGGTGAAAAACTCGGTCAACACCAGCAAGTACTATTCACAAGCGCTGAGAAAATCTTGATTTTTGCTTGCAATTTGTGCAAAATCCTTTGATCTAAATACCTATCGGCCTTTGCAAATGCTGTAGAGGGATCCATGATCTCCAACTTTCCTTATTTCCACTTGGTGCACTTCAGTATCGAAATCAAGAGAAAATTTGAGTCAAACGGTGCCTCACCGAAACATTCCTGTGCCGGAGCTCCCTCGCGCACGGCGCCATCGCGCCCTCGCCACGTCGGTCGCCAGACACACGCACGCCGAGGCACGCCTCTGCCTGCCAGTCCGAACGCCGAGGTAACTTCCGCGCACGCACGTTGGGACCCGCGCTGCACCGACGTCCACGCCCAATCCATTTCAGCGACACGCCGAGCCCCTGTAGGCCGTGCCGCGCCGACCATCGCCGCCCGGCGAACCGTAAGGCCGTCGTACCTGCCTGTCGCGCGCACACCCATGCCCCGCCTTGCACGCTGGTCGCTTCGCGTCGTCGAGTCGTCGTCGTCGCCTATAAAAGGGCATGCCCAGCCCATGCACACGCATGCCGCCGAAGCTGCTCTGCACTCCGCCGTCGTGCCCGCCATTAGAGCTCCGCGGTGAACTCCACTCCCCCGACATCACCACCGTCACTCGAGATCAGCTATGCAACCTCTTGTACCCCGTATAGCCTTCCGAGCCACGCCTTGCCCTGCATCACCCCTCACTTCAACGGAATCAGAGCCGCAGCAGCCGCCCTTTCCCGGCCTCGCCGCTGAAGCTCACCGGAGCCGTCCCCGTGCCGGCCACCTCACCCAATCAACCCCTGGTGAGTACCCATGAACCCCCGTGCCGCTTGTGGACTGAGTCCGGCCGGCCATCGTTGCCGGCGAGCTCCCCTGCGCCGCCAAGGGTACCTGTGCGACGATTGTAAAAGTCCTAGGGCTTTTGTGTAAAAGGCAGGGGCTGTTCTGTGAAGAAAAAGTTGAACCAAGGGCCTAGCTGAAAATAGATTCTACCCCTTTTTCTTTTATGGTCCAGTAAATTTGGAAAATCATATAAAATCACAGAAAAATCGTAAAAATGCAAAACCAATTTAGTTGGTCTCCTTATGAACAGATCTGCATCTTTTACAAAGGCTCTATATAGTTTTGGTGATTAGTTTTTGAATGAAAAATCAAAACTAGTTTGCATGTGCTTGTTCATAACTTGAGTTCTACTCATGAATTAACCTTAATCTTTGGATATGTTGGTAATCAGTACCAATATAGACTACACCTAAGTTTTTGCACAAAGATTCCGAGTAAATCTTTAGTTATGATTTGTTGCTTTTTGGCTAGATCTGTGTATATACTTTGATTAGTGTTGATGCAAGTCAAGAACAAGTGCGAAAGGTCTTAGCCTTGTGGTGCCTCCGAGGAGTGGAGGGACAAGTAGGCTTGGTTCGAGGGACCCGGTGACCAGACGTGATCAAGTGCGAGTCACATGGTGCGAGAAGAGCAAGTCGAAGTCAGATGATAGCGGGTTCGTAGGTTGATCTGAAAGCCAACATCAAGCCGGAGCGTACATGGCGGCCAAGTCAAGGAGCTCAGCGTGAAGGCTACACCAAGCTCGTGGGGTTTGCAGTGGTTCACCACAAAACCACTGGGTTCCTTAGTTGATCCTCTAAGCCAAGTCTGAGTGGTCGGCGACTCAAGTCTGCACGAGACCGGTCTGACCGGTGAGCCGGACCGGTCTGACCGATGGCGAGCACCAGTCTGACCGGTGGAGGCTGAGGAGCGCCGGGTGGCTTGAAGCGGAAGACACACGTCGGGATCGCAGGCTTGGCGTCGAGGCTACGCGAGGTACGTTTGTTGGGCGTCTGTCCGATGGATTGTATCGCCCTTCGAGGGGTTGTATCGCCTAGAAGGCATTCTAGTCATTTACCCCCACCGGAGGACCTCATATATAAACTTGGTGGAAGGGTTGTGGCAGCCATCTCTTGGGCCTTAGGGTTTTCATTTGCTCTTTGCATTTTCTCTTTTTAGCTACCTATTTTCTCTAGGACTAGCTTGAGAGCTTCATGGTGAGATCTTTAGAGAGGGATGGATGCTAGGGAGGCAAGCTAGACCTTGTATGAATCTTTCCTTTGATGTATAGATGGTTCGGCGTGGTTCCTCTAGTGATTGTGGTGGTGAATCCCATTCCTCTATTTGTGGATTTTCAGAGCCTTTTCTTGGCGATTTTCTTGTGGTTGATTTGAGGCCTTCCCTTTGTGGATTTGTTGCAGGATGCACACATGAGCCCTTTGTGGTTCTTTTCTTGGCCCCCCTCTAATTCCGTGGGTTTGGGTGCTCAAATTTGGGGTTTTCTTTATGTTTCAGGAAAAGGTGTTCTTGGTGTTCATCCTTCGATTCCTCTTGATTTAGTAGATCTTTGGGGACGATTTCTTAGGCATGGCTTGTCCATGAGGTGATACACCTATCCCCAAAGTTTTACTTGAATCTGTTGAGCGAATCGGGAGATCAGGACATCGGAAGGTGGGAGTTGACTCGTGGGTGGAATTCATCCCGAGTTGCCCAGGCGGGACCGGTCAGACCGGCGCCCTGGACCGGTCAAACCGGTGCGGCCTTTTGTGGCTTTTCTTGGGGAGTTCTCCAGAGTGTTAGTTAGGATCTTGGCTTGCTGCTGTTTCATTCCCGTGCAATTTTGGCCTTTGGAGATCGAGCTTCTTGCAGTTGGGGTGTTTCTGAGCCAGACCGGTCAGACCGGTGCAGGGCTTCCAGTAGGAAAACCCTTGTTGCTGCTGTTGGTTGTGCTGCTTGTTCACAGAGTGCTTCTAGTGCAAGTTAGGTTGTGGAGTGTTTTCGGTGTGCTCGAGTTTTGGTGGGTTTTCTCTTGCCAGGCAGACTTCTGGACTTCTCCTTGTTGCTCCACATCCTAGAATTGCCATCTAGGTTTGCTGGGCAAGTTTGAGAGAATTCAGAGCAGGTTGCTCTAGACCGGTCTGACCGGTGCTAGGGACCGGTCTGACCGGTGGCTATAGGTTGCTGCTCGAGTTAGTTTTCCACTGTGTGTTCGAGTAGCTTGGGTGTGTGGCTAGCTACTAGGTCTAGTAGCACTCCAGTGGCTACGTGGATTTGGCTAGCAGCGTGTTGAGGACTCCGAAGTTGCATTTGGGACTATAGGCCGAGTTCGTCTCTTCGGAGAAGAATTTTTATCAGCTCTCATTCACTCCCCCCTCTCTGGTTGCCTTTCTGGTCCTTCAAATCAAAAGTAGAAAAACGATCCTCAGGTCGAACGACCCTTTAGTTGGCAGGGCCAAGCCTCCGAGCATGTCGAGGGGGAGGAAAAACACATCACACTCAGGTCTAACAACCATGCGGTTGGCAAAGCCAAGCCCCCGAGCATGTCGAGGGGGAGGGGAACAACACAACACAGAAGAAGGCGCAACAATTTCAAAGGTCGACAGGAGACTGTCTAAAAACTAATCTTTATTAAACTAAATTAACAAAAGTAAAGGTTACATATCTTAGTAATATACATATTCTACAGATACAATCGTCGTAGGTGCTCCACATTCCAAGGGTTTCGAAGCCCTTGACCGCCATCCCACTTAAGGCGATAGGTCGATGGGCTGATGACTTCGATGACGATGAAGAGGCCCTCCCATGCGGCGGAAAGCTTGTGCATCCCATCGGTCTTCTGTATCCTTCGCAGGACCAGGTCGTTGACGTTGAAGGAGCACTCCTTGACGTTGCGGTCATGATAACGACGTAGTTGCTGATCGTGGCACGCCTGCCGCATTATAGCCACCACTCTGTTTTCTTCAAGGCTATCGAGGTCGACTCGACGCGTCTGCTCTACTTCTCCTTCATCGTAGTGTTGGATGCGAGGTGCACCAAAGACCACATCGGTTGGGAGGATGGCTTCCAAACCATAGACCAAGAAGAAAGGTGAGAAGCCCGTGACCGAGCTGACCTGAGTGCGGAGACCCCAGATCACATGTGGAAGTTCAACAAGCTACCTGGTAGCGTAGTTGGAGGCATCATCAAAGATGCGATCTTTCAGAGCTTGCAAAACCATGTTGTTGGCACGCTCAACCTGGCCGTTGCACCAGGGGTGGGCGACCGATGAGTAGTAGACGTCGATCATGCTGTCCTGGCAAAAGTCCCAGAACGCGGAGCCGGTGAAGGCTGAACCAAGATCGATGATGATCCTGTTGGGCACACCGAAGAGGTATGTAATTTTCTTCATGAATTTGGCTTCCTCCTCTGATATGACCTTGGCAACAGGTCGGACCTCAATCCATAAGGTGAATTTGTCCACAGCGACAATGATGTGCTTGTAGCCGCAAGGAGCAGTCTTGAATGGACCTATAGAGTTCAACCCCACATGGCGAAGGGCCATGACAGGGGAATCATGCGCAGGACCTGAGCAGGCAGTGCTGCTGTTTGGCAAAGAATTGACACCCTTTGCACCTCTTGACGAGGTCTTTGGCATCGCTCATGGCCGTGGGCCAGTAGAAGCCAGATCGGTATACCTTGCTTACCAGATTGGCAAATGCTGCGTGACAGACACACTCACCGCCATGGATCTCAGCCAAGAGTTGAATACCCTCTGATCGTAGGATACACTTCATCAGCACGCCAGTAGAGGCTGCTTTGCAGTATAGCTCTTCTCTAATGACGACATAGTTAGCACTACGTTGTGTGATCTTCTCTCATTCTAACTTGTCATCTGGAACCAACTGGTGGACCAGGTAGTCTAAGAAAGGCTGGCGCCAATCATCTTCTACTTCTACCATGAGCACGTCACAGGGAGGTGCTGGCACTGGGTCTGGTTGCTCTGGAGCCGGGTTGTCTGGGTCTAGGATCTTGATCGACGGCTTGTGCAGGTCTTGAACGAACACACCGGCCGGGACCAGTGCTCGCTTGGAGCCCAACTTAGAGAGGACATCGGCGGCAATGTTGTCGTCGCGAGGAACATGGTGGAATTCGACTCCCTCGAAGTGGCCTTCGAGTTTTTTAATTTCAGCACAGTAAGCATCCATTGTGTCCTTAACACAATCCCAATTCTTGTCGACTTGCTCGATGAAGACCTTGGAGTCGCCATAGGCAAGTAGTCGCTTGATGCCTAGAGACACCGCGATACGGAGCCCATGGATGAGAGCTTTGTACTCTGCTCCATTGTTGGAGGCCTTGTAGTGGATTTGAAGCACATACTTGAGCTGGTCTCCTTTAGGAGAGATGAGCAATACGCCTGCTCCAGCACCCTCAAGGTTGAGTGTGCTGCCAAAGTACATGATCCAATGTTCAGGTCGTTCGGTAGACGGAAGCATCTGAATTTCAGTCCATTCTGACACAAAGTCAGAGAGGATCTGAGACTTGATAGACTGCCTAGAGCAGAATTCAAGGTCGAACTCCTCGAGCTCGATAGACCACTTGATGATGCAGCCATTGGCATCACGGTTGCGAAGAATCTCCCTTAGCGGGAAGGATGAAGGCACCTTGATGGAGTGGGCTTGAAAGTAGTGCCAGAGCTTCCGCGATGTGATCAAAAGCGCATAGAGCAACTTCTGAGGTTGTGTATACCCTGTTTTAGCGAAAGCCAGGACCTCACTCACGTAATACACAGGTCGTTGGACAGGATAGGCCTGCCCTTCTTCTTCTTCTCGTTCTGCGACGAGGACGGTGCTGACCACATTAGTCGTTGCGGGGATGTAGAGGAGGAGCGTTTCCTTTGCCCTGGGAGGCATCATGATTGGTGGAAAGGTGAGATACTCCTTGAGCTTGTCAAAGGCTTGCTGAGCTTCATCATCCCACACGAACTTATCCACCCTCTTCAATAGCTTGAAGAAAGGAAGACCTTTTTCTCCGAGCTTGCTGATGAAACGACCTAGAGCCGCCATCATGTCGGTGAACTTCATGACGTCTTTCTTGCAAGATGGTCTGGCCATGTTGCGTATAGTGTCGATCTTCACAAGGTTGGCTTCAATGCCTCGGTGCCTGACCATGAAGCCCAGTAGCAACCCGGAAGGGACACCAAAAACACACTTGGTCTCCTCGAGGTTGACGGTGAAGTTCTCCACTTTTTCGGTCTTAACGACCACATCATTGACGTAGGCTTCCACGTTTTGATAGAGCTGAGACTCCAAACACTTTTGGATTGCCTTCTGGTACGTGGCACCAACATTTTTTCAGGCCAAAGGTCATGACCTTGTAGTAGTAGATGCCATTGGGCATTATGAACACCGTCTTGTCCTGGTCATCAGGATTTAGAGGTATCTAGTGATACCCTGAGTAGCAGTCGAGAAAGCACAACAAGGTGCTGCCGACCGTGGAATCCACGACTTGGTCGATGTGCGGAAGAGGGAAGGGATCTTGGGGGCAGTGCTTGTTGAAGTTGGTGTAATCGATACACATTCTTAATCCGCCAGTCTTCTTAGGTACAAGCACCGGGTTGGCGAGCCAAATCAGGTGTTTACATTCACGGATGAATCCTGCAGCTAAGAGCTTGCACACTTCTACCCCTATGGCCTCCCTTCGATCCTTCGCAAAGCGACGAAGCTTCTACTTGACAGGTCTAGCCGTCTTGCTTACATCTAGGGAGTGCTCAGCCAGATTCCTTAAGACACCAGGCATATCAGATGGACTCCATGCAAATATGTCCGCGTTGTCCCGGAGGAAACTGGTGAGCGCGTATTCCTATTTCGGGTCTAGGTCGGCCCTGATGGTAACTTCCTTAGCTGCATCCGGCAGACCAAGGCAGACCTTCTTCACTGCGGGACTAGCGTCCAAGGCAGTTGCAGTGCGCTTTTGGTCGGGCACCGTGAGCGTGGAGACGTCGACCTTGGCGGCTTCGGCGACCATGATGGAAGCAGCGACGGCGTAGGCAGACATCGAGGCGAGGTCGAGAGTCTCATCCTCGCATCTGTAGGAGACCATGATGTCCTCGTGGACGGAACGGATTCCGTTAGGCGCTGGCATCTTCATGATGAGGTATGTATGATGTGGGATGGACATGAACCGAGCCAGCATCGGACGACCTAGGATGGCATTGTAGCAGGAGCGGAAATCCGCGACCTCAAATGTTAGCCACTCCGTGCAGTAGTTAGCTTCAGTGCTGAGGCAAACACGCCCCAAAGGGTATGCTGCCTTGCCGGGCACGACCCCGTAGAAGGGCTCATCGCAGGATGTCATCTTCCTGAAGTCGAACTTCATCTTCTTCAAGGTCTCGATGAATATGATGTTGAGGCTGCTGCCTTCATCGATGAGCGTCTTGGGTAGCATGGCTCCATCCACCATGGGGTTAACGACCAGCGGGTTGGTCCCAGGGTCTGGTATATCGACCCAAGGATCTTCCCTAAAGAAGGTTATGGGGAACTCCGACCACCTGAGGACCAGGTGTGTCCGAGGACCAGTAGAGGTTCACTCCTTAGTGATGAGTGATTGACAATGTTATGTGGACTGATGCTTGGCTCAGTGTGTAGGTACAGGTTGCGGCTTGACTCGTGTTGGTGCAGGTGAAGAACAAGCGCGAAAGGCCTGAGACGTGGTGGCCTCCGGGTGATGGAGAGGCAAGTAGTCTTGGTTCGATGGACCCGGTGGCCAATGGGGTCAAGTGCGAGCCATCCGGTGCAAGACTAGCAAGTTGAAGTCATGGACATGGGCCGGTGCAAGGTGCCGGTTCGAGGCCGAAGCTTGCATGTGCGGTTTGGTGGTTTGCCCACAAAACCATCGGTGTACGGTTTCTTGGTTTGGGCTGCAGAACCAAGTACGGAGGCCCGATGCGACGGAGACGGGGATCCGAGAGCGTCGGGAAGCTTCGAGGCAGGGGCACGTGGCGTGATCCTGGGGCTTGTGTCAAGGCTAAGCAAGTCCGCGGTGGAAGCATGTCCGCTCGATGGGAGTATCCGAAGACTTGACCAAATTGCCCCTGAGGGGTGTGTATCTTCATTTTAAGTCGTAGGGGTAGCGTGGTCATTTGCCTCCTCCGGTGGACTTCATATATATAGCGGAGAGGTGGATGGCATCTCTCTGGCTCTCGAGCTCTAGCTCTCTCTCCCCCGGATGATTTGCTTCCATTTTCTTTGATCCATAGGCTAGATAATTTCTTGTATAGAATCTGACCTTTGGATGTATGGACGTATTCGGCGTTGTGATGATTTCCCTCTCCTAGCTCTTTGTGATTTTCGTGTCATTTTCAGAGCTATTTTTGGGTATTTTTGTTTGTCGCTCGATTCGTCAATTTGAGGTTGTTTCTCTCCAGATTTCTTTGAGGGGATCATGGGTGAGTGCCTTGTGCCTCTTTATGGATGATCTTGACCCCTCAAACGCCGGATTTGGCCTTCGATTCGTTGATTTTCAGATGAACCCTAGTTCATAGTGTTCTTGGCCAAGATTCGTGATTCCGGGAGTTGTAGGATGTTTGAGGCTGAGATTTTTGGGGCATAGCATCTTCTTAGGGTGTTCATCATCTCCCCAAAATTTGGTCTCAAGACTCCAAGTGGTTTGGGAGATCCATCGATCGAAAGTTTGGGGCGATTTCGCGGGCTATTTTCTGGGCTGTCCCGAGTGATCCGATCAGTTGGGCTGGGTGATCCGGAGGGGTAGGTTCATCCGTCCACTTGTGTCCGGGTGACCCGGAGCGGCTCTGGATGGTACAGGGTGATCCGGCCCAAGTGTCCGGATGACCCGGTAGGAGTCAGCCTTTTGCTTTGTTGCTCGAGCTCTTTCGTGTTTGCTTCCACTTTGCTTCCTAGCCTTCCAAGCTTTGTTCCTAAGGTCTCAAGAGAGGTTTGATTGTGCTCCCGCTTAATGGTGTGTGACCCTCAGAGTTGCGATTGGGACATAGGCCAAGTTCTTTTGAGAAAGAATTTTTATCGGCTCTCATTCACTCCCCCCTCCCTCTCTGGTCGTCTAATCGGTCCTTCAATTGGTATCAGAGCCCGTTACGGATCTTCATGATTCTAACCAGTCTAAGATCCAAAGATGGGTGACTATGGAAAGGGGTCGGGTACTCCGCACTTCGATGGCAAGAATTACCTGATGTGGGAGAGGCGCATGGGCGTGTTTTTGCGTGGGAAAGGGACTCTGATCTGGGATGTGACTCAAAATCCTCATTATGTCATTCCAGACAGTTTCCTTCTTCCAGGATCGTGAGACATGTTTGAGGCCAATAGCAAGGCCGTTGATTACTTGTTCTGTGCTCTCTGTGCCTCGGAGTTCAAGCGAGTGTACGGAGAGAATGTGGCCGGAAAGATATGGCTTAGCTCAGGAATGCTCATGTTGGCAATGCCCAGGTGCAAGCCCGTTTGTTTTCCACTTACCGGAGAGAGCACGAGAACTTCACTCATCTCCCTAGTGAGTCGACTGATGCTATGTTTCAGCGCTTCACTAGCATAGTCAACAACATGAGGGCCAATGTGACGGTGCTCCCACACACGGATCATGATCAAGCTATCAAGCTTTTGCATGCCATGGATAGGTCTGTGTGGAGTGCCAAGGTCGAGGCCATTGAGGAGTCAAGCGTGTATGATACCTTGTCGCTTGATGAGCTGTTCTCTAAGCTCAGGTCTTCAGAGGTTGATCGTGGCTTGAGAGCCAAGAGCGAGAGCCCCACTGATCCTCATAGTTTGGCTCTTGTCTCAGGATCGAGGACTAATGCTAACTCTGTTGGTTTTTCTTTATCTTGTCTTGTGTCCTTGCCAGATGAGGACTTTGAGGTGCTGAGTGAGGATGATCTCGCCTTGTTGAGCAAGAGGTTTGGGCAGATGTATGAGAACCACAAGAATGCAAGGAGAAGCTCGGGGATGTGCTATCAGTGCGGGAAGCACGGGCACTTCATCGCCGAATGCCCTGAAGCCATGGAGATCAAGAATGACTACAAGGGCAAGCCCAAGCACGACTACAACAAGCACCGCTCCCGGAACGACTACAAGGACAAACGCAAGGACAAGGGCGAGAGAAGGCCCAAGAAGAGAAGCGGGTACAAGAAGAAGACGGCTCGAGCGATGGTTGCCGGAGCGAGCAACATTGACTCTACTGCTAGCGACTCTTCTTCCGGTTCGAGCAGCGATGAAGAGCAAGATCGGCGGAAGGACAAGCGACACACGGGCAAGAACTTCACCAGCCTCAGCTTCGTCGCACAAGGTGGATTTTGCGGCATGGCGTACTCCAAGAAGGGTGGGAAGCACAGCTCGGATTCGAACTCCGACTCCGAGGAAGAGGTACGACATGATCCCAACTTCTTGCTAGAGGAGAATGCTAGGCTGAATGAGTTGCTTGATAACCGTGATGATGTGCTTAGGAAGACCAACAAGGAGAAGAGAGAGTTTAGGTCTTTGTTGGGTGATGCTAAGGACAAGATAGTTGAGCTTGAGTCTTTGCTTGTTGATGCTAGAACTGAGATAGATTCTTTGAAAACTGCTCCTGTTGTTTCTGATGAGGTTGATTGTGGTGATTGGAATGTTTTTCTGGCTGACTTGACTGCTCTCAAGGAGAAGCATGCGTCAACTCTTGAGGAACTAGATGTGCTTAGGATGGAGTGTGATGAATTGAAATCTAGACCTGCTTTGTTAGGTGCTTGCACTTCTTGTCCTGTGCTACATGCTAGGATAGATGAATCTCACACCAAGATAGTTTCTCTTGAGGCTGCATTGAAAGCTCCCATTTCTACATCTTGTTCTACCTGTGAAATGCATGCTTTGAAAAACATGGAACTCGCACACTATGTTGACTGTTTGCAAGATGAGAATGATGAATTGAGAAAAATGATGGGGTGGTTGTCCGGGCATTATTGACGGTCGATATTTGCCATTTTTATGACTGTCAACTCCTGCAAATTTGAGCATGAATTGCACATTCACACTAGAATAGGTGCTTAAACTCATACTTTCCACCAGTGTTGATGTCTATTTAGCTTAAGAAATGAGAGGAATCAATGCACTTTCACTCCACTCCAATCCAAGGCACTCAAATGCTGGCCAATCAGGGGCTGCCACATGGATTCTCCTGGATCCATGATGTCACCAATCCATGTGAGGGACTCCCGACGAATCATACGCTGCCACGTCAGCATCACATGGATCCATGGGCCAACTTTGCCAACTAAACCACCAGGAAACGTGCCATGCACGGAGGAGAGGCATTAGGGCCCACATGGAAGCGAGCCAGAGGAAGCACAGGCCAGATGGCCGGCCAGGGGTTTCGGCCGACCCTAGGATCGGCCGAACCGACCTAGGGTCGGTTGATCCTCCCCGTCCATGTGTCACTCGCTCATTGGTCGTTGGCTACATTCCCGGGTGTTTAGGGGCACTTTGAGCCCCGGAGCAAGCCTCCTCCTTGTCTATAAATAGGAGGGGAGGGGCTCCATTTCTCACACACCACCAAGCTCTCAAGTTCCACTTCTCTCTTGTGTAGCTCTCTCTCCCTCTCTCCAATTCTGCCCATGAGAGGTGATTCTCACCTCTATGTGGTAGAATGGTGACGAGGAGAGATCTAGATTAGGATTAGTTGAGAGGTAGAGTAGGGGTGAGGAGTGAGTTGATGTCCTCGTGTATGCTTGTTCTTCATTTAGACCAAAGTGAGTATTTCAGTATTTCTTATTTAGACTATAGTGGACATCATGCATGATTGATTTGTTCTTGTGTTCGTGGCTCGTTCATAAGTTAGAGGCTTGTGTTCTTCGTGACACAAGGCTTCGATCCTTTAGAGCCAGAGCAGTAGTTCATTTACTTGTTTGCATGCTCTGATCCTGTTTAGCTAAGTAAGTCCGTTGTATCTCGTTTATCTGCATCCATAGCTTCCTTTCTGCTCTGTAGCTCAATGAATAGATCTGCTTCCGATCTTTCCCTTGTTCGTGGGACCATATCTATACGGTTGCTATAGTGTAGTTAGCGGGTCGATAGACGTAACCGCACTGTAGTATTTATCTGGGGTACAGACGTGGTGTCTGGGCCCTGGTTTTCCTGCGAAGACCACGTACGATCGTAGCGTAGAAGTAGGCCACAGTGGTGACAGCCTGTTGGACCCTTTGTCAACCCTCTACGTCGCGTAGCGAGTTGGGCTCGCTTGCCAGCACCTTGGAGTGTTGTCGCCCCGCGGGGTTGACTGAGACCTGATAGAATACATCTTGAGAGCTAAGTCCCTTAAGGAAGTGCTTCTTGTATCCCGACCTATCCCAGCGAAAGCTGGTGTCCTTGGATAGACCCTCTCTGGTTACTCTCCGTTCTGGGAACAAAACTCGACGGGAATACTCATTCTCCTAGGGAGAAGTGCTACAACGGTGTATCCCTGCGCTTGCGGATTCGTTCGCACTCGTTAGTGGACCCGGGAGTTTCTTACATGCTCACGCTACCACGGCGCCCAGTGGTGACGTTAAGAAACGCCAACAGGCATGAGCCACAATTGAGTTTGATGTTGGCTCAGTTTAAGAGGTTTGATGGTCAGGCGTTGGGGGCTGACAAGAGTGGTGAGAAGAGTGGTGAGGGAGAAGAGAAAGCTGGAGAGATTCCTATCCCACCACACACTACACCCATGAACAAATTCAAACCCAAGCCAAACCATCTCAGAAACAAGCTTGATACAACCCCAGATCCACTAGTGTTCCCCCACCAGTCAGAAAACTACCAGAAACCCATCAAGTTTGTGAGCACCCAGGGGAGTGTCTTTGGTGGGAAGTCAGGAGAGAAAGTTGTTGAGAAGTCCACAGAAAAGCCACAGCCTAAGCCACAGCCGATCCGCTTCCATTGTGTGTATTGTGGGAGGGATGGGCATAAGGATGAGTTTTGTTTCAGGAGGAAGAGAGATGAGAGGTTTGCTAGGGAGATGGCAAACAAGGACATGTACCACCCATCCCATGGGGTGCCTGAGCCTCGTAGAGGGCCTCTACCTAGGGGTGAGGTGTTTGTGCGTACAGTTCCCACTCATGGTAGAGGAGGTGCTTTACCTCAAAGAGATAGGCGTGTTGGGTTTGGGCGTGGTGAGTTTGCTGGACGTGCTCCTGCTCGTGACCGTTACGAGTTTGGGAGGCACGATCAGAGCTTTGGGTCTCAGATGGACTACGGGCCACGTTTTTCCCCTCGTGGTGCACGTACTCTAGTGAGATGTGACAGGTTCTTCGGTGGTAGGCGTGAGAGGGCTCCGCCTAGAGGTTTTGATAGGATGGATTTTGCTAACCCTTCTTTTGAGCAAATTGCTCGACACTGGTTTGACTCCTTTGGTACTAACCCTAGTGTTGAGTCGCTTGCTCAATCTCGTCCTCATTTTTTATTGCAGGTGGGAGGCTTGGAGGAGTTTTGGTTGATCGACTTCGGTTGTTCACATCACATGACCGGAGATCGTGGGTGGTTCTCCAGCCTCACCCCGGTGAGTACTAGGGAGTACATCACTTTCGGGGACAATGGGAGAGGACGAGTGCTTGTTGAAGGTATGGTGAAGGTGAGTAGCAAGGTGATCCTGAAGAGTGTGGCTTTGGTCAAGTCACTTGGTTTTAACCTGTTGTCAGTATCCCAGTTGATTGACGAAGGTTTTGAGGTTCATTTTAAGTTGGGCGCTTCTCGTGTGCTTGATTCTCGAGGCAATCTTGTCTGTACGATCGTCCCTGAGGGTCCAATCTTTTGTGCCGATTTTTCCCAGTCTGTTGGTCCTCTTATGCTTTGTTCCTGGCATTTCGGCCGAGTTTTGGAAATGGCATAGGAGGTTAGGACACTTGAGCTTTGAGTTGCTTTCCCGCTTGAGTGGTCTTGACCTTGTCCGAGGATTGCCTAAGTTGAAATTCGAGAAGGATTTGGTTTGTGCTTCTTGTCGACATGGAAAGATGGTTGCTGCTTCTCACACCCCCTCTGACTGCGGTCATGACAGAGTGACCTTGTGAGCTATTGCACATGGATTTGGTGGGGCCAGCTCGTGTTCGCTCTGCGGGTGGGAAGTGGTATGTGTTAGTTGTGGTTGATGATTTTTCGAGGTACTCTTGGGTTTTCATTTTGGAGGATAAGAGCGAGACATTTGGCTTTGTTTGGGACTTGCTCTTGAGGTTGAAGAATGAGAGACATGGTGATGCCATTCGAGCTATACGTAATGACAATGGCACGGAATTCAAGAACTCTCATTTTGATGCCTTTTGCAGTGATCTTGGTCTCAATCATCAGTATTCTTCTCCATACGTCGCTTGCCAGAACAGCGTAATGGAGAGGAAGAACTGGACCCTTTGTGAAATGGCCAGGATGATGCTCGATGAGCATAGGACTCCTAGGCGTTTCTGGGCCGAGGTGGTCAATACCGCTTGCTATGTCTCAAATCGCATCTTCCTTCGTGCTTTCAAGAAGAAGACCTCTTATGAGCTGATGCATGGGCGACAACCCAAGGTGAGTCACTTTAGAGCTTTTGGTTGCAAGTGTTTCATTCTAAAGCATATCGTGTGCTCAACCTTGACACTAACCGAATCATGGAGACTTGCGAGGTAACCTTCGACGAGACAGCCATGTAGCTCTTCTGCTTTTGAGTGTGCAGGTGACGAGGAGATTGGCGTGAGGATCTTTGAGGATGAGAAGGATGGAGACGAATATGAAGACGATGATGGTGGTGATGATCCCATGGCTGATCGAATACACGCTACTTCCACTACTACGACGACGATCGAGGATGGTCCATCCCCTACACCCGCTACGACTGAGGCTGTTCTAGTGGAGGCTGCTGCTGAGGGGGAGATTGTGTCCAGGCGAGAGGCTCCCCGGCGTGTACAGGTGGATCACCCACCGATGACGATCATAGGTGACCTTCATGAACACACTACACGGTCGAGGTCAACGAACACTTCTTATTTTGCTCACTCTGCATTTGTCGCTTCGTTTGAGCCCAAAGATATTCGACACGCTTTGTCTGATGAGAGTTGGGTGAATTCCATGCATGAGGAGTTGGAGAATTTTGAGAGAAACCAAGTTTGGGTGTTAGTCGATCCACTGCCAAATTGCCGTCCCATAGGTACCAAGTGGGTGTGGAAGAACAAAGAAGGTGAGAATGGGATGGTTGTGAGAAACAAGTCGAGGTTGGTGGCTCAGGGGTTCAACCAGAAAGAGGGTATAGATTAGGAGGAGACATTTGCTCCTGTGGCCCGTTTGGAGGCAATTAGGATCCTTCTAGCCTTTGCCGTGGCTAAAGGGTTCAAGTTGTACCAAATAGATGTGAAGAGTGCCTTCTCGAATGGGGTGATAGAGGAAGAAGTGTATGTGAGGCAACCTCCGGGGTTTGAGAGTGAGAAATACCCACACCGTGTATACAAACTCCAGAGAGCGCTCTATGGGTTGAAACAGGCACCGAGAGTTTGGTATAGTAAGTTGAGAGGCTTTTTGCTGAGCAAGGGGTTTGTGATGGGCACAGTTGATAAGACCCTGTTTCTCCTTAAGCATGGAAATGACCTATTGATTGTTCAGATTTATGTGGATGACATAATCTTTGGTGGCTCTTCACATGATCTTGTTGCCAGATTTGCAGATGACATGAGCAGGGAATTTGAGATGTCTATGATGGGCGAGCCGCAGTTTTTCTTAGGACTCCAGATCAAGCAGTGCAAGGACGGGACGTTTGTACATCAGGCGAAGTACACTAGGGACATGGTGAAGAAGTTTGGCATGAACGACTCCAAGCCACTGACTACACCGATGGGTACCACTATGGCTTTGGACGCGGAAGAAGTTGGCGAACCTGTGGACCAGAAGGAGTACCGGAGCATGATCCCCTGCTCTACTTGACGGCGACGAGGCTGAACATACAGTTCAGTGTGTGTCTGTGCGCTCATTTTCAGGCTTCACCGAGGACTTCACATCGACAGGCCATCAAGAGGTTTTTCAGGTACTTGAACTACACTCCTGAGTTTGGTCTTTGGTATTCTGCCTCCTCGACACTCTGACTTCACGGATTCTCTGATGCTGATTTTGCTAGGTGTCGTTTGGACCGCAAGTCTACCTCGGGTTGTTGCCAGTTTCTTGGTTCTTCTTTAGTCTCTTGGTCGTCTCGCAAGCAATCCAGTGTAGCCCAGTCTACTACAGAAGCCGAGTATGTTGCTGCAGCCAGTCGTTGTTCCCAGCTCCTATGGATGACCTACACTATGAGCGATTTTGGTGAGGAGTGCTCCCAGGTTCCACTCTTTTGTGACAGCACCAGTGCCATAAGTGTAGCCAAAAACCCAATCCTTCACTCCAAGACTAAACACATCGAAGTGAGATACCACTTTCTGAGAGACAGTGTTGAGAAAGGAAACATTTTCTTGTCCTATGTACCTACCCAAGATCAGCTAGCTGACATATTCACTAAACCACTTGACCAAGTTACCATCTCACGCTTGCGAGGTGAACTTGGAGTGTGTTTCCCTTTTTAGCTGGATCTTGGAGCTTCTCATGTATATATGTGATATATGTATCATTTGTTGCATTCCATGCATGCATTTTACCTTTTTGTGCAAAACATGGTAGGATAGCCATCTTTGGATCATTTGTGGTAGGATGAGCTTCTCTTATATACTTTGATCACTATGATGTGCTATATGTGAGATATGTGTATACTTTGGGAATGGTGATGTGAATGCTATGCTCTTGATGGTATTGTCATATGTTCATAATGAGATAACTTCTTTTTGTTGAAAATGCTAAAAATGCTTCACTCATGAGTAAATACTTGTCTATGCTCAATTTGTGCTCAAATGGCTATATCATGTTTAGTTTGTGCTTGAGTATCATGCTCTCTTTGCTTGGGGTCAAAGACCCATTTGTCATGGTAAATGTTTAGCCCATATGTTCACTTGTGGAGGAGCATAAGCTTCTTTTTGCCGCAAAGGCATTTCATGTACCATGCTTAAACTTGAAAATGAAATTGGTGTATGAATTGCCTTATGCTTGAAAATGAGCTCTTAATCATGTCTTTATGCTTTTATGTATATATCTTGGGTGCTAAACCGTTGCATGATGTCTACCATGAGAAGTCTCATTTTAAGAAGTAGACACATGGCTCGGTGGCTTTGACATGACATTTAGTAGCTTATGGGCGTTTGCTATGATTTTGTGATGAGAACTTGTGATCTTGTATAAGCTTTGTATGATCTAGTTCATTTTTGCTCAAATTGCCATGGATAGGGTTTTGCTCATGAGATGAACTTTGTTTGTAAAGATTGCTTAAAATTGCTTTTGGCCATGTCACATGCTTATATGTCTCTACTTTCTTGATGGCAATGCGCTAACTACACCGTGTCTACTTAGCTTGCTCTATGTCTCATTTGTAGCATTTTGTTGTGGTCTTTGTATATCTGAGAAGCTTGGTAGATTGTATATGCTTTGACATGCATTTTTCATGACAACAAGGAAGAGAACTTCATGATATCTTGATTCATCCGTTGTCAACAAGGGGGAGAAATTGCATGCATTTGTGGAGATTTTGTGAGTTTTTGCATGCGGGGAGAAAAATTTGAGAAAAGAGGTTGCATTTGCTCAGGGGGAGTTTGCATATGTGCAGGGGGAGCTCCTTTGGTTTGCCTGAGTTTTGTGCTTTGTGGTGTGAGCTTTGTTGGTCTCGGCTGTGTTGACTTGGTCTGGTGAGTGATCTTGTTTTCGCTTGTTCTTTGTCTTTGGATCACTTGTTGGAGGTTGGTGTTCGTGGTTGTTTTCTTTTCCTTTTTCTCTATGATGGTTACTATGGGTGTTGTCAATGCACTCATCAAAGGGGAGATTGAGGACCAAGTGTGTCCGAGGACCAGTGGAGTGTCGCTCCTTAGTGATGAGTGATTGAGAACGTTATGTGGACTGATGCTTCGCTCAGTGTGCAGGTACATGTTGCGGCTTGTCTCGTGTTGGTGCAGGTGAAGAACAAGCCCGAAAGGCCTTAGCTGTGGTGGCCTCCGGGTGATGGAGAGGCAAGTAGGCTTGGTTCGATGGACCCGGTGGCCGATGGGGTCAAGTGCGAGCCGTGCGGTGCAAGACTAGCAAGTTGAAGTCATGGACATGGGCCGGTGCAAGGTGGCGGTTCGAGGCCGAAGCTTGCATGCGGGGTTTGGTGGTTTGCCCACAAAACCATCAGTGGACGGTTTCTTGGTTTGGGCCGCAAAACCAAGTCTGGAGGCCTGATGCGACGGAGACGGGGATCCGGGAACGTCGGGAAGCTTCGAGGTGGGGGCACGTGGCGTGATAGCGGGGCTTGCGTCGAGGCTAAGCAAGTCCGCGGTGGAAACGTGTCCACTCGATGGGAGTATCCGAAGACTTGACCAAATTGCCCCTGAGGGGTGTGTATCTTCATTTTAAGTTGTAGGGGTAGAGTGGTCATTTGCCTCCTCCGGTGGACTTCATATATATAGCGGAGAGGTGGATGGCATCTCTCTGGCTCTCGAGCTCTAGCTCTCTCTCCCCGGATGATTTGCTTCCATTTTCTTTGATCCATAGGCTAGATAATTTTTTGTATAGAATCTGACCTCTGGATGTATGGAAGTATTCGGCATTGTGATGCTTTCCCTCTCCTAGCTCTTTGTGATTTTCGTGTCATTTTCGGAGCTATTTTTGGGTATTTTTGTTCGTCACTCGATTCGTCGATTTGAGGCTGTTTCTCTCGGAATTTCTTTGAGGGGATCATGGGTGAGTGCCTTGTGCCTCTCTGTGGATGATCTTGACCCTCAGACGCCGGATTTGGCATTCGATTCGTTGATTTTTGGATGAACCCTAGTTCATAGTGTTCTTGGCCAAGATCCGTGATTCTGGGAGTTGTAGGATTTTTGAGGCTGAGATTTTTGGGGCATAGCATCTTCTTAGGTTGTTCATCATCTCCCCAAAATTTTGTCTCAAGACTCCAAGTGGTTTGGGAGATCCATCGATCGAAAGTTTGGGGCGATTTCGCGGCTGTTTTCTGGGTTGTCCCGAGTGATCCGGTTAGTTGGGCCGGGTGATCCGGAGGGGTAGGTTGATCCGGCCACTTGTGGCCGGGTGACCCGGAGCGGCTCTGGATGCTACAGGGTGATCTTGCCCAATTGTCCGGATGACCCGATAGGACTCAGACTTTTGCTTGAGCTCTTTCGTGTTTGCTTCCGCTTTGCTTCCTAGCCTTCCAAGCTTTGTTCCTAAGGTCTCAAGAGAGGTTTGATTGTGCTCCCGCTTAATCGTGTGTGACCCTCGGAGTTGCGATTGGGACATAGGCCGAGTTCTTTTGAGAAAGAATTTTTATCGGCTCCCATTCACTCCCGCCCTCTCTGGTCGCCTAATCGGTCCTTCACCACCTCAGGGGTTGTGGAGTTTTTGTGTTGACGAGGCCAATCTCCCGCGCTCTGGCAAGCTGCTGTCTGTGACTTCGAGCAGCCCTGCGACCTCCAACGATGAAGTTGATCTCCCTATTGGCTGCCTAGAAGGCAGCATTAGGGTTGCCACTTGGAGGTGGTGGAGGAGGAGTCCTTTCCTTGCGTTGGTCACCGTCATTGCGACAGTCGTCACGTTGGTCCTTGGTACGATCATCTCTGCGGTCATCCCGGCGATCATCACGGTGATCGTCACGACGGTCGTCGTGGCGATCTTTGTCATCGCGGCGGTCATCACGGTGATAAGGCCACCGGTCGCGGTCATCACGCCAATCAGGTCGACGGTACCGGTCATTGTAGCGTCGGTTGTTGTTGTGACGGTTGTCGTAGCGGCCATCACCATTATTGGCCTTCTTCGCCGGCTTAGGCTCTTCTGGCACGACAAGAGTGCGCTTCAGCTCTATGCAATTGCGCATAGAGTGCTTTGCTCCATCATGGAACTAGCAGACGTCATCAAGGGTTTCATGGAACTCTTGACGGAGGAAGGTGGATCCTCGCGAATTGCTGGCCATTAAGACCTCGTTGGAGCACTTGCGCATCTTACCAGCAGCATCGGGGGCCAAAGCCCCAGACGTGTCATCGGTTCTGTTGCCCTTGATGTCGTGGACGACGACATCTTGGGTATCCATGAGCATGTCCACGTACACCATGAGGTTGGCGATGGTCTTTGCTCCGGCCTCGTGGATCTTCTCGGAGAGCTTGATGTTGGTGACACCCTTCTTGTAGTGGCTAATGACGTCATCATCTTCAATGCTAGCGAGCTCCTTGCGGTTCTCAAATAACTGGTTGGTGTAGTCCCAGAGGGTTTCACCAGCCTTCATGGTCACCCTTGCGAGGTGATGCGTGTTGCCGGGACGGTTGTAGGTCACCTGTTAGTTCGTAGTGAACAGCCGCGACAGACTTGCCCACGAGGAGATGAATTCTTTAGGCAAATTACCGAGCCACAAGAGTGGTGATTTGCCCATCACCAAGAGGACGTAGCCCGCCATGTGATCTTCATTTCCACCTGCTTTCCGAGCAGCTATGGAGTACATCTTGAGCCAAATATTCGAGTCAGAGCGACCGTCATATTTTTCGATGGTAGGCTTGAAGTATTTTGGGTAGCACATGGTCCAGAGACGTCGCGAGAAGGCCGCAAAGTTGTTGATAGTGCTGGTTCCTGATTGGTCGTCGAGGTCAGTACGAGGTCCCTCGAGGGCGACGTACAAGTCTTCAGGCGAGCTGTTAGCTTGGTCGTAGTTGGCGCGACGTCGTAGCTCTTCATCGTGCAACACCCGGAGGTCAGTTGCTTGGATCGTGTTGTTGGCATTAAGAGGGTCCAGGGGACCATTAATGCGGTCGTAGTTGGCACGGTGTTGGATCTCATGCTCATCTCGTCAAGGCTGATGTTGATTGGTTGCAGGAGCTTGTGCAGTCGGGGGCAGCACATTGGCTGCAGCTTGAGGTCTTGCACTGGTGTTTGGTTGTTGCACCACCTCGTTCTCGCCACCCCCTTCCTCAACCACGGGCTGAAGAGGAGGTTGACCGTCGTTGTTGTTGGTATGTGGTCGTACCAACCTGCTCCTGGAGTGCTAGCTTCGTGTCGACCTGCTGTAGCCTTGTTGACGTTTCTTAACGACACTACTAATGGTGCCTGTTAGCGTGAGCGTCAAGAGGTGTCTGGGTACACCGACGAGTACGAACGAATCCGCAAGCGCACGGAAATACTGTTGTAGCTCTTCACCTAGGAAAGAGTATTCCAAGGGTATCGAATCCACAGGACGGATGAGCTCTGGCTCGAACCAAGCTGGTGGTCTAAGGATACAACACTAATTGATAGGATAGGTAGAAAGGATCTGCCTGACCGAGCGCAGAGTCTAGCACGGCCTCTCAGGTATAACACTCGCTTTGGGCGCCAACCCACCCTAGCTGTCTAAGGCTAGGCAAAATATTCTGGCAACAGGGCCCTACTCGGTACACAGGCGCGGAGGGTTCCAAAGGGTCCAACAGGCTGTCACCACTGCGGTCTACCTCTATCATTACGCGAATGTACTTGGTATTCGCAGGATAACCTATGGTCCAGACACCACGTCTACACCACTAACTACTACTATAGCCGGACACCGTCTGACGTCCCGATAGCCCAACTATAGCACTCCGTATAAATATAGAACTACGAATCCACGAGGGAGATACTGGCACTAGCTCAAGGTATACTCTATCACTAAGCAAGATCACGAATGCACTTTGATCTAATTAGATAAATGCAGGAGCATCAACTTTACTCTAGTAGACAAGCTTGCAAACAAGATGCAAACTTATGATCCAGTTCTACCAAATCGAAAGGGTTGTGTTCGAAGAACACAAGCCTCTAAATCAAGAACGAACGAAGAACACAAGAACAAAGCAACTATGCATGCATAAAACTTTAGTCTAAATAGAAAATGTCGAAATACTCACTTTAGTCTAAATGAAGAACAAAGGCACCGCTGAGGATCGTTCTTGAGGAAGATGTCATGAACATGACATGGCCCCAAGCCTCCCACCTCACTTCCTAGCACTAATCCTATACAAAGAGCTCTCCTCTCCTAAAGAGAGAGGCTCCAAGGCAAAAATGAAGAGGAGGAGGAGAAGTCTGTGTCCAAGAATGAGGCCCCTCCCCTTCTATTTATAGGCAAGGGGGAGGCTTGCTCCGGGGCTCAAAGTGCTCCAAAACCCCCGGGATCGCAACAAGTGGCCAATGGGAGACCTCCACGTGCAAGGCCAGGATGAACCGACCCTAGGTCGGTTCGGCCAATCCTAGGGTCGGCTGAACCCCTAGGGCGGCTTCCTGACCTGTGTTTTCTCCAGGTGGCTGACCAGTGGGCCCTTTGATCCTTCCCCCGTGCATGCCTCGTTTTGGAATCCAAGGTGGGCCCATGGATCCAAGTGAAGTCCATGTGTCGCTCCCTGATTTGTTGGTCTTGCCTCTCTTGGATTGATGACGTCAGTGATCTAGGGGAATCCTATGTGGCACCCCCTTTTTGGCTGAGCTTGAAGTACTTGGATCAAAGACTTGTGCTTTTACTCCTCTTTCTAGTGCTAATTGCCTGTATTTGCATAATCACCAACACTTGTGGAAATGATTAGTTTAAGCCCTATTCTAGTGTTGATGATCCTTTCTCATGCCAAAAGGTACATGTTGATGGGTATAAAATGAGTGGATAACAGCCGCCAACAAATACCCCCACACTCGACCTTTGCTCGTCCCGAGTGAAGGGGAGAACATGATCAAGTTGAAACATGATATCCAAAGGTATGAAGCGAGCATAAGAGATATTCCAAACCATACCTTGTACCTGTGAACTTTGTGAAGCGTCTATCATGCTATCTTGGGTAGTTGAAGAATGGAGCAATCCTGAATCAAATCACTCCTGCTCATCATGTCAAGCAACTTGGGGTTTTGCAATAAGTTTTCAAAACAAACCATGCTTAGCTCCTCATTTGATTCTTTCGTATCGCTAAATGTGTATGTTATCCTCACCAAGGCATTAGATTGCCTTTATTCATCCTACTTCTAATGATGGCTTATGTGGAGCTCAAGGTAGAATATGAATGATAAGGCATACTTGCATCACATGTATTGCAAAGTCAAAGACTGGATCCACAGAGAAAATCAAATCACACAATCAGATCAAGATGTGCACGAGTATGAATATGATGAGTATGGTAAGGTGGACACTAGGCCCGGAATGGGTGCTAGATATTACCATATATGATGAGAGCTGGGTGATGGTAAGGTGGACACTAGCACCGGAATAGGTACTAGTTATTACCATCTAAGTTATGGGTCTCCTTTCTGCATGATTTTCTCCTCTCTCCTTTTTGAATTACCGAGACATGGGCTATCTCTCTTTATTTTTCTTTTTTTTCTCTCTTTTTTTCATCATGCTTTTTGTGCATGTCTTTTCTCTCTTTTTTTTCTTTTTGTATAGCCCAGTCTCTTTTGGAGATATTTGGAGAGGGATAAATCATGGAACAATGCATGGAGCTTTATTTGGTGGAATGGAGGAATGGTACAATGCTAACTTCCAATGTAGAAGCATAGCAAGGGGGAAATGGGCGTGCACATGAATCTTGATCATGAGAGTAATGAAAAGAATCCTCACAAGGGTCACAGAATTTGACAAATCTCAATGCAATAACAAGCAGCATATGAGTATAAGGTTTTCAACTATGAACATCATCTGGCTTTGGTACGACGGTGGCATATCAAAGAGGAGCTTTGCAAAGGGTTTTTAAGTTTTCAAATAAAATTCCCAAGCACTCAAACATAAAGAGCGAAGATCATATCATCAAACCATATCACAACACCAACTACTTAGATGAGCATGAATTCCCTATAATGATATTTGTTCACAAGCATCAAGATGATAGGTAAGTAATAAAACATATGCAAGCCAACCACAGGAATCATGTAGAGCAAGCATAGCACAAATTGCTGAGTTTGATGTAAAGGACATGAATTGAAATTCATTCAAACTCATGGATAAAGGAGAGTGAGGTAGAGGGTGCACATACCATCGCTTCTGAAGGATAAGAGATCAAGGGAGACTAGTGGTGATTCGGCTGACCATAAGGCAGCCGACTCACTGTAGTTTACATTGCTCTTGTCATGAAGGTGTACTCGATGTTGTGCAACTCCTGTGTGGGAGTTCTCGAGTGGATACAGATGATGAGCTCGAGAGAACTCCCCCACACTAGTGGTTGAACCTGGTGCTGTTCTTCAAATGACAAATGGAAACAAAAGATGGACTCTACTAGTTCCAGAACTATAGAGCCTTTATTCAAATTCAAATATTTTTTTATTGTCACCATGTCATTTACTCAAGAAGGGTTAGATCAAGATTGCATTCCATAAACAAAGGGGACTATACTTACCTTGGACCTTTCAAAGGTCATATGTACCACCTTTGCATGTCGTGCAACTTGACACCTCAACTTACCTTCCCATTTGAATTTAGCTCAATGACTTACCCATTCAAATTTGACAATTTTTCTGCAGGGGTTAGTCAGCATATATGCAGCCAAATTCCATGAAGATATAACTCTAAAGTTCATCAATCAAAACTCGACACCATGTCTTGTTTTGACTGAAGAAGACAGTTTTAACCTAAGCACCATGCTTAATTTAAAACAACCTATGAATGCACATCTAGAACATAAACATTCAAACCAGAGCATACGGACAAAGATATAGGAAGCATGAAAGCATGATCAAACTATTCTCAAAAAGGACATAAGCATGAGCATATGGCAGTGAACCTCGGGCAACCTCCCGGAAGGGCTTTGTTTAATGTCAAAAGCAGGACTTACCTAGCTAGTGGGCAAGATGCAAGAGCTAACATCATCCACACCAGGATAAGATTTGGTAGGGGAGGAACTTTACTCAGGATGCTCACTTACCTCCCCCACACTTGAAGTTTGCATTGCTAGGCAACAAAACTCAAGTGTGTGGTGATCAAGCTTCCTTTTGTAAATGTTCCCTCACCAAGGCTTATCTAGGTGTTGCAGCTGATGTGGCTCACATGTTCATAGGCATCACCTATCCATCTTTCTTTTTAATCTCCACCTGAAAGGTTAGTGACCAAAAATACCCGAAAGACAACTTATCCTAGAAACATGTTCTTGCTTTTATTCGAAAAGGGAAATAAAACCTATGCTAATCCAGGCTATCTCCTAGAAGTGCTTTGTTTATTTAAGGTCATAAGCTCGACCATGGGAACTTCATCTTGTAGTTATCGTTGGTGGTGTCATTCCCATCTCACCACCAAGCCTTGATGTATCAGTGAAGCTTTAGCTGCAAGGTTAGTGCCACAGTGCACACACGAAATCTGCAATGCTTATGGTAAACATATGCATCTACAATCAACCTTCCAAACATTTTTCAAAAGAGGACCAGAAGGTGGTTGTAGCCCTCGTATGTGCTCGGTGCACTCAGCATGACCGACTCTAGGGAGGCATGATGCGACCATGGTTTATGTGGTAGATCAAGGATGAAACTACCATGCTCGTCAATGAAGTCTTTTCCTCCAAGCTCCGGAGTCAGTGCCTCACAAAGTTCCATGGCCCATGAATTCTCCATCTCAAGAGAGTCATCGTGGAAACTCGATGTTGACTCTCGATCATGATCGAAAGCAACATGATACGGGCCAACAGGAAGAGGTTGAAACTCAGTCGAGGGTGATGACGATCATTCTCCTTCACAAAGGTGAGGAGGGTCTTTCGAGCCGTACTCATGAGGAGTAGGAAGTTCTATGCCCTCAATGAGAACAGGCTCGGATGATGTGAATGGGGATATATGCGTCGTCTTCTCGAGCGGGTTTTGCTAGGGAAGAGGCTTCGCCATAGGGTGTCCCAAACAAGGGGTGGCAGTGGCGGAAGTGGCTTCCCCAAGATTACCATCTAGGCTCCCTATGGATTCCTTAAAGAATTTCGCTAGCGGGGAGCCTAGGAGTGGATCAGGATCGAGGACATCAAAGATGTGAAAGTCTAAGCCAGCCTCAATCCCGTCTATGATGAGTGGCACGACACTTGCAATCCCCGACATTCAAGAACGTGCCCAAAGGGACAAATCTCGAGGAGCATGTCGGATGGTGCTAGCGGAACTTTGCCTAAAAGAGTTTCTGCTAAGTGCCATGGCATGATGTTAACCTCCATTATGGGGTCACAATGGGCCTCTACGGCAATCCCTCTCACAGAACAAGGAATAACTAGAGAGGGTGTACTATCCCAAAATGCTTCGGAAAAGCATATCGCTCCATCTGGCCATTCCTCCTTCAGGGCCTCCTCAGGAAATGCTTCGTCAGGAGGATCGAGAGGCGAAGGAGATACCGTAGGTCTAGGGAAAGGCTCTGTCAGAGGATGTCTAGATGGTTCAGCATGGACAGAAACGGTTTCCGTAAGCTCTTCTTCTGGGTTTCCTTGGGATTTATCAAGAAGTTTTTCTAATGGGAAACCTTGGAGAAGATCGAAATCCATGATGTCATAGATGTGGAAATCTAATCACACCTCTATGTTATCAATGGTGATTGGCACGTCCCTAGCAACCCCCCGACATGGAAAACCGCAGCACCACCTGGGACTATGGAAAAGTCTATCAGTCAGGGTCAGCGACAGGTCACCCACCAGAGTATCCAAAAGGTACTCTGATATGATGCAAGCCCCAACAGTATTTCCTCTCATGGAACAATGGATGATCGTGGAAGTCGAGCTCACCCGAATTGCTTCGGATGTATGCTTTAATGTCTGAGATGACCAATCCACTATCGTCCCATGATTCCAAACTCCATCGAGGACCTCATAAAGGTCCAGCGATGCCGTAGGCTTCTCGTTCCTAGAGTGACTTGAGGTATTTCTGATGTTTCTAGAAGGATCATCCTCAAATCGAGAAGAGAACTCCGAAGGTTGAATTTCTTCTTCCTGCGGTGTTCGTGATTCAAGAGAGGATTCAACAGAGGAAACAAGGGATTCAGAGAATGAAAGCTCAGATTCGGCTGTTGAGAGACTCTCATAGCTCGACTCAGATGTTTGGTAGGATTCGTCATAAAAGTCATGAGAATAAGAGGTTTCTAAGAAGAATTCTAGGATCTCTCTTCTTTCCTCTGGAGTTTGGGTTTCAAACGATCCTCCAGCTACGAGGTCGAGCTCTTGTGCAGATTCCAAGTCTATATGCGTGTAAAAGATGTTCGTTTAAATATCATCAGATATATACAAGTCTGAGCTAGATGTCAAGAGACTTGAGAACCTAGCCCAGGCTGCACCTATGGACTCCATCTCCAATTGCTAAAATTCGAAGAGGTCAAACGGTAGAGAGTTTATATGTTCCGGATGGGAGAATGAGTAACAAAAGTTATCTCGTAGTTCTTCCCAACTGTTCACACTACCCACTGTGAGGGTGTACCACTGTTCCGCCCTATCTACAAGACAAAAAGGGAACAATTTCCACCTCAAAATTTCCTGTGTCATGCCCAACACAAGTAGGCCTGAACACAGTCCTTCAAACTCCTCCACATGAACATGAGGATTATCGCTAATCGCTCCAGAGAAGGGTCGATTTCGAACCATGGCTATAAAGACAGGACCGAGTTCGCAGCATGATGAGGAAGTTGATGGTTGCTCTAAGACGAACTCGCCCCTAGGGGTAGAGAGGCTTTGACAGGAAGGCATCTCAACGGGTAGCGGGGGCAAAGGTAGAACAAAAGAAAAGATAAAAAGATACGAAGACCACTAGGCTCGAAGATAGAAATAGCAACCGTCCCCGGCAACGGTGCTAGAAATGCTTGTTGACGTTTCTTAACGACACTGCTAACAACGCCTATTAGCATGAGCGTCAAGTGGTGTCTGGGTACACCGACGAGTATGAACGAATCCGCAAGTGCACGGAAATACCGTTGTAGCACTTCACCTAGTAAAGAGTATTCCAAGGGTATCGAATCCACGGGACGGATGAGCTCTGGCTCGAACCTAGCTGGTGGTCTAAGGACACAACGCTGATTGACAGGATAGGTAGAAAGGATATTCCTGACCGAGCGCAGAGTCTAGCACGGTCTCTGTTGGCGTTTCGTAGCGTCGTCATCTTAAGAACAGATCTGGAACCCGTCCTTAGTGACAGCACCAGGAATCGCCTTGTAGGCACCTCTCAATGTCACAACTAATGGCGCGGGTTAGCGTGAACATCGAGACTTGCCATAGGTTAATCTAAACGATCATGAACGAATCCGCAAGCGCACAGATAAACTATTGTAGCATTTCCCCAAGGAAGGAGAGTATTCCAAGGGTATCGAATCCGTGGAAGGCAATGGCGGATATCTTAGACTTATGCTTTTGCTCTGAATGTAAACCAGGAAATAGATATAGGGAACAACACACTCAAAGACATGGGGTAAGATAAAAGATATAAGGGTAGTGTGACACACACACTCAGATCTACCTCTAATTTAGCACACTACGGCATAGGGGGAACATACGAGTTAGCTCTAGGTTCTAATGTACTAAACATACAAAGCTAGAAGATACAAGAGATGGGCATGTGTATTACATGAGAGAGATAAGGTTCAGCACCTAGGTACAAACGGGGAGCTAGCCCGCGACGACCAGCACTCTGCGAAACTAGACTTTAGACTCCTACAGCAGGTACCCCAGTGCGGAGGTTGCCCAAGGATCCAACAGGGCTGTCACCACCTGAGGATCGACCTCTGTCGTTACGTGGGGTATGCTCATAACTATCATAGCCAGACAACCCAGGCATCATGCCTACGTTGTTGCTAGACTCCACCCGGCCTGGGCTATTGTGACCCAGGGTGAGAGCCAACAGAAGACTGGTCAACTAGACTGAGTACCGTAGCTTGAACACAGACCTCATGCAACACTCTCATGCCATCTAACAAGATCAACTAAGGCTAGACATACAAACAGATATGAACTCTCTTATGTCTAATCAATAAGATCAAAGGGTCGTGTTCGTGAAGAACACGAGCCTCTAACTTATGAACAAACACATAAGGAAGGAGTTTATCACCCTTCAAGTGGATCAAAAGGTAGTGTTCACGAAGAACACAAGCCTCTAAATGATGAACAGAGGATGAACTCAAGAACATATCAAACATATGGTCTACCATGACTTTATGTGAAATAGCTGAATAACTGAAGTAGATCAAAGTCATACAAAGAAATAAAGATAAAAGAGAACTCATACCTAGACTTCCAAGAGGACTTGGAACCTGAATAAGAGCTACTCTAGCCTACCCCCTAGCCTTGGAAACTAAAAGTGAGAGGAGAATGAGAGAGTGGTGTGTGAGAAATGGGAGCCCCTCCCCTTCTATTTATAGGCAAGGGCCAGGCTTGCTCGGAGGCTCAAAGTGCCCCTAAACACCCGAGAGTGAGGCAATGGACCAATAGGGAGCTGCCACATGGAGGGCCAGGATGGGACCCCCTTGGCCGGTTCGGCCGATCCTAGGATCGGCCGGCCCCACCTGGTGGCTTTCCACTGGGTGGCTGCCCTCTGATCCATCCCCGGTGCATGGCTTGATTTGGTATCCGAGGTGGGCCCTTTGATCCATGTGAAGTCCATGTGGTGTCCTCTGATTCGTCGGTGAGTGCCTCCCCTGGATCGATGACGTGGAATGCCATGTTTCCCTTGGTGGCAGCCACCTCCTCAGCTGAGTTGGCATGGTTCCTTCATAGAAGGTGAGTTTCCTTCTCTTTTAAGGAGTAAATCACCTACATACAAATAATCTCCAACGACAAGTGGAACTACATTATTCAAACCAAAATGCTAGTAAATAATACATATGCCTCCATTTATGTGAGAATATTGAGGGTTGAAAATGGTGAATTTCAACCGTCAACAAACTCCCCCAAGCTAACCTCTTGCTCGTCTTGAAGCAAGACATTAGAGACTTAGGTTGGTTGATCAGGACTTGCAACAATGTTGTATTCCCAACTTATGGCAAATATACAGCAAAGTGCTCTACCAAGAGTTGACCAAGTTAGCAATGTTCTTACCTTTCACCTGATAACGTGGGGCATATAGCTTCACCTGCCTTGGGCGGTTGAGAGACAGAATGGTTATATAGCATGTGCATAATCACTCATACCTTGATCAGCTTATCAATCCGGAGGTTTTGCAAATTTTTCAAAAGAAAATCAGAGTTCCTCAAATGATACTCTCGGATCGCTCAAAAGTGTATGGTTCCTCACCAAGGCATCAATGTTGCCTTTCTTCACATCCTACTCCTAATAGGCTGTATGTGGAGCTGTAGGTAGGGAAGATGTGGCATACTTGTCTCTCATGTTTTGCTAAGTCAAAAACCGGATCCTTGGAAAAAACAAACATACATCCTGATCAAGATGTGCATATGTGTGTGATGGATATGAGCATGGCAAGGTGGATACTAGGCCTGGAAATGGGTGCTAGATATTACCATGCTTTATATGAGGGAATGAGGGATTGATGGTAAGGTGGACACTAGCCCCGGAGTAGGTACTAGTTATTACCATCTATATGGTGGAACTCTTTCTCTTGCACATATCAATCCCTTTTATCCTTTCTGAAATTTTTGAGACTTGGGCTAGCTCTCTTTATTTATTTTTGCCATGCTTTTTAGCATGCTTTTTTTCTTTTTTTTCTTTTTTTTCAGCTAGCCCGTTGTCTCTATTGGAGATATTTGGAGAGGGATGAATGATACAAAGATACATAGAGTTTTATTTATGGAAGAATGCATAAGCATATGGAACAAATGATGAGTGCCTAACTTCCAGTGTAGAAGTTTAGCATGAACGTGTACGTGATCTTGATCAGGGGAGTATGAGTTTTAACAAGGGTCACAACAATTTGACAGAGCTCAGTGAGAGAACAAGCTGCATATGTGGAGGCTAAGAACTAGAATCTACATATGGCCTTGGATGGGAAATTCTCATCATTGAGGAACTCATCATGTTTTGATTTTTCAAAAAGGAAAACTCCGGATGTCAAGCATCACTAAGCACAAGATCACAGCACTCTATTCTACCATGTCATGTTTCACAACAACATAGGCAAGGATCATGCTTTTTGCTACCCACAGTTTTCAAGCTAAGGTTTGAACATACAAGCCAACAAACTCAAAACTTAGGTAGGATACAAAGTTGTAAGCAAGACATACGAGGAAAATAAACAGAGCAACTATTCATCATTTCGACCATAGAGGCAAAGCATTCTTACTAAGCATATCAAAACAAACTAAGCAAACGATGATGAAAGCAAATAAATATTTTTGGTCTTTTTATTTTTGCAGATTTTTTTTGGATTTTCATTTATAAGGAATTCCGAAAACAAAGGAAGATACAAGTTACCTCAGGATGGGGGTCCTCCCCCAAGCTAGCTTCAGGCTCACTGCGGAGGAGGGTAGAAGAAACCCTGACTCGCGTAGTAAGCCCTCTGCTCCTCCATGTACCGCTGCTGATCCTGCTGCATGGTTGCTATCCTCTCACCAGCCTGACGCTACCACGCTGAGGTAGACTCGACGTGGGTGTTCAGCGTCTCCTCCAATCCCGTGACCTGGACGGTGAGCTCTCCCATCTGCTGCGCGAGCTGAGCATCATGTGCAGAGGCTGAGGAGTGCCACCGGAAGGACGAAGATGGAGGTGGACCACCGGAGCTGGAACTAGCAGGTGTAGCCCACTGAGTAACCCGCCCAAGTTGTGCCACTTGCACTCGGCTGGTAGGTAGGCTGATCCTAGCCAGGTCTATATCTAGGGGTAACCCCGAACATATACCCCGCAGGGGCCCCTCCTGCCACCGGTGGCGTAATAGGCTGTGGCTGTGGCTGAGGTTGTGGTGGTGGCTGTGACTGCTGTTGCTGCTGCATGTGTGCTCTCTTCGCCTTCAGAGAAATAGCACAACGAGGACTAAACCTTCTTCGTAATCCATCGTCGATGGGCTCGGCGTTGGCTCGGCGGGGGTGGATGCACTCGTGCTTGCCAGCGAACGGGAGCGTGAGCGTGTCACCCTCCAGAGAGTGTTCGCCGCCCAATTCATGCTAGCACAACAACAAGGGACAACAAGAGGAACTCGGTGATGGGTTAGTGAAATCGAATGAAGTTCTTACCGAGCTTGCTCCACCAATAGCAATACTTTCAGCAACACAATAGAGAGAATATTTGATGATCCAATCTCAAGCAAGAAATCCAAGAAAAACAAGGGAGCAAGGAGTAGAGAGGGGAGTGTGAGTGAAGAGTGTTGAATGGGTGAAGAACACCCCCTCTCCCCCTGCTATTTATAGGCAAAACAGGGCAGGCAGCTCGTGGTGGCCAAGGCACAACGGCTAGGAGCCATTGGAGCCGGCTGGGCCCCGCTAGCCGTTGGCCGGGTTCGGTCGATCCAACGGTCGGCCGACCCTGGCTCGGGCCAGCTGGCGGCCTGCTTCGGCTGGTGGCTCCCCAACGACTAGCCCATGGCTTGCCTTGATGCACCGGCCAAAATTCACCCAAAAATATTTTTCCAAAGATTTTTCTTGAATTTTCAGACTCAGAAATGATTTTCAAAAATTTTATTTTGAAAAGGGAAAAGGGGCTAGATAAATCTAGCATGCAGATGCAAAGTTTTTGAAAATCAAATATGCAATTTTGGAAATAAAATTTTGGAAAGGGAAATATGAGATAAGTACCAGCTTTAACCTTTTTGGTAGAAAGGACCCATCATATTTTTAGTCCGACGAGTTGGACTCTTCTCAGTGATTAATTCCACTCAGCACCCCACTCCTGAGAAGTAGAGGGTGGTGCCATCTCAATCTTCCGCCATTCTTTCCGAATTTTCTTTAGCCTCTTTGACGGAGATTCCTTCCTCGGGGGTAAAGGCTCCGTCCTTCCCCCAAGCTGCTCAACCCTATCTTGCACCAAATAGCACTGCTCTTCTTTGTCCTGAAACTTGAACTTCAAGTTCCTCTTCCCAATGCGGAAATGGATGATTCCGGACCCCACATTGATCCTAGCTCGGACATCACTGAGAAATGGTCGCCCAAGAATGCGTGGCATTCCTCCCTCGTCATCCATATCAAGGACCACGAAATCCGCGAAGACATAAGAACTCTTGACCTTAACCAATATGCTCTCAATAATTCCTTCATGATATCATATCGTTGAATCAGCGAGTTGGATAGTCCGTGCTGTCGGAGAGAGAGCTGGATATCCCAGTTGCTCGAACATGGCCTTGGACATGAGATTAACACTTGCACCAAGGTCGCAAAGGGCATGCCTGATCTTCTTGTAATAGATTGTGCAAGTAATAGTCGGGTAGCCTGGATCTTTCTTGTGCACCACTGCTGATTCCTCCCATGGATCAAGAATTTGTTGTATGGGCTTCCCTGCATAGTTAGAAGCATGTGTCTTCCTAGGTGGCTTACCCCACCTGGTTGACACTACACTAACATTCTCACAAGAGGATACGGGTTGCCCCGGGATCCTCCTGTTGTCAGGAGATGGAACCAAAGCAGCCAGCTGAGCCAACTGGGTTTCTAACATTTTGTTGAAACTTAGCTGACTCTTCTGAGCAGAAGAAAAACTATCAAGCTTAATGTTGAGACTTTCCACAGTTTTATCAAGGGTAGCTAGCTTCTTGTTAATACCTTCATTAATCTTAGCTTGCCCAAAAACGAGATATCTCAAGGAAGGTTGGTTGGGATTGTACGAATTACCTTGGTTACCTCCTTGATAATAAGGGCGTTGTTGATTCCACGATTGGCCTTCTTGTTGAGGTGGATGATAACCGTTGTTGTTGCCATTAATGTACATCACTTCCTCCTGAGTCTCCGGACAGTAGTTGCCTGAGTGCCCAGTGTTGCCATAGACTTCACAAGTCATGTGAGAGTCCATAGGCAGAGTAGTGGTGGCCATGGCAGCCTTCTCGCTGGTGTAGTCATCCAATCTCTTCATAAGAAGATCCATCTTGGCAGTAATCATGTCTGCTTCCTTGACAGTATGAGTACCCCTCGGTCGTGGTTGGAGTCTTTCATCACTCCACCCTTGGTTGGAGACCATCTTCTCAATGAGTAATTTAGCATCATCAACAGTGAGTGGGAAGAATGCTCCCTGAGCAGAAGCATCAATATGGACTCGGGCTGTCGGAGTCAACCCCTTATAGAAGCTTTGAAGAATGAGCCAATCCTCCATCCCATGGTGAGGACAGGCTAGGACATACTCCTGAAGCTTTTCCCAAGCCTCTGGAAGAGATTCACTTGTTGCTTGCTGAAAACCAGAAATCCTTCCACGAAGAGCATTGGTTTTACCCAATGGGAAGTACTTCTTGAGAAATGCCTCTGAACACTTACTCCAAGTGTTAATAGCCTCACGATTCGCGTAGAACCATTGCTTAGCTTTCCCCAGGAGGGAGAATGGAAACAGTCGTAGACGAACATCATCCATATTTGCACCCCTGATGACGAAAGTGCTGCATAGCTCTAGGAATCGCTGCAGATGAGCATTGGCATCCTCATTTGTCTTGCCACAGAATGGGCTAGCCTGTACCATCGTGATTAGACCCGTCTTGTTCTCAAAATTTTCA
The DNA here is from genome assembly GCA_036936925.1 of Cenchrus fungigraminus. Classification (NCBI taxonomy): domain Eukaryota; kingdom Viridiplantae; phylum Streptophyta; class Magnoliopsida; order Poales; family Poaceae; genus Cenchrus; species Cenchrus fungigraminus. Next base: position 77,021,574 of record CM072779.1, on the reverse strand, counting down.
ATCCCCATTGCCACCTCAGGGCCTTGCAGCACCTGATCAGCGAAAGAAGCTGAGTACTCACGAAGTGTCTTCTGGGCCATAGCGTTGGATGTGGATGGTACAAAGGAAGCTGGTTCGCCCTCCGGACGAGTATGACGAGGTGAGCCAAAATGAATTCGAGCTTTCCTCACAAGTGACTCGGGATCTTCAGTAAAATTTCTCGGTAGGTCAAAACCAGTCATACACTACCTGTCTTCATCATCGAAAGATAAAAGAAGACAATCAAGGTTAGCCTGCATTGAGAGTTGTCCTAACCTACTCAGAGTTTATAAACAGATGCAAGGCATAGTCATGATAATCTTGTGCCTTCCCTGGCAACGGCACCAGAAATGCTTATTGGCGTTTCGTAGCGTTGTCATCTTAAGAACAGATCTGCGACCCGTCCTTAGTGACAACACCAGGAATCGCCTTGTAGGTACCTCTCAATGTCACAACTAATGGCACGGGTTAGCGTGAACATCGAGACTTGCCATATGTTAATCTAAACGATCATGAATGAATCCGCAAGCGCACAGATAAACCATTGTAGCATTTCCCCAAGGAAGGAGAGTATTCCAAGGGTATCGAATCCATGGAAGGCAATGGCGGATATCTTAGACTTACGCTTTTGCTCTGAATGTAAACCAAGAAATAGATATAGGGAACAACACACTCAAAGACAGGGGTAAGATAAAAGATATAAGGGTAGTGTGACACACACACTCAGATCTACCTCTACTCTAGCACACTACAACTTAGGGGGAACATATGAGTTAGCTCTAGGTTCTAATGTACTAAACATACAAAGCTAGAAGATACAAGAGATGGGCATGAGTATTGCATGAGAGAGATAAGGTTCAGCACCCAGGTACAAACGGGGAGCTAGCCCGCGACGATCAGCACTCTGCGAAACTAGACTTTAGACTCCTACAGCAGGTACCCCAGTGCGGAGGTTGCCCAAGGATCCGACAGGGTTGTCACCACCTGAGGACAGACCTCTATCGTTACGGGGGGTATGCTCATAACTATCGTAGCCAGACAACCTAGGCACCATGCCTACATTGCTGCTAGACTCCACCCGGCCCGGGCTATTGTGACCCAGGGTGAGAGCCACCAGAAGACTGGTCAACTAGACCGAGTACTGTAGCTTGAACACAGACCTCATGCAACACTCTCATGCCATCTAACAAGATCAACTAAAGCTAGACATGCAAACAGATATGAACTCTCTTATGCCTAATCAATAAGATCAAAGGGTCGTGTTCGTGAAGAACACAAGCCTCTAACTTATGAACAAACACATAAGGAAGGAGTTTATCACCCTTCAAGTGGATCAAAAGGTAGTGTTCACAAAGAACACAAGCCTCTAAATGATGAACAGAGGATGAACTCAAGAACATATCAAACATATGATCTACCATGACTTTATATGAAATAGCTGAATAACTGAAGTAGATCAAAGTCATACAAAGAAATAAAGATAAAAGAGAACTCATACCTAGACTTCCAAGAGGAATTGGAACCTGAATAAGATCTACTCTAGCCTACCCCCTAGCCTTGGAAACTAAAAGTGAGAGGAGAATGAGAGAGTGGTGTGTGAGAAATGGGAGCCCCTCCCCTTCTATTTATAGGCAAGGGCCAGGCTTGCTCGGAGGCTCAAAGTGCCCCTAAACACCCGGGAGTGAGGCAATGGACCAATAGGGAGCTGCCACGTGGAGGGCCAGGATGGGACCCCCTAGGTCGGTTCGGCCGATCCTAGGATCGGTCGGCCCTATAGGGTGGCCCCACCTGGTGGCTTTCCACTGGGTGGCTGCCCTGTGAGCCCTCTTATCCATCCTCGGTGCATGGCTTGATTTGGTATCCGAGGTGGGCCCTTTGATCCATGTGAAGTCCATGTGGCGTCCTCTGATTCGTCGGTGAGTGCCTCCCCTGGATCGATGACATGGAATGCCATGTTTCCCTTGGTCGCAGCCACCTCCTCAGCTGAGTTGGCATGGTTCCTTCATAGAAGGTGGGTTTCCTTCTCTTTTGAGGGGTAAATCACCTAGATACAAATAATCTCCAAGGACAAGTGGAACTACATTATTCAAACCAAAATAATAGTAAATAATGGATATGCCTCCATTTATGTGAGAATATTGAGGGTTGCAAATGGTGAATTTCAACCATCGACAGTCTCTCATGTATAACACTCGCTTTGGGCACCAACCCACCCTAGCTGTTTAAGGCTAGGCAAAATGTTCTGGCAACAGGGCCCTACTCGGTACACAGGCGCGGAGGGTTCCAAAGGGTCCAACAGGTTATCACCACTGCGGTCTACCTCTATCGTTACGCGAATGTACTTGGTATTCGCAGGATAACCTATGGTCCAGACACCACGTCTACACCACTAACTACTACTATAGCTGGACACCGTCTGACGTCCCGATAACCCAACGATAGCACTCCGTATAAATACAGAACTATGAATCCGCGAGGGAGATACTGGCACTAGCTCAAGGTATACTCTATCACTAAGCAAGATCACGAATGCACTTTGATCTAATTAGATAAATGCAGGAGTATCAACTTTATTCTAGTAGACAAGCTAGCAAACAAGATGCAAACTTATGATCCAGTTTTACTAGATCGAAAGGGTTGTGTTCGAAGCCTCTAAATCAAGAACGAACAAAGAACACAAGAACAAAGCAACTATGCATGCATAAAACTTTAGTCTAAATAGAAAATGTCAAAATACTCACTTTAGTCTAAATGAAGAACAAAGGCACCGCTGAGGATCGTTCTTGAGGAAGATGTCATGAACATGACATGGCCCCAAGCCTCCCACCTCACTTCCTAGCACTAATCCTATACAAAGAGCTCTCCTCTCCTAAAGAGAGAGGCTCCAAGGCCAAAATGAAGAGGAGGAGGAGAAGTGTGTGTCCAAGAATGAGGCCCCTCCCCTTCTATTTATAGGCAAGGGGGAGGCTTGCTCTGGTGCTCAAAGTGCTCCAAAACCCCCGGGATCGCAACAAGTGGACAATGGGAGACCTCCACGTGCAAGACCAGGATGAACCGACCATAGGTCGGTTCAGCTGATCCTAGGGTCGGCTGAACCCCTAGGGCGGCTTCCTGGCCTGTGTTTTCTCCAGGTGGCTGACCAGTGGGCCCTTTAATCCTTTCCCCATGCATGCCTCATTTTGGAATCCAAGGTGGGCCCATGGATCCAAGTGAAGTCCATGTGTCACTCCCTGATTCGTTGGTCTTGCCTCTCTTGGATTGATGACGTCAGTGATCCAGGGGAATCCTATGTGGCACCCCCTTGTTGGCTGAGCTTGAAGTACTTGGATCAAAGACTTGTGTGTTTACTCCTGTTTCTAGTGCTAATTGCCTGTATTTGCATAATCACCAAAACTTGTGGAAATGATTAGTTTAAGCCCTATTCTAGTGTTGATTATCATTTCTCATGCCAAAAGGTACATGTTGACGGGTATAAAATGAGTGGATAATAGCTGTCAACAAGCCTGGGCTCTGTTCCTCCACTTGGGTCGTGGCGACCCGGATTTTAGCGATAGCTCGTCGTACTTCTGGGGTATCGGGCAATAGGCTGATTTCTGCCAGGGCAACCCCCAAGTTGGCTTGGGGAGAGTTGAATAGCTCGTGGTCGGCATCTTCGAAGTCCCTCCGGAGGTCACATGCGTGCATGCGATGTCGTGGTGGTGGAACGTCTTGGCGTTGTTGCTGAACTACGACCTGACCCGCAGGGGGTGGTCCATTGTTGTTCACCTAGGTGTTGTCCTGAGGAACCACACCGCCATGAGCCGCAGCGCCGGCCTGAACCGTCGCGTTGTCCTGATCGATCTCCGCCTGGTGACGTCGAGCTCGACCAGCATTGTCAACTTCGTGTTATGCGGTGGAGCGTCAGTTTCACCAGCCAGGGCTGGTACATCCGCGGAGACCACAAGGGTTTCGCGATCGGGGATGCCGCGACGTGCCTAGACCTCATCGCCGTAAGTGTTGGGCGTGAGGATGACACGGGCGACCTGGAACTCGCCGCAGTCTGGAGACTGCGCAGGAAGATGGATTGGGGACCTTGAGTCGCTGCAGGAGGCGTAGGTCGTCGGAGCTTCTTCGAAGCATGGCACTGACAGGCAGTGTGCTTGGCTTTCTTGTGAAGGGGCAAGGACTGTCTGGGAGGTCCCTGCGATGCCCATACGCCAGAACCGGAGGGTTGGTCGAGTCCGACCTAGATTGGATCTGGTTCTGCTTCCTCGCATGGTCGGAGACCACATGGACTGTATTCCGCAGGCCGAAGGGCATGCGGGTTGGAGTTGTCTTCGGTTTGCAAGAGCGCTTAATGCTTTCGCAGATCTTGATCCTACCCGTAAGCATGGTTGCGACACGGTCAAACCCCGTGATGAGATCACAAGGTGTGGGTGGGTTTCTGTTAGCGAGTCGGACTCGACTTGCTGAACGGGGGTGACGAGGGCCTAGATTAAGGCCCCCTAAGCAACAAGATAATTACCCTTTAGATGGAGTCTTCTGACACCATTGATAACATCAAGGCTAAGATCCAGGACAGGGAAGGATGCAGATCTTCGTCAAGACCCTCACTGACAAGACTTCTCCACTTCCGAGTACCTTCCGCCTCGCATGAGTACAGCTCGTCTCATAGTACCTTCCACCTCGTACGAGTACTCTCCGCCTCGCACGAGTATGCCTCGTCTCCGAGTACACTCCGCCTCGCCTCCGACTACTCGTTTGCACGAGTAGGCCTCCGTCTCCGACTAAGACAGGGCTCACACATGGAGGTCGGAGCGCGGATCAAGGGCCCCACATGAACGTGGCGCAGCACCGACTCTCGAGCTTCCCCGCAGCGACACGCGTGGCGCCGGTTTTCACGCCATGCAAAGACCGCAGCTAGCGGGACGGGAGGACGGCCTATTCTGACAGGAGCCGTATTGACACATAGTGCGTTCCCACGACCTCCAACATGCCGTCCCATCCAACACCGGCTGCACGCAACCCCGTCAGAGTAGGCACTCGATTACCGTCTACGGCCGACACCTACCAGCACTTAGGCCATAACGTGGTGGGCATAAGCAACACTCAAGAGGGCTGTGTCACCAAGTGAACTACTCGGAGGAGGTGCCAAGTACGTGGGAAGTACAGTGTCACCAGCACACGCAGCGGCCTCCCACGACACCACAGCTCAGCGCCCTTCAACGTCGCCTGACGGACATCAATGACGGAAAGGACTTCACAATACCGTAGCACTGTAGCTTATTTTCATTTTCCCTCTTTGCCCCTCGCCCTTGCATCTATAAAAGGGGGAGAAGTGCAACTGAAGGAGGGGCTGACCGATCACCAAGTTTGTAACCCCTACTACAGACATCCTTGGCATAGGAACACGAGTACTCGGAACTGACGTAGGGTATTACTCACCGGAGGCCCGAACCAGTATAAAACCCTTGTGTCTCCCGTGCCATCCATCCGGATCCGACGCACGACATGTTACAAATCTACTATCGGCGGTTGAGAACTCCGATAGTTCACCGGGGCACGTTACAAATCTACTACCGGGCACGTTGTGTGTCTCGCCGAACCACACCAGCGATCTGGATGGAGGGCCGCGGAGTTTCGCTGACTCCCAGCACCACCGTACACTTCGGCTCCCTCGACTTCGTCTACACCGGACCGGTGCAGTTCGTCGTCAGGAGGACTTTCTCTCGACCCGCGCATCCCACCGCCTCGACGGCGGCGGCAGCGTGCGCCACTTTCGTCCGTGGCTTCACGGACGATTCGATCATGGTGATGTTGGGGCCTAACCCGACACAGGAGCGTTTCAGGCTCGCCGCCTTCTACCTCACTGACCTCGCCTTCCAGGCCAGCGGGTCCGAGCCACTGACCTGGGGCAAGTTCATGGAGCGGTACAGCTCCATGTACCCCCATGGACAGCAAGGCCTCCCGGACAACCCGGTGACGGCCTACGTGGACACGATGAGGGCGTCGTTCGTCACCCCAGGCTCCGCGGTCATGCGGCGGGGGCCACCGACGCCCCTCCCGGAATTCACACGCGAGTGCAACGTCCTCGAGGCTTGAACCGCCACCAGCTCGACAGACGGCGAGGAGAACCCTTGCCACCGCACCATAGATGACCAGCGTCGGGCGCGCCTTGACAAGATCGCCGAGGCCAAGCGCCAGCTCGACGAGGAGCTGGCAAACCTCCACCAGGCACTCGGCGAGGAGGGCGAGCCACGTGACCCTCCTCGTGACCAGCGGAGGGAGCAGCATCGAGAGCAAGAAGCGGAGCAGCCGGCGCCACAGGCTCGCATGCGTGCGCGTGATGTGAACCGGCGCATCAACGAGGATGCCGCTGTCGATGGCGGTGACACGCCACACTTCAGGCGCGCGTCGCAGAACCTCGCGGCAGCCGCCATGCTCCTACACAGCTGCCCCGAGCCGGCCACACCCGAGGAGAAAAGGGTTCGCCAGCAGCTCAAGACCCTCCTCGAGACGGCGGCTGCGCAGCAGGTCGAGAGTTCAGCGTCACGCCAGCACTCGGCGCGTGAGGCACGAGTAGCACCCTCCGTAGGACGCCAAGACCCAACTCCATCGAGGCACCAAGGGCATGACAAGGAGGCTGGCGAACCATCATTCAAGTCACGCCTGGGACGCCACCATGATGTTCGCGACACACTCCGAGCTCGCCGTCGAGCCGCCAGCGATGACGACTACGACTACGGCTACGGCAACAACGACGACGGCCGCGACCACCGTGATGAGCACCGCTCACGCCGACGACATAGCCAGAGACGTAGCGGGCGCTACGACAGCGAGGAGGATCGCAACCGTAGCTGGTCCCCTGATCCAAAGGGACCACGGGCCTTTGGTCGGAAGGTGCAGGACGCACGGTTCCCCTCACGGTTCCGGGCTCCGACAACAATCCCCAAGTACGATGGGGAGACCAACCCTAGCGTGTGGTTGGAAGACTACAGGCTCGCGTGTCGAGCAGGCGGAGCGACAGATGATCTGTTCATCATCAAGAACTTACCGCTCCACCTCGCCGACTCAGGTCGGACCTAGCTCGAGCACCTGCCACGTGGCAGGATCAACAGCTGGACGGACCTACGGGAGACCTTCATCGGCAACTTCCAAGGCACGTACGCCCGACCTGGCAAGCAGTGGGAGCTGCAGACTTGCAAGCAGCAGCCGGGAGAGAGCCTGCGCGACTACATCAGGCGCTTCTCCAAGCGTTGCACCGAGCTCCCCACAGCGACCGACAACGACGCCATCTCGGCGTACCAGAATGGCACCACCTGCACCACCCTCATCCACCAGCTAGGGTGAAGGACCCCGAGGACTACTCGGGAGCTCCTTGACATCACAACCAACCACGCCGATGGGGAGGAGGCAGTCGCAGCGACGATGATTCCCCCTCCGGGCAAGGGAAAGCAAGTCGTAGATGGTGGCGAAGGACCCTCCACGCGGTCCAAAAAGAAGAAGGGCGACAAGCATAGCCGCGACGACAATATTGTTGCGGCAGTCGAGCGCAAGGCTACTCGCCCCAAGAGCAACTAGAGCGGTCCCCCGAAGGATCATTTCGAGAGGCTCCTGGAAGCACCATGCACCAACCACGAGACGCCTGTCAAGCATGCACTCAAGAACTACGTCAACAGCACGCTCAAGCCCAAGACGACAGATCCTCCAAAGAAGGCCACCCCGCCCCCCGAGAACGACGACGATGAAGAGGAGGTTGTTTTTCCTCGCGAAGATGGTGCGGTCGACATGATCTTTGGCGGGACACCGGCGCGACCATCAAAACGCAAAGAGAAGCTGATCAGGCGTGAGGTCTACAACACCGAGCCCGCAACGCTATCGTACCTCAAGTGGTCGGAGACTCTGATCACCTTCGATCGTACGGACCACCCTGACGACGTGCCGCAACTAGGATGTTACCCTCTCGTGGTGGTTCCACTGATCGGGACCAAGCGGGTCCACAAGGTGCTGATGGATGGAGGGAGTGGACTCAACATTCAGTACATGACTACACTCGACAGCATGGGCATCTCGCGGTCCCGACTGCACCCATCGCCAACACCTTTCCACGGGGTCATCCCCGGGAAGGACGCACTCCCGATAGGACAGATGGATCTGCCTGTCACATTCGGGACATCGCGGAACTTCCGCACGGAAACCCTCACCTTCGAAGTGGTAGGGTTCTCGGGGACATACCACGCCATCCTCGGGAGGCCGGCCTACGCGAAGTTTATGGTTGTGCCCAACTACACGTATCTCAAGCTGAAGATCCCCGGTCCGAAGGGGGTCATCACAGAGGGGACCACGTTCCAGTACGCATACGAATGCGACGCAGAGTGCTTTCAGTTCGCTGAGACGCTCATTCGGTCCGAGAAGCTCCACGCCGAGCCTCCCTCCGAGGACCAAGATATCCCTGAGTCATCCAAGCGAGCGGCCTGCTCTTTTGAGCCCGCGAAGGATGTCAAGGATGTCGTTGTCACCAATGATGGCAGCACGCTCCGTATTGGGATGGCGCTCAATCCTAAATAGGAAAGCGCGCTCGTCGACTTCCTCAAAGCGAACCTCAACGTGTTCGCATGGAAACCCTCCGACATGAAGGGGATCCCGAGAGAAGTTGCCGAGGACAAACTGAACATCAAGTCAGGATCGAAAACGGTAAAGCAGCGCCTGTGCTGCTTCAACAATGACAAGTGCAAGGCCATCGGAGAGGAGATCAAGAAGCTCCTTAGTGCAGGGTTCATTCAAGAAGTGTTCCACCCCGAGTGGCTAGCTAACCCTGTACTTGTAAAGAAGAAGAATAAGAAATGGAGGATGTGTGTTGACTACACGAGCCTTAACAAGGCATGTCCCTAGGATCCATTTCCTTTGCCTCGCATAGATCAGGTAGTCAATTCAACGGCAGGGTGCGAAACCCTCTGTTTTCTCGATGGGTACTCCGGGTACCACCAGATTGCGATGTGCATAGCGGACCAACTCATGACGTCCTTCATAACTCCCTTTGGCGCTTATTGTTACAATTCAATGTCGTTCGGGCTCAAGAACGCGGGTGCAACGTTCCAAAGATGCATGCGACATGTCTTTGGCGATCTCATAGGACGAATAATCGAAGCATACATCGATGACATCGTCGTCAAGTCAAAGAAGACGGGTGATCTGATCCCTGACCTCACGGAAGTGTTCGCAAAACTGAGAGAACATGGGGTGAAGCTAAACCCTGAGAAATGCATTTTTGGGGTTCTGAGGGACATGCTCCTCGGCTTTGTCATGTCAGAACGCGGCATCGAGGCCAATCACGAGAAGATCTCAGCCATCACAAAGATGGGGCCAATCCAGAATCTGAAGGGCGTGCAGCGTGTCACAGGCTGTCTCGCAGCTCTCAGTCGATTCATCACTCGACTCGGAGAACACACCTTGCTGTTGTACTGTCTGATGAAGAAGACCGACCACTTTGCGTGGACAAGTGAGGCCCAAGAAGCACTCGACAAGCTCAAGAATCTCCTGAAGAGCCCACCAGTGCTCACAACACCAATACCAGAGGAGCAGATGCTCCTGTACGTGGCTGCGATGACACAAGTGGTGAGCGCTGCGCTGGTGGTCGAGAGAGAAGAGCCTGGAAAATCACTTAAGGTGCAGCGACCCGTTTATTTCGTGAGTGAGGTACTCTCCGACTCGAAAACTCATGACGCGCAAATTCAGAAACTTGTGTATGCTGTCTTGATCACTAAACGCAAGCTTCAACACTATTTTGACGCGCATCCCATCATGGTGGTGTCCAAGTACCCGCTCGGGGAAGTGATCCAAAATCCTGAGGCCGAGGGGAGGATAGCTAAATTGGATCTCGAGTTGATGGGACAAAATGTGTCATACGCACCGCACAGTGCTATCAAGTCACAGGTGTTGGCGGACTTCGTTGCTGAGTGGACAGAGATTCAAACTCCGCTGGCACCGATCGAGCATGAGACGTGGACGATGTACTTCGATGGATCCGTCATGAAGGAAGGAGCAGGGGCAGGCCTTGTCTTCATCTCACCTCTGGGCGTGCGTATGGAGTACATGGTTCGACTGCATTTCCCTGCTTCCAACAACGTGGCTGAGTACGAGGCGCTCATCAACGGCCTCCGAATCGTGATCGAGCTCGGTATCCGTCACCTAGAGATCCGTGAAGACTCCGAGCTTGTCGTGGATCAGGTCATGAAGGAAAAAATTGCGTCGACCCAAAGATGGCGGCCTACTGCCAGGTCGTACGTCAGCTAGAGAACAAGTTCCATGGGCTCGAGCTCCATCACGTGCTGCGTGACTACAACAAGGCTGCAGACACCCTTGCCAAGGTAGCATCAAGCTGCAAGCCTGTGGCACACGGCGTGGTTGCCAGCGACCAGCATGCACCATTTGTCCGAGTCGATGAAGAAAAACCGCCAGAACCAGAAGCTCTAGAAGTCATGGAGATCGATCAACCGCAAGAGCCAAACTTGGAAGATTCTGACTGGCGTTTTCCGATCCTCGAATGGCTAGTCGAGGGGAAGCTACCTTCCAACCAGACGGAGGCGCGCCGCATCTCGCGGCGAGCCAAAGCGTACATCCTTATCGACGGCGAGCTCCACAAGCGAGGCGCGGCGGACATATTCATGCGCTGCATTCTAAGAGACCAAGGCCGAGACCTGCTTCAGGAAATCCACGCTGGCACATGCGGACATCATGCCGCAGCAAGGACTTTAGTCGGGAAAGCATTCTGACAAGGTTTCTATTGGCCCACTGCACTGGCAGACGCCAAGGACATCGTATGACGCTGTGAGGGCTATCAGTTCTATGCTTGACAAACTCATCTCCCTGCGCAAGCGCTTCAGAACATCCCCATGACTTGGTCGTTCGCTGTATGGGGGCTCGACATTGTCGGGCCATTCAAGCAAGTGCCCGGGGGCTTCACGCACCTACTTGTGGCCGTTGACAAGTTTTCAAAGTGGATTGAGGCCCGACCCATCGTCAAGATCCGTTCTGAGGAGGCCGTGGCGTTCTTCACCGACATCATTTATCGCTTCGGGATCCCGAACTCGATCATCACAGACAATGGCACACAGTTCACAGGAAAGAAGTTCCTCAAATTCTGCGACGACAACAACATCCGCGTGGACTGGGCTGCTGTGGCACATCCAAGGACCAATGGGCAGGCTGATAGAGCCAATGGCATGATCCTACAAGGATTGAAGCCCCAAATTTTCAAACGCCTCGAGAAGTTCCGAGCAAGATGGGTAGCTAAGTTGCCATCTGTTCTCTGGAGCCTGCGCACCACACCGAGTCAAGCCACCAGCTCCACGCCCTTCTTCATGGTGCACGGGTCAGAAGCGGTCCTTCCGACAGATATCGACTATGGCAGCCCCACAGTCCGGGCATATACTGAAGAAGAGAACCAGGTCGCACTCGAGGATGCATCGACCAACTCGATGAAGCACGTGACGTGGCGCTCCTACATTCAGCCCGGTACCAGCAAGCCCTACGGCGCTATCACGAGCGCAACATACACGATCGCCAGTTCCAAGTCGGAGATCTGGTGCTCCGGCGAGTTATGAGCAACAAGGACCGACACAAGCTCGCGCCCCCGTGGGAGGGGCCGTACATCATCGATCAAGTGCTCCGACCAGGAACATTCAAGCTTCGTCAGGACGACGGCACGATCATCGCCAACGCATGGAACATAGAACATCTACGTCATTTTTACCCTTGAGTAACGTTCCTTGTTTCAACTTATGATCAATGAATAATGCCATGTGCCTTTGTTCTCGCTTCATAAGTTCACAATCTTTTTGTGTTGGCATCTTTTATGTATGTTTCAACGCTACCTAAAGGCTAAGCGGCAAATGTCCCTGCACCCATGCAGAAATACTTACCGCTCTGGGGCTACCCGGGGCACGATGCCCCCCTTTCGTTTTCCCATTTTTAAAACAAAACCCTCCGATAACTTTGTCGTGACCAATCACACGAGCGAGTGGTTTTTTGGCAGAACACCTTTATCTTACAAGGGAAAAGATGTTGATCTGTGAGCGTTTCGGTGTTGTTGCTTGTTCAATGCTCTTAGCACTTACGCCCCCGCGGCTACGGTACTAAGACTTGCGAGCGCAGCTCGGACCCACAGGTTGACGTCCAACTACTTTCAGCAAGTACTCGGGTAACCGCTCGGGCTCCGGCTCAAAAGAGTTTTTACGAAAAATACGCAAGTCACTTCCTGAACGTCTCTAAGTACTCGCGGGCTGCGAACGCGTGGCGTCACTTTGCGGCTCAGGTTGAGCTTTCCGACTCTTACGCCCCCGCGGCTCCAGAGAAAAGTTCGGTCGCCCTGAGCCTCTAAGTACCACTACTTCGTTTTGCAGTCATTCCCGAGTACTCGGGGAATGCTTTAATAAGTGACGGCTTTAAAATGAAAATGAAAGTTGTTTGAAACAGTGCGCATACAAGTTTCGCCTAACCATTATATGAACTGATACATCTAATGGGAGGGCCCGGAGCCGTGTCCTGGTGTGTCTCTTGGAATCAGGTCCAGGTCCTTCATCGCAGTGGCAGCCATGGCACGGGCGAAGGCGGCGCAATCCTCCTCGATCTTGTCGAGCTCCTCATTCGAGTAGCCAGGGGCCCAACCGCTGCTCAGCGCCTGAAGGTCCAACCCTTGGTAGTGTGAGTTGAACATGGAGAGGACCCGGTGCACCACCTTCCGAGACGTCGACAGCTCCTTCTCCTTGACAATGCCCGGTAGAAGGTTGATCTGGTCGCCGAGCGTCTGGGGAGGCATCTGGACGGGTGGAGCACCAAGCTCTGTCAAGACCCTGTTAACATACCGCCCGAACTTGGTGCGATCCGAGATGTCCTTCTTGCGCGCATCCTCTGCCTCATGCTAGGCCTTCCGAGAATCCTCGAGCTCGGCCTTGACCTCTGTGGACAGGGAACGAGTCGGAGCTTAGTCACGGGAAGCGCAGGCAAAAAGAAAGAAGGGACAAGATAAGAAGAACATACTCGAAAGCAGGTCCGCCAAGTTCTTGGCCGTCCCGGACATCTCGTGGATCTTGAGCTCGGCGCTGGTGAGTTCCTGTGCCTTTTCCAGGAGCTTGATGGCCAATGCAGCATGAGCCACACGGAGCCCTGACAAAATCAAAGGACTAGTCAGCATCTACGACGAGTAACACGAAGAAAAAGACATCACAGAAGCCGAAAGCGCAAAGCTGCTCACCCTCGAGATCCTGCCCTAGTTTGCTGTTGCTTTCACGAAGCCGGGTCCCCTCATCGGTGGCCTCCTGCACCTTGGTAGAGAGGTCGCAGACCTGCTTGTTCGCTGTTTTAAGGTCCACCTCGGCGTGCACCAAATCCTGCTTCAGGTCCGCCATCTTCTTCTCGAGCGCCGCCTTCTCTTCAGCAGTGGCCTAGGACGCGGCCTCGGCGGCAGTGGCTGCAGCAGTTGTGGTCTAAGCCATCTCAGCAGTGGTTGCGGCAGCAGTATGTAGCTCCACGGCTGCGGCCTCTACCTGGGAAAGCTTGGCCTCGAGGGCCGCCTTCTCTGACACGGCGGCGTCCGCAGCAGACTGCGTGGCCACTGCGCGGTCCTCTGCAGACTTTGCCATGGCTTCAAGCGCAGTCTTTGTCGACGCTTCGCTCACCGCCGCCCCTGCGGCCGCCAGTTGGGCTGTAACCAGCTGCATCTCGAGCTGGGCCTTCTCGGCTCGGAGCTCCTCGATGGTGCGCGTCTTCCTGGCGCTGCAGCTTGCAAGCACCTGGACCGAGTAGAAGATCAATCGCAGAAACAACAACAAAAGCGAGAAGGCAAAATTAAGATTAGGCTCGGCTAACTCACCAATGAGGCCGGAACGACAAGCTCATTCACCACCTGCTCCGCCCACCGTAGACCCCACTCGAAACGGTGATGGGCCGTGGCCTCTTCATCCTCGCCGTCGTGCACCTCGGCTTCATGGGCTCCGGTCCATGAGGTGTGCCCGAGGCCAAGGTTGTGCTCTTCCCCCTCCATGGCTGGGAAGGGGTGGGCTCCCGAGCTCTCTTCGACCTCCCGGACGGCGACTGGGGAAGTGCCGCCCGCCACATTCTCGAGGTGGCGGGAGCCTGCACATCCGGGAGCGGCGAGTCCGCAATCTCCACCACCTCTACGACGTCAGCGGTGGGCTGGCGCGACGGCTCTGGCGGCACGACAGAGTCTGACCCCGTTTCTGCTGTCGGGGCTGTGGATTCCACAGGGCTCGCCACAGCCACCTCAACCGCGATGGCTACCACGGAAGCTGGCAGCACGGGTGTCTCGGCCGGCAGCTCCTCCGACGCCGACAGGCACTGTTCCAACTCAGCCACAAAGGTAGCTGCACCACCGCCTGCGGGATTGGGCCCTTCCATGTTGGTGGCCTCCGGGGGCTGTGTGGACGACGCGGGAGCCGCCATCATCTCAGTCTCGCCACCGTCGGCGTCCGACGCCGGGGGCGCGCCTGCCTCTGGAGCCACCTGCGCGTCGACGCCACGTTAAATGATGGGCGCCGTCGGGGGCTCGGTTTGCTCGGGCGCTGCCTGCCCCCCGACCATGCCTCCATCCCCTGACGATGGTGGAGGCGCCACCACCTCATGAGCCTCGGCCACCTCGGCGGCCCGGCCCTCGGCTTGTGCCATCATCGGTGCGGGTGGAGGAGTTGCTGAGCGGGGAGCAGATGGAGGCTTGTGCGCGCTCAAGGCCGCACGCTTCCGTGGTGCAGGGCTTAGCGCGCCGGTATCGAAACGACTGGCGCGAGAAAATCGAGTCAAAAATGAACGAAAAACCAAGAACAAGATAACAAGATAGCGCAGAACAACACATACGTGGAGGAAGTGATGCGGGCCCGCTTGACGGACCTGGGATCCGCGCCCGACGACTCGGGGGCTAGTCTCTTGCTCGCCGCCACGTCGGACGGCGGGCTCCGACCTCCGCCTTGGGCGAGGGGAACCTGCACGGGCGGGGCCCCACCACCCCGGATGACCAGGGACTCGAGGCGCCGCGGGGGTGCATTAACATTCGCCCCCTGCGACGCACTTGGAGCGGGCGCCGGCGATGTCGATCTCGTCTTCGGAGGTGACTGCCTCCTCGGGGAGTGCGATCCCTGCCGCGGTGAGTCGCCTGAGGGGCGACGGGTGGACGAGTCGCGGTCCGACGGCCGCCTGGACGAGTCGTCCCGTCGCGGGGAGCTCCTCCTCTCCCTCCGATGTTCTTGGCCGCTAGGGCGCGACCGGGAGCGAGTCACCCTCCAATCCTCTTGGACGGGGCGCGGAGACGGGCGCGAGCTAGAGCTCGTCCCCTGCTCACGGGCGACCGGCTTCGGCCGATGACTAGAGCTGGTCCCCACGGCCTGCTGCTGGGGAGGGGGCGACACAGACGACGACGACAGCGCGCTCCAGTCGACGCAAGCGCCTCCATCGTCACCGGACCATGGCGGCGACGAAGAAGGATCCTCATCCGAGGAGACGGCGGCCTCTTTCCTCTTCCGACGCTTGGCGCGGTGGTCGTTCCGCTCGCGCTTCGCGATCTCCTTATCCTTATGCTTGGCCTTGCGGTCAGCCCTCCTCCTGTCCGCGGCGGCCTGGGTGCGATTGGGCATCGCGTCCTAAGGAAGAGGAGGCTTCGCGGGGAGAGGGTCCGTGGGCCTCAACTAAAGACAAGGAAGAAAATGAGAATCAACATGAAAAACGCAGGATAGTCAGAAAGCGAGTCGGAAGGAAGAAGAGCTTACATATTTTATGGTCCCCTCTCGGGGGAGTATGGGTAGAAGTTGGAGCGGCGGCCACGAGTAGGTGGCCTTCCCAATGGCCAACCCTACTCGGCGCTGGATCTCATCCAGCGAGGGGAGCTGGGGCACTGTCACAGTCCCTTCGAAGGGAGCCTTGTCGGGCATCATCTGGCAGATGCGCAGGCGATGCCGCCAGAGCGGGACGATCCCCAGCACGTGGTACTGGCCGATGACGGCCACCAAGTCAACCTCAGCGTCACGCAGCTTGGACAGTACCGCCCAGCAATCCCCGAGTAGTCTCTCCTGCTCCGCCTCCGGGGTCCTGTAGCTCCAGTTCGCCAGCGCCTCGGCGATTGAGGCACCGGTATACTTCGGTAGCTGGTGCTCAGGGTCGTTCTTGAGATAGAACCACCCCTGTGCCAGCCGTTGTTGGAGCTCATCAGCGTGAAGGGGATGTACTCCTCTCCCCACCCCGTCACGAGCGCCACGTCAGTCACGACCTTTATGACGGGCGCAACTACCGATACAGTCATGACCGCAACGACCGGAAATTTCGAAGCAACAACGTTTCAAGATTCAAAACCCCAGAAACGAGTCTACAACTCCTTCGTGGGCTACATCTGGCGGATGCGCTCGCACACACCCACCGAGCAAATCAAGAAGCAAGAATTATTACAATGCTTCCTCGACGCTAAGCCTGTGAGCGAGTCCTTGGCTCCCACCACAGGCTCGGGGGCTACTAGCGAGGGCCTAGGTTAGGGCCCCCTAAGCAACAAGATAATTACCCTTGAGATGGAGTCTTCTGACACCATTGACAATGTCAAGGCTAAGATCCAGCACAGGGAGGGATGCAGATCTTCGTCAAGACCCTCACTGACAAGACTTCCCCACTTCCGAGTACCTTCCGCCTCGCACGAGTACGCCTCGTCTCCGAGTACCTTCCGCCTCGCATGAGTACTCTCCGCCTCGCACGAGTACGCCTCGTCTCCGAGTACTCTCCGCCTCGCCTCCGACTACTCGTTCGCACGAGTAGGCCTCCGTCTCCAACTAAGACGGGGCTCACACGTGGAGGTCGGAGCGCAGATCAAGGGCCCCACACGAACGTGGCGCAGCACCGACTCTCGGGCTTCCCCGCAGCGACACGCGTGGCACCGGTTTTCACGCCATGCAAAGACCGCAGCTGGCGGGACGAGAGGACGGCCTGTTCTGACAGGAGCCATAATGACGCACAGTGCAATCCCACAACCTCCAACATGCCGTCCCAACCAACACTGGCTGCACGCAACCCCGTCAGAGCAGGCACTCGATTACCGTCTACGGTCGGCGGCTACCAGCACTTAGGACATAACGTGGCGGGCATAAGCAAGACTCAAGAGGGCTGAGTCACCAAGTGAACTACTCGGAGGAGGTGCCAAGTACCTGGGAAGTACAGTGTTACCAGCACACGCGGTGGCCTCCCACGACACCACAGCTCAGCACCCTTCAACGCCGCCTGACGGACATCACTGACAGAAAGGACTTCACAATACCGTAGCATTGTAGCTTATTTTCGTTTTCCCCCTTTGACCCTCGCCCTTGCATCTATAAAAGGGGGAGGAGTGCTATCGAAGGAGGGGCTGACCGATCACCAAGTTTGTAAGCCCTACTACAGACACCCCTGGCATAGGAACACGAGTACTCAGAACTAGACGTAGGGTATTACTCACTGGAGGCTCGAACCAGTATAAAACCCTTGTGTCTCCCGTGCCATCCATCCGGATCCGACGCACGACACGTTACAAATCTACTACCGGCAGTTGAGAACCCCGACAGGGGGTGACCGCGGCGTTGTCGAGGACGACTAGGCTGGCAGCTGGAGCGGCAGAACTCGATAGCATGATGCCAAAGCTGATGTCGACGGGTTTGGCGAGGAAGTCCGCCATTCTGGCGGGGGGCGAGGAAGTCCGCCATTCTGGCGGGGAAGACGACACCGTTAATCGGAACCATCGAAGTCGCACGGAGAACTCTGGATCTGCCCCTACCCCGGTGGTTTAGTTAGATTCGGTTGGGGCGATCTAGAGCTAAGGACTTGATGGTATGAGAAAGCACACAGAACATGGCGAGTTTATACTGGTTCGGGCCTCTAGAGAGTAAAACCCTACGTCCAGTTGTCGGTGGAGATTGATGGATTGGTGAGTTGTGCAATGGGGGATGCCCTGCCCACCCTATATTGGCAAGCGGAAAAGTTCGGTTGCCCAGAGTCCTAGTCGGTTACGACTAGGAGACCTAACGCTAGTTGATTACAACTGTTTCCATAATCCCCGGACTGCCTGTCGAATTCCGCCGTCATCTTGTTGTATGCTCCAAGTCTTGTAGTCGTTCCGGATAAGGTCTTCTGGAGGTCGTGTGGGTCATGTATCAGGTCTGTTGGGCCCACTACCAGGTCGGTAAGTCTTCTGGTGGGTCGCACCTACTTATCGGGGATGGCCATGAGCCTGGTCGGTGGGGACCCAGGGGTACTCATGTCCCACATGTCCATCGACCATGGCTGTTCACAAACAAGCCATTGCCTCCCTGTATATATAAGGCTGCTTTGTCTCTAGCCCCCTAGAAAACTCTGTAATACTTAGCATATCTCATGTGTATTGGTAGATTCACAGATCACCCCTACAAGAATCCCACCTATTGCACATAAATCCCACCCAAGTTGTTTTTCAGATCTAACCCTGATCTTTAATCTTTATGCGAGCACTATTTAGTGTGTCTTGCATTCTTTTTGCTAACCCTTGGAGTTTATGGTTACCGCGTCTAGATACTTCGAGCCTTGTTTAGGTCATAGATCCCACGTTTTAGCTCCGTTTAACGTTGTTTTTGTTGTGTTAGTTTCATAACAAATCAAAGTACGCGTTAGGAGCAATGTTAATCATGTCCTTTGTTTTTTAAATTTGAAAAAAATATCAAATATGATTAATTATAGATATACATGCTTTTCTAATTAAAATGTAATTAGGGTTTACCCCGTTTCAGGCACCACCATAATAAAAGGGTATATTGGTAATCTGACAGGGCCATCCACCGAACTAGACAAATACCCCCGCCACGGTCCCTTCCCTTCTACTCCACGCCATCTCAAATCTTTCCACCCTTAGTTCCCATTCCCTCTCCTCACCGCCAGCCCAAATCTTCACCTCCTCTCCTCCATCATTGTTGACAGTCCTTACAACAAATACTATACCGCCACCTATATCTCGCTAATCATAGTACACGGGTTTAACATTAACTATTTCCATGACTTTTGGTAATTGTGATATTTTAGGAGACAAAGTGGAACAAGCCCAAAAAGAAGAGACAAACCCCATACCCGCACACTGGTCAGACTCACCCAACCAAGAAATCCCACAAACCAAAGCAATCGGGACCAAAACAGTCCATGTCACACGAGCCTCTACCAAGGACTACCTAGGGGCCTGCTAGCCAAAGACGGTCGCAAACGGGCCTTGGGCCGGTTCGGCCGAACCGCCCGTGGCGTCGTTCGCACCCAAACTTCGCGCCAAGATCTCCCGCGCAGCAGCCAAGGCGGTGGAGGCGGATTTGGCGCCAAAGGACCCTCGGAAGTCGCCTCCACACCCCTATATAAGGAGGTCTCTACCCCCACTCCACACACACCCCATTAGTTATCATTCCACCCCCATTCTAGAGAGGAGTAGAGTAGAGAAGAGGCTCCTTCTACCTTGGAAGTAGAGGAGTGTGCGGAGGAAGAGATAGGAGGAGAGCTGGAGTTGTCGGCCTCCCTCTGCTTGTACTTCGGCGGGTTCGAGCACTTGAGCACCAAGACTTCTTCGGTGGTGAGTAATTAGTGAATTTATATTCTCGTTATTATTGTTTGCGGGATCATTGCTCGTCTCTTTGGGCGAGGGCTCTGGCCTTATGACTCTAGCTGTTCGCGGAGTCTGGCCATGGTCAGAGTCGGGGTAGCTAGCGTAAACGCGGTGTTTAGGCTATCTATCTCCTTTGTTTGCACACCTAGTCAACAATCTGAGGGGTAGGTGTACGGGTGATGACAGCCCCGTACATCCCTTGTATTCCCCCACGTGGGGCTAGGGCGTAGAGCTAATAGCCAGAGGCTCCTGGCAGACCAGGGGTAAACCGGTGCCCGAAGTAAGTGAAAAGTAGCCAGAATATCTTCTTCCTTTGTACCTATCCTGTAGATTTCGACACTACCCAGACTACCCTTTTCTCTATCCTTCTTCTCCTGGGACTAGGCTAGCTTGTAGACTGCTCCAACTCCGTTCCTTTGGGAAAATATAAATAACGATACCCTACTCACCGAGTGAAGTGCTACAACGGTATCTTCCGTACGCTTGCGGATTTGTCGTGACGTTAAGAAATACCAACAATCATCCCAAATCTTCTGCTCATAGCTGCAACCTCTTTCCCATCTGCCTCTGTAGAACCAGCGGTGATGACATAATGCCACCAAGAGGGAAGGTTGTACGATTGAAAAATCTAGATTAAGGTACAATGTTTTCCTCCTCGGTTCAGCTTCCTCGGTGCATTTGTACTTTTGTGTTTTACCATGTGGCAGATCACATGTGTGCACTAGTTTTTTTTATCTAGTAGATCCCATGTATATAGTAGTTCTTCTCAGGATCTTGTTTTGACTAGGAACATCTTTTTAGGATCTTGTTCAGCTAGGAACATCCTACTGGTTCTTATAGAAGTTTTTAGATCTGACAAATCCCATGTCTACAATAATTCTTCTCATGATCTTGTTTTGAATAGGAACATCCTTTTGAGGATCTTGTTTCAGCTAGGAACATCCTCCTGGTTCTTATAGAAGTTTTTAGATCTAGTTTTATTTAGAGTGGTAGGGCAACCTTATAGAAGTATCCCTCCTTTCCTAACAGAAGTAGATGTGCGCTATGATTACGAGCGAAAGAGGGACTTTAATGTCATGATGAATCACACATTCTTCTCTTTGCTTGGCCACGATAAAATGAAATCATTTTTACTACCTGACCGACTAAGCAAAAAGGGTACCAACGAAACAAGAATTCAAGATCCGGATCCAAAGTACAACCCGTCTGATGAACAACATGAACCTGACTAAGAGACATGTCAACAAGAGGTAATCTTATCATGAACCCGTTTCATGTATCAGTTATGCAGGATTGCTTCTGATCTTCTCTTTTTTGTTGCATTTTGTCTAATCAGGTCACTGATAGCATACTTGTTAGTGGAGGAAGAGGGACCAAGAGAATTCGGGCACTAGATGCCTCTACCAGTATGCCTCATAGACTGACTAGGACTGAGGCAAGGGAATTGGCTTTAGCTAATGCTGGGCGTGCAGCGGATGGGAGTGGGACAACTCCTGATACACAAGAATTGCCCACTGAAAGCCAAACAACAGCAAGCCACCATGAGAACAACATCGATATGACGGCTGCAGAAGGCAAGTCATTTGATCTCATATTCGGATGTCCTAATTACCAACCGAATAATTATTAACTTGTATGACTATAACAAACTTGTTAGGTGATGCACGCCCTTCCAGAGCACAATGGGGGCTGCATGATTCAAGAAGATTGGGCAGAGATCTGGACTAGATTAGCCTAGGCTTAAATGGCAAGATCCTAATACACATTCAAGAAGGGTTCAAACACCGAAAGGCACCAATGCAAGCTGCAAAGTTTGCATCAGAAGGTGGGGTCATAGTGCGTGGGCACATACGGATCCTTACTTGTTGGAAGGACTACAAGACGAAGAAGAACCAACAAGATGGTGAAAAGACTGAAGACCATCTCAAGAACTACATGGGCAAACTAGCGGTGTGCATATGTCCACTCATCTACTACCATAGTTCTTTGCATCCATTCTTGTCATCCATTTTTCTGATAATTGTGTTGTGCTAGGGGAAATTTGTCATTGACACCACTAGTGAGCCTGTAATGGCGGCATGCACTGACATGTTGAAGCCGATACAAAGACAGGCGAGGTATCACCTGAAGCAAAAGTACTTCAATGATGTTCCAGCAAATGCAGTCCTAACTAAATCCCCTATGACCAATGTGACCGACACCCAATGGAAGGCACTGGTTAACATGTGGTCTTCCCCTGAGCACAGGGTATGATAGAACTTCAACTTGCCACTACCACATTTCTATGTACTGATATATTGCTCTTATTCTTGTTTCTTACACGAGTTCTTATTATTGTAAAGGCGAGGTGTAGTACAAACACTGGTAATCGAGGAAAGGTCAAGTACTATCAGCGCATAGGATCTTGAAGCTACGTTGTACAAGCTAATCTTGTGGTAAGCAGATGAACAAGTCATGTTTTTACTCTGTAATTCATTTCATGAACTATTTTTTAATGCTAGCAGTTTAATTATGCTTGTTTTCCAAACATATTTAGAGGCAGAAGCATGCGTGCTGAAGTAGAAGAGCTAAGTCCACTTGGTTATTTCATGTCCTTCCAGTGCAGCAAGAATGGCTTCACTACTCTAGTACAGGCAGACATTGTAAGTACTTGTCTGCTTTTGCATTCTTCTTTGCAATAATAATATAAACATGTGCGATTATTTTTAAAAAAACTTTCATTTTATTTCCTTTTTTAAACTCGCATGGAACAAACCATCGCTGAACCTCAAGGCGACCAACCAGGAAAGACTATTGCTGAAGTAGTGGCGGAAGTTGACCAATATAGGACTTTTCGGAAGGTTGCTGGCATTCGCCCGCCCTCCATGAAAAAGACTAGGGTTACTACTGCACTTCAGGTTCAAGAAATACGAGCTAGACTTGACAATGAGAAGCAAGGGGGGCACAACTGTAGCAGAAGATTGTTCAACAAGAGGCCGAGATGAGTGAATTGAGATTGAAGGCTGAACAACAGGAGACAACATTGAAGTCTCAAATAGAAGCGCTTGAAGCTTTGAAGAAGAGCACAAATGACTTGCATAATCAGATCCAAGGCTTGATAAATTTCAGCCAGGTTTATCCTCCTTCAACTGAAGTGTGGTCCTGGTGAACTTGTGTTACTGATGACTTTAGTTGTACGTTGCATCGTTGATGCTAACTTGATGCATGTTGCACAACTGTACTAGTTGAAATTTTCCCTGAATGTGGTGTGAATTGTATGGAAGTGGAAAATGTTCTGTTTTTTATGTCTAATTATATGGTGGCGATAAGCAGCTAGAATTGTATATAGGGCCCTGTGAAATGCAATATGGACCGAGGCTCAGGGAAGACCCGAGGGAAAATGGCCCAGAATCAAATGGCCTTGCGAAATGCAATATGGGCCAAGTTCGTTAGATGGACTAGGACCCAGAATAAAATAGCCTAGTATAGCGTGCAACAAACATTTAAGGAATGGCAAAAAAAATAACACAAAAACCTAAAATGAGCTAGAATTTGTCCAACAAAATTAGGCTCACAAATGCTCTTACATGGACCGAGCCTCAATTTGTGACGAACTGAAATCATCATAACCCCCTGCCATGTCGGAGCCATGATGGATCTCGGTCCGACGTGGCGCAACCACCAAAACAGGTTTATGACAACAAGTATTATGAATTTATATGCGTCATTATATTAGTGACACTATGAAATAAGGTCTCGTCATTAAATGCGGTTTGTGACGCTCGATTAATGATGGAGGGTTTTCGTAACAACAGGCGTCATAAATTGCGATTTATGACGAGAAACACTCTTTTTGCGTCACTAGTTGGCATTTTCCTTAGTAAATAATGCTCATAGGTCGATGGTCTCTTGCTTATCCTCATCCCACACGTACACCTTTATCCTGCCATAACAGTAATAGTTCCTCGACCAATGGTCGTAGATACACATCAATGTCATTGTCCGGTTGTTTTGGACCTTGGATAAGCACCAGCATCATAATGAACTTTCGCTTCATGCAGATCCAACCAGGAAGGTTGAACATGCATAGGGTCATAGGCCAAGTGCTATGGCCAATGCTAAACTCATTGAATGGATTGAAACCATCTATACTTAAACCAAACCTTATGTTCCTTGCATCCTTAGCAAAGTCTGGGAATGCTCTATCAATAATCTTTCTCCATTGAGACCCATCAACCGAATGTCTCAGCATGTGGTCTTCCTTATGTTCCTCTTTGTGCCATCTCATCAACTTAGCATTTGCTTTGTTCCTGAACAAATACTTCAAACGTGGTATTATAGGAAAATACCACATAACCTTCACCAGAGCTCTCTTTGTCTTGGGAGGTTGCCCCTCGAGATCACCAGGGTCTTCATCTCGTCGGATCTTATAACATAGCGCTTTGCACACAGGACAAGCATCCAAATCCTCGTAATCCTTGCCTCAATATAGGATGCAGTCATTAGGGCAGGCATGGATCTTCTGAACCTCCAAACCTAGAGGGTACACAATCAGTTTCGCTTCATATGTTGTGGACGGTAATTCATTGTTCTCGGGAAGCTTATCCTTCACAATTTTTAGCAACCCCTCAAGTGCCTTATAAGACACCATGTTTTGCCTTCGATTGACGCATTTCCAGTGTAGTACCAAGCTTTTTGTGACCCTACTTGCAATCTGGGTACAACCGTTTTCTGTGATCTTCTATTATATGCTGTAACTTTGCATTTTCTTTAACATTTTCACAGTCCCTATGTGCATCCTGTAGAACCTGACCAAGATCATCAATAGGGCCGTCTTTTGGTAACTCTTCTCTGTCAGCATCTTCCATTAAAGTATTTGCAAAAGCTTACCCTGTGGCCTGGTCTGGAATGTTTATCATCCTCCTCTTCTTCGTCGTCTTCCATCACAACCCCCCTTTCACCGTGCTTGGTCCAAACCACATAGTTCATCATGAATCTGTTTTTAATCAAGTGGAGGTGAAGAGTCCCCCAGTCACAGTAGTCTTTGTCTTTTCTGCACTGGGAGCATGAACAACACATGAATCCCTTTGCGTTATTGTTTGTTTTCCCCACTTCGAGAAATGCATGCATGACAGCAATGTACTACGGGGATCTGTCAGCGTTGTACATCCATTGCCGATTCATGTGCATCATATTAAGTGAAAATAAAGAACTTTATTATTTTCTTTAAATCATTGCCAGTTATGGCTTGGGACTGAGATCACCACAACTGATGATTCTATATGAGCATATTTGTTAGCAAGAGGATGATGTGGAGTTTGTCCGGTCATGCTATCAAATGCCTGATGAGGACATCAACCTGGATAACCTTCCACATAGCTTGGGAGTTGAAGTTCAATTGCCTGCTGCAACATCTGGTCATTCAAATATAGCGCACAACCTTCAGTACCATAGGAGCAAGCTTTCCAAGCATAATGTTATCATAAGAGCTCCAGTATCATTTCTATTAATGCCATGCCTTGTAATAGCCATGATGGTTACTTGTAATATCACTTCAATAAGGTAGATGGTTAGTTATTGTCCTTGTAGCATCAACAAGGATGTTCGAGGATGTTGTACAAGAACAACAAGTAACCATCTATCTGATTGAAGTGATGGAGGTTCTTGGAATCGAGGTTGTCCGCCGATCTCTCTTGGATGAGCTTCAGGTGGTCATAGCTTTTGATAGATCCTATGTGAACTACAGACATCTGGCCATCTATTGTATATGTTGAAGCTCACCTCCTGAGAGGTATCACTGAGAACATTATGCTTGGACAGATTGCTTCTATTGGTACCGGAGGTTGCGCGCTATGTCTGAACAACCAGATGTTGCAGCAGGCAGTTGAACTCCTATGTGGAAGGTCTGGACTTTGGCATGACACCAATAAAATTAAGCTATGCTTAATAAAAATGAATGAAAGAAGAAATAATGCTACTAGCTAAATAACTATTTGTTTCTAAATCTAAAGTATATAACAAATTAATCTTGTAACTCCTCCTAGCTACTTAGAAATAAAATTAATATTTTTTATCTCTAAACCATAAAACAAAATTAATCTTTTAACTCCTCATAGCTAAATGTAAAATTAATTCCATCTCTCATTATAGCTAAAAGTAAAATTCAATTTTCTCTATATCAAAAACAAGAAAATACGAGAATCTTAATAAAAAATAAATGAAAGAAGGAGGAATGCTAGTATCTAGCTAACTACCTGTTTCTAAATCTAATCTAAAGTATATAAAAAAACCTCATCTTTCGGGTGGTAACACCCGGGACTAAAGGCCAGCGCCAATCATTACCGCTAAGTAGCCGTTGGACGTCCCCCATTTAGTCTCGGTGGGTAATACTAACTGGGATAAAAAGGTAAGGCGTTCCCGATAATTCCAGACTACATCGCTCCAAATCTTTTAGTCCTGACTCCAAAGTTGAGCCAAGACTAAAAAGGCGAACCAAAAGTTAATTCTCTACCAGTGTCGATCGGTCCAAAAGCGCGACACTGATTGATGCATGTATGGATGGAATGGATCGGATTCGCATGGAATCAGATTCAGATAACACCTTTTACCACATTTTTACTCGAATATGAATACGGGTTCCAATGTTCTTGAATACGAATACAAAACGAATGTCTCGAATGCGAATTCGCTCGGATATTTACTCGTTTTGGAAGACAACATTTACCAATTTTCTTTATTCATAATTTGCAGTTACAAAATCATGTAAAGACTAAAGTATTAGTACAGAACAAGTCTAGACATAGATCGCTCATTAAGAATAATTAATCACATAATAAATAAAACTATTAATAAACACATATTTTTAATATATACACATTTATCGAACAGATAATAAAAAATACATAAAAAATATTTTCATCAATACATATATAAACTAGAGTAATTAAAATTACACTTTATATTAATTTATTTTTATTATTAAAATTAATGATATTAGTCATTAAATTTAAATATAACTTCTACATTGTTTTATGGATGCAATATTTTTAATACTAAAATTGATGGCATAATCATCAGTTATGGATACAATGTTTTTCAATTATACACTATCATTATTAGTATTCTATTAAACTTAATTTGCCATTAGTTACAGAGATAACTCACAGTTTTATATAGTCGAATACGAATAGTGCCGGATATTACCGAATACGGATGTGGAATCGGATAGAGAAAATCGACAAAAACGAATTCGGATGTATCCATTTTGCTACCATATTTGAATTTGAATACTGATACAAATATCCATATTTATGTTTTAACGGATACGGATATTGGATAATTTAGATTCTATTTCCATATTTTCATCCCTAGATGCATGAACCATGTTCGAGATGAACGCATGTGCAGAGAGTAGTAGGAATACTACACGCTCCTACGACATCGTACGTGCGTGTGAAATCTGGATCGTCTTGGGACCCAACGAAAACCTCGCGTTAAATGGTTGGGTTGTCGTCTAGCGCACGCAAATGCATGGGTGCCGCACGACTACCTACAGCTACAGGATACAGCCCGCACCGTTGACACTTGCATGCTACTGCCGGACCATGCACATTTATTTACCGATCGAGGACCAACTAAATGGTGCACTGTACGTGGCGACACTACGTGAAAAACAGACATTGGTAAAGGGTGTGCGTGGCCATTGGTAACGGGCAAAACGCCCGTTACTGATCAAGCGTTACAAATGAGCCAACAAAGGTAACGGGCTGCTGCCTGTTACTGATGACACGTAAGTGTACGGGTGTCGAACAAAGACCGTTACCACAACTACTTACTGGTCACCTAAAATGGTTGTTTCTCTAGGCCCACCGGGGCCTTTGGTAACAGGTGCAGACACTGAGCCTGTTACTCATAACACTTATTCGTAACGGGTGCCTTACAAAGACCGTTACTGAAACTAGTTACCGGTCACCTGAAATGTCTGTTTTTCTGGGCCCACATGGACCTTTGGTAATGGGCACAGGAACCGAGCTCGTTACATGAACTCAATATCGGAGACGTTTGCTGTGGACACGCGTCTCCACGAGAGGAGACACATTTTTTTGTACGCGCGTCTCGTATGTGTCGACGGAAGGAGACGCGTGCGCTGGACGCGCGTCTCCTCTGTCTCGACGAAAGCGTCAACTTCTAGGGCCCACCAGTCAGTATTAGTAACGGGTCTGTATACGGCCCGTTACAGTGTTGTCATACTTGTAATGGGCATCCCAAGTGAAGCCTGTTACTCACAGATCAGTTTTTGTAACGTGCCTTACTTAACGCCCGTGACCAATACGTAGGGCACCTACAGTAACCTGCATGTTTTGTGGCTGCATCCCGGAACCAGCCAGGATTTGGCAGCGACCAGATCAGGGGCTGCATCGTGGAAATAGCCAGGATTTGGCAGCCACCACAGCAATGCAAGGAAACATCACAAACACATTCTCATCACATATATACACAAGCAAGATCACATATATAGACAATGCATGATCACATCAAGTTCCTCATCAGATCAACATGCATGCTAAAGTTTCAAGTTCCTCATCGGTGCTTTGTTTGGATGGAGTCCTGAGAAACTGCCTAAACCAGGCAACAACATCTGACCTCAGCCAAGCAGGTTTCTCAGGCAGTACTAAACAAGCCTGAATGCAGCAAGTTTCAAGTTTGGCAGGCAGTACAATGAACTCACAGTGCACCATTATAGAAGTTGTCATTTCAGTCGAGGATCTCCTTAAGAATGTACTCGCACAACATCTCCTGGACCGGCTTTAGATCTTCTGTAGAAACATTTAGGGCAAGTTTATCCTGCAAAATACAATCATTATGAGAATACAAGTACAAATCAGTTTCTAAAATCAAATGGAGAATATGAGCAGAGACAAGGGTGAGCATTATCTACTTACAGCAGCCTTCTTGATGTGAGGTATGTCTTCGAGTAGTCTGAACATATTGAATGCCACATGGAATCCTTGCAAAAAGGACCCCGATGGCTGCTGAGCGCACTACGCATCGAGGAACCAAAATGACAAGTTAATGCAGTACCAAATTGGTATGAAGGGACCATAAAAAAACCTCGGTCTTACAGTGGTATTTGGCTTGTGCTTGAATGTCTGATTGGTTTTTAGCTTTTTGTTCTTTCCTTTCATCACTTCATCCTTTAGGCATATATTTTCAAAGACCGCATGATCAACAATACCGATTGGAAACACTAAGAGATTGAATTTTGTGAACAAAACCTAAAAGATATGAACCAATTCACAAGCGTTCGGAGTTCATCAAACTTTCGCGCGGGATGATGTTTAGCAGAATCTAGATACCAAACCTTTTTGAACTTCATATAGATGATCAGTGTTACACAGTGGCCACCGGTGCAGAAGGAACCCACGACATAGTCCTTCGTCATTGCATTTCTCAATGCTTGTATTACAAGGTTAGCCTCCTTAGCAATCTTTTTGGTCATGAGAACCTATGGATCCAAAAACCCAACACTGATCTTCATCTCTGCTGCCTTGTCCATCATTTTCCTACAAAAAATCCAAATGTTAGCATTCATGAACTTTGTGATCAAAATTAAAGAAATATCTTTTTTGGTTTTAAGGCACTTACAATGTCCACAATCTCAAGAAGGTATCATCCAGAGCAACTAGGGTTATAAGGTCATACACATCACTGAATGCAATGTTTAACATTAAATCACCATCACCATGAAAGGAGTCTTTAGGCAACTTTGCTGGAAAACTAAGTTTATCCTTACTATGTTCCATGGCATAAGCATGCAACCTTGCACAATTCGGTCCAACAGCCAGTAAGTCTGCTTCTGACAACATAGGCACAACAGGCTTGTATTTTGGATCCGGTTTTGTCCAAATACAGTTAAAAAGCTCATCTCTAGGCAGAGGTTTCCTGGCCCCCTTCTTCTGCGGTGGCTGCTGCTCAAGCGGAGATTGCCTGTCCTCCGCCTGTTGTAGAGGCTGCTATTACTGCTGCTACTTAGGCGGAGATTGCCTGTCCTCCTCCTGTTGCAGAGGCTGCTGTTACTGCTGCTACTTAGGCGGAGATTGCCTGTCCTCCTCCTGCTGTTGTCGATGCTCCTGCTATGTAGTTTTGCTGATCTGCTGCTGCTGCTAAGCTTTCTCTTGTTGACATTGAGCTACAGTACCTCCATCTGATGTTGTACCCCTGCTACCTGATGTGGGTGCAGGGTTGGTATTTCTCGTAATGGGTGGTACATGGATCCTGTTCTTTGACCATTGGATCCTTAGACAGAGAGCCTCAGCTAGGGTTGTTACTTCATCCCCCCCCAATTGGTACAGGCAAAGGGTAGTGACCCGTATTGCCCCACACATAACTAGATTGCACCACAGCATATCCATCCTACACCGGTACTATATGGAGAGTCTTTTGCAATGGAAAGACAGTGGCTAGTGCGAGCTCCACTTTATTCCCGGTGCCATCCAAAATGCTGCAATTGGTTGGCTCTTTCAGCTTATCGATTGTGTCCAGCATAGGTGATCGACTATCAATGTGTTGTTGACTACCTTCGTCCTCGTTGACATGCCAATGGTCTTCCTCTCTGCCACGTGCTTCTTCTTCCTCGCTGCCATGCATCTTCTTCCTCGAGGCCATGCACATCTTCTTCCTCGCTGCTACTGACAGGTGGTGATTGGGAAGGATGAAGTACATTTTCCAGTATATGGACCACATCTGATTGTCTTAGCATGTCGACAACTCTGGTGAATGCTTCACCAACTATCTCTTCGATCTCCGTATCAGACTTCTTGTTCCTCTTCTTCCTATACATTCCAGCAAACTCTTCACCAAACCCTTTACCCCAACCAAGTGAACTAGACACGCCTCGGACCCGACCTCGATGCTCTGGAGTCTCAAGTGCTGCGGTGAGGATATCATTCAACCTAACCCCATGGAAAGAACCATCACTAGCCTGAGCTGCAAGTGTTTTCACCCTAGTTGCTACCCCCACCACCGCAGGGTTACTGAATGTTATGTCCCCGCTTCCTTCACTAGTGGTCTTCCTCTTCCCTACCCTTGCCCGCAGATAAGGCCTCGAACATCCAGGAAATTGGTCCCAAGGGTTCTGTTTTCCTTCTTCAGCTAGCTTTGCATCCTCCTCCTCCCACTCTTTCCTTTTACGAACATAACCTTTTCTGCCCGTCCTGTGTGGCTTATTATGCAATGCTCTGTTTTCTTTCATCCCCTGGCTCAATTGCTGAAATCTAGGAGAATTGGTTTCCTGCACAAATACGGTCTAATCTTCTGGCTGCAAAAAGGTATGCTTCACAAAGGGAGTCTCCTCTTGGATCACATATTTTTTTTCTTAAATGGGCCTTGAACCACTGTCGGGGTTTGTTACCGCCGGCAAGTAAATTTATAAGAACGCGTGTACGGATCCGCACAGTTGCATAAGAGACACTCGAGATTATACTGGTCCGGGCCTCCGGAGAGTAATACCCTACGTCCAGTCTGAGAAGGGGTGTTCTTTATACTCAGGAGTTTGTAGTAGGGGATACAAACAAGTCGGGAGAGGGTTTCGAGCCCAAGTCCATGGCGTGTATGTGGTTCTTGTAGCAAAGTTCTGCGTACGTGAGTGTGAGTGCATCTGTTTGGGTATATGAGATGAGATATCGATACTTAGTGCGTGTGGGGGTGGTGACGAACGTATCTTGCAAGTGCCCCTCTCCTCCCCTTTTATAGTCACAAGGGGGAGGTTCAGGGGGGTTACATTAAGGGTGCCAGCTAGACTACAGCGTAGGACATCCTCCTTCCGTGCCGGGCTATCAGGGTGGAGCGGCAAAGAACTGTTACGGCGCCACAGGTGACGGTGTAGGTCTTCCTGGAATCGTGCGTCCCAAGTAGCTGTTCCTGGGGCTTCCCGCACCCTTCTCCGAGTAGTTAGTCGAGTACGGGAAGTAGGATTTGTATCCTACTCCTGTCTGCGGAACAGGGACTTGTCTTTTCCGGGTACTGTGGAGATGGAGTGGTCTATGCCACGACGTTTGAGAGCTAGGGGTGGCGTACACTGTGCAGTTCGTGGCACAACATTTCCCGTGCGGCCCGTGGTACGACACGCGCTGCCCCGTTCGTGGGGCAGCAGACGGATCTGCCCTCTGACACCAGATCGACCTGGTCAGGGCGGACCGGCGCGGAGGGGCCGGCACGTGGCGGGGTGCGGGTTATCATGCCCGGATTTTACGGGATCCGGACGGGGCCCGTGTACCCGCAGCCTTAGCGGTGAAGTCTTGAACTAGTGGGAGGCGGTGAAACTACTCGTGCGAGCAGGTGGTCTATGTCGCGCCTTCTGATGCTTAGGGCGTAGCGTGTACTGTGCCGTTCGTTGCTCAGCACTTCTCACGCCATTCACAGTATGATGGCTACTATGCCGTTCGTGGCAGGGTTGACGGATCCGTCCCCTGACACCGAATCAGCCGGGCCCGGGTGGGCCGCTGCGGTGGAGCGGACGTGTGGCAGTGTGCGGGGGAGCGTGTGCGAAGATCCCGGGATCTCGATCGGGAGGGGCCCACGCTCCCGTTGCCTTCCGCGCGAAGCCCGCGCAGGTTGACGACGGAAACTACTTGTG
Source organism: Cenchrus fungigraminus (assembly GCA_036936925.1). Taxonomy (NCBI): domain Eukaryota; kingdom Viridiplantae; phylum Streptophyta; class Magnoliopsida; order Poales; family Poaceae; genus Cenchrus; species Cenchrus fungigraminus. The sequence continues at coordinate 76,989,337 of CM072779.1, read as the reverse complement.
CGAATGAGTAGTCGGGGACGGGGGGCAGTAACTACTCGTACGAGCGAGTAGTCGGAGGCGGAGGTGAAGCCCCGTCATATGGGCCGCCATGTACTCGGAAGAAGGGGCTGTTGGCCGTGGGCCATCTGCCTTCCGGCCCTTGACGGAAACAGGTTGTACTGACTCTCGGGTACTCGGGGGCTTAATACTCGTCGTATTAGCCGTTAAGTACACCGCGTGTGGGTCCGTACTTCGTTTTTTAGGGGTCCTGGTGGGCCCTGGGCCATGGCCTCGTCAGTAGCCCCCGAGCCTGGTGAGGGAGTCAAGGACTCGTTCCCAGGCTCAGTTGCCATGGAGACGAAAAGGCCAGTCGTGTTTTCTCCGGCGGGGACGCGTGAGCAGACCCGCGGGTAGTAGCCCCTGAGCCCACGGACAAGTCGGAGACTTGTGCGTGGGGTTGAATGTTGAGATCTTGAATTTGGGGAAGTTTGCTGCTTGCTGCGCAATGTGCGTCGTGGGACGAATGGCAGAGATCCCGCGCCGGATGTGAGATTCGTGGGCCCTGTTCTGGATGACGTGGCGGCACGGTCGTGGGTGGTAGACAGTAGCGGGCCCATCTTTTGAGGGGCGACGCTTTGGCGAGTGGAGGACGTGAACCGAGGAGGCCTAGGCATTTACTGCTAGGAGGGAAATCATTTCCCCCCTTTTATACCGCAGCCGCCGGCTAATATCTTTCCCCTTCCTCTTTCTTGTGCACTTCGCCACCATGACCTCTGCCTTTGCCTCTGCACCCGCCGTGCGCAAGCCACCGAGCCCTCCTCACCTCCAATCGCAAACTAGCTCTGTCCGCCGTCGTCGCCACAGCCGCCGCCATGTCGAATTGGGCGTCCTCGACAGTGACCTGGTCCAAGCTCCATCACCTCGCCGTCGACGGCATGCTGCCGCCACAGACCGAAGCGGAGGAGTGGAAGGTTCCCGGAGCTGAGAGTAGCCCCGAGCCCCCGGAGGGATACGTGGTCTCGTTCGTGACCTTCCACGAGCGCGGCTTCTCCGTTCCGGCGGGGCAGTTCATCCTCGCCGTCCTCGAGGAGTACGACCTCAAGCTCCACAACTTGAATCCGAACAGCGTCCAGCAGATGGCGGTGTTCGAAGCTCTGTGCGAGAGATATTTGGGACAGGGAGCCCACTGGGACCTGTTCCGATACTTCTACAAGTTCGTCTGCCAGAAGGACGACGGCACCGCGGTGGCAATTGGGTGCGTCGGGCTTCACGGGAAGTAGGGGAGGATGGATGAGTACATTCCTACCTCTCTGACAAGCTCCAACAGTGGGTGGCACCGGGATTGGTTCTACCTCAAGAACGATCTCGAGAACCCGCTGCCCAAGTTCACCAACCGCTGGCACGACCAGGTGCCGGCGAAGTGGAAGTACAGGCCGGAGAAGAAGGATCAACCCCGGTTCCTCTCGGATGCCCTCGACGCCCTCAAGATACTCCTTGACAATGGCGTGGACTTCATCACCGTGATTGGCGGCTACCATGCGAGAGGGATCGTCCCGCTCCGTCGTCGCGCTCTGCGCCTTTCTCAGATGACGGACGACCGGGCTCCCTTCGTGGGGACGGTGACAGCGGACCCCTGCCCTCGATGGACGAGGTCCAGCACCGGGTGTCCCAGGCCACCGGGGTCACTCATTTGTTCTGGCCGTCGCCGAATGGGTTGCCAATGCTTCCTTCCCCGACCATCACGGCCTTGGTACGCCTCTCTTGATTTCTTTCGACTTGCTTGCGGTGACTGTGGATAATGATTTTCTTGTGTCTGCACAGATGGGGTTTGTGCGCATCCTCGCCTCGCGTCCTTCACTGGAAGAGGACCAGGTGCTCACTCGGGAGATCGCCGCACGGCAGAAGCGGCGGGCGGACCACAGGAGGACCCATCAGCAAAAGGAGATCGACAAGCGGTCGAGGAACGACAGCTGTGCTTCGCGCCAGCGTGCCGTGGAGGTCAACGTCTCCGAGAACGAGGACCCCTTGTCGCCACTGCCGAACACGGACGAGTCTGAGTCCGAGTTCGAGTGGAATGACGACGAGGCGGCGGCGACGTCGTAGCCACGCGGCGGGTCAGTTCCCGCCTCGACCACAGCTGGTGCCGACTCGAGCCAGCAGGCGCCGCCCCCGTCCTCCCGAGCAAATCAGCCCGGGACGAGCAGTCCCACCTCTCAGCTGAGCCACCGCGAGAGGAGCAGGAGTTCCTCGTGGCGCAGCGACCCCACTCGCCGCACGTCGAGGCGCGACACCTCGCGCCACAATTCTTCGCGCCGGAGGTCCCACTCTCCCTCGGCGCGCTCGCCACGGGAGCGTCGGAACGCGCCAAGGTTTCCTCTCCGCCCGCGGCCCAGAGTAGAGGACTGGCACCGACCCAGTGGCGTCTTTCGTCGATCGTCGTCACTGGGGGCGGAGCGACGCCTTCCTCGACCTCTGCTCCGTCCACAGGGAGCAAAAGGGCGGCGTCCCCCTCAACCCAACTTTTGGCTCCAAGCGGCCCCGCAACATCGCAGAAAAGTAAGCTCCGAGTTGCAATTTTGGATCCTCGCTCTGCATTCTTGGGAAGCATGCCCTCCGTTTTGTTGTCGTCATGACGTTCTCCTCATTCTAGGGCGCCAGACCCGCGTACGATGAGGCCGGCGCAAGTGAAGTGGTTGCGCCGCCCGGCTCATGTGGCCGGGAATGTGCCGCCGTCGGGCGGTCCACCGCCCTCCCTCCAGTCGGGGGCGGCGGTTGAAGAGACGGAAGGGTCCAGGACCCAGGAGATGACAATCCCACTGCGGGGAGCTGGAAGCCCGGCTCGCAGCAACCTGTCGATGGGCATGATGGGTTTGGGGGGGTGAAACCCCCACGGAGGAAGCACTCTCGGCCCATGCGGCTGAGTTGGCGAAATGCCCGTCCGGACCCCAGGAGCAACCTCGGGAAGACCCTGCTCCTGAGGCGCTGGCAGGCGACGTAGAACAGCCGGCCCCCGAGTCGTTGATCGGGGCGGGTGACGGTGCCGCAGACATTGAGCGGCCATCCCTCGAGTCGCTCGGGGGGGCGGGCAGTGCTGCAGCGCACTCTGAGACCCCAGCCCCTGAGTTGCTGGGGGGTACGGGGGACGCCACGGCGGCGGAGGAAACGGCCATCCCTGCCTCCCAGAGACCCTATCCGCGGTAGACATTGAAGTGATTGAGGAAGCCGTTCCGGTTTCGTCGGTCGCCGCGTCCGTGAGCGACGTCGCTCCCTTGCCGAGCCCTGCGGAAGTGGTCGTCATCCCAGAGTCGCCTTCTCTGGTCGCCTCTCCCCTCGCAGCGACGGACGAACAGATGTTGCCTCCGACCTCGGAGGTCGAAGAGAGTTCGAGGGGCCCGGGGTCGACCACATTGATGGTGGATGAAGAAGCGGAGGCCCCGGCGCTCTGGCTGGTGCCCGTCTCGTGAATCCAGAGCTCCGTCGGTTTGGACGCCGGTGACGACACGGAGTTCTTGGCCCGCCGCAATTTGGAGCGGGGCCTGCGTCTGAGCGAACGGGCGTTGCGCCAGTCAGAGCGGGCGATCATGGAGCTGGTCCTGCCCGCCTCGAGGGTGAGTCAGGGCCATTGCTTTTTATCTTTTCATCTTCCATACCTGTTTTCTCATTTTCTCTGACCGTGGAGCTTATGTATGGTTCAGGAGCTCGTCGGGCGTTGCGACGACAAATCCCGGGCCCTCGAGGTGCTCCGCGTGGAGAAGACCCAGCTGGAAGCGCAGCTGGCCACAACCTGTCTTGCTGCGGCGGCCAGCGAGGTCGACCGGGCGGCCGAACACGTGCCCTTGAGGCGAGGACGAAGACTGCTGAAGACCGCGTGTCCGCAGCGCATGCAGAGAAGACCGCCCTGGAGGAGAAGCTGGCCGCGGCGGAGCAGGCAGCAGCGGAGCTGCGTTCCAATGCCGAGGTCGTTGCTCGTGTTGCCCTCTAAGAGAAAACGGAGCTCGAGGCACGTGCGGGCCGGGCCGAGTCTGACCTCCAGGTGGCCCGCGAGAGGGTGACTGCTCTCGAGGCCCAGGTCAACAGCATCAACACCAAGAAGGGCCAGCTCGAGGAGGTCGCCCAGAAGCGTGAGGAGGAGATCGTCGGTGAGTGCCTCACGACCTGTTGCCCTCGCTTTTTGCTTGCGCGTGGTCACTTGTTTTGTGACGTTATCTCATTTTTTGGAGTGAACAGCTCTCTGCGTGGCCCGCTCCGACTTGGAAAAGAAGGTTGCGGATCAGGAGAGCATCGCAGCCACCCGTCTCGTCGAGAACGAGAAACTGGTGGAGCTTGCTCGCGAGTCCACCGAGAGGCTCAACAGTAAGGCCGTGTCTCCTTTCTGATTCGCCTTCTTTGATCGAGACATCCTCTGCTAACATTGGTCCCTCTTTTTCTTCAGAGGTTGTAGCAGAGCTCGAGGAAGAACGGAGGTGCACGGGGCGACCTAGACCAACCTTACGCAGGCGCAGACGATTCGTGATAGGATGGCCGAGGTCATCACCAAGGCGATGGATGACCTTGGGGTTCATTCCGGTATCAACATGAAGGATCGCCTATAACTGGCCGCCAAGACAGCTCGCCGGCAGTCAATGGATATGGCTCGCGACATCGTCCGCAAGGTGGTGGCCATCTTTTTGTCACACTACCCAGAGCTGGACAGGGAGCTGCTGGGCCAAGTGAAGGACCGAAAAGGGCGACCAGAGAGGGGGTGAATGGGAGCCGATAAAAATTCTTCCCGAAGGTCGAACTCAGCCTATACCCCGATTGCCACTCTGAGTTCTCACACACACCAAAGAATCTCAAGACAAGGCACAAACAAGCCCACAAGATCAAGAGACACCCCTAGAAGCACAACGTGGAAGCACACGACAAGAATCAAAGCACTTGGCAAATTCTGGAAACGCCAGGCGCGGACTGTCTGTGCAGTATGGGCGGACCGTCCGCTAGGGTACAGCAGATTGTCTGTGGGTACGGCTCAGACTGTCCGAAATAAGCAACAGAACCACCAGAGATGCAAGCCGAAATTCGGACTGTCCGCCTAGGCCACGCGGACTGTCCGCCAGTGTCGCGGACTGTCCGTGAAGGCAGAGCGGACCGTCCGTCCTCCTCGCTGGAAACCTCAGACAAACCTCGAGCCACCCCAGACAAAAATTCGGTCACGCAGACTGTCCGTGAAGGACTCGCGAACTGTCCGCCAAACCTCTCGCAACAAAACCCTAGGACCGAAACGGATCGAAACGAAGACACGCAAGAACACGAAGAACACGTGCACTGTTCCAGGCCACGCGGACTGTCCGCACAAGGCACGCGGACTGTCCACAAGGCACGAACAGAGCAGAAAACAACCTGACCCGCGAAGTCAACCCTCCAAATCCATCACCGGATCTCCCAAATGCCAAAAGCTCTTGAGATAAGATTTGGGGGAGATGATAAGCAACCTAAGAGGAAGCTATGCCCCAAAAATCTCGACCTCTAAGCCACTAAGTCACCGGGAATCGCGGATCACATGAACCACCAACAAGAACTCGAACTTTGGCCAAAAACTCACGAATCGAAGGCCTTCCCCGGCGTTTGAGGGGTCAAGATCCCACACAAAGATGCGCAAGGCATCCACCCATGATCCCCTCAAAGAAATCCGAAGGAAAACACCCTCAAATCCCCGAATCGAGCGAAGAACGAAACTCCCCAAAAATAGCCCCGAAAATGACACGAAAATCACAGAGGACTAGGAGATCACCACAACGCCGAATGCTTCCATACATCCAGAGGTCAGAGTCTATACAAGAATCTAGCCTAAGGAATAGAGAGGGAAAAGAAGCAGTTCAGAGCAATCTACCGGGGGAGGAAACCCTAGAGTCCAAGAAGGAGAGAAGCCATCTACCTCTCCGCTATTTATACGAAGTCCATCTGAGGGAGGTAAATGACCACGCTACCCCTACTGCTTGAAATGAAGATACAACCCCTCAGGGGCATTTTGGTCAAGTCTTCATCGGACGGACACGCTTCCACCGCGGCTTCGCTTCACATCGACGCAAACCCCGCGATCACACCACGTGCCCTCCGCCTCGAAGCTTCCCGAAGCTCCCGGATGACCGTCTCCGTCGCCTCGGGCCTCCAGGCTTGGTTTTGAGGCCCAAACCAAGAAACCGTCCACCGATGGTTTTGTGGGCAAACCAACAAACCCCGCGTGCAAGCTTCGGGCTCCATCCGCTACCTTGCACCGGCCCATGTTCACGACTTCAGCCCGCCAGTCCTGCACCGCACGGCTCGCACTTGACCCCATCGGCCACCGGGTCCATCGAACCAAGCCTACTTGCCACTCCATCACCCGGAGGCCGCCACGGCTAAGGCCTTTCGCGCTTGTTCTTCACCTGCACCGACACGAGTCAAGTCGCAACCTGTACCTGCACACTTAGCCAAACATCAGTCCACACAATGTTGTCAATCACTCATCACTAAGGAGCGACCCTCCACTGGTCCTCAGACACACCTGGTCCTCAATCTCCCCCTTGATGAGTGCATTGACAACCGTCCATGCCGCGAACTTTGCTCGTGGGTCTTTGTACCATAGCCGCGGGGGCGTAAGTACTCGGGGCCCAGGCGACCGCAGGTTTGTGACTGCTAGAGTCGTCGTTCATCTCCCTTTAAGAAGTGCAGGCATACCGCGATGATCGTACGACAAACCGTAGATGGGTTTTGATCGAGAAAAGATTTCGAAACGTGCGGGGGAGGGGTGCCATGGCCCCGGGTAGCCCCCGAGCCCATGGACAAGTGGGAGACTTGCCCATGGGATGCACAAGCATAAAAGACGTTTTGCTCGAGTAAAAGACGCAAGCTTGAGGAAGATATCATCTCACGAAAAAAGAAAGTAGCTCGGAGCTCTTGCATTATCATAAGATGAAATAAAGGAAATACTTAAGGGTAAAAACGACGTAGCAATTCTATGTTCCAGGCGTTGGAGAAGACCCTGCCGTCCTCGTACTTGAGCTTGAAAGTTCCCGGACGGAGTACTCGGTCGACGATGAACGGACCCTCCCATGCCGGTGAGAGCTTGTGTCGCCCCTCGTTGCTTTGAACTCGTCGGAGGACGAGGTTGCCGACTTGGAACTCGCATTCCCGTATATTTCACTCGTGGTAGCGACGCAGAACCTGGTGATACTATGCCGAGTAGAGGAGAGCGACACTGCACACTTCATCCAGCTGGTCGATGGCGTTTTCGAGGGCGACCCGGTTGCCTTCTTCGGTGTAGGCTTGAACCCATGGGTTGCCGTAGTCGATGTTTGTCGGGAGGATTGCCTCCGACCCATGGACCAGGAAGAAAGGCGTGCAGCCAGTGACCCGACTAGGCGTGGTGCGTAGGCTCCATAGGACGGACGGGAGCTCTGCGGCCCACGTTGCCCGAAACTTCTCGAGGCGCTTGAAGATTCGCGACTTCAGACCTTGCAATATCATGCCGTTGGCCCTCTCCACTTGCCCATTGGTCCTCGGGTGGCTGACAGCGGCCCAGTCCACACGATTGTTGTTCTCGTTGCAGAACTTAATTAATTTCTTGCAGGTGAACTAGGTACCATTATCGGTAATGATAGAGTTTGGGATCCCGAAGCGATAGATGATATCGGTGAAGAACGCAACGGCCTCCTCGGAGCGGACATTTGTTATGGGCTTGGCGTCGATCCACTTTGAAAACTTGTCGATGGCGACGAGCACGTGGGTGTAGCCCCCAGGCACCTTTCTCAGTGGTCCGACCATGTCTAACCCCCAGATCGTGAAGGGCCAAGTGATAGGGATGGTTTGTAGCGCTTGTGCCAGGAGATGAGTTTGTCGTGCGTAGAATTGACAGCCTTCACAGCTGCGCACGATCCGAGTTGCGTCGGCGACTGCAGTTGGCCAGTAAAGACCTTGTCGGAAAGCCTTCCCGACAATGGTCTTCGGGCCGGCGTGACGCCCGCATGTGCCTGCATGAATTTTTTGCAGCAGCTCTTTGCCTTGGTCGGCCAGCATGCAACGCATGAGTATGCCTTCAGCACCCTTTCGTCGGAGCTCGCCGTCGACCAGTTTGTACAACTTAGCCATGCGAGCGATCCGTCGAGCTTCCTCCTTGTCAGGTGGTAGGTTTCCTTCCACCATCCATTCGAGGATCGAGATCCTCCAGTCTGGGTCTTCGATGTTGGGCTCTCGCACCTCGTCAATCTCCATGACTTCTTGTGTCGTCAGCTCCAGTGACTTGTCCTCCTCGAAGCGGACGGATGGCTCGTACTGATCGCTGGCGCAGACCCCGTGATGGACGGGTTTTCGATTTGATGCCGCTTTTGCGAGGGTGTCTGCTGCCTTGTTGTACTCTCGCAGCACATGATTGAGCTCGAGCCCATGGAACGTGTCCTCCAACTCGCGTACCGCCCGGCAGTATGCGGCCATTTTTGGGCTCAAGCAATTCTTCTCTTTCATCACCTGGCCTACGACCAGGTCGGAGTCTCCTCGGATCTCAAGACGTCAGATCCCGAGCTCGAGGGCGATCCAGAGATCGTTGACGAGCACTTCGTACTCTGCGACGTTGTTGGAGGCTGCGAAATGTAGTCGGACCATGTACTCCATTCGCACGCCCAGAGGTGAGATGAAGACAAGTCTGACTCCAGCTCCTTCTTTCATAAGCGACCCGTTAAAGTACATGAGCCATGTCTCATGTTCGATGGGAGCAGGGGGAGTTTGGATCTCCGTCCATTCGGCGACGAAATCGGCTAATGCCTACGACTTGATGGCGGTGTGGGGCGCGTACTCGATGCTCTGTCCCATCAACTCGAGGGCCCATTTAGCAATTCTGCCTTCCGCTTCTGGGCTCCGTATGACTTCGTCGAGCGGATATCTGGATACTACCGTGATGCGGTGTGAGTCGAAATAGTGCCGGAGCTTCCGCTTGGTGATGAGGATAGCATAGATCAGCTTTTGGATTTGCGGGTAGTGCGTCTCTGAGTCGGAGAAGACCTCGCTCACAAAGTAGACTGGACGCTGTACTTTCTGCATCTTCCCAGGCTCGTCACGCTCGACTACCAGCGTCGCGCTCACGACCTGGGTCGTCGCGGTGATGTATAGGAGCATTGGATCTTCCTCCGTTGGTGCGGTGAGAACCGGTGGGCTCTCGAGTAGTTTTTTGAGAGAATCGAGTGCTTCTTGTGCCTCAGGCGTCCAAACGAAATGCTCCGACTTCTTCATGAGCTTATACAGTGGCAAGCTACGTTCACCTAGTCGAGCGATGAACCTGCTGAGAGCAGCGAGGCATCCGGTAACGCGTTGCACTCCCTTCAGTTTTTGATGGCCCCATGCTCGTGATCGCAGAAATCTTCTCGGGATTGGCCTCGATGCCGTGTTCCGATACGACGAAGCCGAGTAGCATGCCCCTAGGGACCCTGAAAATGCACTCCTCGGGATTTAACTTTACACCGTGCTCCCTTAGCTTTTCAAAGACCGCGACGAGGTCGGGGATCAGGTCGCCCACCTTTTTTGACCTAACCACAATATCATATACATAGGCCTCGATTAGCCATCTGATGAGGTCTCCAAAGACGCATCGCATGAATCTCTGAAACGTGGCCCCTGCATTCTTCAGCCAAAACGGCATGGAAGCACAGCAGTACGCGCTGAATAGGTTGATGAATGAGGTTGCGAGCTGGTCGATCAGACTCATCGTGATTTGATGGTACCCGGAGTAAGCGTCGAGAAAACAGAGGGTTTCGCACCCGGCCGTTGAATCGACTACTTGATCTATACGCAATAAAGGAAATGGATCTTTTGGACACACCTTGTTCAGGCTCGTGTAATCAATGCACATCCTCCATTTTCCATTCTTCTTCTTAACGAGTACAGGGTTTGCTAACCACTCGGGGTGGTACACTTCACGAATGAATCCTGCACTAAGAGCTTCATGATTTCCTCGCCAATGGCCTTGCACTTGTTGGAGTTGAAGCGGCGCAGACGCTGCTTGATCGGCTTCGAGCCGGGCTTAATGTTAAGCTTGTGCTCGGCGACCTCCCTTGGAATCCCTGGCATGTCGGAGGGTTTCCATGCGAACACGTCGACGTTCGCACGTAGGAAGTCGACGAGTGTGCTTTCCTAGTCGGAACCGAGCGATGTCCCGATACAGATCGTGCGGCCGTCCTCGGAGATGGGCACTTCCTTGGCGTCCTTGGCGGGTTCGAAAGAGCATGCCGCTCGCTTGGACGACTCGGGGATATCTTGGTCCTCGGAGGGGGGCTCTGGGGTGAGCTTATCGGACCGGATCAGTGCTTCAACGAACTGGAAGCACTCAGCATCGCATTCGTATGCGTGCTGGAAACTTGTACCTGCCGTGATGATGCCTTTCGGTCTGGTCATTTTCAACTTGAGGTACGTGTAGTTAGGAACGGCCATGAACTTCACGTAAGCTGGCCTTTCGAGTATCGCGTGATACGTCCCCGGGAACCCTACCACTTCGAAGGTGAGAGTCTCCTTTCGGAAATTGTTCGGAGTTCCAAACATAACAGGCAGATCGATCTGCCCGAGGGGAACAGCCTCCATCCCGGGTACGACCCCGTGGAAGGGCGCCGTTGACGGCCGTAGTCGGGACCGCGGGATCCCCATGTTGTCGAGGGTCGACATGTAGATGATGTTGAGGCCGCTACCTCCGTCCATCAGAACCTTGTGCACGCGCTTGGTGCTGAACAAGGGTGCCACGACTAGCGGATAGTTGCCCAGTCGGGGGACGTGGTCGGGATGATCACGACGGTCGAACGTGACCGGTGTCTCTGACCACTTTAAGTACTTCGGAGTTGCGTGCTCGGCATGGTAAACTTCTCGCCGGATCTGCTTCTCCTGGCGCCTGGGTGGTCGTGCCTCCAAACCCCCAAAGATCATCATAACAGCTCTGTCTTCTTGGGGGTAGGCACCTTCGTTGTTGCCCTTGTCCTTCCCTCCATCACTGGTCGGAGCGATGTTTCGCTTCTTCAGCGTGCCGGTGAGATAGGACTTCATCAGGTTGCAGTCCTTGAGGGCATGTTTGACCGAACCCTCGTGGTTGGGGCACGGAGCCTCCAGCAGCTTCTCGAAGTGATCTTTTGGCGGGTCGCTCCTTGGTCTTGCTGTCTTTCGGTCGACAGCAGCCACCAGGGTGTCATCGCGGTACCGCTTATCCTTGTTCGTCTTTTTCTTGTTTGTTGGTGCGGATGGACCGCCATCAGCTTCGGCCGGCTACTTCCCCTTGCTGGTGCCGGGACTGAGCGTCGCGGCTACGGCGTCTTCGCCATTGGCGTGGTCAGTCGCAATTTCGAGCAGCTCCTGAGTAGATCGCGGCTTCTGTCGCCCGATCTGGTGGATCAGCGTGGCACACGTGGTGCCATTCTGGAAGGCCGAGATGATGTCCGTGTCGGTGGTGCGGGGCAACTCGATGCATCGCTTGGAAAAGCGCCGGATGTAGTCGCGCAGGCTCTCACCCTTCATCTACTTACAGTTGCGTAGGTCCCATGGGTTCCCTGGTTGGGCGTATGTGCCCTGGAAGTTGCCGATGAAGGCGTCACGCAGCTGTGACCAGCTGCCGATCTTGCCCCGTGGTAAGTGCTCAAGCCACGTGGGAGCTGAGTTCGCGAGATGTAGCAGAAGATTCTTGATGATGAACATGTCGTCCCACGCTCCACCGGCATTGCACGCCAGTCGGTAATCTTCTAACCAAACGCTGGGGTTGGTTTCACCATCGTACTTAGGTACGGAGGTCGGAGCTCGGAATCGTGAAGGGAAACGGGCGTTACGCACGTTTCTTCCGAAGGCACGCGGCCCCTGAGCATCAGGCGAGTTGCTCCGGCTTCGGTCTTCGTCGCTATCGTAACGGCCCCCGCGCCGCCGGTTGTACTCCTTGCGAGGCTGCTGCTCGGAATCGTCGTCTTAGCCTACGTCCGCCCTTCACCGCGCCTTGATGGTATCACGCGTGTCGCGGTGGGGACCCAGACGGCTTTTGACCGGCACGTTGACTTCCTCGGATCGTCATGGCTGTTGTGACGGCGCCGCAGGTTGTCACGGCTCGGAATGCCCGCGACCCTGCGAGCCCTGCTGACGAGAAGCGGAACTCTCCGCCTGTTGCACGGCTGCGGTCTCAAGGAGCGTCTTGATTTGTTTGTGCATTTCCTTCTCCTGAGGGGTGGCAGGTTCTGGGATTTTCCGGAGAAGAACCACCGCTGCTGCCAGATTCTGCGACACCCTCTTGAAGATGGGCGTGCTGTTAACGACATCTCGGTCATCGTTGATGATGCGTTGCTGGACGTCCCTCGTGCGTACGCGAGCGGGAGTCGGATTTGGGTCCTGCCCGAGTTGTTGGAGTTGGGCCCGCTCGTCGTCGAGCTGGCGTTGCGCGTCCTCCAACTCATCTAGCCGTGCTCGTTGCGTGGCTCCATTGGGCGGGACCTACACCTCAGCCACGCTATCCGCCATTGAGCTGTGTGCGGAGTGGACGACCCCTCCGGAGTATGGGCCGGCACCGGGGCGACCGGGGTGTTGCCAACGACGAAACACTCGCGCGAGGGGTCGTATCTTCCGCCGTCGGAATTGTCAGAGTAATCGAAGCAATATTCTGCCGCCGTTTGGATGCGACGGAAGGCGCTATCGTCCTGAAGCCCAGAGTAATCCCACTCCGAGCCCAAGGTGTCGTCCGTGCCGTCGGAGTCGAGGTACTGCTCGTCGGGCGAGGTTGCTGGAAGCTTCTGGTTACACCAGAGACGATGACTTGGGTAGTTTTCGTACGCGGCTAGGTCTGTGCCTGACGAAGAGGAATACGCCGCCGTCGTGTAGCGCGTCCCCCGAGGGAGTGACGTCTTCGGTGTGCTTTCCTTGGTGACCCGGTCCGTCGAGTCCGACGGCAGGGAGTCTTCCGTCGTGTCGGCGGGTCGTGGTTCACTAGCCTCGACCTGTGGCCGAGGGCTAGCGCGTGCCGCCCTATGCCGTTCCGTCTTGGCCGGCCGCGAACGCTTGCCACAACACCCCTATGCCGTGGAGCGGTGGCTGGAGCCGGTGCCGGTGCGGACGCGCGAGCGCTCCCATCGAGGAGGCGCATGAGATAGCCGTCTCTGGTCGCCTGGAAGTTCAGGCTCCCGAAATGAATCTCGAGCCCGGCCAAGAGCTGCTCGGATGATCCCATGGGGTAGCTCATCGGCAGCAGCTTGGTGACGATCACCATCGAAGAAGATGATGGAAGGGGCCGTGCGGACCCTGGAATGAACGTCGAAAACACGCGAAGGCCCCTACCTGGCGCGCCAACTGTCGGGGTTTGGTACCGCCAACAAGTAAATTTATAAGAACGTGTGTACGGATCCGCACGGTTGCACAAGAGACACTCGAGATTATACTGGTTCGGGCCTCCAGAGAGTAATACCCTACGTCCAGTCTGAGAAGGGGTGTTCTTTATGCTCAGGAGTTTGTAGTAGGGGATACAAACAAGTCGGGAGAGGGTTTCGAGCCCAAGTCCCTGGCGTGTATGTGGTTCTTGTAGCAAAGTTCTGCGTACATGAGAGTGAGTGCGTCTGTGGGGGTATATGAGATGAGATATCGATACTTAGTGCGTGTGGGGGTGGTGACGAATGTATCTTGCAAGTGCCCCTCTCCTCCTCTTTTATAGTCAAGAGGGGGAGGTTCAGGGGGGTTACATTGAGGGTGCCAGCTAGACTACAGCGTAGGACGTCCTCCTTCTATAACGGGCTGTCAGGGTGGAGCGGCAAAGAACTGTTACGGCGCCACAGGTGACGGTGTAGGTCTTCCTGGAATTGTGTGTCCCAAGTAGCTGTTCCTGGGGCTTCCCGCACCCTTCTCCGAGTAGTTAGTCGGGTACGGGAAGTAGGATTCGTATCCTACTCCTGTCAGTGGAACAGGGACTTGTCTTTTCCGGGTACTGTGGAGATGGAGTGGTCTGTGCCATGGTGTTCGAGAGCTAGGGGGTGGCGTACACTGTGCAGTTCGTGGCACAGTGTTTCCGTGCCGCCCGTGGTACGACACGCGCTGCCCCGTTCGTGGGGTAGCAGACGGATCTGCCCTCTGACACCAGATCGACCTGGTCAGGGCGGACCGGCGTGGAGGGGTCGGCACGTGGCGAGGTGTGGGTTATCACACCCAGATTTTATTGGATCCGGACGGGGCCCGTGTACCCGCAGCCTTGGCGGTGAAGTCTTGAACTAGTCGGAGGCGGTGAAACTACTCGTGCGAGCAGGTGGTCTATGTTGCGCCTTCCGATGCTTAGGGCGTAGCGTGTACTGTGATGTTCGTTGCTTAGCACTTCTCACGCCGTTCGCAGTACGATGGCTACTGTGCCGTTCGTGGCAGGGTTGACGGATCCGTCCCCTGACACCGAATCAGCCAGGCCCGGTTGGGCCGCTGCGGTGGAGTGGACGCGTGGCAGTGCACAGGGGAGCATGCGTAGAGATCCCGGGATCTTGATCGGGAGGGGCCCACGCTCCCGTTGCCTTCCGCGCGAAGCCCGCACAGGTCAACGACGGAAACTACTCGTGTGAACGAGTAGTCGGGGACGGGAGTGGTAACTACTCGTACGAGCGAGTAGTCGGAGGCGGAGGTGAAGCCCCGTTATATGGGCCGCCATGTACTTGGAGGAGAAGGGATTGTTGGCCGTGGGCCATCTGCCTTCCGGCCCATGACGGAAAAAGGTCGTACAGACTCTAGGGTACTCGGGGGCTTAATACTCGTCGTATTAGCTGTTAAGTACGCCGCGTGTGGGTCCGTACTTTGTTTTTTAGGGGTCCTGGTGGGCCTTGGTCCATGGCCTCATCAACCGCTGTTGCAAGGTTGCAATCTCTGACATAGCTGCCTTAACTGCCTTCTTGCGAATAGATTCAGCCAGATTGGTTGGGTAATCTAGCTTTTCCTCTAAAACTGTGAACAGCTCTTCCTTCTCAATTGGTGAGAAATCTTCAACCGCCTTGTTGATTGACACCCTTTATCGAGCAATGAGGCCACAGACCAATACAAATCTATCTCTCGCAGATCTGGGTAGGCCAAAAATTGTTATCAAGTCTAGTTGCGGTCAACTTGTCTTCTGGCCATTTGGTTTGTGTCCTTGACCTGCGAGATCGAGTACTACTCGCAGCAGTATTTGCTGAGTGACCCTGTGAAGAAGGATCACCATCGATACGCTGTGAAAAAGGTTCACCGTCGATGGGCTGTGATGGTGCACTGGAGGTAGGGAGTTTGGTGTTGTGGGAGACTGCATAGATGTGTCAGGTTGTCAGTAGAGCAACATAAGCTAGATTGAAAACCTAAACAAAATTAGATAAATTCTTATTCTCTGACAGGCAAAATAGTTGATATTAGCATACAGGTTGGGGATAGGTGCTAACCAGTTTGACACGGTGAAGCAATATGCTTATATATCAAAGCAGAGACTAAATTCCTTCAACTGCTTCCTTGTCCAACTTCAGCAGCAATGAATTGTGTGTTCCATGTGTACATGCAACAAGAGGACAAAGCAATCAGAATTAAAGTATGCTAATAGGTCCAAAGCATAACTGTCGATCTGGTACATTCAAAGCATAACAGAATTAAAGCATAACAAAAAATGGCGCACCAGGAACATGAAAAAGAATTTCAACAGTTCATATAAGTTCATCTGTTAGCAACAATTTATTCAAAGAGACTTGGAGCAACAAAATCCATCCGTCAAATCCACAGCCAATCAATTAAAAATGAACTATTAAGACATGATGTACTAATGCAGGCAATTCCATGATAATAATCCTATGTCAACTGACCCTAAAGGCCTAAACAACCGTAAAGTAGCATGTCTCCCTAATCCACCTTGACAGGAATAGCAGATTGGGTGGCCGAGCAGAGAGAGAGCGTTGGGGGTTCAACCAGCACTAACCTCTGTTGCGAATGAAGTAGTTGTTCTCGTGGTGGTTAGAGAGATCCGATCCACGTTGCCTCGTTGCCTGAGGTGGCCAACTTGTCGTCGTGGCTGGGGATGCCGGATCTGCGTCACCGTCTTTAGGTTGGCCGGGACGTCGTCTGCACGCCAGTAACCTCGTCCTCGTCATCGTCGTCACGGCTGGAGCCACTTCACCGACATCACGTCAGGACCGGTGGGCCTGGAGAAGAGCAGGGCTGCGGCGGGGAGAGTGGCGGTGGCGGGCTAGGTCTAGAGAAGGAGCAGGGCGGCGGCGGGGAGAGTGTGGGCGTGGTGGATCTGTTTTAAGAATTAGACTCCTGAATATATGTCCCTTGCGTGCGCGTTACTGTGTTTATGGAAATTACTGTCGTACCCTTGAACAGCTCTCTGGTGGAATTGGAATTCCATGGGCATTATAGTCAATATAGGTGGGAATTTTTGAACAGCGTGCGCAAGGTTTGCCTGCTGTCGCTGACAATGGATAGTCATCGCCGATGCTGGGTAGGTCCGGGCAGTTATCTTCTTTATATAGGCTGCTGACACTGACGCGTGGGTCCGACACCATTTTTTAGAAATGAAACTTGCATCCATCAAATATTAGAGCCAGTAAAACAACACCTAAAAATTCATTAAAAATAACATCAATTCATATTTGGACTTTTAGTATTTTAATAAAATATCAACAGTCACACTTGTGTACCCAACATTCTTATAATTGGATTATACATCTCATGCTTGTGTTATAATAATTCTAATAACATCTTAGTTTGCTCCAAAAATTCTACAAATTGACGTGGCAACATAATTTGAGTACCTAAACTTATCATAAAAAATTCAAATGGTTTAGATAAAGAAAGAATATACTTGTGTACAAATGGCTACATGTCTCACATAGTTTCCTAGAATGTTGTTTGAATATTGAAGTTTTCCACACTTTGCAACATGTTCGATCTCATACGCATTTGAAAATTTAACACAAGCTTGTGTTCACCTTAAGATTACAAAATGCACAATTTCATTACTAATGGTTGTGGAAAACAAATATTATTTCTATGTTGTACTTACAAAGAACAAGATAAGGCATATAAACATTATTCACGAAACGGAATATACACTAAACAATGAAATTAATGAAAAGATGGGGATTTTAGAAAAAAAAAAGGAAAAAATCATCAAATTTGGACTAAGCACGACGGACAAATACATGTTACAAAATTTGACTGCAGATTAAAAGGAGAAATGCGAACTATTCTTCATCCCAATAGAACAGAGGGGGTGGTTAATCTGTGTCTCATTTGCCCCTCCAATCCTCGTCTCCTACGCCCATCCAATAGAACAGAGGAGGAAGCAGACTAGCATAGGCCACCACTGCCACCGCCGCCGTGCCCGCTTTGACACCGAAGAGGGCACCCTAGGACTCTAATGCAGCAAATGAGACCACCGCAACCTTCGATTTGACTCCGAAATGTGACAAATCAAATCTTGTTTATCAAAAACTGATTAAAAAACCGCATGTAATATGTAATAATTTACATTCAAGATACATAATTTTTATTGATGCTTCTGCTTACATCCTGATGTTTATCCTGCTGATGGCGTACTCCACTACGATGCTGAATGCACGCGTCCAGAGGTCGAACTCATGACGGATGCGACACTCGGCGCTGCAGTAGTGGATGATCCCTGGGGTCTCCGGCCCGTAGCGCCTACATCCCACTGCCCAAATGCATACGTGGGGATTCTGGATGGGCAGCAACAGAATGTCGTCATCGTCATGAAGCCAGTACCACCACGCAATGTTCTCGAGATCCCGGTGAACGAGGAAGAGCAGCCGCTCCAAGTTGTGGTTCTTCCACCGCCCGTCAAGGGGCGATGGGCCGCCGCTGATTTCGTAGTGCCATCGCTTTGGGGTCCATAGGGTTGCAACGGTACTTCAGCATTGCTAAGAAGTACTTCGCACCGGAGTCTTTGGCAGCAGCCTTTCTGACGAGGTTGAGACCCTCATCGGGATTCCATCGCCTCATCAACCTCTCCATCCCTCGAAGCATAAGGCCTCCGGATGTTCGGCGAGGCGGAAGCGCTCCTCCAACAATTACCTGACGTAGCGATTATTGCACACTTCACGAAGCTCACGCAGGGACACGTGCAGGAGTACCTCATCCAAGTCGCAGATGCGCTGGAAGGTGCCGCAGACCCGATTACGAAGGATCAGGAAACGAATGACGGGCTCATCCTTGATGGAGCGGAGGATGATCTGGGTGATCTATTCATCTGGCAGCAGCTCCATCAAGCACACCGCGGCCATCAAGGAGAAGGGGAAGGAAATGGAAAGGCGACGGGATTTGGAAATTGAAAGGTGACGGGGTTTGGAAATTAAAAGGTGACGCGGCCATTTATAAACACCTGTTACTAATAATATGGAATTTGAAAGGCGACGCGGTTTGGCTGCTGGTGTGTGGGCCCGACAACTACCCCTGCCCCTCCACCTTCCCGCGAAATTGAAAGACGACGCGTGTTTTTGGACGGTTTTGCTCCCAAAAAACAGTTCCTGAGGCGTAGTGGGACGTGGGGCGTGGGGAGGAGGCACCCTGATGGTTCGCATCTTGTCATCATAAATCCTCGACTGGTTGCTCCATAATCATATCGTTTCTTTCGCTTCATCTTCTTCCCCCTCGCCGTCACCACCACAAACTCCAGTCACCTAGAGATCATGAAGAAGGAGCGAGAAGAGCATGGCGTCAAGTGACCCGTTGGCAAAGCGGGGACAAAGGGAGGATGACGACGACGAAAGCTGCCATCGAAGGAAGTTGACCATCAAGGAGAAGGGGAAGGAGCCGGCGGCGCCCAAGGAGAAGGAGAAGAAGGAGGCCGCCGACATCAGCTTCGCCGTCGAACTGCTCCAGGGTGCGTTCATGAAGCTCCGAGATGTTGGCGCAGCGTTCAAGATCGAGGCGCCTGACCATTACAAGGATGACAACGTCAAGGGTCTCGCCTTCAGGATTCACGTGTTGGCTAAAAAGCTTGAGAAGCTCCCTGTGGTCCAGCGGGCTCTCCTTGGCGATGACGGCTCCGATGGCTCCGATGGTGGGACTCTGACAACGGCGACCGACTAATTGATCCACTCCTGTACCATTGATAATGTGTTTGTGATTATTGTGTGTTCGTCAGTTTGTTAGTCAGGTTGTTGGACTGCTTTGTTTGTTTATCGATCATGAACTGCTTAGTTTGTTTGTCGATCATAAACTGCTTAGTTTGGTTGTTGGATTTTGTATGTCATGAATTGTATCTAAGAGACGCGGGCAGATCCATCCGCGTCGCCTACTGTACCTGTTCCTCCTGTGACGAACTCGATCTTAGAGACAATGAAGATTCATTGGCGATGCGGGTTAGTAAACCCGCGTCGCCTTCTGTCAACCAGGCATCCCTGGGCCCACCAACACATTGTGAGCCATACCCAGGAGATGAGTTCCTGAACACCTGAACTACTCGACTAGTGGGCCACGGTGCTGGTACCGTGGACCACAAGGCAAGACAAGACGGACAAGGACTTGTACTAAGACTAGGATAGCTTTTCATACCCTGTATAGGCTACTCCGGGTCCTACTCGAATAGTACCCTTGTACCAATCCGACTTGTAACCCTACCTCCCATGGCATATAAGGCGAGGCAGGGACCCCTCTCAAAATATACGCAACCAATACAGAGCCATGCAGCATACAGGACGTAGGGTATTACGCACATTGCGGCCCGAACCTGTCGAATTGTGTGCCCCGTGTCTCACCATCGTGTTCCTGATCTCGGCGAGCCCCACCACACAATCTACTACTTCGGGTACCCTGTCATAGGCTCGGTGTCTAAAACACTAACAGCTGGCACGCCAGGTAGGGGATCTCGTCGTTGATCCACTTGCGAACTCGATGGCTCTCGTCATCATCAAGCCGACCGTCGCTTTCCAGCAAGGCGACACCTTCTTTTTCGGCTCTTGGGTTTGCGTTGCTGATGGCGCCGGATCATTCCTGCGTTTCTTAGCGCCAACTCCGGAGTCAAAGTTCAAGTCCTCGACGCTTACGCAAGCTTTGATGGAGAAACTCGTCGAAAATTTTGGCGAAATTTCGATCTCTAACCCGCTCAGAGAACTCCAGTCGGAGTCCGAGTACAACTCGACTTCGTCTCCTATCCAGCCTGAGTTGCTTTCTTCAGCTTCACAGCTTGCGCTCAGCTTGGATAACTTTCCAGCACCACATCTCTTCAGTCATCGCTGTGTTAGTGCTGCTTACCAAGCCGCATTGAAGCACCTCATGTGCCCTAGCCCGAAGATCGTGCTCGAGTACTCTTTAGATTCGGACGACAACTTCGACTACTCTTTGTATTCTTCTGAGTTCGAGTTCGACTATGGTTCGGATTCTGTTGAAGTACAACAACTGTCTGGCCCTGCTCAAGGACTGGTGATCACATCGACACCTGAGGGTAGATTCGTCTACTGGCCTGAGCATGTGCCTGCTGATCTCACCTTGGATGATCAGGAGCGCTTTATCGCCTGTCTCGACAACTTACCTTTCCAGGAAGGCATCAAGCTTGTTGACTATGACACTGATACTGAGCTCATTCAGAGTACGGGTACTTATTCATCGCATCGAGAAGTGTTCGTCGTTGATGCAACTACTCCGCAAGGGCATCGTGCCAACTATCGTTATCCGGATGATGTATCTGATGATGAACTCTCTGCCAATGCTCCCGCTGATGAAACCGCGGAGGCCAAGACTGCACGTCGCCAACACAATGCTGATCGTGCAACTCTTCGTCGGGAACTCACGGAAGCTCTACCTACCTGTAATCTTCAAGAGGCTCTGGAGGCGGTTGCTACTCGTGAATATCGCACTCCAGAAGAAGCTATCAACGCGATCAATCTACTCGGTCGCTCTATGCCTCGTGACAGGGTGGCTGCTGAAGT
The DNA here is from genome assembly GCA_036936925.1 of Cenchrus fungigraminus. Lineage (NCBI taxonomy): Eukaryota > Viridiplantae > Streptophyta > Magnoliopsida > Poales > Poaceae > Cenchrus > Cenchrus fungigraminus. The sequence continues at coordinate 76,968,473 of CM072779.1, read as the reverse complement.
CGCAAAGCTAGCTGAGCTAGCTTACACTATGCTACACCAGAATACCAGTGCTCCTAGTCAGCATGGCAGCAGTAGCGGTGCTCATCGTACCACTCCCACTCTTCAACGCACACGTCCGGAGGCTAGCAACAAGGGCAGAGGCGATGATGGTAGTGTCAATAGCAAGTTAGGAGACTCTCGGTACGACGCTCATACAACTATCAACGCCAGATGCGCTGAGCGTGAGAAGCAAAAGGATAATGTTTCTGATTCTTTTCCTGCTTTCTCTGCTCGACTTCAAGCTTTGTTTCTTCCGAAGAAACTCAAGCCTTACGGCATCTCTAAGTATGATGGCAAGCAAGATCCAAGGCAGTGGCTGCGCTGTTATGCTCTGTCCATCTCCAATGCCGGAGGCAATGATGATACCAAGTGTATCTATTTCCCTTTTGTCTTGGACCAAGAACCCCTCACATGGTTTGAGTCTCTCAAACGTGGTTCCATTGACAACTGGGGACAACTCAAGCATCGCTTCACCAGCAACTTTGCGGGTTCTCTGGGCCATCATGGTACCAGGATGGACCTTGCCCTGATCAAGCAAAAACAAGGCGAGACTCTTCGCGAGTACATGCGCCGCTTCTTTGAGAAGAGGGCTACTGTTGTTGATGTCACTGAGAAAGAAGTCATAGATACCTTCCAGGATGGTTTCAATGATGATAGGCTTTTCCAAGACTTCGGTCGTGCTCGCCCAGCCAACATCACCAAGCTCAAGGAGATGATCACTCACTGGGCGAACGAAGAAGACAAGGCACGGAATCGGTTCAAGCATCTTCGTAACAACAACAACAATAACAACGCTGGAGGAAGCAGCAGTGGCAAGCAACAGCAGGGCAATCACCAGGGTAATAACTACTCGAGCAATCCCAATCGCAAGCGCAAGCCCGAGAACACTGTTGCAGCCATGAAAACTACCGCCAAACCTGAAGATGATCCTCACTGGGCAACATTGACCAAGCAGAAATGCCCATGGCACCCAGAGGGTGATCATACTATAGAGCAGTGTTACCAACTTCGACGTGCATTGAAAAATACACCCGAACCAACGCATCCAAACCCACGATTTCGCAAACACAAGGGGAAGAAGGCTAACACTGACAAAGACACTGGGTTTCAGCAACTCTCCAACACTGTCAACGTCATATTTGGCGGGAATCCAACCAAGCGCATGCAAAAGCTAGCACTCAGGGAGATCATGTCCATCCAACCAGCAGCTCCCACTTTTCTTAAGTGGTCTGAAACCCCCATTACCTTCTCGAGGGCAGATCAATGGACTAGTTTCTCTGAGCCAGGATGATATCCTCTCATTCTGGATCCAGTGGTGGCAGGCTCCAGGCTTACCAAGGTTCTCATTGACGGTGGCAGCAGTCTCAATGTCCTGTTTGCCAAAACTTTGAAGAAGATGGGCCTGGATATCACCAATATACTTACCAAGACCAACTCACCGTTCTATGGTATCATCCCGGGCAACGCAACTATTCCTTTGGGTTCAGTTGTACTACTCGTTACCTTTGGGACCAAGGATCACTACCGCACCGAGTACATCAAGTTTGAGGTTGCTGACTTCGAGACTTCTTACCATGCCATTCTCGGCAGGCCTGGTCTCGCTAAGTTCATGGCTATCCCGCACTATGTGTACTTGGTTCTCAAGATGCCGAGCCCCAAAGGAGTTCTTTCATTGCAAGGGGATCTGAAGCGTTCATACGACTGCGATACAGAAGCCGTAGAACTTGCCTCGACTACTCAAGTACCCAATGCAATGATGGAAGTCTTCACTGCCGCTAAAAAGCTTGCTCCGAGCGAGCTAGAGGTTCCTGAGAAGACTAACAACAACAACAAGCCTGCACCATCTGCTGACGTCCTGCCCAAAGCCATTGACCTCGGTACTGGTGACAGCAGCAAGATGACCATGATCAGTGCACAGCTTGATCCTAAATAGGAAGACACGCTCGTCAACTTCCTTCGGGCTAACCGTGATATCTTTGCGTGGAAGCCATCTAACATGCCAGGTGTGCCCAGGAGGTTGATCGAGCATTCACTCAACGTCGATCCTAACGCTACCCCCAAGAGATAACACCTTTGTCGCTTTGCTGATGACCGCAAGGCTGCTATCAAGAAAGAGCTCGCTAAACTACTCACGGCCGGCTTCATCCGGGAAGTCTTTCACCCGCAATGGCTTGCTAACCCTGTGCTTGTAAGGAAGAAGAACTCTAACGATTGGAGGATGTGCATTGACTACACTGATCTCAACAAGCATTGCCCCAAGGATCCTTATGGATTGCCACGGATTGACCAAGTCATTGACTCTACGACAGGCTGTGCTCTACTCTGTTTCTTGGATTGCTATTCCGGTTATCATCAAATCGCAATCAAGGAATCTAATCAAGAGAAGACTGCATTTATCACCCCGTTTGGTGCTTATTGTTACACAACAATGTCCTTCGGGTTGAAAAATGTCGGTTCAACATATCAAAGGGCTATCCAAGCATGCTTCAAGAAGCAGCTTCACAAGAACGTGGAAGCATACGTGGATGATGTCGTTGTAAAGACTAGGGATGCAGACATGTTTATCACGGATCTTGAGGAAACTTTCGCTTCGCTACGCGAGTACCAATGGAAGATCAATCCCAACAAATGCGTCTTTGGCGTATCATCTGGAAAACTACTTGGGTTCATCATCAGCCATCGTGGCATCGAAGCAAACCCCGAGAAGATTACTGCCATCTCCAACATGCAAGCTCCGACTACTATCAAAGATGTCCAGAAGCTTACTGGTTGCATGGCGTCACTTAATCGCTTCATCTCACGACTTGGAGAATGGGGTCTACCTTTCTTTAAGTTACTCCAGTGGCAGGAGAAGTTTACATGGACAACTGAAGCTGATCAAGCTCTTTCTCAGCACAAGGAGTTCTTATCCAAGCCTCCAGTCCTCACAGCTCCTCTGCCCAATGAAGAGCTCTTGCTCTATATTGCTGCGACTACTAATATCGTCAGTACTGCTATTCTCATTGAGCGACAGGAAGAAGGCCATGGCTACCCTGCCCAGAGGCCTGTCTATTTCGTCAGTGAAGTACTCTCAGAATCCAAGGCTCGATACCCTCCGGTACAGAAGCTACTCTATGCGGTTCTGATTACTTCACGGAAGCTTCGCCACTACTTTGATGAGTACAAGATTTCTGTGGTTACTAGCTATCCGCTTGGTGAGATATTGCACAACCGGGATTCCACAGGAAGGATTTCTAAATGGGTTGTAGAGCTTGGCGCTCTATCGCTCGAGTTCAAGTCTCGCACTGCTATCAAGTCTCAAGCCTTGGTTGATTTCATGGCTGAGTGGCGGGAAAATCGAGTCCCAACTCCAATTGAGCGTCCAGAACATTGGGTCATGTACTTTGACGGTTCCCTCAAGTTGGAAGGCGCTGGTGCCGGGGTACTTTTGATTTCCCCCAAGGGCGAGAAACTCAAATATGTTTTGCAGATCTTTTGGAAGGTCTCAAACAATGAAGTTGAATATGAAGCTCTACTGCATGGTCTTCGCCTTGCAGTCTCTCTTGGCATTACATGACTACTTGTCTATGGTGATTCTTTGGTGGTCATCAATCAAGTCAATGATTCTTGGGATCGTAATGCTGAGAATATGGATGCGTACTGTCAGGAGGTACGCAAACTCAAGAACAAATTCCATGGTCTCGAGTTCCATCATGTGGTCCGCGACAATAATGTTGCTGCGGATGTCTTGTCGAAGCTGGGATCTACACGAGCTGAAGTGCCAGCTGGAATCTTCGTGCATGAACTCCACAAACCATCAATTCCGGAGCAATCATCTGCACCCGTGACTACTTCAGTTCAACCTGATCGAGAAGTGCTTATGATTGATGTGGACTGGAGAACTCCCTTTATCGACTACATTAAACACTAGTTGATTTCTGAAGACAAGTCAGAAGCCGAGTGCATCTCACACCGCGTCAAGGCTTATGCTCTAGTCGGAGATCAACTCTACAAGCGAGGCGGAAGCTCTGATGTACTCATGAAGTGTGTTTCTCGCGAAGAAGGCAAGGAAATCTTGGAGGAGACACACAAAGGAATCTGTGGCAATCATGCTTCTTCCCGCACCTTGGTGGAAAAAGTGTTCAGACGTGCTTTCTACTGGCCTACAGCTCTTGCTAACACAGAGGAACTAGTCAAAAAGTGCCAAGGATGCCAATTCTTCGCCAAGCAACAACACGTTCCTGCCTACAAGCTCATCATGATTCCACCAACTTGGTCTTTCGCTTGCTGGGGGCTGGATATGATTGGTCCTCTCCCAAATGCGCCAGGGGGATTCAACAGAGTTCTGGTGGCTATCGACAAGTTTACCAAGTGGATTGAGGTCAAGCCTGTCACCTGTCCCAAGGCTGATCGAGTCCTCGACTTCTTGGATGAAATCGTACATCGCTATGGTTTCCCCAATCGCATCATCACAGACCTGGGTTCAAATTTCAACAATCACCAGTTTTGGGAATACCACGAGAACAGTGGAATTGACGTCCGGTACATCTCCGTCGCTCATCCACGTGCCAACAGCCAAGTGGAACGCGCCAATGGGATGATACTCGATGCTCTCAAGAAGCGACTATATGATGCAGCAAATACCAAGGGCGGCAAGTGGATCAAGGAACTACCCAATGCACTCTGGGGGCTACACACTCAGCCTTCTACCCCCACAGGGCAGTCACCTTACTTCTTGGTCTACGGCTCTGAAGCCGTTTTGCCTGCTGATGTCATGTGGCGTTCTCTGACGGTTGATAGTATGATGAAGGCGTAGCTGAAGAAACAAGACAGACGGATGTCGATAGTCTCGAAGAAGCTCACTGTAATGCACTCGTTCAATCCGCTCGATATCTTGAGAAGATTCGCCGCTACCATGACCGCAACATTAAGGAACGCTCCTTCAACGTTGGTGACTTAGTCCTTCGTCGCATCCAGAATACGACAGGACTTCACAAACTCAACTCGCCGTGGAAGGTCCTTTCTCTATTGCAAAGGTTACTGGCCCAGGCTCATATCGTCTTCAAACTCTAGAAGGTGAGGAAGTCGACAACTCTTGGAACATCGACCAGCTTTGTCGCTTCTACCCGTAGGGGGTCTCAACAACCCTCTCCAGACGGCTCTGGCTGTAAAAACAACTCGTATTGGGTTTCTTCAACCCTTTCCAGGCAGCTTCAGTTGCAACCACTCAACAGACAGCTACGGTTGTCACCACTCGTAGGGGATCAAGATAATCCTCTCCAGACAGTTTCGGCTGTATCTTCTCGTGGCTTTCAGCTGCGAGCACCCACAGGGGGCTTCACCAACCCTCTCCAGGCAGTCTCATTCTGCGACCTCGTAGGGAGTCATGATAACTCTCTCCAGACGATCCGGTATCGTGTAGAACAATAAGTGGCACATGCTGTCCATGTATCTACTTTTCAATAAGAGGCTTCGGCCTAGAGTAACACCCTTCTGGTAGGGTCTCAGTGGAACTCTCATACAAGTTGCTGCTACAACAAGGATGAGTTCATCACACTGTCCCCTATGGTCTTACTCGTTCTTCGAAACATCCTTGCGAGTACTCCCTCACTAGGCTCATAGCCTCAGAGGTACTTAAGACATTGTAAACACTGTACAATGTATTCAGTAATAAAGTTGCTACTCTATACCGACTTGTTACTGTCCTTTACTTGTTCATAACAAAGCCTTCTTTACGCTGCTACATCTAAGGTGTTCAACTCGTTATGAATAAGTTCTTTTCGAGTACTCTCTCACTAGGCTAATAAGCCTCAGAGGTACTTAAGACATTGTAAACTCTGTACAATGTGTTTAGTTCAAGTCGCTACTCTACACCGACTTGTTACTACTATTTGCTTTTTTCATGACAAAACCTTCTTTTACGCTGCTACAGCTAAGGTGTTCAACTCATGATTTAAGTTAACGTTCTTCGGAACATTTATACACTTGAGTACTTCTACTCGTGTATCGTATCTCTTTTTGCAGCCTCACACTCAATACAAACTCGAGTACTTGGCCAACACATAAGCATACAAGGGATCCAGATAATTGATTTACTCAAAGTTTTCAATTATATTACATAAACACTTGTTCGGGATTACACTTGTCTTTCCCTAGTGTTTCTACTCTACAGGTACATCTAACGGAGATCGATGAACTTGGAGACTGCTTCCGCGATTGGAGAAGTCGGTTGCATCAACTCATTGAGCCGATCGTCGGTGCAATCTCCAGATTTGCTGTTCATGATGACCGTGAGATCTGCCTCGGCATAGAATGACTTGATGAAGCTCAAGACTTGGTTCGGAATTCTGCAAGCCAGCCTCTGGGCGTACTCCAGGATCTTCTTCGGTGTGTCCTTCAACCTCTCCACAAGTGGTCGAGGCTGAACTCCAGCGACTCTAGGCTCGAAAAGATTCGCCACTGGCTCGGCTGCTTTTGTAAAGGCCTTCAACTCTGAGCGTAGGCCTTCGGCTTCTTCAATTTTGAACTTCAACGACTGCATGCAAGTCAACAAGTCATTCCAGCCCGCTAGGCGGATCTCCATTTCATGCTCAAGTTCAAAGCACCGCACCTTATAGTCCTCCTTCAGATCCATATGAGCTGATTCTTCGCGGTTAAAGGCCAGCTACCAGTCCAGCGCCTTGTTCTTGAACTTATCGACTTCTTCCGTCAGCTCTGCAAAGGATCAAGGCTACTTATTAAATGCGGTGTGCAAGAACAAAAGTACTCAATGACGAATTCAGAAAGGGAGATTACCTTTATTCTTCTGGCGCAGAGACTTGTTCTTCCCAACAACATCATCCTTTTCGCCGTCAGCTTCTGGATCTCGTTGTGGTACTCAGCGGCGTTGGCATCAAGCTTCTCTTGCAGCTTCAGAGACAAAGCTTTCTGCTGCTTAAGTTCTTCTCTGAGCCGCGTGACCTCTTCAATGTCAGCCGCATGTTGTTCAAGCAGCCGAGTCTTGCGTTTCGACTGCTTGACTACTTCCTACAAAGACAACAACAACTCAAAAGTCAGTGACAGGATATCTTTAACTGAAAAGTACTCTTCAAGAGACTACACACTTACCGTGAATAGCTTTTCAACGCTGCGGAACATCTCACTGTGAGCCTGCAAGTTATCCTCGTCCAGGCACGAGTTGTCATAAGGCATCAAACCTTCTGCCATGGACTGAGTACTTGTGCTCGCTGTAGAGTACTTCGCAGCACTACGCAGAGGAGCCGGGTCTTCAATGAGTGGCTCGTGCGGTACTATGCAGTCTTCTGGGTTGTCCTCAAGCGCCAGTTGTGCATCTACTTGACCCACGGGGGCTTCGGCAACCAGGTCTTCTTCTCGGCGTAGTACGGTTTCTGGGTCAGCCTCCAAGTCTTCATTCGCCACGGCTCCAATATCATCAGGATCTTCAGTCCTGGGCTTGGAAGCTACCTCCACTGCTGCCTTGACTACGTCGCTCCAAAGGAAGCACAGTGCCTCTGCAGCATCGGCTTCAGCGGGTACTTCTTGGCGCTCTGGAAGTACATCTTCTTGTTGCTCTTGAGGAGTTTGTTCTCCCACAGCAGCACCACTTCCAGAGGCGCCCCACTTTACATCAGTGGATTTTCTGCATCAACAAGTTGGTCAGCAACTTCAAAGCAAGCAATATTAATAAGTACTCGAGAACTTGGGTACTTACAGAGCAGCTCGAGGCACCAACACTTTCGGCCCCAACATGTCGAAGAAAGAAGGCGCCGCCGGCACCTCTGGCACACTCTCCATCGGCGGCACACTTCCTGGTACCGCCGCTTCTTGTTGCTCATGTGCCACCGTCTCCACGGTCGACGCTGGAACCACCTCGGGTTCTGTTATTCTTGGGGGGCTACTCGAGGGTACATTGGATGCACTCTCGACAACCTGCACAAGTCAAAAATCAAGCCATTACAGCAGAGAACAAGTACTCAATACGACAGCGACTACTTAAGAATTCTCCAACACTTACTGTAATGACGGGGAGGCCTGAGATCTTCTTTACGGCTCGCTTCCCCACCGTGGTCCTTTTCTTCCGCGGCGGCAGCGTCACATCATCTGCAAGAGATGATGTCGGCCTCTTCGATGATCCTGCGGCAAGGCCACTGACGATGGACGCCCCTGAGTACCCGTAGCGGCTCTTCACTTCAAAATGTTGTTGAAGTGTTTGGTCGTCTTCATCGCATGAGTAGGCGTCCTCCACCAAGACTTCTTCTTCTTTCCCTTGAGCAGATTGACTACTCTCGGGGGCTTGAGCCTCTACTCCTGTTGGCTCTCCCTCCGGCGCTTGTAGTGGGTCTTGGGGACGAGGAGGGGGAATGGATACAAATTTCAAGACATCCTCCTGCGAAACAAGGCAATTGTTAGCTACACGACTACTTACAATAAGTACTCGGGGGCTAGTTCTCGAAAACTTACCATACGCGGAGGATTGTCGGCACTATATTCACGGACGGCTGCAGGAATTCTGTGAAGATTCTTGAAGATCTTCTGCAGCCTTTCCATCACGAGATCATCACTGATCTCTTCAGCAGATAGCCTAGAGCCATCATCCGCTCCAGTGTACTCGAACCCAAGATGCTCCCGCTGCATCAAGGGTTGTACCCGTCGCTTCATGAAGCTGAAGGCTACCCGTTCAGCTGTCAAGCCCTGCGCCTTCTTCTGTGCGATCTTCGCCTGCAGCTCAGGGATCTGGATGCACTCCTGCATCATTAGTTCATCCTTCCAGAGCCTGTCGTATACTGGTGCGAACATGCTTGGCTTCGGCAGCTGAGGCGGGGCGTTCTCGATGTAGAACCACTTGTTCTTCCAGTCTTGATTAGAGTCAATCAAGTCGTACTTGAAGTACAACTCCTGCGCCTTCTGGCGCATCTGCACACCGGCTCCACCGACTACAACTGGGAAGTTGAGGTTGGGTTGTGGCTACAAGCGGAAGATCTTCCTGAATAGAGCCCAATGTGGGCGGATTCCAAGGAAAGCTTCGCAGAAGTGCACGTACACTGCAATCTGGAAGATGCTGTTGGGGTTGAGGTGTACGTGCTCCAGCTTGAAGAAGTCGAGGAAGCCACGGAAGAAATCTGATGATGGCAGCGTCAACCCACGCTCGACGAAGTGGCCGAACATTGGGATTTCATCTGGGCTCTTCTCCATCGGCCACGCATCTCCGATGGCAGAGCTCCAGCTGGCAATCGCCTTCTCGCGCAGCAACCCGCCGGCTTCGAGGGCCTTGATATCTTCTTCCCTCATCTTGGATTTCTTCCAAGAGACGGCCTGGCTCGGGGGCTTCGTGATGACCACTGTCTTGTACTTCGGCTCCGGCAACTGATTTTTGCCGCGGCCGGACTTCCTCTTTTGACCCTTGGATGGCGCTGGCTTCATCCTGTCAGTCACGAGAGTCTTCTTTCGCATCGACTCGAGGGCTACGAGGGGGTGGAGGTGCAAACTCCTGGCAAAGTGAGCGCTCGAACTCTGCGGTGGCTACGGATGCTAAGGCTTTCTGGATCTAAGGACGAATGGAAGCAATGAAACCCTAAGGGATACCTCTTCGGGTATTTATAAAACCAAAACCCTAAAACGGTTCGACCTGGTGACCCTTTGTATTCAACAGATTGGTTTCACTCAGGCGAAATTTTGGCTAAGTCAGAGGACTAAAATCCAAGACCTGCTCAGCTCCATCTCGGGGGCTCGACTACTCGATGGAATTGGATTTTACTCAGCTACAGCTCACTGAATTCAGGCCACTATTCTACAGTCAGATTGGATCCTTCAGTTCGAGAAAGTACTCGACTCAAGGCTCGGGGGCTCCGTGCCACGTGTCCTTCAGTTTTTCTCAGGATTTTCACGGGATTATTTGACGAAGACTACTGATTGACCCTCAGCTTGAATTGTCAATTCGAACTAAGGCTCGGGGGCTACATCCATATAGGATGCGATTTTTGCAAATCGTATTCCTATATTTTTTCTTCGGATTTTCTAAGGATTTTTTTGGAGCAAGATCAAAGAATAGATGATTGACCCTCAGCTTGAATCTTGGATTCGAACTAAGGCTCGGGGGCTACATTCCATATGGAATGCGATTTCAGTAATCGCATTTCCATATGGATCTTTGATGCAAAGATTTCAAGAATGAAGCGAGTATTATTGAAGACCATCAAGGGAAGTACTCGGGGCCGCTTGGGAACAACTCGAGAAGACTTCAAGACTACTCGTGGAGTTAGCTAGAGTACCTTCCAGCCTCGTGATGATTCAAGTACTATTGAAGATTGAAGCTTGTAGAACTCGGGGATGCTTGGGAACTACTCGTGAAGAACTCGTGAAGACATTCAAGACTACTTGGAGCATCGCACTCAACTACAAATACTCGGGGGCTTGTCGACCGGGCATCCCTGGGCCCACCAACACATTGTGAGCCATACCCGGGAGATGAGTTCCTGTACTCCTGAACTACTCGACTAGTGGGCCACGGTGCTGGTACCGTGGACCACAAGGCAAGACAAGACGGACAAGGACTTGTACTAAGACTAGGATAGCTTTTCATACCCTGTATAGGCTACTCCGGGTCCTACTCGAATAGTACCCTTTTACCAATTCGACATGTAACCCTGCCTCCCGTGGCATATAAGGCGAGGCAGGGACCCCTCTCAAAATATACGCAATCAATACAGAGCCACGCAGCATACAGGACGTAGGGTATTAAGCACATTGCGGCCCGAACCTGTCTAATTGTGTGCCCCGTGTCTCACCATCGTGTTCCTGATCTCGGCGAGCCCCACCGCACAATCTACTACTTCGGGTACCCTGTCGTAGGCTCGGTGTCTAAAACACTGACACCTTCGTTGGTAGGTAGGTCCGGGCGGTTATCTTCTTTATATAGGCTGCTGACACTGACGCGTGGGCCTGACACCATTTTTTAGAAATGAAACTTGCATCCATCAAATATTAGAGCCAGTAAAACAGCACCTAAAAATTCATTAAAAATAACATCAATTCATATTTGGACATTTAGTATTTTAATAAAATATCAACAGTCACACTTGTGTACCCAACATTCTTATATTTCGATTATACATCTCATGCTTGTGATATAATAATTCTAATAACATCTTAGTTTGCTCCAAAAATTCTACAAATTGACGTGGCAACATAATTTGGGTACCTAAACTTGTTATAAAAAATTCAAATGGTTTAGATAAAGGAAGAATATACTTGTGTACAAATGGCTACATCTCTCACATAGTTTCCTAGAATGTTGCTTGAACATTGAAGTTTTCCACACTTTGCAACATGTTCGATATCGTACGCATTTGAAAATTTAACACAAGCTTGTGTTCACCCTAAGATTACGAAATGCAAAGTTTCATTACTAATGGTTGTATAAAACAAATATTATTTCTATGTTGTACTTCCAAAGAGCAAGATTAGGCATATAAACATTATTCACGAACAGAATATACACTAAACAATGAAATTAATGAAAAGATGTGGATTTTAGAAAAAAAATAGAACAAAAATCATCAAATTTGGACTAAGCACGACGGAGAAATACATGTTACAAAATTTGACTGCAGATTAAAAGGAGGAATGAGAACTGTTCTTCGTTCCAATAGAACAGAGGAGGAAGCAGAGGGCGCCGCAACCTTCGATTTGAATCAGAAATGTGAGAAATCAAATCTTGTCTATCAATAACCGATTAGAGGATACTTTACACGATAGAAGAAGACATTACATTCATAACGAAGCCTACATTCATCACTACACAAATACATGCAAAACCCCCTCCAGCTTGGCTCCGTACCGCAGAATGCTTTGCCTGCGCAATGTTGAATGTTGCCTCGCGCCACCGTCGTTGGTAGCGTCGACCAGCGGAGGCCACGGCGGAGGGCGACACTCCTAATTTGCCAAGCCAGATTGACCCCATGATGCCGGAAATCTAGAGATTACACATTGCTGATCAAACGCGGACGCCACTGGCCTTACTCCTCGCCCTCAAGCTGTTTCATGTACACAATCGCAGTGGTGTCGGCATCGGCCCTGCTGTTGGCTCTGTAGAGGAATACGGCGGCCACATAGGCCGCCCCTCTGTGCCCGTCCTTGGCAGCGCAGTGGAGCTCGTCGAGGGGAGGCTGAGGGCTGCGGTTCCTGCCGAAGATGTCGTCCATCCCGGTAGGAAGCAGGTGTGATGCCCCAGGTTTTTAATTAACACTAAGGATTGGTCAAACTTGTTGACTTTGGTCAAATCATGGTCAACCTAGGTCATCACCTCGAAAACCTAGCCAACAATCACCCATAAGCACCTTAAGCAAGTCAACATCATCTACCTTGGTCAAAACCCTAGTCAAAGTGGTCAAACCCCTTGATGTCAACACCTTGTCTTAGAACTTGGGCCACGTTCACCAATTTTTGTCTAAACACTCAAAATTCTGCCAATATAGAAGTTGTGCAGAATTTAGTGGGACACATTTCATCTTTAGGTTGGCATTTCAAATTCCGAGAGGAAAAGGTTCAAATTTTGCAAGTCAAACTTGTTTTCACTGTTCCTCGACGCCATAAAAATCAGCAAGTTCACCTGCAGTTCATGCTCCAACCAGTGCTCAAAACATATGTCGACCTTTGTGAAAATTGTAGGTGGATGTCCCCTCTACAACTTTCCTATTTGGCGGTTTTGATGTTCTTTTTGAAAATTTTGAATTTGAAGCACTCAAACACGGGCAGTTTGAATTTGAGCAGGCCATGCCGCGCTCTGGCTCGTGCGCGCGCCGGCGCATCGCGCCCGCGCCGCCACGTGGCGCATCGGCATCCGAACCCCCCGCCTCGCCGGTCGGCCGTGCGCCCGAGGCCGGCATCATCATCACGCGCCCACGCCCCGAGCAAGCTTGGGGACGCGTTCCTCCACGCGTCTGCGCATGTCCGCGCCATATCCGGACCCCCCGCCGTGCCGTCCCCCGGCGAAGTGCTGTGCGTCTCGCACGCCGCGCGCCTCCCCTTAACTCGCCCCTTTGCTTCGAGGCGAAGCCCGCACTCCTCCCTACGCACTCGCCCGCCTATTTAAACAGCGTCCCGTTTCGCCCCCGCGCGCGCTCACACCTCCACCGTCCGCCATTGCCGCCGCCGCGGTGAGCACGCACCTCCGCCCGCTCCCGCCGCCGGCCAAGCTTCTTAGCACCTCCACTAGACCTCACTCGAGCTTCCACAGCCGCTTGTTGCTCCGCATTGCGCCTGTGCTCGCCGGAATTCGAGCCAAGGCGGTCGCGCCACCGCGGTCTCGCCGGAGCCGCTCGCCGGAGCCGTCTCCGGCCAAGCCGCCGCCACCAATCGAACCTCGGTGAGCCCAATCGAACATCCCCACCGTTTGTTGCCCTGCTCCGGCCGTAGTTCGCCGCCGGCGAGCTTCCCCCGCCGCAGAGGGCATGGTTGTGAAGTCTCAGGGGTACATTTGTAAACCAGGGGCTTGTTTGTAATGATCTTTAACTTAGTTTTCTTGCAACTTAGTCCAGCACCTTAGAAAAATCATAGAAATTCGTTGAAAAATCAAAAAAATACAAACCCAATTTTGTTGGTTTCAGTGAGACTAGATCTACAACTTCTACAAAGCATGACCATACTTTTGACTTACAGATTTTGAATGAAAATTCAAATTCAGTTTGACACACTTTTGCTGTAATTCAAAATCTAGAAAAGTTATGGAGCTGAATTTTGGATATGTTGCTAGTTATATCATTTGTTGGCTCTGGACAAATTTGTGCACAAAGTTATGGAACAGATCTTTTTATATGATTTACTTTGCATTTATGCTATTTCTGCCTTAATGATTTTTGTAGCAAAATGTAAATGGTTTTCTATGCTCAACTTGTGGGTATGATCATGTTATGCATAGATTCAACTTTCTTGCAATTACCATGATTTTATCTCTGCCAAAATTAATTAATCTTATTTTATGCTTAGATTTACATTTAAATGCATAGTTCAAATTTCAATTTGGATCTTGATGTGCTTGTTGGTTTCCTAGGTTTGTTTTAGGTCAGAGATGTTGTAGGATTGAGTTGGGCTGCACAAGTGCTTTATTTATTTATTTATGCATTTCTCATAATTCTAGTAGCTAGGAAATGTCATTTTGATATATAGGTTTTATGGCTCTTTTAAGTATAAATCTTGGACCAGTAGCTTGTTTGGGTCATTAGGGCCTAAAGTGCACCCTTTTCCCTATTTTTATAATTTACTTTGGAATTAAAAGCTTGGAACCCATATAAGCTTCCTATTAGGTTTAATTGGGAAAAGTCATCCTAGCTACCTTAATGACTTTGTGAAAATGTTGTTTAGCTTATTTAAGGGCTATGGATCCACCCTTGTTGTTTTGTGTGATTAAATAGTTTTAATTGCTTAGATGTGTACACAGTCACTATTAAAAAGATTAAATTAATAAACATTCACATATAATGACCTTAATGAAAAGAATTATTAATTAAATGTTTGTCAAGGTGAATGTGGCCAGCAATAGTTGGATGTGATGGTTAAACTCTCGCTCCACTCAATAACCCTGCATTGCATTCCGTGTAGAACTTCCTGACGGTAACTACGCGCTCGTACCAGAAGCCGAGGAAGGAGGAGCTAACGCGGAGCTACAGTACGTGGAAGTGAGCGAGGACACCGAGGACTCCCAGGCTAACTATGCTGACGAAGGCAAGCCCCGGTGCATTAACATATTTGTTTTTGGAAATTTATGCAACTATATATGGATGTCTGTGCATTTATGTTCAGGAGTTGAAATGATACCCTAGATGCATGATCCCTAGGTACCTATGTCTTTACTAGTATGATAGGTCGCTAGCTGCTATGCTATAGGACCGTTACAAGTCGAGTGATGCTTGTCACTCGCGAGATTAGGTTCTTATGTTGGAATCAGAAGATCTTTGTAATGGATTGCTCATGTGGTAAGAGCATGGGATGTGGGCTCCGGTCCAATGGCTTTCGTGGGTTAAGTGTTTGAAAGTACTAAGCACTTGTCGGGAATGGGACCGGTAAGCCTAGTACCTTAATGAGGCGGTAAGGGATTTTACCGTTACTAATCTTGGGATGCGTCTCATAGCTAGCTACCGGTGGTGCATGTGTGATTCTGGGTGCCTTGCGGGGTATGCCAGATAGCCTGTACCAAAGACTGTGGCCTTTTATCCCAAATCGAGGACTTTTGGGAACTGCCTGGTGGTTGTCCATGTGAGGGCACCCTACCGTGTGTTTAGGTTTACCTTGCAAAGTTTAAATCAACTGGTTGTCGGCCTCTCACCGTTATCTGAGACTACTTATCCAACTGGCCATGATATCCCTAAGTATGGAACTTTGTGAATATCTCTGCTTGAATAATTGTATTGCACAACTTATGCTTGCAATAGCTTGCTCATGTAGAAAAGAGTAATCAACTAGAATCTGTGCTAAAATCTTGAAAGTAAGGACATACTCTTTGTTGCTTTTCAGCAAAAGAACCCCACGGGCCAAAAAGCCTTTCATGTCTGGAGTTGGTGATGTAGCTGTCACCGACGGGTAAGTCTTGCTGAGTATTAGTATACTCAGCCTTGCTGTAATTTGCGGTTTTTCAGGTAATGCTTTTAGTGATGTGTGGTCGGGAGAGATCCCGCCTGGCTGGCAGCTGGAGTGGGTGGAAGACGATGAATGAAGGCATCATGGCAGGCCTCCTGTGATGCTCCTCGCGCCGTTTAGTTTAATTCTGCTATTTTTCGAAACTCTGAACTCTTTAGTCATATCAAGTACTTCGGTTTGTAATAATTAAACCCTTCGGGGTAGATTTGGATGTTTAATCATGTGTTGTACTCTGGACTCGCCTTCGCGTGAGTTTTAATGCATATTTGTCGATCCTTTGTTGCTATGTAAGTGATTTCACCGGGCGTTAACCCGGCAACTAACGACAGGATGATACTTTATTATACTTTAATGACCAAAGTGGATTGGTTTAGGCGATAGTACTGTATTTTCCTGGGCGGGTTGTCACAGCTGGCATCAGAGCAATTATATGCACCAGAGCTTAATTAACAACCTTAATCACTGGTTTTTGAATAAAATTTGCCAAGATTGTTTGGATTTGCAAAATACGTTGGTCTATTAAGGATGAATTAGACCGAGAGACCCTAGAGGGAATTTTGGGTTCTTTCAGGTGGCTTACAAATCTATGGTTTATTTTGCTAACTCCCAGCACATTTTATTCCTGTCAGAACTTACTTTCTGTACAACCATACTAGTTCATCACGTTTTGCCATACGTGGTGGTGCCACAGGAAAGTCCTGTGAGGGATGGATGGGACCTATTCTAATGGGAACCCACATCGCATCTGTGTCTCGCCACGTTTTGCCATACGTGGACGTTCCGCATTGTGAATATGCGAGGCAAGGATGCACTCCATTCAAAAAGGAGAGTGTCTGAGGTTGGACGCTGTCCATGCAGCGGTTTGACGCATGGATACCGTTTCTATAGCGAACGGTACTGTATGTGGATGCTTCCGTGACGTGCTGGCATGGAAGGTTCTTTTCTGCAGGTACACTAACAACGATCCGTTAGTCGCTAAGTGAGTGTCGAATAGTTCTCGACTAGTTATTATAGGGAGAGACGATTTAAAGCCTTGCCACCAGCACTAACTTCGATTTTGGCTTGATCGCCGTGTGAGGACGATTAGGATGTCTTGCATCATGTTAAAAATTGTAAACAATTTAAAAATGGACCCAAACTTAATTTGTGTGCTCTCTAAGGAAAATTTTTGCTAGTGTGTGGTTTTTGGTGTTCTAGCTTTGGCTATCATGTTTAGGGTGTTGTTGCTGTCCAAAAGTTTGTAAGGCTGCTAGCTTAAATTTTTGCACCATGTTCTAGGAGTAATTGGACTAGGTGACCTATAGCAAAGTTGCTCCTTATCTAATCTAGTGTTTGCTCACAAAAATTCATGGTCATAGCTTCTGTAGATCTCAAGTTATGCCCTTTTTAGTGAACCTAGGTCATGCTGTTTTTCTGAGGACAGAACTTTGAACATTGCATCTTTCGACCTTGTTCCTAAATGATCTAGCTCAACCTTTGAATACCAAAAATGTGCATAAAAACCTTACTGAGTTGCTGGTGAAATTTGAGAATTTTTGGGGTTTTGGTTTTTGAGTTATGAATTTTTATTCACAGCTGCCAGATTTTGCACCATTTGAGATGTTGCTCTCTTTTGAGTTCTAACATGCGTTACATTTTTGTACAGATGGCTGCCCCCATGTTTTTTGAGTACGGTGCTGACAGTACGGTCCGTACCGACGGACTGCATTGGGAGGGTTTTCCACGCCTTCCGTGGGAGGCACTCAGCGCCGCCGGCTACACCACTCCGCCCGTCTACGAGGCGATCGAGTTCGAGCACCTGGGCGTGCCCCGTTGCAGGGTGACCGTCACCATGCCGCCTCACCCGGACCACCCCGACTAGTTCGACTTGAGCTCCGTGTACTGGGGTTTTCGTCAGTAGGAGTCTTTCGAGTCGGCTGCCCTCTGGGTGCTGACGGACTTCTGCGACCACAACCCGACTGCGGTGGCCCTCTCACCGTTTGGACTGTTTCCGGGAGTGAGCCCGCACGACCCAGCGTGGCTGGACCGTGTGGACCACCTACAGGAGTTACTTCTGCTCGCGGTTCCGCTGGACGTCACGCGGACGCTGACACGTTGCTTGGACGTCGTGTTCACACTTCAGGGGCTGCGTAACACCACCCAGTTGGTGATCAGCCAGCGTCTGGAGTCGGCTCGGCTGGCCTGGCACAGTCTCTCAGCGGCTTACCAGCAGCAGGGTTTTACTCTCTTTCAGACTCAGCGGGAGAACGACTGGCTTCGTACCAGGAGGTTCCAGTTGGAGCTGGAGCGAGGCGACCACTTGCAGAGGATCCTTGACCTGGAGGCGCAGACCACTACCCTCCAGGAAGACGTGGACGCTGGAGACATCGAGAGGTTGACACTGCTGCAGAACATCGCCGAGATGCAGCAGCAGGTGGAGGAGGCTGAGGTGCAGGTAGCAGCACTGCAGGCCCTTGTGGCTCTGCAGCCCCCACCCCCAGTGGAGGCACCTCCGGAGGAGCAGCAGGGTCAGTCCGGTCTTGACCAGGAGAGTCAGGCAGGACCACCCCCACCGACCCCACCCGCTTCACCTGCCGCCAGCGATGTTTCGGTCGGCAACTAGGTTGCCGTAGTGTTGTAGTGGGGTGACTTATACTCCTGTGTATAGCCGTTTGGTTAGTTTTTGTGGTAGGCTAACTTAGGAGTATTCTTTTGTGTAGCACGACTGCAATGTAACCCCTGATGTATGTTGGTGATCCCACAAACTTGGCATCCATGTAATGCTTGGTTGAACACCTTTTCCTGCAGTGTTTGTTGTAAAGAAAATGTTTAAGCTATTTGTGGTCAGATTTGAGTCCTGTGTTGAATACCAAACTTGTCCAGAATTTTATGATGATCGCGCTCGCGAAAATTCAGCAATTGTGCACTTTCCTACTGAGAGTTATGCAATTTCTAACCCAGTTCTGGCTGCTGTCCAAACAGCTAGACAGAGCGTTGGAAATGAAATTTTTCGAGCGATTGAACGTCGGAATCTTCTCATGATTCGAATACCAAAGTTGTGCAAAATATTGTGATGACCGTGCTCACCAAAATTCAGCATTTTTGCATGAGTGTACTAAGAGTTACGGAAATTTCGGTAAATTTCGGCCTGCTGCCAGGGCAGCGAGGCAGAGTTTCGCAATTTGGATTCTTCGGGCATGTGAACTTGGAGTTTCACTGCGAAGATGAATACCAACATTGAAGCGCATGAAATCCTACACTTATTGACTAGAAAGTGAAAGTTTTTCAGTGACTGAGCTGTGGGATATGAAACTTTTCTTATGACCGTGTTGCTGCAAATTTCGATAAACTTGCACGAATGAGCTTTTGTGATGCATGTTTACACTTGTCATTTCTTTCTAAGCAAGATTGTGGCTACGTGTCTAATAAAGGCTCACATTTTCAGATGGTGGGACCAACGCGCAGCTCCCCCAATGGTTTCGGAGCGTCGGGTAGTGGTGAACTACCACCGCCACCGCCCATGACGCCGTCGGAGGCATTCATGGCCACTCAGACCGAGGTATTGTGCCAGATCCTACAGATGCAGCAACAGATCGCCCAGCAGCTGAACCAGAGGCCACCCCATGGGGCAAATCATGAGGGGCCAAATCATGTCACCACCTACCCTCAGTTCATTGGGATGAAGCCCCCGACCTTCACCAAGGCGGAAGACCCCCTTGAAGCTGAGGCGTGGATCAAGGCCATTGAGGCCAAGTTCTCTGCCTTTGTGCTGCCATGCTCAGAGGAAAACAAGGCCAACTTCGCAGCCTTGCAGCTGCGGGGTGAAGCCTTGATGTGGTGGGAACATTTCAAGACCATGCACCAGGCCGGGCATGCTGTCACTTGGAATGAGTTCAAGCAAGCCTTCAAGAGCCACCACCTTCCTAAGGGACTTATGGATACGAAGATGAGGGAACTGCTGGCCCTCAGGCAGGGAACCGACACTGTGTATCACTATGCACAGAAGTTCAATAGCCTTTGCCAGTATGGTGGGCATCACGTGGATACCGATGCAAAGAAGATGGAGAGGTTCCGTGATGGCCTGGATGGTGAGTTGTATGAACGGCTGAACTTGATCGAGCCCAACAACTTCCATGAGTTGGTGAACAAGGCTATATCTCAAGAGGATGCTATGAAAAAGGCCTAGAGAGACAAGAAGAGGCAAGCTGGTTTTGCTTCGGGCAGCGGGACTAACAAAAAGTTTCGCTTTGTGAAGAAGAATGTTCCTAACTCGTCCCAGCAACCTTCAACTGGACGCTGGACGATGAAGCCATCACAGAGCAAACCTTCAGGGACCTACCAGTTTCGCAACACTCAGCAGCAAGCTTCCAAGCCCAACGCACCCCCGCGCAACACCAGTGAACAACATTGTTACAATTGTGGACAGCCGGGGCACTATATAAGTGACTGCCCAAAACCCAAGCAGAACAAGCCCAACCCGCAGAATCAAGGTTCAGGGGCCAAGCCGGCCAACCCAGCCAAGAAGCCGATGGTGCAAGTCCGTCAAGGCAAGCTGAACTTCACCACCATGAGTGACATTCCAGAGGGAGCTTCAGTGCTTACGGGTACCTTCTCTATCAATGACACCCCCATTAAGATATTGTTTGATTCTGGAGCTACCCACAGTTTCAACAGTGAAAAATTAGTAAGCAGATTGGGTTTGATGGGTTCTCACACTAATTCGGCCTATAAAATTGTCACTCCGGGTGGAAAAATCTCTTCTAGTACCTTAATCCGGGGAGTACTTTTGGGACTAGGTAGTAAAACCTGTCCGACACACCTTATCGCCATATGTTTGGAGGGTATGGATGTTATCTTGGGTATGGATTGGATGACCCGACATAAGGTGGTTCTAGATATCTCGGGTAGAGTTGTAGCGATCAATTCACCTACCATCGGACACACCACCCTGTACCTACCTTTTAAGGATGGTGCAGACCCTTGTGCCTATGTGACCATTACTTATCACCTTGAAGAAATTCCAGTAGTTTGTGAATATCCTAATGTCATTCCCGATGAATTGCCGGGCATGCCACCGGACTGGGATGTCGAGTTTGTGATTGAACTCCAACCGGGCACTGCGCCCATTTCCAAACGACCTTACCATATGCCACCCAAAGAGCTAGTTGAACTGAAAAATCAACTACAAGAATTGTTGGATAAGGGCTATATTCGTCCAAGTTCTTCTCCTTGGGGTTGTCCTGCTCTCTTTGTCAAAAAGGATGGTAGTTTGAGGTTATGTGTTGACTACAGACCTCTCAATGCGGTGACCATCAAAAACAAATATCCTCTTCCCCGCATTGATGTTCTTTTTGATCAATTGGCTGGAGCCAAGGTTTTCTCCAAGATCGATCTTCGGTCTGGTTATCATCAAATCAAAATTCGACCTTGTGACATCCCCAAAACTGCTTCCTCCACCCGATATGGTCTCTATGAGTATCTGGTGATGTCCTTTGGTCTCACAAATGCCCCAGCCTACTTCATGTATCTCATGAACTCCGTATTCATGACAGAGCTTGACAAGTTCGTAGTGGTCTTTATCGATGATATTCTGATCTATTCCAAAAATGAGAGGGAACATGCCGAACATCTTCGAATTGTTCTACAGCGTTTGAGAGATCACAAGCTCTATGCTAAGTTCTCCAAATGCGAATTCTGGTAGGATAGTGTGAAATTCTTGGGGCACACTATTTCCAAAGATGGCATATCCGTAGATCCTAGCAAAGTACAAGAGGTGATGGATTGGAAACCACCCAAGTCCATGCACAAAATTCGCAGTTTTCTGGGTCTGGCGGGTTACTATCGCCGATTCATTCCGGACTTCTCCAGGATCGCCAAACCTATGACTGAACTACTCAAGAAAGGGGTAAAATTCGTGTGGAGTGAAGCATGTGAGGGCGCTTTCCACACGTTGAGACAACACTTAACTTCCGCCCCAGTGCTAGTACAACCGGATAATTCCAAACCTTTTGAAGTTTTCTGTGATGCGTCAGGCACTGGTCTCGGTTGTGTTCTTATGCAAGAGGGCCGAGTCATTGCCTATGCCTCACGGGCACTTCGACCCCATGAGATAAATTATCCCACTCATGATCTAGAGCTAGCAGCGGTTGTTCAGGCTCTCAAGATTTGGAGACACTATCTAATGGGCAATCGTTGCAATATCTTCACCGATCACAAGAGTCTCAAATATATTTCACTCAATCAGACCTAAATATGAGGCAAAGAAGATGGCTCGAGTTGATTAAAGATTATGATCTAGAAGTGCACTATCACCCCGGAAAAGCCAACGTTGTTGCGGATGCTCTTAGCCGCAAAGTTCACTGCAACCATCTAGCGGTGGAGCCGTATAGTGACACTTTATGTGAAGACATGAGGAAGCTTCATTTGGAAGTTGTAGAACAAGGAAATCTATATGCCATAGCTGCAGAATCTAATCTGTATGATAGAATTGTCACTGCTCAACGCAATGATGAGGGCATACAGCAAATAAAGCAGAAATTAGCAGAAGGAGACCCCAAGTACACTTGTTTCCAGAGGGATTCAAAGGATGTGGTATGGTTTGGGAAACGCCTTGTGATTCCTGCTGATCCGGACCTTAAGAAGGAAATTTTTGATGAGGCTCATCTTTCCAAATTCTCTATTCATCCCGGAAGCACCAAAATGTATCAAGATTTGAAGGAAAATTTCTGGTGGTCCAATATGAAAGTCGACATAGCAAAGTATGTGTCAGAGTGTGATACTTACCATAGAATGAAAGCAAGCCATTTGAAATCGGCAGGCGTACTCCAACTCTTGTCGATACCTATGTGGAAGTGGGAAGACATAAGTATGGACTTCATTGTGGGTTTACCCCTGACTGCTAGAAAGAAGGATTCTATTTGGGTTATAGTGGACAGACTTACCAAAACTTCTCACTTCATCGCAGTTCACACCACTTATTCAGTTCAAGCCTATGCAGAGATTTATATGGACCAAATAGTCCGCTTGCATGGAATTCCTAAGACCATAATCTCTAACCGAGGTACTCAATTTGTGGCTCGTTTCTGGGAGCAATTACATGAATGTTTAGGAACCAAATTGATCCGTAGTTCCAGCTATCATCCGCAGACCGATGCTCAGACGGAAAGGGTAAATCAAATCGTGGAAGACATGCTACGGGCAAGCATCATGCACTTTGATAAGAGTTGGGACAAGTGTTTGTCCTTGGCAGAATTCTGATATAACAACAGTTATCAGGCTAGTTTGAAGATGGCACCGTTTGATGCTCTTTATGGACGGAGATGCCGCACCCCTTTGAACTGGTCAGAAGCCGAAGAAAGGACACTCTTTGGTCCGAACTTAGTCTAGGACGTTGAAGAAAAAGTGAAAGTGATCAGAGAGAATTTGAAGTTAGCTCAAATGAGGCAAAAGAGCTATCATGATAGAGGGACAGCACCCCGACAGTATGAAGTTGTTAGTTATGTGTACCTAAAGGTGTCACCAACAAAAGGTGTGCAGAGGTTCGGTGTTAAGGAAAAATTAGCTCCACGCTATATTGGACCTTACAAAATCATCGAAGTGTGTGGGCCAGTGGCTTATCACATCCGACTTCCGGAGCGGTTCTCCGCAGTCCACAATGTGTTTCATGTGACCCAATTGAAGAAGGCCGTGCCAGTGCCTGAGACGGAGGTAATCACGGAAGCAAATGCTTGGATTGAGCCGGATTTCTCGCTCATCGAGCATCCTATGAGAGTGTTAGACCAAAAGGAAAGAAAGACCCGAAGACATACTGTAAAGAAGTACAAGATACAATGGAGTCATCATACGGAGGAAGAAGCGACTTGGGAGACGGAAAATTATCTCAACACCAAGTACCCGGGTTTTCTACAATCTCGAAACCGTAAGTTTCTTTTCCTACCTTGTTCTTTTGAATCGAATCTCGGGCCGAGATTCTGCTTAAGGGGGGGTAGGCTGTGACGCCCCAGGTTTTTAATTAACACTAAGGATTGGTCAAACTTGTTGACTTTCGTCAAATCATGGTCAACCTGGGTCATCACCTCGAAAACCTAGCCAACAATCACCCATAAGCACCTTAAGCAAGTCAACATCATCTACCTTGGTCAAAACCCTAGTCAAAGTGGTCAAACCCCTTGATGTCAACACCTTGTCTTAGAACTTGGGCCACATTCTCCAATTTTTGTCTAAACACTCAAAATTCTGCCAATATAGAAGTTGTGCAGAATTTAGTGGGACACATTTCATCTTTAGGTTGGCATTTCAAATTCTGAGAGGAGAAGGTTCAAATTTTGCAAGTCAAACTTGTTTTCACTGTTCCTCGGCGCCATAAAAATCAGCAAGTTCACCAGCAATTCATGCTCCAACCAGTGCTCAAAACATATGTGGACCTTTGTGAAAATTGTAGGTGGATGTCCCCTCTACAACTTTCCTATTTGGCAGTTTTGAAGTTCTTTTTGAAAATTTTGAATTTGAAGCACTCAAACACGGGCAGTTTGAATTTGAGCAGGCCATGCCGCGCTCTGGCTCGCGCGCGCGCGCCGGCGCGTCGCGCCCGCGCCGCCACGCGGCGCATCGGCGTCCGGACCCCCCCTCCCGCCTCGCCGATCGGCCGCGCGCCCGAGGCCGGCATCATCATCATGTGCCCGCGCCCCGAGCAAGCTTGGGGACACGTTCCTCCACGTGCCCGCGCACGTCCGCGCCATGGCCGGACCCCCCGCCGTGCCGCCCGCCGGCGAAGTGCTGTGCGTCTCGCACGCCGCGCGCCTCGCCTTAACTCACCCCTTTGCTTCGAGGCGAAGCTCGCACTCCTCCCCACGTACTCGCCCGCCTATTTAAACGGCGTCCCGTTTCGCCCCCGCGTGCGCTCACACCTCCACCGTCCGCCATTGCCGCCGCCGCGGTGAGCACGCACCTCCGCCCGCTCCCGCCGCCAGCCAAGCTTCTTAGCACCTCCACTAGACCTCACTCGAGCTTCCACAGCTGCTTGTTGCTCGGCATTGCGCCTGTGCTCGCTAAAATTTGAGCCAAGGCGGCCGCGCCGCCGCGGTCTCGCCGCTGCCGCTCGCCGGAGCCGTCTCCGGCGAAGCCGCCGCCACCAATCGAACCCCGGTGAGCCCAATCGAACATCCCCGCCGTTTGTTGCCCTGCTCCGGCCGTAGTTCGCCGCCGGCGAGCTTCCCCCGCCGTGGAGGGCATGGTTGTGAAGTCCCAGGGGTACATTTGTAAACCAGGGGCCTGTTTGTAATGATCTTTAACTTAGTTTTTTTGCAACTTAGTCCAGCACATTAGAAAAATCATAGAAATTCTTAGTAAAATCAGAAAAATGCAAACCCAATTTTGTTGGTTTCAGTGAGACTAGATCTACAACTTCTACGAAGCATGACCATACTTTTGACTAATAGATTTTGAATGAAAATTCAAATTCAGTTTGACACACTTTTGCTGTAATTCAAAATCTAGAAAAGTTATGGAGCTGAATTTTGGATATGTTGCTAGTTATATCATTTGTAGGCTCTGGACAAAGGTTTGCACAAAGTTATGGAACAGATCTTTTTATATGATTTACTTTGCATTTATGCTATTTCTGCCTTAATGATTTTTGTAGCAAAATATAAATGGTTTTCTGTGCTCAACTTGTGGCTATGCTCATGTTATGCATAGATTCAACTTTCCTGCCATTACCATGATTTTATCTCTGCCAGAAGTAATTAATCTTATTTTATGCTTAGATTTACATTTAAATGCATAGTTCAAATTTCAATTTGGATCTTGATGTGCTTGTTGGTTTCCTAGGTTTGTTTTAGGTCAGAGATGTTGTAGGATTGAGTTGGGCTATAGAAGTGCTTTATTTATTTATTTATGCATTTCTCATAATTCTAGTAGCTAGGAAATGTCATTTTGATATATAGGTTTTATGGCTCTTTTAATTATAAATCTTGGACCAGTAGCTTGTTTGGGTCATTAGGGCCTAAAGTGCACCCTTTTCCCTATTTTTATAATTTACTTTGGAATTAAAAGCTTGGAACCCATATAAGCATCCTATTAGGTTTAATTGGGAAAAATCATCCTAGCTACCTTAATGACTTTGTGAAAATGTTGTTTAGCTTATTTAAGGGCTATGGATCCACCCTTGCTGTTTTGTGTGATTAAATAGTTTTAATTGCTTAGATGTGTACACAGTCACTATTAAAAAGATTAAATTAATAAACATTCACATATAATGACCTTAATGAAAAGAATTATTAATTAAATGTTTGTCAAGGTGAATGTGGCCAGCAAGAGTTGGATGTGATGGTTAAACTCTCGCTCCACTCAATAACCCTGCATTGCATTCCGTGTAGAACTTCCTGACGGTAACTACGCGCTCGTGCTGGAAGCCGAGGAAGGAGGAGCTGACGCGGAGCTGCAGTACGTGGAAGTGAGCGAGGACACCGAGGACTCCCAGGCTAACTGTGCTGACGAAGGCAAGCCCCGGTGCATTAACCTATTTGTTTTTGGAAATTTATGCAACTATCTATGGATGTCTGTGCATTTACGTTCAGGAGTTGAAATGAAACCCTAGATGCATGATCCCTAGGTACCTATGTCTTTACTAGTATGATAGGTCGCTAGCTGCTATGCTATAGGACCGTTACAAGTCGAGTGATGCTTGTCACTCGCGAGATTAGGTTCTTATGTTGGAATCAGAAGATCTTTGTAATGGATTGCTCATGTGGTAAGAGCATGGGATGTGGGCTCCGGTCCAATGGCTTTCGTGGGTTAAGTGTTTGAAAGTACTAAGTACTTGTCAGGAATGAGACCGGTAATCCTAGTACCTTAATGAGGCGGTAAGGGATTTTACCGTTACTAATCTTGGGATGCGTCTCACGACTAGCTACCGGTGGTGCATGTGTGATTCTGGGTGCCTTGCGGGGTATGCCAGATAGCCTGTACCAAAGACTGTGGCCTTTTATCCCAAACCGAGGACTTTTGGGAACCGCCTGGTGGTTGTCCATGTGAGGGCACCCTACCGTGTGTTTAGGTTTACCTTGCAAAGTTTAAATCAACTGGTTGTCGGCCTCTCACCGTTATCTGAGACTACTTATCCAACTGGCCATGATATCCCTAAGTATGGAACTTTGTGAATATCTCTGCTTGAATAATTGTATTACACAACTTATGCTTGCAATAGCTTGCTCATGTAGAAAAGAGTAATCAACTAGAATCTGTGCTAAAATCTTGAAAGTAAGGACATACTCTTTGTTGCTTTTCAGCAAAAGAACCCCACGGGCCAAAAAGCCTCCTGTGATGCTCCTCTCGCCGTTTAGTTTAATTCCGCTGTTTTTCGAAACTCTGAACTCTTTTGTCATATCAAGTACTTCGGTTTGTAATAATTAAACCCTTCGGGGCAGATTTGGATGTTTAATCATGTGTTGTACTCTGGACTCGCCTTCGCATGAGTTTTAATGCATATTTGTCGATCCTTTGTTGCTATGTAAGTGATTTCACCGGGCGTTAACCCGGCAACTAACGACAGGATGATACTTTATTATAGCTTAATGACTAAAGTGGATTGGTTTAGGCGATAGTACGGTATTTTCCTGGGCGGGTTGTCACAGCAGGCCACCGGGTTGTCAGCTACAGCTAGGGTACAAATGAAGACGTCGTAGCCGACAGGGTCGTTGTTCTGCATCTGCTCGACTGGAACCCGATCCAGTGCCAGGCACCTTCCGACGTCTCTGTCATTGCAGGGGCGGAGCATGTTCTTGCAGGTGGCCCGTAGGCTCTAGAGGTCCTCCATAGGTCGACTCGATGTCGCACCGACTCGTCGAACGACGATCGCCAGCACATCCTCCGGGAGTTCCGCGAGCGACCGCGAATGCTCCCTCGATGCCATGAGTGCCGGCGTGGAAGGATACTACTAATTGCACATCTCGCTTATCGAGGAGTCAAACTCTTTGAAGTTTGACCAAATGTAGACAAAATAATATCAATACTCTCCGATGACTGGTACTACTAATTGCACATCTCGCTTATCGAGGAGTCAAACTCTTTGAAGTTTGACCAAACTCTTTGGAGAGCTATCGGCGACGTAGGTTTTGTGAACACACGTCTTCTTTGTCGGGCGGGCAGACGGCGGTTGTCTTTTTTTATATAGGCTGCATTTCTCACATAGTTTTTCAGGTAGAATATATACCGAATATATACAGTATCTTAGGCAGAATATATAGGCACCATATATTACAGAAAGGGTATTCAAATTCCACCAATACATATCCTATATATATTACAAAAAGGATTTCATTTCCAGTAATAGACATCCCTGCATTTTACAAAAAGGATCGGATTCAGCAGAAATAAATCTTTGTTTTTTCTTCTTTGATTTTTGTATATGGATCTTTTCACGATGGTCGCTTCGCAAGTATGGTGTTTTATCAGCTCCCAAGACTCAGGGCATGTATGAAGTGTGAAAGGATAGACTTTCGTCAAACTGATTGTATTCCTCCTCCTCAACAACATTTTCAACCCCAACAATCCTTTTTTTCAGGCAAAACCACACTCCAGTTATTCTTTGCAAGGTCAGGTACATAGAACACTTGCTCAACATCCTTGGCGAAGACAAACAGTTCATTTTTGTAACCAAAGACCCGGAAATCAACACTAACATAACCAAATTTGTCCTTGATCATAGCTCTCTTCGCATTGGTGACCCATCTACACCGAAATAAGGCTACCTTCAATCCTACATAATCAAGCTCCCAAATTTCCTCTATTTGACCATAATGTGGTTGTGTTCTTCTTATTGTCGACGGCCCGTACACGCACACCACTATTTTGATAGATGCTCTTGGCATCCTGGGTCATGGTGTAGAACGTGTATCCATTAATATCCATTTCTTGATATGTTGTAACAGTGAATTATGGCCCTGTTGCTAGTTTCCTTACCAGATTGTCAGTTATAGCAGCGCTACCACTCTGGACATAATCTCGGAGCCACCTGTTGAAGCCTTGCATGTGCCTCTTTGCAACTCAAGATGAGAATGGGCCGGGTCGACCCGACAAGTACCTGGCCCGACCCAAAATAATGAGGCCAATGGGCCAATCGGGGTGGCCTCAAATCAAAATGGGACCAACGGGGCCAAGGCCCAGTGACCCGATGGGAGATCGAGGTCGACCCACCTCCCTCTGCTCGACCCCATCCATCCGCACAAGGGCGCCGCCAGGCCGCCAGGGGGGCTTGCTGCTTCGACACGGAGGGTCGGAGGCGAGTGACGAGGCGGCGGTAGGCGCGCCGTACTCCTCTCCGGCAACGGCGACTCAGCACCTCGCCCTCCCCTTCCGCGGATCTCCCCTCCGACAGCTCTCCTGCCAGTAAGCTTCTCATCTATCTCTCCTTTCTTTCCTCTCTCCCTTTGCAGCCATGTCCTAGGGTTCTTGGGTGTGGATTTTTTCTCTTCCCTTCCAATAAGATTCGACGAGCTTTTTCGCGGGATTCGCGTGCCGCTTGATGAACAGAGTTATGGAGGGCCATTGCGTTGGGGCTGGATGGTTAGATTCGGCTGCCTGGAGGGATCGAGCCGGACCTGCATTCTTGCGTGGTAGTGATTCGTGCCTGTTGCTGCCGCCGCCTATAGCAACCATCAAGGATGCATCAGTGCGATACACACATTAGCACGGCCCTTCCTCTCCTTTTCCTCTACCTTGCACTGGGATCACTTCACCATTAAAATCTTATAAGCAAGTAATTTTTTGCGGGGGATTTCTATTTTTTGTTATGCTAACTGAATCAGTACATTGAAGTGTGAGGAAATAGCAAGCTAGGCTCTCCTAGGCTGATTACTGTGAGGAAATCATATTTGGTTTGTAATGACAGTGTTTGTGAACTGAACTAGTATTGCCTACTCTACCACTAACATGTCCTGTTGCTGTATGTGTCGATGGTTAGCTAGTTTGAAATGTCTTGAACTCGGCATAGTTATGTCTTGAACGATTTTCTCAAAAGCACAATACAGAATTAGCTTTTCTAATGAGCAGTATACTTCATTTGTTGGAAACCACTTCTGAAATATAGTATTTGCTTTCCATTCTATGCTAGTAAATGATTGTTGTGTCTCCGTAATGCTGTAAGTAGGTCTTACACCTAGATATGCTTTTGTTCAGATTTTTCTTATCCACTACATGCTGTAAGCGCCCTTTTGCAGTTTCTAGAAGCAAGCGAGATTTTTTATGTTGGTTGAGATGATGTACCAAGACTGTATTCAGATTTCAAAGGTACAGCAAGGTAGTAGTAGGCAGGGGCAGGCTGCAGCTGATATGCATCAGATATATAGAGAAGCTAGTTACATACTATTACTAGCTATAGTATGGTCCGAAATGCACAGTCTGCAACTCTGATATGATCTGATGCGAGAGAGATAATGCGATAGGAGTAGTATGTTGGTTTGGTGTGCGGCGGCAAATTAAAGACCTGCCCACGCTAACATGCATGCTGCAGCTAGCCATCGGCTGCTGCTGCGTTCTTCGGTCGATCTGATCTGATCTGGCATGTGTCTATATATCTAGCAGCTACCTGTCTTGCTTAGAGCAGCAGCATCCAGCTCGAATAGGTCGATCCATTGGAGAGGATTTACCGAATGGGTACTAATTGAAGAAAAAAACAATTTCTTCTCTGCAATTGTCCTTGTGAATTATGATTGTCCATTACAGCAGTAGTAGTTCATATGTTTTCTAATTATTGGCATTTTTTCCTATACTCAGAAAAATGGAAGAGCAAGAAGGGGATCCCGAAATATACCAAATGGGTACTACATTGTTTGTAGTACCTAGTGAAGCAAGGACAGGGGTTCCACCAGTATTGTCTCCTTCAATAGTAAACACATGTAAAGCTTATTGCAGTGGTGAGCATTTTTAAAAATTATTTCAAGTTGAATTGTTAAGGCTGCATACACTCATCTCATCAAGAATGCATCTTATGACTAGAATGTTAACTTCTATCATTTTCTTTAATCAGGACTTCATGATACGGAAATGCTCGATGATGATGATGAAGAAGAAGATGTCGACTATGAAATTGGTGATGACGAAGAAGAAGATGATGACGACGAAGAAGAAGATTATGAACAAGAGGATGTTGAGGACGAAGCAGAAGAAGTGGCAGTAACAGAAGGGCTTCAAGTAGTTGATATTGACATGGGATCATTTTCTGAGCCTGGGAGAAAGTTCTTGTCCAAGGTATGGAAAGAGTACGAGCCAATCCGTGTTGATGGAGTAGTGGTCGCTGCTGAGTGCAAGCATTGTGCAAGAAAAATCTGCGCTGAGCGTAAACATGGAACAAGCTCATTGCGCAAGCATCTGAAAAGATGTAATGAAAGGAGAAAAGCTCTTAGAGTTGCTGGTCAGTTAAGTGCTTCTATCATGACACCAGATGGAGTAGCTCTAGGGCCTTGGACCTTTAACCTAGCTTGGTGGAAAATGAGTTCCGGTGAATCCCAACATTGAGTCGTATGGCGAGAGATATCTTAGCAGTTCCTGCTTCTACAGTAGCATCAGAATCTGCTTTCAGTACTGGGTCAAGGGTTTTATCAGATTTTCAAAGTCGGATGACCCCTGAAATTGTTGAAGCTCTAGTTTGCCTCCAAGATTGGATCAGGGCTACAAGTAATTCTCGATGCAAAATGGATTCAGTACATGACATCATTTTGACTGAAGGTATATGTCTTCTACTATATGCACATGTTCTTATGTTCTTGGTGGCTGTTATAGTTTCTGCACATCTCTGAATTTTCTATGGCTGAATTTTCTATGCTTTGGTTCATGCATACTGTAGGAATACGTTTTGCTAGTAGCAGATATGGCATACATTTGATGGCATCGTAGAGTGGCAAATTTGCAGCTCTGCTAGTAGTGTGGGATTTTGAAACTTGGGGCAGAGCTACTGTACGAACTAGAATTACCAGTGAGTCATTCGATCTGTCTGCAACATAGGCATGTTTAGCATAGATATTAACTTTGCATCTATTTCAAACTTTGATTCTTGACAAGAAACTGTTGGTACCCTGCAAGTTTCTATCTTATGCCTTGTGGTGCAGAGAGAAGTGGATTCCAAAAAATCTGTGCTGGCAGATTCTGAATCTTTATCGATGTACCTAGCCATTATTTTTAGGTACACATACGATCTGTATAGAATATAATGCGTCAAATGAGTCTTTAAGGGTCAAAGGATATGTTCTCGGTTCAATCACTATTTTGAGACCTGACCTCCCTGAATACCTGGAAGGCAGAAACGAATCAATTCCATATCCATAGATCAAATGCACAAGGGCATGGTCTTCTATCGTACTGTTAACATTTTTTTTTTGGTTGATAGTTCTGCTCTGTTGGCATGCTCATATAAATGAATGTATTAAGTTCAGGTGTACATTGTGAAATACTGGGTTTTATATTGATGCTAATAGCAGGGTAAGAAAGCTGATCCTCACATCATAGTTGCATGAATGTTTTAGTGGAAATTAACAGTGGTAGGAGGGAATTAAGCATGATGTGGTTAGTGTTATTTCAGCTTTGCTAAATATTCAATGTGGTTACTGTTATTTTTGCTTGCTAAATATGCTATTCAAATCCTGAAATACATGTGTATTATACTTTTGTGGTTTTGCCAATCATTAGCCCGCACACCATGATGGCTTGTGGAGGACATGTTGTATGGTCCACACGCATGATGTTTCCACATGTTTAGAGTTGTAGGCTTGTAGCTGTTATTGATGCTGAGTCTTGGAGCTCTGTAAAATGATCTACATTTTTGTATTTCATCTTTTATGAAACAGATATAGTGGTGATCCCATATCAGAACTATGTTTGCCATTGTCATGGGATCTCATGAATTATCTAGGTGCTATACAGAAACCTTTGAATTTATTAGTTTAGTAGAATCGTATGTGTACCTAAAAATAATAGCCAACTTTGTTGTATACCTCTCTGACACGTTATGCCCCAGAAAGAGGCCTATCTTACCAAATTTTGCATTTTACAGTTACCTTCAATTTTGTTTGAATCATCATAAAGCACTTTTTCATTGGTGTAACAACCATTTTACATGCAAGTGATGAGGATGCTCACGAGGCATGACCTGTTTGATTAACATCCAGTAGATGATTATGTAATTCCTTGCTAGTAATCTCCGGCGTGATCGAGATTGATAAGGCGCGACTGATTCAGTAATCTGTACGAAGCAGTCTACTACTGAAAAACTTGATAGATAAATATTATTTATTTATAATCATTGCCCAGTACAATTCTCTGGCTAGCTGCTCTGTTTGTTGCTGATGACATGTAATGGCAGTGACATGTAATGGCAGTGGCTTGTAATGGCATTTTTGCATGGATGTTAAACTCTTATTATTTATGTGATGGATGTTAAACTCTTTAAATTATTTATATGGAATAACAGTTGGTATTGCATCTCTTATGTATTAAAGTGCTTGCATAAGCATAGCTTCATGGTTAGTTAGGGCCGACCCGAGCAGCCCATTGGGCCATTGAGGCCACAGCTAAGTGCTGATTTTGGGTCGGCCCATGGCCTCATAAGTTGGCCTTGAGGCCATGGGGGTCAGGTCCAAGGCCAGGTCCGGGCCGACCCATTCTCATCTTGATTTGCAACCCAATCCTCATTACAGCCAGGGTTTTGTTCACGTAGTTGTTGCTTGTGCTCATTGCCAAATGATGTAACCTCTACACTCTGTTCTATCACGGTGAAATGAGCCTTGTTGAAGGCCTTTGGGTCCGGAGTGATTGACTTTTTCCCCAGGGTCCCAACACCTGAAAGCCTACCTTCATGTCGTGAACGAGGCACACCAATGGGCTTTTGGGGGTCCATATAACCCATGGCCCACTCCACTGCTTCGATGGTCTCATAGCCACGAACAATGGCTCCCTCCGGAAATGACTAGTTATGTACTAATGATTTGAGGAATCCAAAGTACCTCTCGTATGGAAACATCTGATGAAGGTAAGATGGCCCAAGGTACCAGATCTCCCTCGCGAGGTGTGCTGTTAGATGCAGCATGAGATCAAAGAATGATGGTGGGAAGGTAGCTTCAAGCAGGCATAGGGTCTCGAAATGCCTCCTCTATAAGTCCAATATTTTTTCATCATCAATCACCTTCTGTTCTATTTCATTGAAGAATAAACACAAGCTCGTGACCGTGTCGCGATCCAGTTCTATCTTGATACCTCTTAGTGCAACAAGAAGAATAGATGTCATCAACACATGACAATCATGAGATTTCATCAAGTTTAAATTCATTTTCATGTCCTTTTATGAGTAGCCTGAAGGTACTTTCAAACCATGCAAAAACTCACAAAATTCTTTTCTATCTGCCTTTGACAAGGTGGTTGCAGCAACGGGAAGGTCTGTCCCCGTGTCTGTTTCCTCTGCATAGAGCTCCGGTCTAATGCCCATATCTTTAAGATCCTCCCTTGCATTTTTATAATCTTTTCCTTTCGACTTCTGTTGTAGCAATGTTCCCAAAGTAGCTTCACACACATTCTTTTTGACGTGCATGTTGTCAATAGAATGACGCACATCCAAAAGCGGCCAATACTCTAGCTCCTATAGAATTGATTTCTTGTTCCACATTCCTTGCCCATCTTCTTCTTCACCATCCCGTTGCTTTCTTTTGCTAAGTTTCTTTTCAAACAATTTGGGTAACTCCTTGATAGTTTTGATGTCCTTGACTTGCAAGTGGAGCAGATTTCCAGTCACATGCATTGGCGCCTGTCGATTCTTCTTTTCCCCATTAAACTGACAATCCATGTCTCGGTAGGCATGTTTCTTGCTAAGAAAATGACATTGCCCCATAAATGAGAATTTCTTTGAATTTCTTAGCCACACTGCACAAGTTTCTTCCAAGTAGTGTGGGCAAGCTGCACCTTTCCTTTTACTTTGGCCAGAAAGGTTGCGAAGAGCCGGGTTGTCGTTGATGGTGGTGAACAACATGGCGTGCAATGTCGACTCCTCATGGCCGAACTCATCCCAAACCTCCTTCACACCAGGCTTTCAAAGTATCTTCAAGTCATCAACTAGTGGACTCAACTAGACATCAATACGGTCGCCATGTTGCTTTGGCCCGGAGACCAATATTGTCAGCATCATGTATTTCCGTTTCTTGCATAGCCAGGGTGGAAGGTTGAACAGTGACAGCACGATGGGCCAGGTGCTATGTGTTGAGCTCTGGTTACCGAATGGGTTCACGCCATCTGTGCTCATAGCGAACCGAATGTTCCTGCTTTCACCAGCAAAGTCCTTAAAGTGGGAATCAATGTTTTCCCATTATTTGCCATCTGCGGGGTCCTTAATCTTGCCAACTTCCTTCTTTTGTGCCTTATGCCAACGCAAGAGTTGGGCCTCCTTTCGTGTGGCAAACCATCTTCTCAACCGAGGAATGATGCAAAAATACCATGCTACCCTCACAGGAGTCCCTTTAACCTTCTTCTTCTTCTTGCCTCTGATCTCCACGGGCTCGTTCGCGTCATCATCAGCATTGTTATCATCTCCACCATCTTTTTTCCTCTTGTAATGATCGAACCCACACTTGGGGCACTTGTCAAGGTCTTCATAATCTCCACGGAACAATACACAACTGTTCTTGCAAGCATGAATTTTTTCAACCTCTATTCCCAGAGGAAAAATTATCTTCTTTGCCTCATAGACAGACTCGGCTATTTGGTTTCCCTCGGGTAGCATGTCCTTAAGGAGATCCAATAGTTGTTTGAAACTTTTGTTGCTCCAACCATGATCTGCCTTAAGCTGCAGAAGTTTTAGATCACCAGAAAGGTGAGAGTACTTCTTGCAACCAGGATAGAGGGGTTTCTTTGAATCTTCGATGAACTGCTTCAGCCTCGCTAATTCAGAAGCTGTATACACTCCTTGAAACTCAACATGCCGCAACATTTGATCAATATTGTGCACACGTTGCAACACCTCACCATCATTGAAGCCCGTAACTTCTTGATCAGTGATATCCTTAGACCTCATCACAATTGATGGGAATGGTTCATTTTCCTCAAAAACTCCACCTTCGTCAAGCTCTTCGTCATGGCATCGCGCTGCCCCTTCATAAAGGCCGGTAGCATGGTGTCGCCCTTCACCTTCATTTAGGCATCCTACTTCGACTTCATTAAGGCCTTCTTCACCATGCTTATTCCAACACGTGTAATTTTTTTGAAACCACGTGTGATCAAATGATAAAAAATGTTGTCCTGTTGTCCGAACTTCTTCTGGTTGAGACAATCTATATAGGGGCAAAGCATTGCCTGAACACCACGGTTTCTCATATCCGCCTCTGCTTGGTCTAGAAAACCATTGACCCCCCTTAAGAAACTATCCCAATCTCGGGACTTACTGTACATCCAAGCCCGAGCAGCAACAGCCATCTGCAATTTCCATACATCAAATGAGCATAATTCATCACCAAAACCGATGAGTAAGAGGATTAGTACAACGAAGTTCAATAAAAGGGGGAATTTCCACCTTGACGAGGACTGTCAACGAGGCGAGCGCGTCCGAGGAGGAGGACGAGGCGTAGCAGTCGCGGTGCCGGCGACGGTGACGGAGACGGCAACAGCAACAGCGTGGAGGACGGCGCCGAGCCCGAGGAGGAGGACAAAGCATCGCGGCCGCGGCGACAGCGACGGCGCGGAGGATGGCGCCGAGCCCGAGGAGGAGGATCAGCAGCTGCTTTGGAGGACGGCGAAGGTACGGCGTGGAGGGACGTCGTGCCGCGCTCGACGTCCGCCGGCCCCTTTCGCCGTCGCACACGCGGCCGGCCGGCCTGCTGCATCGCCGGCTTCTTAGGAGAGAGAGCGCGCATGCAGCACAATAAATTAGCTGGCGATAGCGGGGAGAGAGCGAGTGAGGCCTTCAGAGGAGAGAGAGCGAGTGTAGTTGTCGGAGATAGCAGAGTGTGGTCCTTGGAGATTATTTGATTGCAGGAAAATAAGCAGGAAAAGAGTGACAAACTCACCTTCTATGGTCCATGCCACATCACCTCATCCTAGGTGGGCTGCCAACAAGGATGCCATGCATGCACACCTGCCAACTAGGGAGCCATGCATGCATGCCATGCAAGCAATCCAATTGAAGCAACCCCCGACGAATCAGAGTGTGACACGTGGACATCACATGGATCCATGGGCCCACAAAGGCATGCAAACCGCGCCAAAACAGGGTGGACACCGGGAACCGACCTAAGGACCCACAGGACAGCCTCCAGGAGGAAGCACACCCCGAGTGGGGCCCACAGGGGGTCGGCCGACCCCACAGGTCGGCCGAACCGACCTTGTGGCCGCTACTCAGGGGCTTCCACGTGGCGTCTCCCCATTGGTCCTAGGCGCCATCCCCGGGGTGTTTGCATCCATTCCTTGCCGGTGCACGGGCCTATAAATAGAAGGAGAGGGGGCTCACTTATGAGACATCCACACTTGCAACACCTCTCTCACTTTTAGTCTCAAGGCTAGGAGGTAGGCTAGAGTAGTTCTAATTCAGGTTCCAAGTCTACTTTGGGATCTAGGTATGAGTTCTCTTGTATCTTATTTCATTTGTATGACTTTGATATACTTCAGTTATTTATCTATTTCATATAAAGTTGTGTTAGTATACATGAGAGATTTGTTCATGTGTTCTTCACCTGTTCATCATTTAGAGGCTCCTGTTCTTGATGAACAAGGCCTTTCGATCCACTTGACGGGTGACTTTCACATGTTTCTGGTGTTTGTTCATAAGTTAGAGGCTCGTGTTCTTCGCGAATACGACCCTTTGATCCAGTTGAACAGACATAGGAAAACACGAATCCGTTTGTGTACATAACCTAGTTTGATCTAATTAGATGACATGATTGCGCTGTATGAAGTCTGTGCTTAAGCTACGGTACTTGGTGTAATTGGCTGGTTTATCTGGTGGCTTGACCTGGGTCACAATAGCCCGGGCCGGTCAAGTCCGGCTAACAACGTAAGCATGGTGCTTGGGTTGCGTAGCTACCTTAATTATGAGTTTATCCCACGGTTTGTCTTGGGGTAGGCCGCGGTAGTGACAGCCGTTGGTCCCTCTGAAATCCCCCACGTTCGGATAAGCTGTAGGAGTCTAAAATATAACAACCAGAGTTGTGCGAAAGCAACACGGGAGGTTATCTCCCAGTGGTACCTGGGTGCTTAAGTCAATGTTCTTCAACGCTAGTGTATCTAACTTGTTCCTACCAGCTTTATGTGTATAGTACATAAGAACCTAGAACTAACTCGTATGTCGCCTCCTATGCCTAGGACCCTTTAGAGAGAGAGTGAGTGTGTGTGATCACACTACCCCCATTATCATATTTTACCCCTGCACTTGAGTGTCAGATTTATTTCCGTCTATGATCTATACTCATTGCAATAGAGTTGATCTTGTCATTCCGCCAATGCCTTCCTTGGATTCGATACCCTTTGGAATACTCCTTTTTGGAAATGCTACAATGGTACTTCTGTGCGCTTGCGGACTCCTGTAACGTTAAGAATTACCAACTAGCATTTCTGGCGCTATTACCAGGATGGGTTCTAAACCTGTTCTCGGGTGATTGCGTTAAGAAATGTCACAAGCATTTCTGGCGCCGCTGCCAGGGAAGGCTTAAGGATGACATATCAACACTTTGCATATGTTTATAATCATGACAGGAATAAAACAGTTCTCAATGCAGGCTAACTTGGATTGTCTTCTTTGTCTATTGATGATGAAGACAGGTAGTGCATGACTGGTTTCGACTTACCGTGGCCAACCCTGTCGAGAAGACTCTCCGCGAGTACTCCGCTCCCTCTGCTGACCAGGTGCCGACAGGCCCTGTGATCAACACTGGGAATGGAAACTTCGAGATCAAGACTGGCTTAATTACGATGGTACAGGCTAGCCCATTCTGTGGCAAGCTTAATGAAGACGCGAGCGCCCACCTGCAGCAGTTCCTGGAACTATACAGTACCTTCACTATACGAGGAGTGGAGGAAGATGCTATTCGTCTGCGACTGTTTCCCTTCTCCCTCTTGGGAAAGGCAAAGCAGTGGTTCTATGCTAACCGTGCAGAGATTAACACTTGGGCAAAGTGCTCCGCAGCGTTCCTCTCGAAGTTCTTTCCGTTGGGCAAAACCGATGTCCTTCGGGGGCCAATTTAAAGTTTCCAGCATGCGGTAAATGAGACTATCCCAGAAGCTTGGGAGAGACTCCAGGAGTACATCCTGGCTTGTCCTCATCATGGGATGGACAACTGGCTGATTCTTCAGAGTTTCTATAATGGGCTGACTCCGACAGCCTGAGGCCATATTGATGCTGCAGCTGGAGGGGCTTTCTTCTCTCTTACTATCACTGAAGCTACTACACTGATTGAGAAGATGGTTACCAATCAAGGGTGGAGTAATGATCGACTCTAGCCACGTCAAAGGGGTACACATACCGTCAAGGAAGCGGATTTGTTGCACGCTAAGATGGACCTAATGATGAAGAGAATGGATGATCTAGCCAATGAGAAGGCCGCCATGGCCACCACTACTCAAGCTATAGATGCTCGCATGACTTGCGAAGTTTGTGGTAATACAGGGCATTCAGGGAATTACTGCCCTACTACTCAGGAGGATGTGATGTACATGAACGGCAACAACAACGGTTATCGTCCACAAGGAGGTCAAACGTGGAATCAATCGCGCCCTTATTATCAAGGAGGTAATCAAGGTAATTCTTTCAACCCAAACCAACCTTCCTTGAAAGATCTAGTCTTTGGGCAAGCTAAGATTAATGAAGGCTTTAATAAGAAAACAGCTGCCTATGATAAGGCTTTTTAGAGCCTTAATGTTCAAAATGATAGCCTTATTCTGCTCTTAAAAACCAGTTGAGTTTTAATAAGATGATAGAAACCCAGTTGACTCAATTAGCAGCTTTGGTTCCCTCTGCTGAAGACGAGAAGATCCCGGGGCAACCCGTATCTTCTTGTGAAAATGTTTGTGTAGTGTCCAGCAGATGGGGTAAGCATTCTAGGCGGGCACAAACCACTGACTATGCAGGGAGACCAGCAAATACTTGACCCATGGGAATCTTCAACAATCACACACAAGAAAGATCCTGGTTATCCGGCTATCACCTGCAAGATATTTTACCAGAAGATTAAGCATGCTCTCTGTGACCTTGGTGCAAGTGTTAACCTTATGTCCAAGGCCATGGTTGAACAATTGGGGTATCCAGCTCTAACTCCAACTGTGACGGCCGTCCAACTTGCTGATGCATCGATCTGACATCCAGAGGGGATAGTAGAGAACTTATTGGTATTCATCCAAGGTTCATACATCTTTGCGGATTTCGTGGTCCTTGATATACAAGATGATGAGGGAATGCCTCTCATTCTTGGGAGACCGTTCCTGGGTGACGCCAACGCAAGGATCAATGTGGGAGCCGGAACGATCCGATTCTGCATTGGGAAGAGGAACTTGATGTTCTGATTTCAGGCAACAAAAGAGAAATGCTATACACTGCAGGGCAAAAATGAGCAATCAGGGGCATGGACGGAGCCACAGGCCCCCGCGATTTCCCACCACTCCAACAAAGCCTAAGAAAACAAGAAGGGTGTGGCGGGAAATACAGAAGTCATCTCCATCTATTTCTCGGGAATGGGGTGACGAGTGGAATTGATCGCCGAGAAAAGTCTCGCTCTCAGACTTAAAAAGATGAGTCCTTTTTGCCAAAAGGTAAAATTGATATTTATCTCATATTTCCCTTCCAAAAATTTATTTGATTTTTCCAAATGCATATTTGAATTTTTCCAACCTTGCATTTGCATGCTAGATTTTTTCTAGCAAATTTCCCTTTTCAAATAAAATTCTGAAAATAAATTCTTGAGTGGAAAGTCATAGAAAAATTTTTCGAGCAACAATTTGGGTGAATCTGGACCTAGACATATGGGCAGGACATCAGGTAGTCGTTAGAGAGCCGTTGCAAAAAGCTGGAAGCAGGCGGGCCCGGCAGGGGGTCGACCGACCCCAGGGGTTGGCCGACCCAGGCCAACGGTCAAGTGGGCCCCGCCTCTTCCAACGGCTCCTAGCTGTTGCCCTTGTCCTCTACCCCAGTGCCTGGCTCGGTTGCCTATAAATAGAAGGGGATTGAGGGGTTTCTTCACCCATTCACTCATTTCCATCACCCTCTCTCCCTCTTTGCTCTTGCTCTTTGGTTTTCTTGGATTTCTTGCTCAAGATTGAAGTGTCAAGCACTCTCTCCAAATTGTCGCTGAATATTGAATATTGGTGGAGCAAGCTCGGTAAGGATTCCATTTCGATTTCACTAACCCATCACCGAGTTGCTCGTGTTGTCCCATTGTTGTGCAAGATGAGTTGGATTACCGGTGCATACCGGAAGGTGACCCGCTCACGCCGTTCTAGAGACGGAGAGGGCTCATCTCACCACTCCGGAGCTACACCAAGTCCAATGTCAACCGACCGTGAAGAAGAGGAAGAGGAGGAGCTACCTACACCACGAGCCGAAGGGGTGATCAACACCAATGCCGCCTTCCTCGACTTAAGGGACGACCAGGAGAGACAAGCCTATGCTCTTATCAAGGATCGAGTCATCGCCAACACCAAGGAGTTCGACTCGGCCCTTCTCGAGAAAACAGGTATGGAATCCGAGTTCGATTCCATTTGGCATGCTCTTGGTTGGGAGAACTTTGTTCCGGTGTGGGAGATCGGTTCTAGGCCTCTCACCATCCAGTTCCTCTGTACTCTTCGGGAGGATGAGACCGGTATTACGTTTCGTTTCCATGGAACGTCGTATCGAGTCTCATGGCATGATCTTAGTCGTGCTCTCGGTTTTCATCGTCATTGTGCTATTTCTCTCGATCAAGCTTGCAGCGATTTTATTCGAGATAGTTTTTGGGAAGAGATTTCTGGTCGGCCTGTCCGTGGCAAGTTAGCACCTCGGTGCAACGATACCACGCATCCCACTCTCCGACTGTGGCACAAGTGCCTCGCCATCACTCTCTTTCCAAGGGATGATGTTCGAACCGTGCGCACAAACGAGATGAGGATATTATATGCCGCGGTCAGACAGATCAAAATTGCCCCAGTGCAAGCTATGATTCGGCAGTGGTTGACAAATTTTAGGATGACGGGTTCTATTGAGTGTACGTCTCTGATCACACGTATCATTTCGAGTCTTGGGATTACACAAGGGGCTAACGTTCCTGAGAGACATGGGTACCCATGGGTCCCTACTGACCAGGGTCTCAGCCGTCCCCGACAGGTGGGTCCGACCTGCCAGAAGACCCGCCGACCTGTTGGTGGGCCTTGACCGACCTGACATGCGGGCCCAAGGACGTAAAGATACTTGGTGTACAAGACAAGACAGTCCAGCTCGGATAAGCTTTCCCTGTTGTAACCAATTAGGATAGATGGAAACCAACTTGTAGCCCAAGGTCGCTGGCCAATATAAGGCGGCCTAGGGCGCCCTCCTCAGGGGTAGATCTCTCTCGCATAATTCCACCACCAAACTGGACGTAGGGTTTTACTCTCCGGAGGCCCAAACCAGTATAAATCGCCGTGTTCCTCATGTCTCGCCGAGATTTCCGTGTGCATCCCATGCATAACCACCTACGCTCTTAGATCCTGATCCTCCCCATTAACCTGCAAAC
This sequence comes from Cenchrus fungigraminus, assembly GCA_036936925.1. Taxonomy (NCBI): domain Eukaryota; kingdom Viridiplantae; phylum Streptophyta; class Magnoliopsida; order Poales; family Poaceae; genus Cenchrus; species Cenchrus fungigraminus. The sequence continues at coordinate 76,926,147 of CM072779.1, read as the reverse complement.
CTCTAGGGTAACCCCCTAGCAGATCTGTCCAGGTCTCACCCCCTGACAACTCCCTACATTGATTCTCCCCGGGCCATGATAGATGAGGTGTATCTGATTCAAGGACATAGTCTTAAAAAGGGCCCGGATGATTCCTTGGTTTTCTTTTACCCTGGCCACACAAACCAGATTCGGTTACCTAACCCGGATTTCCATTTGTACGGCCAAGGGCCACTGACTGTTCCTCTTGAGGAACCTCGTCGTTCTAGTGTTTCTGGAGACAGGGTCACTAGGAGTGCAGCGAGGATGGTAGCTACAGCACAGCAACCACCACAGCCATCACCTCTGCCACAGCCTCAGTCTACACCACCGCTGTCTGACGCATGGGCCTCGGCCGGGTATATGTCTAGAGTTACACCCGGATATGCCCCCGGTTGGGACCAACCCATGAGTCAGCCGGGTGCGAGTAGCTCGACCTGGGCTAGTGCAGGGAGTGGCGAGTGGGTTCGGCCCGCCGGTGCTACCTACGGGGTCTCGTCCTCATCGTCCGGGTTGCGCTCGTCATCTTGTGGGGCCACCCTCACTCAGCAGATGTGCGAGCTCAACATCCGTGTCGGTACCATGGAGGAGACAATTCACCAGCAGGCTGAGTCCACTCGGGACTGGCAGCGTATGACGGGCGAGAGGATTCACACCATGGAGCAGAGACAGCTGCGACAGTTGGAGGAGCAGAGGGCTTTCTACGCGTGGATGGGATACCACCCTCCACAGCAGTGAACCTGAAGCTAGCTTGGGGGAGGACCCCCATTCTGAGGTAACTTGTATCTTCTATTATTTTCAAAACCCCATATGCTAAAAACACATAAAAACCTGAAAAAGTTAAAAAGACCAAAAATATTTATTTACTTTCTTAAATTAGTTTGTTTTCATATGCACGGTAAGAGTGCTCTTATTCTCCATGGTTGAAATGATGAATAGTTGCTCTATTTATTCCTCTTGTATGCCTTGTTTACAACTTAGTATCCTATCCAAGTTTTGAGTTTGTTGGCTAGTATGATCGAACCTGAGCTTGAAAGTCGTGGGTAGAAAAAAGCATGATCTTTGCCTAAGTTGTTGCGAGGTATGATATGGTATAATAGAGTTGCTATGAGCTAGTACTAAGTGATGTTTGATATCTGGAGTTTTCTTTTGAAAATGACAAAATGATAAGTTCCTCGATGATAAGAAATTCTTATCCAAGGCCATATGTAGATTTTAGCTTTTGTTAAACCTCCACATATGCTACCTGATTTCTTCATTGAGTCTTGTCGAATTGTTGTGACCCTCGACGAGTAAACTTGTCATACTCCTATGATCAAGATCACGTACACACCACCATATGCGAAACTTCTACACTAGAAGTTAGCAACCATCATTTCATCCATTTCCCATCCATTCCACAAAATAAAGCTCCGCGCATGTTCCATGATTACTCTCCCTCCAAAAATATTCAGCAAGGACTATGGGCTATGTAAAAAAAAGAAACATGCTCAAGGGCATGCATAAAAAAAGAGAGAGAATAAAGAGACATAGCCCAAGTCTCAAAAATTTTGAAAAGGAGGAGAGTAAAATCATGCAAATAGGAGTTCATTATCCATCCACCATACACACACTTTTGCACATCTTGATCAGGGTGTATGACTTGTTCTCCCAAGGATCCGGTTTTCGACTCGACAATATATGCGAGACAGATATGCCACATGTTTCCCTACCTATAGCTCCACATATCAGCTTATTATGAGTAGGAAGTGAAAGAAGGCAAAACAATGCCTTGGTAAGGAATCATACACATTGAGCGATCTGAGAGTATTATTCGAGGAACTTTGATTTCTTTTTGAAAAACCTGCAAAACCTCTGGATTGATAACTGATCAAGGTACATGTGATTAGTAATCTTTATACAACCATTCTATCTTTCAACCGCCCAAGGCAGGTGAAGCTACACGCCCCATATCAATCGAGTGTAAGGTAAGATCAATGCCAACTTCTTCAACTCTTGATAAAGTACCTAGCTGTATCTTGTTACACATTAGGAATACAACATCACAGCAACTCCTGATCAACCACCCTAAGTCCTTACTCTCTTGCTCAGGACGAGCAAGAGGCTAGCTTGGGGGAGTTGTTGACGGCTGTTAAGTACCTACTTTAGCCGTCAATATACTCATGAATAAAGGAGCATAAGGCATTTCTTACACGTATGAGTTCCAAGTCTACTTTGGGATCTAGGTATGAGTTCTCTTGTATCTTATTTCATTTGTATGACTTTAATCTACTTCAGTTATTTATCTATTTCATATAAAGTTGTGTTAGTATACATGAGAGATTTGTTCATGTGTTCTTCACCTGTTCATCATTTAGAGGCTCCTGTTCTTGATGAACAAGGCCTTTCGATTCACTTGATGGGTGACTTTCACATGTTTTTGGTGTTTGTTTATAAGTTAGAGGCTCGTGTTCTTCGCGAACATGACCCTTTGATCCAGTTGAACAGACATAGGAAAACATGAATCCGTTTGTGTACATAACCTGGTTTGATCTAATTAGATGACATGATTGCGTTGTATGAAGTCTGTGCTTAAGCTACGGTACTCAGTGTAATTGGCTGGTTTATCTGGTGGCTTGACCTGGGTCACAATAGCCCAGGCTGGTCAAGTCCGGCTAACAATGTAAGCATGGTGCTTGGGTTGCGTAGCTATCTTACTTATGAGTTTATCCCACGGTTTGTCTTGGGGTAGGCCACGGTAGTGACAGCCATTGGTCCCTCTGAAATCCCCCACGTTCGGATAAGCTATAGGAGTCTAAAATATAACAACCAGAGTTGTACGGAAGCAACGCGGGAGGTTATCTCCTCGTGGTACCTGGGTGCTTAAGTCAATGTTCTTCAACGCTAGTGTATCTAACTCGTTCCTACCAGCTTTATGTGTATAGTACATAAGAACCTAGAACTAACTCGTATGTCGCCTCATATGCCTAGGACGCTTTAGAGAGAGAGTGAGTGTGTGTGTGATCACACTACCCCCATTATCATATTTTACCCCTGCACTTGAGTGTCTGATTTATTTCCGTCTATGATCTATACTCATTGCAATAGAGTTGATCTTGTCATTCCGCCAATGCCTTCCTTGGATTCGATACCCTTGGAATACTCCTTTGGGGAAATGCTACAATGGTACTTCCGTGCGCTTGCGGACTCCTGTAACATTAAGAATTACCAACCAGCATTTCTGGCGTTATTACCAGGATGGGTTCTAAACCTGTTCTTGGGTGATTGCGTTAAGAAATGTCAACAGACTTAGCTTGGAGTCTAAATAAGACCTGGAGTCTTAATTTTTCTCCCTCTCTCTTCCATAAATATAGGGCCACATAAGCGTCATATCAGCAAAATGTAATAGGAAAAAGTTCAAATTACTCCCCTCAAGTATAACCAAAGTTTGAATAACCCCCTAAAGTATTTCTTGGTTCACTTCACCCCCCCCTCATCTATGCACATTGGTTCAATTTACCTCTTTACACAATTTGTCTTTTTTGTTTCTCAACGCACAAGTGGAATTTTAAGTTCAAATTTTGCTAGTTTATGGCACACAACATAAGGTATGTTAGAAAAATATATCATGAATTTTTCATCAGTATTTTATAGGGTAATATATTTAATGTGAAAATCTATCCTTAAGATATAAAATTATATAAAACTAACGATGAAAAATTCATAAAATATTTCTTAAATATAGATTATGATGTCCACTACCATCCTGCAAAGTCTCAAATTAAAATTCATCCTATGTATGGAGAAATAAAAATGACAAAAGTATTGTGGGGTAAGTTGAACTAATATAAATAGCATAGTTTATGGGCTAAATTGAACCAAAACATCATATAGGAGGTTATGTGGACTTTCGCTATACTTGAATGGAGTAATTTGAACTTTTTCCAATGTAATAAATATGAAGATAATAAATAGACTTAGACTCTATGGTAGAGTCTGGGTTGGGAGTGCCCTTATACCACTTTCAAAGTCTATTAGGAGTATTGAATGTAGACTAATTACAAAAATAATAACACAGATGGACGAGAAATCACGAGACGAACACTACGTGAAAAACAGACATTGGTAACGGGCGCGGATGGCCATTGGTAACGGGCAAAACGCCCATTACCGATCAAGCGTTACAAATAAGCCAACAAAGGTAACGGGCCGATGCCCGTTACTGATGACACGTAATTGTAACGGGCGTCAAACAAAAATTGTTACCACAACTACTTACCGGTCACCTGAAATGGCTGTTTCTCCGGGCCCACCGGAGCCTTTGGTAACGGGCGTAGACACTGAGCCCATTACTCATAACACGTATTAGTAACGGGTGTCTAACAAAGACCATTACCGAAACTAGTTACTGGTCACCTGAAATGTCTATTTCTCTGGACCCACATGGACCTTTGGTAATGGGCACAGAAACCGAGCCCGTTACATGAACTCAATATCGGAGACGTTTGCTGTGGACACGCATCTCCACGAAAGGAGACGCATTTTTTGTACGTGCGTCTCCTCTGTCTGGACGAAAGGAGACGCGTGCTCTGGACGTGCGTCTCCTCTGTATCGACGAAAGCATCAACTTCTAGGGCCCACTGGTCAGTATTAGTAACGGGCCTTTATGCAACCCGTTACAGTTTTGTCATACTTGTAACAGGCGTTCCAAGTGAAGCCCGTTACTCACGGATTAGTTTTTGTAACGTGCCTTAATGCCTGTGACCGATACATAGGGCACCTACAGTAACCTGCTCATTTTCTGGCTACATCCCGGAACCAGCCAGGATTTGGCAGCCACCAGATCAGGGGCTGCATCCTGGAAACAGCCAGGATTTGGCAGCCACCACAGCAATGCAAGGAGACATCACAAACACATTCTCATCACATATATACACAAGCAAGATCACATATATATACACAATGTGAGATCACATCAAGATCCTCATCAGATCGACATGCATGCTAAAGTTTCAAGTTCGTCATCGGTGCTTTGTTTGGATGGAGTCCTGAGAAAACTGCCTAAACCAGGCAACATCTGACCCCAGCCAAGCAGGTTTCTCAGGCAGTACTAAACTAGCCTCGTTGCAGCAAGTTTCAAGTTTGTCAGGCAGAACAATGAACTCACGGTGCACCATTATAGAGGTTGTCGTTTCGGTCGAGGATCTCCTTAATAATGTACTCACACAGCATCTCCAGGACCGGCTTTAGATCTTCTGTAGAAACATTTAGGGCAGGTTTGAAATCCTGGAAAATAAAATAATTATGAGAATACAAGTACAAATCAGTTTCTAAAATGAAATGGAGAATATGAGCAGAGACAAGGGTGAGCATTATCTACTTACAGCAGCCTTCTTGATGTGAGGTATGTCTTCGAGTAGTTTGAACATATTGAATGCCACATGGAATCCGTGCAAAAAGGACCCCGATGGCTGCTGAGCACATTGCGCATCGAGGTACCAAAATGACAAGTTAATGTAGTACCAAATTGGTATGAAGGGACCATAAAAAAACCTCAGTCTTACAGTGGTATTTGGCTTGTGCTTGAATGTCTGATTGGATTTTAGCTTTTTCTTCTTTCCTTTCATCACTTCGTCCTTTGGGCATATATTTTCAGAGGCCCTGCATGATCAGCAATACTTATTAGAAACACTAAGAGATTGAATTTTGTGAACAAAACCTACAAGGTACGGACCAAGTCACAAGCGCTCGGAGGTCTTCGAACTTTCGCGCGGGATGATGTTTAGCAGAATCTAGATACCAAACCTCTTTGAACTTCATACAGATGATCAGTGTTACACAGTGGCCACCGATGCAGAAGGCACCCACCACGTAGTCATTCGTCATTGCATTTCTCAATGCTTGTATTACAAGGGTAGACTCCTTATCAATCTTTGTGGTCGTGAGAACCTGTGGATCCAAAAACCCAACACTGATCTTCATCTCTGCTGCCTTGTCCATCATTTTCCTACAAAAAATCCAAATGTAATCATGCATGAACTTTGTGGTCAAAATTAAAGAAATATCTATTTTGGTTTTAAGGCACTTACAATGTCCACAACCTCAAGAAGGTCTCATCCAGAGCAACCAGGGTTATAAAGTCATACACGTGACTGAATGCAATGTTTAACATTAAATCACCAGCACCATGAAAGGAGTCTTCAGGCAACTTTGTTGGAAAACTAAGTTTATCCTTATTGTGTTCCATGGCGTAAGCATGCAACGTGGCACAATTCGGTCCAGCAGCCTGTAAGTCCGCTTCTGACAACATAGGCACATCAGGCTTGTATTTTGGATCCCGTTTTGTCCAAAAATAGTTAAGAATCTCATCTCTAGGCAGAGGTTTCCTGACCCCTTCTTCTGTGGTGGCTGCTGCTCAGGCGGAGATTGCCTGTCCTCCGCCTTTCGCTGCTGCTGCTTAGGCAGAGATTGTCTATCCTCCTCCTGTTGCAGAGGCTGCTGTTGCTGCTGCTGTTTAGGTGGAGATTGCCTGGGTTCCTCCTGCTGTTGTCGATGCTCCTGCTGCGTAGTTTTGCTAATCTGCTGATGCTTCTTAGGCGGAGATTGGCTGTCCTCCTCCTGCTGTTGTCGATGCTCCTACTGCGTAGTTTTGCTGATCTGCTGCTGCTGAGCTTTCTCTTGCTGACGCTGAGCTGCAGTACCTCCATCTGATATTGTACCCCTGCTACCTGATGTGGGAGCAGGGTTGGCATTTCTCGTAATGGGTGGTACATGGATCCTGTTCTTTGACCATTGGATCCTTAGACAGAGAGCCTCAGCTAGGGTTGTTACTTCATCCCCCCCAATTGGTACAAGCAGAGGGTAGTGACCCGTATTGCCCCACACATAACTAGGTTGCACCACAACATGCCCATCCTGCACTGGTACTGTATGGAGAGTCTTTTGCAATGGAAAGACAGTGGCTAGTGCGAGCTCCACTTTATTCTGGCCATTTGGTTTGTGTCCTTGACCTGCGGGATCGAGTAGTACTCGCAGCAGTATGTGCTGAGTGACCCTGTGAAGAAGGATCACTGTCGATAGGCTGTGAACATGGTTCACCATCGATGGGCTGTGATGGTGCACTGGAGGTAGAGGAGTTTGGTGTTGTGGGAGACTGCATAGATGATATGTCAGGTCGTCAGTAGAGCAACATAAGCTAGACTGAAAACCTAAATAAAATAAGATAAATTCTTATTCTCTGACACGCAAAATAGTTGATATTAGCATACAGGTTGGGGATAGGTGCTAACCATTTTGATAGGGTGAAGCAATATGCTTATATATCAAAGCAGAGACTAAATTCCTTCAACTGCTTCCTTGTCCAACTTCAGCAGCAATGAATTGTGTGTTCCATGTGTACATGCAACAAGAGGACAAAGCAATTAGAATTAAAGTATGCTAACAGGTCCAAAGCATAAGTGTCGATCTGGTACATTCGAAGCATAACAGAATTTCAACAGTTCATATAAGTTCATCTGTTAGCAACAATTTATTCAAATACACTTGGAGCAACAAAATTCATCCGTCAAATCCACAGCCAATCAATTAAAAATGAACTTTTAAGGCATGTTGTACTAATGTAGGCAATTCCAGGAGAATAATCCTATGTGAACAATCGTAAAGTAGCAGATTGTGTGGCCGAGCAGAGAGAGGGCGTTGGGGGTTCAAGCAGCACTAACCTCTGTCGCGAATGAAGTAGTTGTTCTCGTGGTGGTCGAAGAGGCCTGATCCGCGTCGCCTCGTTGCCTGAGGTGGCCAGCTCGTCGTCTTTGCCGGGGATGTCGGATCCGTGTCACCGTCTCTAGGTTGGCCGGGACGCCGTCCGCACACCAGTAACCGCGTCCTCGTCACCGTCGTCACGGCTACAGCCACTTCGCCGACGTCACGCCGGGAACGGTGGGGCTGCAGAAGAGCAGGGCTGCAGCGGGGAGAGCGGCGGCGGCGGGCTAGGGCTGGAGAAGGAGCAGGGCGGCGGCGGGGAGAGTGCGGGTGGTGTGGATCTGTCTGAATTAGACTCCCGAGTATATGTCCCCTGCGCGCGTGTTACTATGTTCACAGAAATTACTGGCGTGCCCTTGAACGGCTCTCTGGTGCAATTGGAATTCCATGGGCATTATAGTCAATATAGGTGGGAATTTATGAACAACACGCGCAAGGTTTGCCTGCTGACGCTGACAATGGATAGTCATCGCCGACGCTGGTTAGTAAACCCGCGACGCCTTCGTCGGCAGGTATCTTCTTCATATAGGCTGCTGACACTAACGCGTGGGCCCGACACAATTTTTTAGAAGTGAAACTCGCATCCATCAAATATTAGAGCCGGTAAAACAGCACCTAAAAATTCATTAAAAATAACATCAATTCATATTTGGACATTTAGTATTTTAATAAAATATCAACAGTCACACTTGTGTACCCAACATTCTTATAATTCGAATATACATCTCATGCTTGTGATATAATAATTCTAATAACATCTTAATTTGCTCCAAAAATTCAACAAATTGACGTGGCAACATAAATTGGGTACCTAAACTTGTCATAAAAAATTCAAATGGTTTTGATAAAGGAAGAATATACTTGTGTACAAATGGCTACATCTCTCACATAGTTTCTTAGAATGTTGCTTGAACATTGAAGTTTTCCACACTTTGCAACATGTTCGATCTCGTACGCATTTGAAATTTTTACACAAGCTTGTGTTCACCTTAAGATTACGAAATGCAAAGTTTCATTACTAATGGTTGTGGAAAACAAATATTATTTCTATGTTGTACTTAGAAAGAACAAGATAAAGGCATATAAACATTATTCACGAAACGGAATATACACTAAACAATGAAATTAATGAAAAGATGGGGATTTTAGAAAAAAAAATAGGAAAAAAATTATCAAATTTGGACTCAGTACGACGGAGAAATACATGTTACAAAATTTGACTCCAGATTAAAAGGAGAAATGAGAACTGTTCTTCATTCCAATAGAACAGAGGGGGTGGTTAACCCGCGTCTCATTTGCTCCTCCAATCCTCATCTCCTACGCCCACCTAATAGAACAGAGGAGGAAGCAGACTAGTAGTGACCGCCGCCGCCGCTTTGACATCCAAGAGGGCATCTTAGGCCTCTAATGCGGCAAATGAGACCACCGCAACCTTCGATTTGACTCAGAAACGTGACAAATCAAATCTTGTGGATGCGACACAGAATATGTAATAATTTACATTCAAGATACATAATTTTTATTGATGCTTCTGCCTACATCCTGATGTTCATCCTGCTGACGGCGTACTCCATCGCGACGCTGAATCCACACGTCCAGAGGTCGAACTCATGACGGATGCGACACTCGGCGCTGCAGTAGTGGATGATCCCTGGGGTCTCCGGCCCATAGCGCCTACATCCCGCTGCCCAAATGCAGACGTGGGGATTCTGGACGGGCAGCAACGGAATGTCATCGTCGCCGTCACGAAGCCAGTACCACCACGCAATGTTCTGGAGATCCCGACGGATGAGGTAGAGCAGCCGGTGCAGGTTGTGGTTCTTCCACCGCCCGTCAGGGGACGACGGCCCGCCGCTGATTTCGTGGAGCAGTGCCATTGCTTCAGGGTCCGCAAGGTTGCGATGGTACTTCAGTATTGCTAAGAAGTACTTCGCACCGGCGTCTTTGGCAGCGTCCTTTCCGACGAGCTCCAGACCCTCATCGGGATTCCGCCGCCTCATCAACCTCTCCATCCCCTTGAAGCATAATGCCTCCGGATGTTGGCAAGGAAGAAGCGCTCCTCCAACAAGGACCTGACGTAGCGATTCTTGCACTCTTGACGAAGCTCACGTAGCGACACCTGCAGGAGTACCTCATCCGAGTCGCAGATGTGCCAGAAGGTGCCACAGACCCGATTACGAAGGATCAGGAAACGAATGATGGGCTCACCCTTGATGCAGCGGAGGATGATCTGGGTGACCAGTTCATTTGGCAGTAGCTCCATGAAGCACACCGCGGCCATGAAGGAGAAAGGGAAGGAAATGGGAAGGCGACGGGATCTGGAAATTGAAAGGCGACGGGGTTTGGAAATTGAAAGGCGACGCAGCCATTTATAAAAACCCGTTACTAATAATATGAAATTTGAAAGGTGACGCGGTTTGGCTGCTGACGCGTGGGCCTGACAACTTCCCCTGCCCCTCCACCTTCCCGCGAAATTGAAATGTGACGCGTGGTTTTGGACGGTTTTGCTCCCAAAAATGATTCCCGATGCGTAGGGGGACGTGGGGCGTGGGGAGGAGAGGCGCCCTGACGGTTCACGTCTTGTCATCATAAATACCAGACTGGTTGCTCCCTAATCATATTGTTTCTTTCGCTTCATCTTCTTTCCCCTCACCATCACCACCACAAACTTCGGTCACCGAGAGATCACCAACAAGGTGCGAGAAGAGCATGGCGTCGAGTGACCCGTCGGCGAAGCGGGGATGAAGAGAATGACGACGACGACGAAAGCCGCCGTCGGAGGAAGTTGACCATCAAGGAGAAGGGGAAGGAGCCGACGGCGCCCAAGGAGAAGAAGGAGAAGAATTCGGAGGCCGCCGACATCAGCTTCACCGTCGAACTGCTCCAGGGCGCATTCATGAAGCTCCGAGATGTTGGCGCAGCGTTCAAGATCGAGGCGCCTGACCATTACAAGGATGGCAGCGTCAAGGGTCTCGCCTTCAGGATCCACGTGTTGGCTGAAAAGTTTGAGAAGCTCCCCGTGGTCCAGCGGTCTCTCCTCGGCGACAATGACGACTCCGACGGCGGTGACGACGGCTCCGACGGCGGGACTCCGACAGCGGCGACCGACTAATTGATCCATTTCTGTACCATTAATAATGTGTTTGTGATTATTGTGTGTTCATCAGTTTGTTCGTCAGGTTGTTGGACTGCTTAGTTTGTCAATCATGAACTGCTTAGTTTGTTTGTCGATCATGAACTGCTTAGTTTGGTTGTTGGTTTTGTATACATGTCACATGAACTCGATCTAAGAGACGCGGGCAGATCCATCAGTGTCGCCTACAGTATCTGTTCCTCCTCTGATGAACTCGATCTTGGAGACATTGGATAGTCATCACCGACGCTGGTTAGTAAACTCGCATCGCCTACGTTGGCAGGTAGGTCCGGGCGGTTATCTTCTTTATATAAGCTGCTGACACTGACGCGTGGGCCCGACACTATTTTTTAGAACTGAAACTCGCATCCATCAAATATTAGAGCTGGTAAAAAAGCACCTAAAAATTCATTAAAAATAATATTAATTCATATTTGGACATTTAGTATTTTAATAAAATATCAACAGTCACACTTGTATACCTAGCATTCTTATAATTCGAATATACATCTCATGCTTGTGATATAATAATTCTAATAACATCTTAGTTTGCTCCAAAAATTCTACAAATTTACGTGGAAATATAATTTGGGTACCTAAACTTGTCATAAAAAATTCAAATGGTTTCGATAAAGGAAGAATATACTTGTGTACAAATGGCTACATCTCTCACATAGTTTCCTAGAATGTTGCTTGAACATTGAAGTTTTCCACACTTTGCAACATGTTCGATCTCGTATGCATTTGAAATTTTCACACAATCATGTGTTCACCTTAAGATCACGAAATGTAAAGTTTCATTACTAATGGTTGTGGAAAACAAATATTATTTCTATGTTGTACTTACAAAGATCAAGATAAGGCATATAAACATTATTCACGAATCAGAATATACACTAAACAATGAAATTAATGAAAAGATGGGGATTTTAGAAAAAAACTATGAAAAAAATCATCAAATTTGGACTAAGCATGATGGAGAAATGCATGTTACCAAATTTGACTGCAGATTAAAAGGAGAAATGAGAACTGTTCTTCGTTCCAATAGAACTGGGCCCCATCCTAATTAGAGACGCGGGATGGTTAATCCTCGACTCATTTTCCCACACAAACTGTTCTTCATTCCAATAGAACAGAGGAGGAAGCAGAGGGTGCCACAACCTTGGATTTGACTCAGAAATGTGAGAAATCAAATCTTGTCTATCAATAACCGATTGGACGATACTTTACACGATAGAAGAAGACATAACATTCATAACAAAGCCTACATTCATCACTATAGAAATACATGCAAAACCCCCTCCGGCTCGGCATCGTACCGCAGAATGCTTTGCCTGCGAAATGTTGAATGTTGCCTCACGCCACCACCGTTGGCAGCGTCGGCCGGCGGAGGCCACGGCGGAGGGCGACACTCCTAATTTGCCAAGCCAGATTGACCCCACGATGCCAGAAATCTTCGGATTGCACATTGCTGATCAAACGCGGACGCCACTGCCCTTCCTTCTCGCCCTCAACCTGTTTCATGTACGTAATTGCAGTGGCGTCGGCGTCAGCCTCGCTGTTGGCTCTGTAGAGGAAGACGTCGGCCACATAGGCCGCCCCTCTGTGCCCGTCCTTGGCAGCGTGGTGGAGCTCGTCGAGGGGAGGCTGAGAGCTGCGGTTCCTGTCGAAGATGTCGTCCATCCCGGTGAGGAAGCAGGCCACCGGGTTGCCGGCTACAGCCAGGCTACGAAGGAAGACGTCGTAGCCGACGGGGTCGTTGTTCTGCGTTTGCTCGACTGGAACCCGATCCAGTGCCAGGCGCCTACCGACGTCTCTGTCGCGGCAGGGGCGGAGCATGTCCTTGCAGGTTGCCCGTAGGCTGCAGAGGTCCTCCATAGGCCGATTCGATGTCGCACTAACTCGTCCAACGATGATCGCCAGCACCTCCGCCGGGAGTTCCATGAGCGACCGCGGGTGCTCCCTCGATGCCATGAGTGCCGACGTGGAAGGGAAGTCGCTTGGCATGGAGCGGAGGAGGCACAATGGAGGGGCGCGGCGGAGGGGCACGACGAGGAGTGTAGGCAGTTGTGGTTTTCTCACGGGTAGAAGAAGGGGTTGGGGCAACGGTTATTTATTTTGGAGAGAAGATAAAGGAGACGCGTCTCCGATGAGTGGATACTACTAATTGCACATCTCGCTTATCGAGGAGTCAAACTCTTTGAAGTTTGACGAAATGTAGACAAAATAATATCAATACTCTCAGATGAGTGGTACTACTAATTGCACATCTCGCTTATAGGCATCTTAGGTAGTATCTTAGGCATGTTAGGCAGTATCTTAGGCATCGTATATTACAGAAAGGAGATTCATTCAAATTCCACCAATACACATCCTATATATATTACAAAAAGGATTCCATTTCTAGCAATAAATATCCCTACATTTTACAAAAAGGATAGGATTCAGTAGAAATCAATCTTGCTTCTTTTTCTTCTTTGATTTTTGCATATGGATCTTTTCACGATGGTCGCTTCGCAAGTGTGGTGTTTTGTCAGCTCCCAAGACTCGGGGCATGTATGAAGTGTGAAAGGATGGACTTTCGTCAAACTGGTTGTATTCCTCCTCCTCAACAACATTTTCGACCCCAACAATCCTTTTTTTTCAGGCAAAACAACACTCCAGTTATTCTTTGCAAGGTCAGGCACATAGAACACTTGCTCAACATCCTTGGCAAAGACAAACGGTTCAGTTTTGTAACCAAAGACCCGGAGATCAACACTAACATAACCAAATTTGTCCTTGATCATAGCTCTCTTCGCATTGGTGACTCATCTACACCGAAACAAGGCTACCTTGAATCCTACATAATCAAACTCCCAAATTTCCTCTATTTGACCATAATATGTGGCTGTGTTCTTCTTATTGTCGACGACCCGTACACGCACACCACTATTTTGATAGACGCTCTTGGCATCCTGGGCCATGGTGTAGAACGTGTATCCATTGATATCCATTGCTTGATATGTTGTAACAGTGAATAATGGCCCTGCAGCTAGTTTTCTTATATCGTCGGTTATAGTAGTGCTGCCACTCTGCTGGACATAATCTCGGAGGCACCTGTTGAAGCATTGCATGTACCTCTTTGTAACCCAATCCTCAGTACAGTCAGGGTTTTGTTCATGTAGTTGTTGCTTGTGCTCATTGCCAAATGGTGTAACCTCTACTGTCAGGGGGTGAGACCTGGACAGATCCGCTAGGGGGTTACCCTAGAGGTTTCTAGGTTAATGGATGATCGGTACCTAAGAGTGTAGGTGGTTATGCACGTAGTGCACACGGAGCTAGGCGAGTATGGCGGCGAAGAACAGGGAGACAAGGGTTTATACTGGGTCAGGCCTCCGGAGAGTAAAACCCTACGTCCAGTTGTGGTGGATTATGCGAGGATGAAGATGAGTTGTCCCTGTGCATGGAGCCCTAGGCCGCCTTATATGGGGGGACGGGCTAGGGTTTGCATGTGCAGGTCGGTTGACCCGTGTCGGGGTCGGTTACAACTGTGGGAAGCATACGCGGAGTCTACAGGCGGCAGCGCGCCAGGTCGCCGTGTCTTGTCTTGCACGTCAAGGCTTCGCGGGTCTTTCGAGATTCTGATCAGGTCGCCCGCGGTCATCAGAGATGCAGATAAGGTCGCCGGGCCCACGCGACAGGTCGGCGGGTCTTCTGGAAGGTCGGGTCCACTTGTCAGGGGCCCCTAGGACCCTGGCCGGTGGGGACCCATGGGTACCCATGTCTCTCAAGCCCCTGATCGATGTGTAGGCATAGCGGCCAAGGCGAGGTTGTGTCGAAGAGTAGCAGAGGCGCGGCACCATCGAGGTCGTGAAGGGTGCACGGGGATCAAAAAAAAAAGAAACCCCTCCGATGCGCGCACGAAGTTGACCGTCGAGCTCCTAGGTCGAAGGACCATGAGGTCGAAGTGAAGATGAGGCGTAGATCTTGCAGAACCGCCGACCTGACCTGAATTAGGCATGTTGTAGTAGGAGTCACGACCTTCAAAAAGGTCAACAAGCCTACTAGGGGTAGGCCGAGCTGAGATGCGATGGAAGCAGGCTTCCATTAGGTCTAGGCAACCCGAAGAAAATAGGGTGTCGAAGACGTACTAGTGTAGTAGCCCTCGAGCAGTAAAGTGACCAAGATGGCCGGTTTGATGCTCCAAAGAAGAAAAAGAAGAATTAGCTGAACCTACGACCTTCTACTTAGGAAACAGATGCTCTTGTAGTGTCGACGCTAGAGGACAAGAGCTCCAGAATCTTGCAGGGGGTAGCAGGTGACAGGTCTATCATAACCAGGGTCACGAGTGCACTGTACGGTCACGGGCCAGCGTACTCATGAAGCACGGGTTGCTGCCACCCGCAAAGGACAAAGGTGTCGCTGTGTGCAGTCAGGTAGGGGTCAGGTGCGCCGATGCCTTTCACAGGCGAACAGTGACCTCGTGCTCCACGAGGGCACAGTGTCTTCGAGGATAAGGATGCCACGCAAGTTGGCCTGGCGAGTAAAACTGGATGGCATGTGCTTGGTGGTATAAATAGGTGCCCAAGGTTTGAAGCAAACCGCACCACTCTTCAGAGGGGATTCAAGATGATCCAGTGTAGTAATATTGCCACGCCGTGGGCTTGTGTCCGCCCACCAGAGTGTAGAGGTAGTGTAGTTCATGCTTGGAGCTAGAAGAATTCTTGCGAGGCTCGAAGAACTCGATTGGCCTCTTCTCCCAGCCCCGCTGAGGAACCCAGGAGGAGTATGAAGCAGCAGTTGCATCGTCGGCCCTGACACTTGTAGGCCTGATGTGATGCTGGTGAATACCGCGCTCCACCCGGCGAGGTTGGTGTCAAAGCTCGAACCTTCTGCAATCTTGCGGTGAAGCTCAGACTTGATGCTGGGCGCTGCAGGAGACCGGTTGGTGCGCGAGTAGAGGTGGCTGTGTGGCAGCTGCCTCCACAGTAGCTGTAGAGGTCGTCGAGTAGGCCCTGAAGTCAGAAGAAAGCTTGCGACAAGCCTTATTAGTGTAGACTTAGTCGTAAGCACTTTGGAAGGTAATTCAGGACCTTTAAGATCTTTGTATCTTGTAATTTGGCCAAGGGCCAAGCTCTTTGTAGCTTAAGAAGCTGTAAATATAGTTTTTGCATGAACAGTGTCATGGCTTTAGTAGTTTGTAAGGGCGTCCGGGCTGTAATGGTACGGATACCAAGGTCCTAGCGGAGCTGTAATAGCACGCCAGCCTTCAGGAGGCCTTCCGTAGAGACGATGGACCCGTGTTGACTTGGGTCAGCACGGCCGTTGTGCAGTGACACAACGCAGGTAGTCAACCTGAAAAAACCTAGGTCTAAACGACCTAGAAGGCAGCAGGGCCTTAGCAACCTCAGGGAGGTGCTACTTGACCAAGAGGTCGCCAACGGGCAGTGGAGCCATTAAGCACGGGGCCGTTGGTGCGGCCATTTAAGGCGACGTTAATAGGTAGCAGGACCTTAGCGACCTCGGGGAGGTGCTACTTGACCCGGAGGTCGTTAAGAAGTAGGCATGGGTATGAACCCGTGAGTGAAGACCGGGGCGACCTACCAAGCAGTAGTCCCTGTCGACCTTGTGAAGGTAATGTTGCAGACCCGGAGGTCGTAAGAGGCCAAGAAGCCTTGAAGAAAATGATTGGGGGGCTTGAAGTAAGGCATAGCGAGTCCATGGACGCCGGGCCGTTGGGTTGAAAACCAACGGGCATGGATTCCCGCACGGCTCGAGCCGTTACTGCCTGTAGCCGTTAGGCCGAAAGAGCCGTTAGGCAATGTATCCGTTGGGTCGCCGGTGATGCCGCCGAATTCAAAGGGACGTTAGGGTGCTGTGGCCCGCCGCACTGAGGCGGCCCAGTTATAAAAGGCCGAGTGAGGGGCCGAGGACCCCACTCGCTTCCATTCCCCGCAGCAGCTAGGGTTTCCAATCCGCCGCCAGAAGTTCTAGCGCATAGATTTGCCGGCGCCGCCGTGCTTAGATCCAGCACGCCCAGCGCTGCCGTATGCGCCAAAAGACCCTGGTGGTATTTAGAGCTAGATCCGCCGGCTTCGAGGAAGAGAAAATGGCCCCAGAGCTTGCGCCGGCCCCGGAGAAGGTGTGGGAGCACTCGGTGGTGACGGAGGTGCATCTCAAGGAGCTGGTGGAGCGCGGGCTGCTGAAGCCCAGGGAGCAGGTGGGCTGGAGGCCCACCGCCGGCGAAGCGTTCCCCTCCGAGGGAACTGGGGAAACCGTCGCCTTCGTCTCGTATGCCGAGCGCGGCTTTGGGGTCCCGGTGAGCGACTTCTTCCGCGGGCTGCTCCACTTCTACCGCATCGACCTGGTGCATCTCGTCCCCAACGCCATCACCACGGTATCCTCGTTCATCCACCTGTGCGAGGCGTACCTGGGGATACCGCCACATTTCGACCTGTGGTGGTACTTCTTCGAGGCGAAGAAGACGGGGAAGAACGGCGTCGTTGGTGCCGTCGGCTTCATGCTACGCCGTCACATAAAGACGGTGTACATCGACATGGAGCTGCCGGACAACACCCAAGGCTGGAGGCAGGGCTGGTTCTACATCGACAACCCCAAGCCAGCGTTGGCGACCAGGTCGGGGCTGGCGCCAGTCCCGGTGCCCGAGTGGTCCAACCAGCTAACATCGCGGGAGATGGACGCCATCAAGCAGCTGCTGGAGGATCTCAAGACACGGAAGGTAGAAGGGCTGACCGGCGGGGTGGTGGCCATCAGTTTCAGCCGGAGGCTGCTGCAGCCGATCCAAGATCGGGTGCACCCAGCCTACGAGTACTGGGGTCAGACCGACCCTACCCATGTGGCTCAGCGCAAGGTCTCCAAGGAGGAGATGGTGGCATGGGTGAGGGAGCTCTTCAATGGGGTGATCCGGAACCGGACGTGCCCCAAGGCATTCTCCCTCACACGGCTCGCCGAAGTGGTACGTCGATAGTCGACCTTGATTCATTTGCCATTTTCTGAATTCCCCTGTTTCTGAGACGGAGGTCGCCTATTTCAGGGTCGTGCAGGCTTGTTCTGGAGCCCAGCTCCGCTCACGGATGAGGGCGATCGTAGTTTTAAGGTTTGGGCGGCGGAAGACGTGCAGGCTCCGCCGCCAGAGTTATTGGAGAACTACCTCTCCGACTCGTCGGTGGGTAGTGATGAAGAAGATCCGCCCGTGGCGAGCTCCGTGCCGACGACTCGTCGTACACGGCAGGCCACAGCTAAGATCCCGGTGCACAAGGGCGTCAAGATCATCTCCGCCACCATCGAGGCGGAGAAGAAGAAGAGGAAGAGGAAGGACGTCACTGCATCATCGGAGACGGCAACGACTGACACCAAGGTCATCTTCGAGGAGCGTGACGATGCGGGGTCGCCCGACGTCGCCAGAGGATTGGGTGACACAGCGGCCACAGGGGGAAGCAACGCTCCGCCCGTGGTTATCGGTAAGCAGCGGCAGAAGCCGAGCGCGGAGGGCGTGAGCGACCAGGGGTCGCAAAAGAAGCCAAGGCGGGTGCCGCCCAAGCCGATGTCGATGAAGCTGAAGACTGGCAGCGGGTATGTTGCTGAGCTTGATTTATGTTGTTCTTCATCTTTGCAGCTCTGTTGAGTAGGTCGGTGCTGACGGACATGTGCACCTTGGGCAGGGGGACTCCTGCTGTTTCTGGTAGCAGCAAGAACACCTCAGGTCAAGAGGCCTTTGGATGGAAGGTCGAGAAGTTGCCGGTCGGGCAGTCGCTCGCGACCTCAGGTGGGGACTTTACCAGTAAGCCCCCTGAGATCGTGGAGACAACGCCGTCGGCGGCAACCAGGGTCGCTACGGAGGGCGCACAGCAAGAGAAGGGCCCGCGCCAGCAAGACCCACCTGAGTCAAGTCTGCCGGGGACGCGGGAGGCGGAAGCCGGAGGCGGGAGAGGGGAAGCCGAACAGCAACCCTGCCTCTATGAAGGTACTCCGTGGGAGGACGACGTCTGGGCCGACGCCAAAGACCTTGATGACTTCAAGGCGGCGCAGGCGACCATCACGGAGGCGGCGAAGACCATTGGCAGGACGCTCATGGTGAGCTGACATTTCCTTTGGGACTGCATCTTAGGTTTGCCCAGGCGCAATGTTTTGACGATCTTGGTGTGTTGTTGCAGACTCTTGCCGAGCGCTCACAGAAGAGGGCGAACCTGCTAAAGGAGGGTGCCAATCTTCACGCGGAGCTGGCAACGACCCGGGAGGCCGTACTTCAGGCCAGGATGGAGGCCGCGAAGGAAGTAAGGAGCCTCAAGGACGAGGCGATCTTGAAGGACCAGGCCATCGAAGCCTTGAAGCGGGAGCTTGAAGCTACAAAGCTGAAGGCGAAGGAGGCGGAGGACGATCTGAAGAACGCCACCGCAGGTACGTCGAGAGACACCCCTTTGGTCTTTTATGTTTAACCATCGTGGTGACACGTTCTTGACCTCGGCACTTGCAGAGGCCAAGAAGAGGGAGACTGCCTTAAAGAAGGACCTCAAGGAGTCGAAGGAGCAGGTGAAGATCCTCAAGGAGAAGCACAAGGAGGTCGTCGCCAATGAGTCTTACTTCACCCGTAAAGCTGCTTATGAATTTGGGGCGCGCAGGGATCTAGAGATCGACCTTGGCCTGGCGATGCAAACCCTTATTGATCATCAAGAGATGACTGCAGATCTGGAGAAGGAGCTGGACGACCTCAAGGAGGCCGAGTACCTTGTGGACGTGTACACCCCTAAGGTCGAGGGCGATCCACAAGGGCTCGTCGAGCGGTTGGGGGCGCGGTAGGTCGCGTTAAGACCTTGCTGATGGATGGCGGCAAGCTCGCCGCAGCTACCGCATTGGCCACGGTGAAGCACCATGAGCCGTCATTCGACCTCGAGAAGGTCAAGGAGGAGCTGGACTTGGTGCGGCTGGTGGCCAACGAAGAGATTCAGGCTGCCGCGGATGATATCATGAAGAAAAGAGACATGTAGACGTAGCTTAGAACTGGCAAACAGTTAATAACAATGGGTCGCGGACCCTTTTGATGTAATACAAACATTGCATGAATGAAAAAGACATGTCACGTGATCCCTTATTTTACTTTGTATACTGTTTATAAGAACGCAAAGGTGATGAAGTTGCGAGACCCCTTTTCCTCCGCTAACTCAGCTCAGTGGAGGAACGGCTTACCGACCACACGGCTCGACGTTGAAGGCTTAAGTGCGGCCGGCGCGCGGAGGGGGTCAGGGACCCAAGATCGAGCAACCCCACGACCTAGGAATACTTATAAAATGCATAAGAAGCTGTGGTAAGGGAACACTTGGTAAAGATAGAGGTGAAGACCCCAGGTCGAGCGACCCTTAGGTTGGCAAAGCCAAGCCCCCGAGCGTAAAGGCCGAGCTTAAAGCCAAGCCCCTGAGCGTGAGGGGTCGATTTTTAGGCCAAGCCCCCGAGCGTGTCGAAGGGGAGGGGTGAACAGAAAACAAACAAGTTGAAAGAGAAATCTTTATATTTATATATTGAATTACAAAGGTAAGGAGTACATAGCTTTATTGTGATACAAGGCTCCTAAGGATAGAAGCGACGCAAGTGCTCAATGTTCCAGGGGTTAGGAACACCCTGGTCATCGGCCCATTGGAGGCGATAGGTCGCCGGTCCAATGACCTCCTTAACTATGAAGGGGCCTTCCCAAGGCGCAGAGAGCTTGTGCATATCCTTGGTGTTCTGGATCCGCCGCAAGACTAGGTCGCCAACGTTGAAGGAACGTTCCCGCACGTTGCGGTCGTGGTAGCGACGTAGCTGCTGCTCGTGGCGAGTGTGGTGCATGAGCGCGGTCACACGGTGTTCCTCGACGCTGTCAAGGTGGGGCCGGCGTGTTTGCTCTACTTCTCCTTCGTCGAAGTGCTGGATGCGAGGAGCACCGAAGGCCACATCGGTGGGGAGGATAGCCTCTGATCCGTAGACCAGGAAGAAGGGTGAGTACCCTGTAGCTGAGCTGACCTGAGTCCTGAGACCCCAGAGGACGTGAGGGAGCTCTGAGAGCCATCTGGTAGCGTAAGGCGCTGAGTCGTCGAATATACGGTCTTTTATGGCCTGTAGGACCATGCCGTTGGCCCACTCGACCTGGCCGTTGCACCGCGGGTGTGCCACCGAGGAGTAGTATACGTCGATCAGGCTATCTTGACAGAAGTCCCAGAATTTGGCTCCTGTGAAGGCCGTGCCAAGGTCGGTGACGATCCTATTTGGCACCCCGAAGCGATGAGTGATCTCCTCGATGAACTTGGCCACCTCTTTCGACGTGACGCTGGATACGGGGTGGACCTCGATCCACTTGGTGAACTTATCCACCACCACGAGTATGTGCTTGTAGCCGCCAGGGGCGGTCTTGAAAGGTCCCACGGAGTCGAGACCCCAAACTGCGAAGGGCCACGACGGAGGGACGGTCCTAAGGGCCTGAGCCGGGAGGTGCTGCTGCTTAGCGAAGAATTGGCACCCCTTGCAACGACGTACAAGTTCTTAGGCATCAGCCAAGGCTGTGGGCCAGTAGAAGCCAGACCTGAAGGCCTTGCCTACCAGGTTCGAAGAGGCGGCGTGGTTGCCGCACTCACCACCGTGGATCTCGTCCAAGAGCCTCAGGATACACCTCATCAGTACCCCGGTGGAGGTGGACCTCCGGTAGAGTTCCTGGCCGATGATGACATAGTTGGCGCTACGCCTCGTGATCTTTTCTCGCTCTGCCTTGTCCTCAGGTACTCGATGCTCGAGGAGGAAGGCAATGAAGTCGAGGCGCCAATCATCTTCTACGTCGATCATGAGGATCTCACGACCTTTGGGCGAGGTAAGCTCATCATCAGGCGACTCTGGGTCAGGGACGAGCTTGATGGACGGCTTGCGTAGGTCCTGGACGAACACACCGGCCGGAACCAGTGCGCGCTTAGAGCCAAGCTTGGAGAGGACGTCCGCGGCGACGTTGTTGTTGCGGCAGACGTGGTGAAACTCGAGCCCTTTGAAGTGACGCTCGAGCTTGCGCACCTCGGCACAATATGCATCCATCGTATCCTTCCTAGCTTCGGATTACTTGCTGACTTGGTTGATGACGACCTTGGAGACACCGTAGGCCAGGAGGCGCTTGATCCCGAGGGAGATGGTGATGCGGAGCCCGTGGATGAGGGCCTCGTACTCGGCGCCGTTGTTGGACGCCTTGTAGTAGATCTGGAGGATGTACTTGAGGTAGTCACCCTTAGGGAAGATGAACAAGATGCCCGTGCCGGCTCCTTCGAGATTCAGGGAACTGTCGAAGTACATCTTCCAGTGCTCAGGTCGCTCCGGCGGCGGAGGCTGCTGGATCTCTGTCCACTCCGAGACGAAGTCTGCGATGACTTGTGACATGATGGCCTGCCTGGGGCAGAACTCTAGGTCGAACTCACCTAGTTCGATAGACCACTTGACGACGCACCCAGAGGTGTCACGACTCCATAGGATCTCGCCAAGGGGAAAGGCCGAGACGACCTTGATATTGTGGGATTGAAAGTAGTGTCGAAGTTTTCGCGAAGTCATGAGTAGCGTGTAAAGCATCTTCTGGAGCTGGCTGTACCTGGTGTTGCTGTCAGTCAGGACCTCGCTGACGTAGTAGACAGGTCGCTGGACGGGGTAAGGTCGCCCCTCTTCAGGTTGCTCAGCCACCAGGACGGCGCTGACCACCAGGGTGGTCGCCGAGATGTAGAGTAGTAAGGGCTCCTTGGGCACCGGGGGCACCATCACCGGGGCGTCGTGAGGAAGGTCTTGAGTTGCTCAAGAGCTTGGTCCGCCTCCTCGGTCCAGGCGAACTTGTCCGCCTTTTTTAGCAGCTTGAAGAAGGGTAGGCCTTTCTCTCCGAGCTTGCTAATGAATCGGCCTAAGGCCGCCATCACGCCTACGAGCTTCATGATGTCCTTTTTGCCAGTGGGTCGCTTCATCTTGAGGATGGCATCCACCTTGGTGGGATTGGCTTTGATGCCCCGGTTGCTGACCATGAAGCCCAGGAGCTTGCCGGACGGGACACCGAAGACGCACTTCTCTGGATTGAGTTTCCAGCGGTAAGTGCGGAGGTTAGTGAAGGTCTCCGCGAGGTCAGCTATGAGCTTGTCCTCGTGAGTGGTCTTGATGACCACATTGTCGACGTAGGCTTCTACGTTCCTGCTGATCTGGCTGGCCAGACACTTCTGGATGGCCTTTTGATAGGTCGCACCCGCATTCTTGAGGCCGAAGGTCATGGCCGTATAGCAGTAGATGCCATGGGGCGTTATGAACCCCGTCTTGTCTTGGTCGGAGACCTTCAGGGCTATCTGGTGATACCCTGAGTAGCAGTCGAGGAAGCAGAGAAGGACGTTCCCGGCTGTGGAGTCCACGACCTGGTCGATACGCGAAAGAGGGAAGGGGTCTTTAGGGCAGTGCCTGTTGAGATCGGTGTAATCGATACACATTCTCCATTGACCGGTTTTCTTTGGTACAAGAACCAGGTTGGCGAGCCAAACCGGGTTTTTACACTCTCGGATAAATCCAGCAGCTAGGAGTTTTATTAGCTCTACCCTAATGACGTCCTTGCGATCTTTCGCAAAGCGACGAAGCTTCTGCTTGACGGGCTTCGCCGTCTTGCTTACATCCAAGGTGTGCTCAGCCAGCTCCCTAGGAACACCTGGCATATCCGATGGACTCCAAGCGAATATGTCGGTGTTATCCCGGAGGAAGCTGGTGAGCGCGAGTTCCTATTTGGGATCGAGCCCGTCGCCGATCACCACCGTCTTCTCTGGGTCGGCAAGGCCGAGGCAGACCTTCTTCGTCGATGGAGCCGCGTCTAGGGCGGTCTTGGTGCGCTTCTGCTCCGGGACGGCTTGGTCGACAGGGTCGACTTTTTCGGCCTCAGCCACCAAGACCGCGGAGGCCTCGGCGGCGGCGGAGGTCGCAGCGAGGTCTAGAGCCTCCGTGTTGCACCTGAAGGAGATGATGAGGTCCCCTTTGACAGAGAGGACCCCATGCGGAGCCGGCATCTTCAACACCAAGTAGGTGTAGTGCGGGATGGCCATGAATCTGGCCAGCATCGGGCGACCTAGGATCGCGTGGTAGGAGGACTTGAAGTTGGCGACCTCGAAGTTGAGGTACTCCGTGCGGAAGTTCACCTCCGTACCAAAGGTGACCGGGAGGGAGACTCGACCCAAGGGTTGGGCCACCTTCCCAGGGACGATGCCATAGAAGGGCTCATCGCATTCCGTCATCTTGTTGAAGTCGAAGCCCATCTTCTTGAGGGTATCAACAAAGATGATGTTGAGCCCACTGCCTCCGTCAATGATGGTCTGGGAGAGCAGGGCTCCATCCACCGTAGGCTCGACGACCAGCGGGTAGGACCCGGGGTCTGGGATATGGACCCAGTGATCAGCTCTGGAGAACGTGATCGGCTGCTCAGACCATCGTAGGGGCACGATTGGATGAGTGTGGATGAGATGGACATCGCGTTTGTCCTTCTGGTAGCACCTCCTGCTCGTGCTGGACTTGATTCCGCCGACGATCATGTTGATCGCGCAGGTTGCAGCCTGGAAAGGCCCATTGGGGTTGCCCAATGCTGGTGGAGGGGGCAGGTTCGTCTCGTCGCGGGGAGCCGTTGGAGCAGGGTCGTTGCGAGGTGGGTCGCTGCGAGGTGGCTCGCGGCGATCGTCGTATCGCTCGTCGCGGTAGTCGTCGCGGAGATCTCGCCGGTCGTCACGGCGGTAGTTGTTGTTGTAGGGGCGGTTGTCGCGTCGCCCGCCGTCGTTCCTGGGTCGCTTGGGGTCTGCGGAGGCGCTGAAGGCCCTCTTGAACTGGGAGCACACGCGGAGGGTGTGGGTGGCCCCCTCATGGAACCCGCATATGATGTCGAGCGCCAGGTCGAACTCTGCTTGATTGAAGGACGAACTTCACCGCCCTTCGGCCGCCAGGACCTCGGAAGGTCGCTTGCGGAGCTTGTCCGCTGCAGTACCAGATGTACCGGCATTACCAGCGTCGAACTAATTCTAGAGCGCGTCTTCTGTGTCCATAGCTTGTTGACGACGATCATCAGCTCCTTGACATTGGTGGCGCCGGACTCATGGATCTTCTCGAAGACCTTGGGGTCTTTGATGCCTTTCTTGTAGCTGTCGACGATCTAGTCGTCCCTGACACCAACGCACTCATTCCGGTTCTCAAAGAACCGGGTATTGTAGTCGCGGAGCCGCTCCTTCGGCTTCTGCACGACCCGCCCCAGGCTGAAGGTGTTCCCAGGGCGATCGTAGGTCGCCTGGAAGTTCGACGTGAAGGCCTGGGACAGATCAGCCCAGGTCTTGATGCTGCCAGACGCAAGGTTGTTGAGCCAGAGCGAAGGGGCCTTGCCCATCACCAGTGGGAAGTAGGCCGTCATGTGGTCGAAGCTACCACCGGCCGCCTTGACGGCGACGTAGTAGGTCGACAGCCAGATGCTAGGGTCGGAGCGCCCATCATACGGCTTGATGTTGGGCTTGAAGTTGTCGGGGTACTCCACCCTCTTGAAGCGGGCATCCAGCACTGGGAAGGTGTTGAGCGCAAGGTCTTCGCTGGTGCCTCTTGCCGTAGCGGCATCTCGTGACGCGGAGTGGACGCTGCGCTCCGGAACGACCACCTGGGAACGTGGCTGCCGGTCCCGGTCGAGCTGGACGATGGCGGGATCGCCGTGATCAGCGTTGTACTTGGCACGTCGCTGGTTCTCGATCTCGTGCTGATCACGGAGCTCGCGCTCCATGATGCGGTGGACGCCGCCGGGGGTGCCGTACTCGCGGTCGTAGTCCAGGCGGCGGCGGAGCTCGCGCTCCTCGCGCTCCCGGTGGCGTTGGTCGACGACGGTGCGGGCGTCGCGAGCACGCCTGTTGGCGTCGAGGTTGACGCGAAGGTCGCGGGCAGCAGCGGGCTGCTGGGCGGACTGCTCAGGGTTGTGCTGGGCGACCTCCTCCTTGACGGGGGAAAGATGGCTACGCGTAGGTCGATGAGATCGACTGCGCGAGTGGCGGGTAGAGGATGACGCGGCGGACCTGGAGGCCGCGCTCTTCTCTTCCACCAGGGCGTTGGCGACCTGGAGGTACGCGAGGGCCTGCTCGGCTTCAGGCGACTGGACTTGTTGGAGCCGGGTAATGGCCGCGCCCAGGTTGGCCTGGGGGCTGTTGAAGGTCGGGATCCCAGCTTTCTCGAACTCGAGGCGCAGATCACGAGCGCAGGGCAAGGCACGCCGCTGCTCTTCCGCACGTCGCTCGGCGCGGCGGGCGTTTGCTTCGATACGAGCCGCCTCCTGAGAGTTGGTCGCACCCACACGTGGTGGCTCGTTCTCCGAGATCACCATCACCTGACGAAAGATGACTTCCGGGTCGTTCGGGGGGATACGAACCCGGACCTTCTGGAACTTCCCGCAGTCCGGAGACTGGATAGGTCGCCTAGCTCGGTGAGGGAGCTCGTTGTCGATCTTCTTCCGCAGGAGGCACCCGCGGAGGGTGTGCTTTGCACCCTTGTGGTAAGTGCAGGGCACGTCGAGTGGGTCGCGCCGAGCGCGAGGCGCAGGCCTTGGGTCGCATGAAGGTCGCCGCCCAGATTGGATCTGAGGAGGCGTGGAGAGTTGGCTCAGGCGAAGGCCGGGCGCAGACTTCAGGCCGAAGGGAAAGGTGTCGTGGCGTAGCGCTGTCTGCGCCGAGCGTTGAGCTCGTTCGCAGATCTCCAAGGTTTCCCTCATGGAGTCGATGACATTTTCCATCCCCTGGACAAGGTCACAGGGTTTGGGTGGGTGGGTCTCCGATACTAGATCGGGAACAGGAACGGTGGCGGGCGCCGTGACGACCTTCTCGGGGGTCGCTGGAGGAGTCGAAGCTGCTGGAGCAGGTGAGGTCGCCGTGAAAGATCCAAAGCAGATCTCCACAGGGTTGGCGAGGAAGGCCGCCATGCTCGCCGGGAAGATGACGCCAGATTGGGCCACCATGCTGCACAGCGAGTTCCCGATCGCCCCTACCTGGCGCGCCAACTGTCAGGGGGTGAGACCTGGACAGATCCGCTAGGGGGGCTACCCTAGAGGTTTGCAGGTTAATGGAGGATCGGGACCTAAGAGCGTAGGTGGTTATGCACGTGGTGCACACGGAGCTAGGCGAGTATGGCGGCGAAGAACAGGGAGACAAGGGTTTATACTAGTTCAGGCCTCCGGAGAGTAAAACCCTACGTCCAGTTGTGGTGGATTATGCGAGGATGAAGATGAGTTATCCCTGTGCATGGAGCCCTAGGCCGCCTTATATGGGGGGACGGGCTAGGGTTTGCATGTGCAGGTCGATTGACCCGTGTCGGGGTCGGTTACAACTGTGGGAAGCATATCTCCCGAATTACAAGGGACATCCCGTGATACGCGGAGTCTACAGGCGGCGGCGCGCCAGGTCGCCGTGTCTTGTCTTGCACGTCAAGGCTTCGCAGGTCTTCTGAGATTCTGATCAGGTCGCCCGCGGTCATCGGAGATGCAGATAAGGTCGCCGGGCCCACGCGACAGGTCGGTGGGTCTTCTGGAAGGTCGGGTCTACTTGTCAGGGGCCCCTGGGACCCTGGCCTGTGGGGACCCATGGGTACCCATGTCTCTCATCTACGCTCTGTTCTATCACAATGAAATGAGCCTTCCTGAAGTCCTCTGGGTGCGGAGTGATTGACTTTTTCCCCAGGGTCCCAACACCTGAAAGCCTACCTTCATGCCGTGAACGAGGCACACCAATGGGGTTTTGGGGGTTCATATAACCCATGGCCCACTCCACTGCTTCGATGGTCTCATAGCCACGAACAATAGCTCCCTCCGGAAATGACCTGTTATGTGACAATGATTTGAGGAATCCAAAGTACCTCTCATATGGAAACATCTTATGAAGGTAAGATGGGCCAAGGTACCAGATCTCCCTTGCGAGGTGTGTTGTTAGATGCAGCATCAGATCAAAGAATGATGGTGGGAAGGTAGCTTCAAGCAGGCATAGGATCTCGAAATGCCTCCTCTCTAAGTCCAATAGTTTTTCCTCATCAATCACCTTCTATTCTATTTCATTGAAGAATAAACACAAGCTTGTGACCGCGTCGCGAACCAGTTCTGTCTTGATACCACTTAGTGCAACAGGAAAAATAGATGTCATCAACACATGGCAATCATGAGATTTCATCAAGTTGAAATTCATTTTCATGTCCTTCACCGACACTAGCCTCTTGAAGTTCGATGAGTAGCCTGAAGGTACTTTCAAACCATGCAAGAACTCACATAATTCTTTTCTCTCTGCCTTTGACAAGGTGGTTGCAGCAACGGGAAGGTCCATCCCCGTGTCTGTTTCCTCTGCATAGAGCTCCGGCCTAATGCCCATTTCATTAAGATCCTCCCTTGCATTTTTATAATCTTTTCCTTTCGACTTCTGTTGTAGCAATGTTCCCAAAGTAGCTTCACACACATTCTTCTTGAAGTGCATGTTGTCAATCGAATGACACACATCCAAAAGCGGTCAATACTCTAGCTCCCATAGAATTGATTTCTTGTTCCACATTCCTCGCCCATCTTCTTCTTCTTCTTCACCATCTCGCTTCTTTCTTTTGCGAAGTTTCTTTTCAGACAATTTGGGTAACTCCTCGATAGTTTTGACGTTCTTGACATGCAAGTTGAGCATATCTCCAGTCACATGCATTGGCGCCTGTCGATTCTCCTTTTCCCCATTAAACTGACAATCCATGTCCCGGTAGGCATGTTTCTTGCTGAGGAAACGACGGTGCCCCATAAATGAGAATTTCTTTGAATTTCTTAGCCACACTGCACAAGTTTCTTCCAAGTAGTGTGGGCAAGCTGCACCTTTCCTTTTACTCTGGCCAGAAATGTTGCGATGAGCCGGGTTGTCGTTACTGGTGGTGAACAACATGGCGTGCAATGTGAACTCCTCACGGCCGAACTCATCCCAAACCTCCTTCACACCAGGCTTCCAAAGTATCTTCAAGTCATCAACTAGCGGCCTCAAGTAGACATCTATACAGTCGCCAGGTTGCTTTGGCCCGGAGACCAATATTGTCAGCATCATGTATTTCCGTTTCTTGCATAGCCAGGGTGGAAGGTTGTACATTGACAGCATGACAGGCCAGGTGCTATGTGTTGAGCTCTGGTTACCGAATGGGTTCACGCCATCTGTGCTCATAGCAAACCGAATGTTCCTGCTTTCACCGGCAAATTCCTTAAAGTGGGAATCAATATTTTGCCATTGTTGGCCATCTGCGGGGTGCTTAATCTTGCCAACTTCCTTCGTTCGTGTCTTATGCCAACGCAAGAGTTGGGCCTCCTTTCATGTGGCGAACCATCTTCTCAACCGAGGAATGATGTAAAAATACCATGCTACCCCCACAGGAGCCCCTTTAATCTTCTTCTTCTTCTTCTTGCCTGTGATCTCCACGGGCTCGTTCTCGTCATAATCAGCATTGTTATCATCACCACCATCTTTTTTCCTCTTGTACCGATCGAACCCACACTTGGGGCACTTGTCAAGGTCTGCATAATCTCCACAGAACAATACACAACTGTTATTGCAAGCATGAATTTTTTCAACCTCTATTCCCAGAGGACAAATTATCTTCTTTGCCTCATAGACAGACTCGGCTATTTGGTTTCCCTCGGGTAGCATGTCCTTAAGGAGATCCAATAGTTGTTTGAAACTTTTGTTGCTCCAACCATGATCTGCCTTAAGCTGCAGAAGTTTTAGATCACCAGAAAGGCGAGAGTACTTTTGCAACCAGGACAGAGGGGTTTCTTTGAATCTTCAACGAACTGCTTCAGCCTCGCTAATTCAGAAGTTGTATACACTTGTTGAAACTCAACATCCCGCAACATTTGATCAACATTGTGCACATGTCGCAACAACTCACCATCATTGAAGCCCGTAACTTCTTGATCAGTGATATCCTCAGGCCTCATCACAATTGGTGGGAATGGTTCATTTTCCTCATCAAAAACTCCACCTTCATCAAGCTCTTCATCATGGCATAGCGCTGCCCCTTCATTATGAAGGCCTGTAGCATGGTGTTGCGCTTCACCTTCATTTAGGCATCCTGCTTCGACTTCATTAAGCCCTTCCTCACCATGTTTATTCCAACACGTGTAATTTTCTTTGAAACCACGTGTGATCAAATTATGAAAAATGTTATCCCGTTGTCCGAACTTCTTCTGGTTGAGACAATCTATACAAGGGCAAAGCATTGCCTGAACACCACGGTTTCTCGTATCCACCTCTGCTTGATCTAGAAAACCATTGACCCCCCTTAAGAAACTGGCCCAATCTCGGGACTTACTACTGTACATCCAAGCCCGAGCAGCAGCAGCCATCTGCAATTTTCATACATCAAATGAGCATAATGCATCACCAAAACCGATGAGTAAGAGGATTAGGACAACAAAGTTCAATAAAAAAGGGCAATTTCTACCTTGACGAGGACTGTCTACGAGGCAAGCGCTTCCGAGGAGGAGGATGAGGCGTCGCGGCCGCGGCAACGGCAACGGCAACGGTGCGGAGGACGGCGCCGAGCCCGAGGAGCACGGCCTGCTTTGGAGGACGTACGACGCGAAGGGACGCCGCGCCGCGGTCGACGTCCGCCGGCACCTTTCGCCGTCGCGCACGCGGCCGGCCGGCCTGCTGCAACACCGGCTTTCTGAGGAGAGAGAGCGCGCGCGCAGCGAGTGGGGCCTTCAGAGAGCGCGCGAAAATGCTGCTGCAGCAACG
The DNA here is from genome assembly GCA_036936925.1 of Cenchrus fungigraminus. Lineage (NCBI taxonomy): Eukaryota > Viridiplantae > Streptophyta > Magnoliopsida > Poales > Poaceae > Cenchrus > Cenchrus fungigraminus. The sequence goes on along the minus strand of CM072779.1, from coordinate 76,895,502 downwards.
GTGGGGAGAGAGCGAGTGCGGCCCTCATAGGAGAGAGAGCGAGTGTAGTTGTCACAGATAGCAGAGTGGTCGGCCGCAAAGACAACGATGCGTAATAACAACACGCGTCTCTATTGTGAGAAAACAAAGGAGATGCTAGCTCCAAACAAGCGTCGCCAATTGGGTCATCATAAAATGAGACGCGTCCTAAAAACAACGCGTCTCCAATAGGAAAGTCATCGGTAACGGACTTAAAGAGCCCGTTACCGATAGGTTTTACTTTCGTAACGGACGCATGTTAACGTCCGTTACAAAGAAAATATGTAACGGGCGTTTAAGAAGTCCGTTACCAGAAGTCCTCATTGGTAACGGGCGTTGTGTTGGCGAGGTCAGGGCGAGATCGGGGTCGAGCCTGCCGCGCTTATGCGTAACAGGCGCCAAACAACAACCGTTACAGATGTGGTCCATGTAACGGGTGTTAAGGGCCCGTTACAAATGCTACATGACCTATTTGAGGTTTTCACGTAGTGGAATCCATTAAGCCTAATTAATTTGTCATTAGATATTTGTTACTATAGCATGATGTTGTCTAATCGTGACAAAATTAGACATGTTAGATTCGTCTCGAAAATTAAGATAGGGGTTGTGAAATGGGTTTTATCATTAATCCATATTTAATACTTCTAATTAGTGTCCGAAGATTGACGTGACAGGTAGTTGGTGAAATTTTTGCGCACTAATCAGGGCCATAGATAACATCATCTCCTGATTCAATCTACAATATGCTCATGGGAAAGTGGGAGTGTGCCCGTCAGCAGGCCGGCCGGGAGTGATTTGTTGGGCCACGCAGCAAATTTGACCAACGAATACTATGATCATTAAACAAAATTATTCGCTAGACCATGGAAAGATATAGAGGATATAAAAGGTTTTTTTGGCCACGCCTAAGGCCATGGCTTGGGCGGCCTTAGGCCCTCCTCCGCCCCTGGTGGCCAGGGTCGTGAGTTCTTGGATATGTTGGGTTTTTTTCTAATCTTGTTGGTACTTGTGTGATATGAATCTTGTGTGCGAATGCGAAATCGAACTTGTTGTGTTATGAATCTTTTGTGCGAATGAAATCGAACTTGTGTTTTGTAAATCTTGTATGGATTGATGTGTTTGAGCTCGAGAGGTGAAGAACTTGTATGATTCTTGATGTGTGCAAATTAAGTTGGTGCTTGAGGAGTTGGAATTGAACTTGTTTTTGGTGAAGTTGAAGTTGGAGCTGGCGGGGAAGCTGAAGCTGGCGGCAGCGGAGCTGGAGCTGGTGCCCAGAACCAGCTTGGGGCGTAGCCCTCTTTTAATCTATGGTATTATCACCCGAGACTAAAGACCTCTTTTGTCCCGGTTGTTTTACCCGAGACAAAAGAGAGGTCTTTTGTCTCTCCTTTTTATTCCTAGTTGGGAAGGAGAGAAATAAACCTCTCCCCAACCGAGAATAAAGGTCGGTCCTCCACCAGTGATAAACGAGAGTTTTTTATTAATTATGATAAAATAGTCGGAAAATCCTCATTATATTTATATCTTCTGAATTTTTTTACTTAAGTTGTGCCCCGTTATATTCAGGATTTGCAATAGCTCCCCACAAATTAATGCTGATAAACTGAGAATTCACAAGAGAAATTAAGGAACCAATCCATCAAGCACCTCATTCTTCATTCTCCGAAAGCTGCCGTTATGGAAGGCAGGTAGTGGTAACTGTGTCTATCGTGAACCCAACACCAGACGACACCATCACACCGGTACACCACCTTTTTCCGCCATAAATACATACCCCACGTACTAGGATGCGACCAACCGTACCCAACAGCACTCCTCTCTATCTCGCCTTCCTCAACAGCCCATACCACACTCCCCTGCCTGCCAGAGGCCGCGCGCACGCGCCTCGTCCCGCCCTCCTACCCAGCCACCAGGGCGAGCGAGGAGAAGCTCATGGAGACGTCGCGCGTGAAGCCCGGGTTCAACGGCGTGGCCGGGGGATTCGACGGCAGCAGCCGCCGGGCCGGCGGCTACATGGGCGGCGTGGGCGCCCACGCGGCTGCGAGCGGCGGTAGGGGATCGCCGGTGGACGGTTGCGGCGTGGCGCTGCGCGTGTTCGTGCTGGCGGTGACGCTGGTGGCCGCGGTGGTGATGGGCGTGGACCGGCAGACGAGGACCATCCAGATCACGGTCGCCGAGTCGCTGCCGCCGCTGGAGGTACCCGTCACCGCCAAGTGGTCCTACTCCTCCGCCTTCGTGTAAGTCGATCTCGGCGCTCTCATGGCCTCAGTTCGCTCGCTCTCTATCACCATTGCTTGCTCATCCGCGCTATCATATCGTTGCTGGCTTTGGGATCGCACTCCTCCTTTTTTTTAATCTTTCCTTTTTTTCATTCCTTTTTCTGCTTTAGAATGTTCTTCTATCGTCGTGATATATATCGGAGTATGTGAGAAATCCCATCCTACCTAGCTAGATCGAGATATATATACGTATTATAGATAGAGAGACGTAGTATGGGCGGCGCAGTAGTAGGTTTCCAGATAAGAGCTAGTGCATATACTCCGCAGAGCAGCATAAGGGCTCGAGGACTTTCACGGTTTCACCGCCGACTATGGCGTTCCGTACGTGTCCGTCCCCTGTTTCTAGTATGGACGCGTACGTGCATATCTTCTTCTGAGAATGCACATCTCTGTTCTCTACCCCGTCCACATCTCTAGCTGCTAGGTAGGGATGGACCAGGCAAGGAAGAAAGGAAGGAAGAGACAAGCAAACAAATTGCTTTATTTCGCGAGGGCGATCGGCGCGCGAATCGTGATCCAATTCCCATCCCAGCTGCCAGCCACACTGGCTATAGCTCCACTCCATTGTCGCTGGGCACTCCACGTACAGTACGTGCAAAACAAGTTTCTATCTTTCCCCTACCTAAAAAGAAAATTTGGCATATACTATACTGCTTTCGTAGTGTAGACAAGGGTGCCGCGACAAAATGGGAATTCTGAAACGTTGCTTTTTACATGCAATTTACTTGGCCCGCAGGTAGAGTAAGTTTGCATTTTCGTATGAGCATTACTTGGTTGGTAGAGAATGAAGCTGGAGTAGCATGACAAGGTTATTTACATAAATGAACTATAAACATCGATTACAGGCGAGTTGGTGGTGCACGAACGAGAGCACTCTCGATCCTGATTTAGGTATAGACAGCAGCATAAATCATACGTGTGCGGCGTGAAGCAGCTCAACTTAAAATTCGCCAGCCAGCAATCTTGATGACCTGGCAAGCGAGGGACGGGGATGCGTGGCGCTTTCGTTGCACCACGTGGCTGGTCCGTACAATGATTGGCTTGGTGATGGAATGATGGATCCATCCATCATGGATCGATGCCTCGCTCTCGACCCGGCGGCGCCCGCCCACCCATCATCATCTCGGTTAGCTAGGGGCCCCACGTGCAGTGGGCGATCCTGAACGAATTCCTGATGAGCTCCAAGAGCGACCACCACCGCCGGTTCAGCCTTTACAAAAAGATTTCAGATACGGCGGATCGGATAGAGATTTCGGATTTGGGGATCGGATCGAAGGCGTGGGTCGATCTGATCGATCAACGTCGTCGTCTCCAATTATTCGCAGCCATGATTATATGATTATTTGCAGCAGGGCCGCCAATCTAATAATTCCATCGGGGTGTCGGCGCATCCAGATCCAGCACTGCTCGTTGTATTGCGTAGAGCTACGACGTCCGATGTCTGCTAGTATGTGTGCCTGTCCATTCCACCGCTCTAGCTAGATGGGCCACCTCATTTCATTTCGATCAGTCGTGTGGTTGCGTGACATGACGAGTACATGACTTGATCAATCCGATGGGCGATGCTCTGTTTCCACCACGGCTGTTGTTAGCTGCGAAAACGAAACCACCTCTCCGGCATCGATCCCGCACAATGATCGATTAGCCACGATCCATCGATCGATCGATCGAGGTGGAAACCCAGATGCGCACGCAAACCAAGATAATGCACCAGCTCGGTTAAAGTAAGTAAAGGTGTTGATGGCAATGTAGTTTGATGTCGCCACGACTAGCTTATTCATGGAATCATAATGGCAGTCCCAACCCTTTATGTTAGCTAGTGTCTTAGCAATTAATTGAGTTACCACGTAAGCAAAAGTCTGATGTGACATGATAATGAAAGAAGAGAGAGAAGAAAAATTGGAGACACCGGGTCGCATGCACGACCTAGTGTCGGCGACCTATTCGAGGCGCACGAAACAAGCCCGTTCTGCGTTGAGGGCGGACGGCTCGTTTCTTCCCCCGTTTTCCCCTTCTCTCTTGATCCGGTGCGCTGCCACCCTCCCTTCTCTTTCCCTGCCGTGCGTGCACGAGCTTTCCCGCGCCTTCTTCTACCACGCGATGCAAATCCCTAGGGATTTTTGGCGCGCTCCTCTCCCCGCCAAAATCCAAAGCCAATCAGCCAAGGTCGATCCATCTTCCACCCGCCCTTCGTCTGCAGCATGCGCAACGCGGGCTTGCCTCTTCTTTTCACCAACTCTCTGCTTCCCTCCCTTCTTCATCGAATCAGCAAGACTGATAGATTATCCATGGAGGAGCTCAGAGTACCGGGAAGACGATTTATGCTGTCACAGGCTTGATTTGGAAAAAAAAATTCACCTCAAATTGGTTGGTAAGTTCGATTGGGAAGCCAGCAAGATCGATTTGGATGGGGAGGAAGTTTGATTTGATGGAGAAGCACTAATTTAACGCTTGCTCCTGACTTGCTGTTGCTTGAGGAAGAAAGAACAGAGAACTCTGGCAGCTTCAGGAAGAAAGGTTCGGAAGAGAGAGGACGATGGAAGACAGAAGAAATTTATTATGTTGTCTTGGCTGCGGGAGGTAGAAGAAAAGGGTTGGGAAGAGTAATTTCTTAAGTAGATGTCTTTCTGATGTGTCATTTTGAACACTGCACATACAAATTTTGGGTTAGGACTGCCCTAATGGTTCCGAAAAAAATGTCGATCGAGTCTGAAAGCGAGATGGATCTACCACCATCGAAGGCATCTCTCAGTTTGTTTTATTTTCATTCACCTCACCAACCACAAGCACCTTTACGTTTTCTTTTCTTGATGACGGAATTCACCAGCTGAACACACAGTGAGCGCACAACAGAGACTGTGTGATGGCACGCGCGCGGTGTTCTTACCACATACGCACGTGCAGGTACTTCGTGGTGGCGAACGCGATGGTGTGCGCCTTCTCAGCGGCGGCGCTGGCGGCGTGCCGGCAGCGCGGCGCGGCGCGGTGGTGCCGGTGATGGTGGGGGACCTGCTGGCGCTGGCGCTGGCGCTGCTCTTCTCCGCCGTGGGGGCGGCCGCGGAGTTCGGCATCCTCGGGGAGCGCGGCAACTCGCACGTGCGCTGGGTCAAGGTATGCAATGTCTACGGCGCCTTCTGCGAGCGCGCCATGACCGCAGTCATCCTCTCCCTGCTCGCCGCATTCGCCAACCTCGTTATGCTCATGCTCACCATCCTCGCCATCCACAAGAGCTCATCCTACTACTAGTAGGACGACACGGAGCTCGTGAGCGACTCAAGATATTGCTGCCAGTTACTGGTATATTGGAGGCGGTAATTAATTAGATGGACACAGAGTATATGTATATCAGCTTGGAACTTGCGAGGCTAGTCATCGATCAGTAGTAACAATAACTGGAGTAGATAGCAAGATGAATGCCAATTGTTGTCACTGGCAATGCTTCTGAATTTGTAGAGTTGATCAGTTGAAATTGAAAGGAACTCATGCTAAGCTTGACTTCATTCGACATCCTCAGCTCATTCCTGCCCTAGATGGACTGGGCCCAGCATGCGTTCTACTAAGCCAGATGATTTTTGTTCACCGAACCATAACGAAGAGTATGGAGGAATAGAATTAGTTCAGATGCCACGAACGAAATAATTGCTACAATACAACCTTGTTCAAAAAAAAAAAAAATTGCTGCGAGCAAAACGCAGAAGAAACGTGGCTAGGGAAAAAACGGGATTGTTTGCGTGGGAAATATACAACCAAAACCAGCAGGGAAAAATTTAAAAAATATAATTGGGTTGAGAGTGGGATTTGAACCCACGCCCTTTCGGACCATCTCGGCCATCTCAACACGTTTGTTTTATGCTTTTTACGTACTAGGATCGTGCCCGTGCGTTACTACGGGCCGTACAAATTTTGTTTATAGACATCAAACATTATCATGTTAAATATTTACTTCTACAAACATATAAATATGTAAGGTTTCAGGCTTTCAGCTGAAAATGAAGAATATTAATAGTTGAACACTTCGAACGGAGTTATACCATCTTTACAACACCACGTGATCACACAAATATTATTTTGTCGAGAGAAGAAATAAGAGCTTGACCTATTTCAGGAAACCTTTAAAAATTAGAGGCTAGGCAAGCCTTGCACACTAAGCATTTAAACTAATTATGAATATATTGGTACCAGACTTTCAGGTGCACCAACAGCTGAAAGAGATTCTTGCATGATACAGAACTAAAAGCAGCCAGCCTGGCCAAGTCACATGTTCAGAGATCTGTAAAGGACAATCTAGAAATCAGAATAATCATTGTTAATGTTTAATGTACACCAGAAATCAGTTGAAACAATACATTTTAGAGGTCTCCATAATTTCTACGTGCAGCGGAAAGGGGGCATATAACAGTCTACATACATTTAACTTAAGAAAAGCAAAGGGGAAAAATTAATGACACGATGTGCTGCAATGTTATCATGCTAACATTCCATCAGCACTCAGTTAGAATGAAAAGACCCATCAAGAAAAGTTCTACACTTATTTGAGAAGGGCACTTTCTATGAGCTAACATATGTTCTACACTTAACTGAAAAAAAGATAACATAATATACAACACACAAATAATAGCCATCAGGTTCAGTGGTAGGTTCAATGGTGACACATAATACACATGGATACAAATATTGTTAAATAAGAAAACTTTGACTAATTGATCTATGAGTCTATGATGTGTCATGCCCATGGAAAAGTTTTGTTAAAGAATAGATTAGAAGGTTTTTCAATCTTTTAGTATTTATAAGAAGAAAGCTAAAAAAAGTAACAGTAGGTTCCATAGCTACAGCCAAGTGCCCATCAACAATTATAACAGGATATCTACATGGCAAAATAATAGGAAATGCAACATGTACCTTCCAAAGAATGATTGTAGCAATGACATCTTTCCAAAACCTCTGGCACCGAAAACATTGTACTCTTTATCTGTTGCTTCATGTGATGCACTCATCTCTTCCCTTGAGTGTGTGAAGCTCCTGCAACCTGCAATAATCATCCACAAACCCATCAATCAGCTAGCTTTGTATAATTATCGAGCACCCCTACTAAATTTAGAAGTAAATTCACATCAAGCTTCATCAACATGTACCTTTGGATGGTCTAGACTGAAACAAATGTTTGAAGTAGATATTTCAGTTGGCATTTTCTTGCTGTCATCAAACACTAAGCGTAACATTTCAGATATAGAATCCCCTTTCGTTGAGTTAATTTCAGATTTCTGATAAATAAAAATATCAAAATTCCAAAAATGGAAAGTTAACAAGAACAAAGAGGTACTCATCTACTATTTTCTGCATAACCTACTCATCAAGGTTCCCCTCATATCTGGAGTAATCTTTGCTTATAATGGGGAAACGTTCCAATTTTCATTTCGTTTCATCATCACAAACTAATGGGGAAGCAGGGTGATTTAGCCATGGAAGAAGCCCATGTACATGGCATGAAATGGCGTTAATGAAATAAAAAATGTTTTCCACATGCTCACAACTTTCACAATTAGACTGAGATTGAGAAGTCAATCAATTTCAAGCTGCAGGGAACTATTTATAGTCAACAAACGACAAAAATTCTTGTGCCCCGAGGCAATGTGATGCAGCATGTGCAACTCCACCACCACGCTGCATCAGATATTCCAGGTTCCGGCAATCTCTACTCCTAAAATATATAGAGAATATATAGAGAATCAAACTTACTGGCAAGCACATATATACGGGCAGTGCAAATTAGGTAATATAACGAACAAGCTGCACTACTATACACGGCTCATGCTCTAGGAATCCTATCATTAAAAATAAAATCAAGCAAATTTCTTCTACTTGTGTTCTTTCTGACAGCTTTGCATTTGTCAACATATCAAGCAAGTTTCTTCTACTTGTGTTCTTTCTGACAGCTTTGCATTTGTCAATATTATCTTGGCATGGAGAGTTTGGTAGGTGAATGCAGTCGAGAGATTAAAATGTTGTGGGATTAGGAAGTGCAATGAGCTGTCAACAGAATATCCTTGAAAAACAAGTCTAACACAAGGAGATTCCTCTTATTATTTTCCCAATCCTTTAACTTTTTTTTAATTATGTGCAGTCAAGCTCTTCATAGCAGGAAAAAATGGTCATAGTTCATTTTTAATGGGAAATAAATATTCACCATAAGTATCCAAATGATTTTCTACAAATAATATAGGATATGTGGCATAATAATTCCAAGATGTTGGCACCAGAAATAGGGGAGACATACCACTTGTTCTGGCAGCTTCTCACCCCCTTGTTCTATGAATTTGCAGAGATAATCCACAGCTGTACGTGTATAGTTCTGTTGATAAGATATTGTTAGTCATCATGGAAGAAACAGTAAACTTTACTGCACTTTGTTTTATATCATGCATCGAGGAGGAAAGGCAATGGAATCCTTTACTTCCACTGTCATACAATAAGTTGAGTCCATTTTCCACAAACAAGAAACTTTACAAGTGCTACTAAAATTTCTAGTGTGAAATTAAAGATTCTATAGATGCTGCTCAAAAAGGTTTATAAATTACCTGTTTTGCTTCAATTAAATCCATCTTACGATCCTGCAGGAACAACAAATAATGTATGCTAAGACATCTGGAAAAGTGAAAAACATGGGTGAATCAAATGCAAGCTCAATTTCTCACCAGACCCACAACTGCATTTTTTATTTTGCTCATGTCTGAACCAAAGCCCTTGATTATCAACTTTGCTCCAGTAACCTGAATGAAGGGGGTGTATGAGATTATTCACAATACAATCGTACACTGAAGACTACCTCCCATCCGCGTATGCTAAAATCTAGAATGGTGGAATCGGGAAGAAATAGGGATGACAGGCCGTGGGCGCATCCATCTCCTACCTCGCGGATGCGGTTGCACAGGTTGGGCCGGCGACAGGCGGCGTCCACGGGCGGGGGCAGCGTCGGCGGCGTCCACCGGCGGGGGCTGCGGCCGTCAGCGTGGACGGGGTAGCACAGGTTGGGTCCGGCGACCGATGGCGTCCACGGGCGGGGGTAGCGTCGGCAGCGTCCACCGGCGGGGGCTGCGGCCGTCAGCGTGGACGTGGTAGCATAGGTTGGGTCGGCGGCCGGCGGCGTCCACGGGCGGGGGCAGCGACCGGCGGCGTGCACCGGTGGGGGCGGCGGCCGTCGGCGTGGACGCGTCCACCGACGTGGGAAGCAGCCGGCGATGGCGGCAGATCTCGTCGGCGGGGAGGAGAGAGGATTGCGGCAGCGGCGCGGAATCGGGGCGGGCTGCACGGTGGGCTGCGGAGGGGGCGCGTCGGCGGCGTGCGGATGGGCGCGCCACGGATTGCGCGGAGAAGGAGGCTAAGGCGGCGCACGGACGGTGCGGGGAGGCCAAGGCGGCGCGGAGGGGAGGGGATTTGGGGGCGGGACGGGAGGACGTGGGGCGGACACGCGGTGGGGCCGTGAGCGGAAGGCGGACACGGGGGCGGACGCACGGTGACGACCGGCAAAACGACGTACCAGGTTTGATCTTAAGTTTATTCTTTTTAATAGTAGAGATAAAGATTTTATTAAACAGTGTTTATTATGTTCACACCCACGCCAGCATGCCTCTGGCAGCAGCGACAATCAAACAAAACACGCATCGGATGATACATTTTCGTCTTTTTTACTGGTCAAGAACAAACTTCCTCACATGTCAGCAGCAACAAACAAGCAGAACATGTAGTGATGTTGTGTATTCTACTAAAACCCTGCAGCTGAAGCACGAAATATGGCCATCCCAACTTTGTTCGGCAAATCTTGTGATGATTTGTACAACTGCTGACTGATTTGTAAAGCAGATTTGTTTAGAAGCAAGTTGAACAAAGTCGACCAGCAACGACCAATTGACTGATCGTGGTAGATGCATTCACAACGAATGCTTCATATCATGGATTCATGGTTTGTGAAGACAGAAAATGAACTTTTTTTTTTTGCGATTCCAGAAAATGAACTCAATCTGCGCATTATTCTAACAACTCTGCGTTTAGCTGGTGGTAGCCAATTAGCCATGACCGGCGTGTATATCATGGTCGTAGAGAAATCTTGACTCGAGAGGTAACTGTTTCCTCATCCAGGCAGTAGAGAGCGTCAATGAGGTGCATCCTGAGAGAGGCAGGGCCCTTGGATGACTCCATCCCGATCTCTCCCGCCAGGCCAAAGATGGCAAGAGCGCATGCTGCCGCAACAAGGGCATCTGAAGGTTCGATGGCAACAAAAGCTGCAATAAGGGCAGTCACGGTGCACCCTGTCGCTGTGATCTTCTGCATCATGGGTACACCATTGCTTGCTCCGACAACCTGCTCCCCGTTGGTGATGAAATCAACAGCTCCAGATACTGCAACTACAGAACCGCTGGACAGTGCTAATGCTTTTGCGGCTTCAAGGGCGTCCACGGACTCATGTGAACTGTCAGCACCCTGCAATTTGATCAGAAATTGATTCCAATGGCAACAAGATGGAAAATATACTGATAATGGTATGTGTGTTGCTAATCTGCACAAAACAGAGTGAAAGGACTGCTAATCTGCACAAAACAGAGTGAAAGGCTATACGTATATTCCTGGGATCCTACAAAGGGTCTAAACTAAGATTGGTCAAGGACTCAAGATAGGATATAGAAATGATCATGGTTTTAAAGACATCAAGACATCCTTGAAAATCTGGGCACGCCTTATCGCCTAGGCGACAAGGCAGCCGATTTTCCAAGGCAAGCAGGACCGCCTGGACGCCCAGGCGGCGCCTCTGAAACAGAGGAAATGATACTGAAATGTGTCATAACATTCGCAAGGCTAAACAAGCACACATGCTTAGCGTAGGCCACTTCAGATAGCATTCTGAACAAGAAAAGTTGTGAAAAACAACGAATAAACAACAATGCGGATCGGATCAGTCAATGGAACAGTAGGAGGGAGCAAAGGTTGATACTGTTATATTTTGGAACGTGATGAATAAAGTCCAATTTCAGTTAACTACATTGATCTACTGTCTACTGACTATCCTAGTCCAAGACAGTGGCATCCACAATTAAGCAAGCAGTCCATCCATCTAATTTAGCTGGGACTTCTGTTCCTCCATGCTTGGATCGGATATAGGAGCACACGGATCAAATAAATACAGAGAAAAGGAGGGCATAAACAAAGGTTTATGCAGGTGTTTAACTAAAAGTGTGGCGAGATTTATTTCGTTAATCTACTCCTACCATCTTTCTCTTATCCTTGATTGGGTTGGATACTGAACTGAAGAAAGAACCTGAGAATGGTATAAGTAGCGAAGGTACCTTGAAGTTGGACGAGGCGGCTACCGAGCGATCGGCAAGCGCGAGGATTTCGGAGGCGTTTCCCCTGACGATGGCGGGGCGAAGAGTGAGGAGCTCGAGGCAGGCCTCCATCCGGAACACGGAGGCGGCGGCAGCGACGGGGTCGAGTACCCAGGGCCGGCCGGCCGAGGCCGCGGCGCGCATGGAGGGGAGCCAGTCCTCAGAGAGCGTGCCGACGTTGATGTAGACGGCGTCGCAGCGCGGAGTGAAGTCGGGCACCTCGCGGAGGGAGTGGACCATGGCCGGGGATGCCCCCGCGGCAAGGAGCGCGTTGGCGGCGATGTCCATGGAGACGAGGTTGGTGATGCACTGCACCAGGGGCGCCCGCGCGCGGACGGTAGAGAGGAGCGACCACGCGCGGCGGCCCCACCACGCCGGGTCCCTCTCAGCCTTCGCGCCGTCGGCCATGGCGGCGGTCGCCGGCGGCAAGGGACGCCTTTTCTTTTCCTTTTCGTTTTCGAGTTCGGGCGGATAGTGTTAGAGCAACTCCTTACTTCAGACCCCCTACTTCCGAGTGCTCTCCCTACTTTTTTTTAGGGTCTGCTTTTTGTATACAACTCCAGCAATAACCTCTACTTCTCAGCTCTTACTTATTTTTCTCTTCTATTTTCATATGTGCTCTATGTATACTCCTAAATTCACACATCAACAATTCAAATTAAAATATTTATTATGAATACAAATGAACAATATTTAAATTCAAGATTTCAAACATGACAATCCAAATTTAAATTCAGTTCTACTGAGTCTCAAACGGATAGATATTTGCAAGCAAAAATGAGTATCAAAAGGATTCAAAGTAGTAGTAAACACGAAGAGTCCAGAACTGCCCAAAAATATTAATTCCATCGAATGGAAGAATGCAACTGACACTTAATTTGGAAGCATCTAGTGTACTATCTGCCATGGTTTCAACAAATCCAATCTGAAATCATACAAGACATGTATTCAAATCCAGTCACCACAACACCAGTTCAAGCTACAACTCAAATATAGGGGTCCATATTGCATAATCCTTGAGACTTGTTGCATGCATACGCCTCTCAAGTTCATCTTGCATCATCCTTGAAACTTCCTGCAAGCGACAATTTAATTACACCACATACTGTTAAAACTGAACTGCAGATACATACAGTAGACCATTATGACAAAATAAAGTATTCTAGCACAATACATACCTATTGTGCTCTGTTGGCATCACCTCCACTAGCATCACTAGAAGTACCGAACGTGCTATTGAAGGCAGCCATCTTTTGTGCTGCAATTTGTGCCCGCATTGCCAACACGTAGGTCTTCTGATCTGCATCTAATGTGTTCACATCACAGAACATGATCTTTTGTTCTTGCTCCCACATAAATTTGTCCCTTTCCAATGATAACTTTTGATGTTGCATCATCTTTGTCTCCTGCCACCTCTCCTCCTTCAGTTTTTTCTCCTCTTTCCACCTCTCCTCCTTCAGCCTTTTCTCCTCATCCCTCATTTTTCTTCTCCTCCTTCTTATCCAAGATCAACTCTGCAATGGCTTCGCTGTATGGTCCAGCATCTCCTCCGGTCTTCGCTCTCTCTTTTGCTTGTTTCCTTCCAATTGGTCTTTTCGCTATCTTTGGTCTTGTCGGATCTGGAGTTGCAGTCCTAGCACTCCCATCAGCCTCTTCTTCAGTAGTTTCCTCACATGGCGTTGATGATCTGCTCCATAGCCTCTTGTTGGTCTCTATTTCTAGGAACTTCTGACAATGCCTCACCTTGAGCCAACAATGAAGAAACTGGAAGGACTTTTTCTCTGGAGGCTTTGCAAACAGTGTTTGTGCTTCAAGAATCTACATAAAAATTCAATTGTTAGTACCGATGAATGCAAGGTTTACTAAACTAAAGAAGTTACTAAATTGAACAATATGTAGAAGAACTTACATGCTCTTGGTATGGTATTCCACTTGGATGGCGACGTTCAACATCTTCATAATATGCTTGAAACTTCATGCACTCCTTTTGAATGGTACCCCAACGGTGCTCAAGGGAGTTGGCATTCCTATCAGACTGAAAGTTCCTGTTGGCATGGAAGTGATCAGCAATCCTATTCCAATATGACCTCTCTGGCGGCTCATTGGCAGTAATAGGATCAGTACTGATAATCTCCCATGATATGCATAGTTGTATATCCTCTTGATGAGTGTAGTTTCCTGACCTTTTTGGTTTTGCAACCTTGGTTTGGGTACCAACTGGCATTGACATGGAGATTGCATCCATATCAGTTTCATCAGACATCATATTGGTCCAGGATCCATCTCCATTAGTCTCCTGGAGGTTTATGTAATAGAAAAATCAGCACCATAAAGATGCATATTTGTAGTGTTCAGGAAGAACAAAAAAAGTATGCTTTGACGAGTCCAAACAGAGGAGGAAAACTACAGCATGATCATATTGTGTAAAACAAAAAAATGGAGCAAGGCAAGCATCCATTGTGCTCACTGATTTAATTGAGGAGCACTTGGATTCCATTGTCCTCCTGAGAATTACTTTTTTCCTAGGGATTGGTAATCAAAGGTAAGCAGGGATAAATCTACCAGAGATTGTATTAGCATATGCTTGACTCTTGGTCTGTCTTTTGCAAATTTAATGGCAAATGGAGAATTTTGGACCTGGACAGTGCACAGTGGGTTTCCTTTGACACGAATGCATGAGCTTGTTGTGAAACAAGCAGTATAATTGTGTGACTCAGTGATTTTTCTTTTTTTACAACATTCTAGTAAACGATAAGAAGGCAGTGCTAACTTACTATTTCAAGACATTAAACAGAAAAATGAGCATGGCAATGGATAAAAAAACAAGAAATTGAAGCATATGGTGTGAAAATTCGATCTATAGTGGATAGCGCAATCAATCGGCACTGTTTCAGGTCGACGGGCAGACCCAGCATAGGACATGGTGTACACATGTACACCTAGTAATTTTTGCAAAAACATCGAATTGAGTAAATAAGATCATCGTCAGATCCAAACACAAATAGAAAACTGTTATGCCTCGCTATGAAGTGTTCCAAAATTCACGTCAACTTAATTTTCTGGACCAGTGCTGCTGCTACTATGGAGAGAAGAGTAGTAAATGTGTGTGTATTTGAGGCAAGAAGCAGGCTCTGCTAAACTGCCGGCGGGGACTTGACACAATGATATATGCAACACTACTACTCTGCTACTACTATGCTTGTATGGGTTGTTGTACCAGAAACTGTAGCATCTCAAAATTGCATTTGCCATATCAATGAACAAGCAGAAGTCTCAACGAAAAAGCTGATAAGATGAAAAATAGCTCACATTGGGGAAGATCGGGGCAGACTGGTGGAGAAGCTCGACGTTATTGTTCGAGACAGTAGAAGTAGCTTCGGCACCAGGGACGAGGCGGCGGGGACGAGGCATCGCAGCGTGGGGACGAGGCAAGTCGGGGAGTCGGCAACGGGGACGAGCACAAGCCGGCGGGGTCAGGACATCAGGGCGGCCGACGGAGAGGCGCCGCCCGCTCGATTCCTGTCGTGGATGGACCGGTGGCGCCTCCCTCTCACGGATTTGGGTGCGGAGGGACTGAATCCAATGGAGGTCGCTGGCGGGGTTGGCAGACTTCGCGTGACCTAGGGCGGCTGACGGAGAGGTGCCGCCCGCTCGATTCCTATCGCGGATGGACCGGTGGCGCCTCCCCCTCGCGGATTTGGGTGCCCTCGAGACCGGATCCGGCAAGGGTCCGCCGCACTCGATTGCTTTGGCGGCGGCAGCGAGAACGGGGCGGCGCGAGGAGCTCGGGTGCTGGAGGACGGAGACGAACGCGGGCGGAGAAAAACAGAAAACGACCGAGTAGGGGCCTCCCTAGCGACCCGCAGGAGAAGGGGCTCTGGATGGAATAGTAGGGGCCTTCCTATAGTAGGGGCTTGAGTAGGGGCTTTGCTGGACTGCATTTTTTTCCACCCAGCCCTTACTTTTTGAGTAGGGGCTTGAATAGGGGCTTTGCTAGAGTTGCTCTTATGTGCGTAGGCCTGGGCGTTCGGTCGCCTATCAACAAAATTCGGTTCACAGAGTCACAAACTGAAAAGAGAACCATTCGGTTTTGTTTCGGTTCTAACCTAAGAAACCAAGATATAATACTCAAGCATGGAATGGAATAGAATCACAAAATCATGGACACAGTGGGAAATTCGAGCACAAATCAACAACATGAACAAAAATAAAAAAAAAGGCAAAGCAGGGTGGGTTGATGCTAACAAATCGATGACATTGAAGTGCTGCCGACTAAGATTGAAGTGTTGCCGGCTGCCGGCCGCTAGCTTGGCCGTCAGATTGAGGAGGAGAGCGGCGGCTCGCCACCCGCCTGAATGCCTCTGCGTGCTCTGGATCTGAGGGAGGACGGATGGAGGTGAGAGGAGGGAGCAGCGGCGCCCGCTGGGGATGGAGGATGGACGGAGAGCCGGGGACGGCGGCGGTCGGCCGGAGGAGGTGGGTGGATGGCCTCGAGGCCGGCCGACGGCGGGGCCTGGGGCGCGGCGGTGGCAGCGGGGTTGGGCGCGGTGGCGTGCGCTTGGCGCTCGGAGTCAGAGGGCGAGCGACGCAGGAGACAGACGCGAGTGGCGCGCCAGGGGGCGTCGATGGGGGTTGGGGGAGGTGGGAGCTAGGGTTTGTGGTTTTCTATTGGGCTTTTGGTTAGTTGGGTCGTAGGATCATTGGGTTCAATGTGTGATGTTGCTAGGGATGGAGGACGGACAGCGAGCCAGGGACGACGGCGGTCGGTCGGAGGAGGTGGGTGGATGGCCTCGAGGCCAGCCGACGGCGGGGCCTGGGGCGTGGCGGCGGCAGCATGGTTGGGCGTGGTGGTGTGCGCCTGGCGCTCAGAATCGGTGGGCGAGCGGCGTAGGAGACAGACGTGAGCGGCGCACCAGGGGGCGTCGGTGGGGTCGGGGGAGGTGGGAGCTAGGTTTTGTGGTTTTCTATTGGGCTTTTGGTTAGTTGGGCCGTAGGATCATTGGGCTCAATGTGTGATGGGTTGTTTCTTTGGATTTTTCGGTTAACCAGAACCGAGCCGAAAGAACTGGGGTATTTCGGTTCCAGAGAATTAGGAACCGAACAGAAACCATTCTGGATTCCGGTTCTGGTTCCCGGTTCTTTCGATTCGTTTCTCGGTTTTTTCCCAGGGCTAGCGTCTAGCCCATTCAGTTCGAGAGGTAATAAATGTAGAGTCATTACAAAACTAATTTATACTATAAAGATTGAAAACAGTTAAAAACGTTTTTCACCTAAATCGGGTCCGCTACCCCTCACGCCGGACTCACCTGTCATATAATTGAGAAGTGGATAGGGTGGAAGACCTGTAGGAATCACAATTTGAGGATATTTTGTGAAAAAATGATTTTTTCTCACCCATTCTATACTATAAAGATTAAAAATAATTAAAACATTTTTACCTAAATCGGGTCTGCCTTACCCCTCACGTCGGACTCACCTGTCATATAATTGAGAAGTGGATATGATGGAAAACATGTAGGAATCACAATTTGGAGGATGATTCTATCAAAAAACAATTTTTTTCTCACCCATCACGCACATACCCACGCTGTGTACCCACTGGGTCCAAATTTCCCTTCCCCGTATTCGAAAAAGAATTCCCTTCCCCACCGCTGCGCGCCCGCCCGCTGTTCCCTTCCTAGTCACGCACGACTGCGCATGCCGTGACCGCTGTGGATGGCGAGGGAAACCAGACGCAATGTGGGATGTGCACGGCTACGCTAC
Organism: Cenchrus fungigraminus; assembly: GCA_036936925.1. Classification (NCBI taxonomy): domain Eukaryota; kingdom Viridiplantae; phylum Streptophyta; class Magnoliopsida; order Poales; family Poaceae; genus Cenchrus; species Cenchrus fungigraminus. Next base: position 76,878,068 of record CM072779.1, on the reverse strand, counting down.
ACTCCCCATCCCCTGTCGTGTGAGCAAATCCGTTTCTCTTTATTGTAAAACACATCGTCAACAGTTGGATCTTCTCCCTCTCACGTCTCTCATGACAAGCACAAGAATAAAGTACACAAGGCACAATATAGGTGGAGCTTCTCTTTATTCGTCAAATCCATATCTTACAATAGGGGTGCTCCTCCATATATATACTCCGAACTAAGCTTAAAGTTTTGGTAAAGAGCCCACAAACAACCAGACATGGACTAGGACTTCTAGTCCCTACTTCCATCCATACGAAGTCCGGTTTTTACAACACTCCCTCTTGGGCGATTACCGCGAATGCATATGCCTCATAAAAACTACATCAGAAAACCCAGTGGGAAAATGGTTCTTGGAGAAAAGAGTACGGTTCTTGGAGAAAAGAGTACATATCAACAACATTTTGTATTGCACATGTTGCCTCCTCAAAAACCTTATGTGAGAAACCTTCAAGTAAAAATTCACAAAGGGAAAATAGTACAACATAAAACCTTCTTGGTTATACAATATTATATAGTCACTATTCTTCATGAATAGTAATCAATCTTCAAGATTTATGCATGAACTTCATGATTCTTGCAACAAAGATCTATATGATCGAAGTAAATGAGTGGTATACCTTCATGGTAAATTTAATAATTAATCATCAAGTTGATTCCTTCTAGGTACAACTTAAATATTTCAGATCTAAATATGATTAAACATATGCTTTGAACTTTAGTGTTCAAAATGTCTGAGTCACATTCTTCATAAATGTACATTCGTCCTTCAAAGACTTAATTTGTAATTCTTCTAGATTATATTAGGAGCAATGATTCAAGCATTAGTAACCACTTTATTTAACTATGCAACATAAAAGAAAATTTTATCCTTTCAGAGGAATTGAGAGTAATAATTTGCTAAATTTCATATTGTAACACCCCGTGTTTTTAACCAAGTGTTAATTAGTGCTGATCACCCTCTTAATCAAGTCTTTGCAATTAGTGCATAAACCTATGGTCAATGGGAAGGTCAAACCCCTAGTCAAACATTGGATCCTAAAACCCTGTCTAGAACTTTTGCCACGTTCTCCAAAATTCACCTAAACACTTCAAATTCTACCAATATAAAAGTTGTTCAGTTTTCCAAGGCACACAACTTTGCTTTTGGATGGCATGTCAAATTCGAAGTGGAAAATGGTGTAAAACTTGAGTCAACATCTGCAGCCACTGTTGACGGGCGCCGAGAAAATCCTGATGTTGACGTTATGCTCGATCTGTTGATCAAAACCCATATCGACCTTTGTAAAACTTGTAGAGGATCAGTGGATTTACAACTTTGCTAATTGGACCTTGGTACAGTGCTATGGCAAAAACATGAGTTTGAACCAGTCAAACAGGGGCACTGCGAAGCAAAACCGAGCCGAGAGCGCGCACTCGCACGCCGCCGTCGCGCACGGGCGCCACGTCGACCGCCGCCGTGCGACCGGGCACGAACACCGAGGCACCGGGGGATCCGCCGGTCCGAAGACGTCGCCGTGAGCACTGTGCTGGGTGGGTAGGTGACGCGGCTAGGCGCCTAGGCCGGTGCCACGCGACATGCTTGCACACACCGAGGCCGCCATTGGCCGGCAGCACCTCCCCACGACGCCGTGCCTGTAGCCATCCCATGACCGCGACGGCCGAGGAGACTTGGGCGGTTGCCACCTCTACGCTCCTCGCCGGGTATATATACCCCTCCCCTCCTCTGGCGCGCGGGAAGCCACCACCGACGTCCGCCATTGTCGCCGCCGCCGGTGAACCTTGCCTTCCGCTCACACCCGTGACCAACACGTGACTCAGACCTCCTCTCCAGCACCCACACGAGCTTCCACGGCCGCACATGGAGTAGCCCCGCCCCTGCATTCGCCGGAGTTCGAGCCAAGGCAGGCGCGCCGCCGCTGCCTCGCCGCCAGCCATCGCCGGAAGCTCCTCCGACCCAGCCACCACCGCTAATCGATCCGTGGTGAGCCCAATCTTACTCCCGTGCCACTTGTTTGCCAGCTCCGGCCGTCCTTCACCGCCGGCGAGCTCGCCCCGCTGCCGGAGGGTACGGTTCTGAGGTGAAAATCTTCGTAGGGTTCAGAATGTAAAGCAGAGGGCATATCTGTGAGGATTTGATTCTTTCTAGGGACTGTGCTGTAAGAAGAAGAATTCTTTTTCTCCTTTAGTCCAGTGACTTGTAAAATGCCGAGAAAATCGTAGAAAATTCAGAAAAATGCAAAACTGATTTTGTTGGTTTCCTTATGAGTAGATCTGCATCTTTTAGAAAGGTTGTACATACTTTTGATGAGTAGATTTTGAATGAAAATTCAAACTCAGTTTAAATAGGTTTGTTCATAACTTGATTTGTACTCATGTTCTAGGCTTGATCTTTGGATATGTTGTTAGTCATGACTAGTATAGGCTAGACCTAAGGTTTTGCACAAAGTTACTGAGTGAATCTCTAGATATGATTTATTTAGTATTGATGCTAGATCTGTTTATATATTTTGTACAGCCTCACGTGAATACTTTCTGTAGCTCATCTTGTGGATATCATTTTGTTAGGCTTTGATGTGCTCCTGGTGATTTTATCGTGTATTTATGAACTGTCTATATATATATGTTTTTGAATTAGGCTTGTTTATAAAGTTAAATCTATAGCTCAGTTTTTGTTGATCCAGTGATGGTTATCTTAAGAGTAGTAGATGTTTGTGCCATGCTTTTGATGTAGGAGAAAGTTGGGCTACTTTTCAGTTATGTATGTCCCTGTATAAATTCTTTAGGAATAACTAGGCTGAAAATGGTTATTTTTGTGTAGTTTGGTAGAATTAGTTTCTGGAGCTAATTTTTGGTGTGTAGCCTAGTTATAGTTCATAGAGTCTTTGTGTAAAATGTGAGCTCTAGTGCATGAGTAGTTTTCTCTGTAATAATTACTCTTGCTTTTGCTAGTAATAACTTGTCGCATTTTTCATGCTTGATATATGGGTCTGTTTGCTATGAATTTTTGGCAGTAGCTCTGTTGTAGCACTGTGTGCTTATACAAAAATTCTCACTATGAGTTATTGCATGGTTTAACCAGAATGATTTTTGGAAGAAATCAAGTGTTATAAAAAGAGAAATAAAGAAATCCTTCTTTTAAGGACTTAGGAGTGTTCCACTTTAGAGAATACCTTTGGGGAACACTAAAAACCAAATTGGTTATTTTGTGAAGTAGCTCTAGTTTGGTTGTATAGATGTGCACATAATCACCATCAAAATAATCATTAATAAATGGTTGCTTGATTTATCTTTATGGAAGAGTATGCTGAATATATTCTTGTCTAGGTGAATGTGGTCAACATGACACCCCATGCTTATCATGTGATTTTTGTGTTTACTTAATTCACATTCACCAACTAATTCCTGCATATGCATTCCCCGTGTAGAAGTCCCTGATGGTAGCTATATGCTCGTGCCGGCTGACGAGGACGAGGGAGCAGGAGGAGACATACACTTCGTGACCGTAGATCAAGACCCGGACCAAAGTCCGAAAGATAGTCTGACTGCTGGAGCTGCCGAAGGCAAGCCCCGATTTATCATTCACCTATGTGTTTACTTTTTACCTTCTGAATTTATCTTTGATTAAATATGTGTATTTACGTTCAGGAGTTGAATTGAAACCCAAGTTCCATGATCCCTAAGTACCTATGACCTTTTACTAAGTATGCTAGGTCACTAGTACCTAAATGATGCGATGTGGGAACTTTAGGCTACTTATCTTGGGTTGCGGCCCCAGTCTTGCAAACTGTGGTGTATGTGTGATGCTGGACGCTAGTGTGAGGTGTGCCAGATTGCCTAGTACCTAGGACTATGGCATCAGATCCCAATCCGAGGAATGACGGGAACTGCCTGGTTGAATGAACTCTTTGTGAGGGCATTTCTCCCGTATGTTTAGGTCCACCTTGCAAGGTTACTAATCGATCAATCGTCGGCCTCTCACCGTTATCCGAGAGTGCTTAATTATCTGGCCATGATAATCCCTCTATGATGGAATATTGTTAAACTTGATGTTTGATTAATTGTTTGCACAAATCATGATTGGAATACTTGCTTATCTAGTAATGAATCAATCTACTAGAACTTGAGCTAAAATATTGAAAGTAAGGACTAACTCCTTAGTAGCTCTTTGGCAAAATAAACCCACTAGCCAAAAGCCAAGCATGATTAGAGGTTAAGTCCTTTATTTTGGACGGGTAAACCTTGCTGAGTATTAGTATACTCAGCCTTTCTATAAATGTTGCTTACAAGTGACAATGTTTGGCCTAGTGAAATCCCACCCGGCTGGAAACTGGAATGGGTGGACGATGAGGAGTAATGGCGTTAAGGGTGGCCTTCCCTGATGCCAAGTTATCATTAGTTTAATTCTGCTGTCTTTGAAACTCTGAACCATTTAAGCTTGCTTCTTATCCAACGGTGAGGGTCAAGAAGAAGAATATGTCTGCTTGCGATATAAGACTGAAGCCAAAGGTTTTGTTATTGAAAGCACTACTTTTACATATATATGAAGATGAGTTTTCTCAAATCCTGTCCTTAGGTCATATTTTCCGTCCTCACATTCTAAATCATGGCAGTATCCGCCTAAGGGAGCTGTATGGAAGTAGATCTGACCCCGATTTTATAAATCCATTTGGCCAAGTCGTCCGGTGGGATGCTGATTTGGTAGTGGACTTCCTAATCAGGAACGATATTATGACAGAGGATTAGATGGTGACGATTAGTGGATATTTGTACTGTCACTGCACAGCAAGCAAAGGATTGGGGATTCAGTGGTGTAATGTTAAGAGGTCGTGCGACATGAAGACATTGATAGCAATATGGGGGTCCATGGCCTATTTCAGGTTCACTCGGAGCTTTGGCAACCACTGTAGGAGGTGTTATGTACATGCACTCATTTCAAGGGGGAGTCCGTATAGTAATAATCATCTCGAGGGGTGCATGTGAATTCGAGGATAGAAAGAAGCTTTTGGGGATGTTATGAGATTACTTATCCTTTTAGAGGTGTGGGATGAACGTACTTCGGACGGATTTGCTTGCATTTCCCTCAGTGAATGATCCAACTTAACAAAGTAATAACTTGACCCTACGAGGAAATTTGGATTAATTTGTAAGGTACTCTGGACTCTCCTTCGTGGGAGTTTTAATGTATGCGTGTTGGATCCTCTGTGTGTTTGGCAAGTGATTTACCAGGCTTTGACCCGACAACACTCAACAGGATGATTCTTTATTATCACTTAATGACCAAATGGATTGGTTTAGGTGAGAGTACGGAATTATCTCGGGTGGGGTTGTCACACATATCTTCTAGATATTACAGTTCAAACTTCAATGTTTGATTAATAGTAACAATATCTAAGTGCATTCTAAGTTAACACCAATGATCTATTCTGTAGATCTTCTAAAGTTGGCTTGTTCCACACTTCCACTGTAGATAATCAGTCTTCAGTTGGCATTTAAGGGGATAATTCAAATTGCCAATCACCAATATACCTTCTATGGTATGTGAGGATACATGCTATCAATGCTAGTTGATTGCATATGCACTTACATGTGCTCGTATGGCTCATTCAGGACCATACGAATTCTCACCTCATTCTTAATTCAATCACTTGGGTCTGTATGAATTTTCATTCATATCTTTAAGATTATTGGTGTTCACTCAGAAATTAACTGATTAGTCATTCATTGACTATATCCTTCAAGGATTTTCTAATTCTTTGAGAATAGTATTTCTCTTCTCTGAGAAATTCTCTCATGCAAGAGAGAAGTGATTTACTTGTTAATTTGAGCTCTTCAATAAACTCTTTTATTTGAACGTGTTAATCATAATAAGTCATTTTGTGACTTTATTTCCTTCAAGGAATTACTTTTCTAGAGGTTATTAATATATTCATTCAGAAATATTATCAACCTTAGACATTTATACTTAGTATCAAATTTGTTTTGATTTTTATTCCTTCAAGAAATGACGAATCCTTCTAGGATCATCTCTTATGGATTTTCATAATCCATCAATTAACTGCATATTATATATCTCAATTCATTCTTTCCATATGCCAGATAAGTAGCAGAATATTCATTTATACATAATGGGAGTTTACTAGTCTTTTGAAATACTTATGAACCATTGCATTTCACCATGTCATCCAATTTGATCTTTTAGATTCAAATACTTTCTCCATGTTCAACCTCAATTGCATTCTTCAATTTGACCCAACATGAGTGCTTCATGCAACTCTACCATGAACTTTATTTATGGATCCATATTCTCATTAGAGAAATATTTGCAATTATAGAGGTAATATGTTGTTGACATTCTTTCTTTTCTCTCCCATATCTTCAGGATAAGAATATGATGTAGTCAACTAGTATCTGCTATGCCAACACAAAATACTGAGTGTGCTATATAGTGTTAGGCATTCATCTTCAAGATGATCATTTTCTTAGTTTGTGAGGTATTTTACAATAATGTTATTCTTTCCAGAATTCTACGGAGATTGTAATAAATTATTTGACAAGTTCATTTGATCCAAAACCAATAGGTGTCCCTGTAGATTTTAAATTAATGATCAAGTCATTTGCCATGGTGAGTATATTATTGAATACCCGGGATATACCACACATAGGATTTACTACAAGTAAACTTAACTGCTGGTTAATAATTTCAGGTTGTATCGCCTAATTTCCAGATTCTCATTTGTGAGTATTCATTATATGTGCACATTCTCACAGATAAAAGTCCTTCGGGGAATTTCACTTGAAGTGTGTTTTCACATCAGGTAATGCCATTCATAGGCTTCCTCACAATTTAATTTTCTAACATTTATACTTCGCTTCATGCGAGTATGATTGAGTGTGTGTTTCTATTCCTGCTTCAAGCTTCCAGGAATATCTTTAAAAGAAAATTGTACAGGAGTACCCCACAACATAAATGGTGTCACACCTAGGATTATTCTTCCATATAATACAAGGCATTCATATGGGTTTTCTCTCCCCCTAATGTCGAAATTAGATATTCATAAATAGCATACTTCCAATGATATCCCCATGAGCTTAATTTAATGAAAATTCAGTTCCATATTTCTTCAACTTCAAGTTGGTGTCCATTTGTATGCTATTATGGTGAAATAAAATTACACACACTTTGTTTTAAACTTTTAGGAGTTATTTGTTATGTAGTGAGCTAGATTTCTTTAAGTCTACAAAACTATTATGTTTAGCTAGCTTCTTTATTTACTTAGCCCAAAATATTAATCTAAATACTCATACCATTTACTTCAAGTAATTTGATAATTAAACTTCAGGTTTAAAATTTATGCAAAATATAATCTACATGGAAAATCTTCTGGAAAATTTAATTACTTTTACATTAAGGATTTCCCTATTTGCTTTTTTAATCCATAATACATGATTATTTTTCACACAATGGACTATCATGTCCATTTTCTTTTTATTGGGAAAACCAATTTCTAATTGGATAAATTTTCTATCAGGTCAATTCTAGACCAGTTTGCTCCCTTAATCTTAGCCTTCTTGACTAAAGATTAATTGATAACTTCTAGTCACTTTGGACATATGTGTATAATACATTGGTTTGTGAGCATGCTAGCTAGCTGATAAAGTGCTATGATGGTTTACTGGCCATCTTATTAGACTGGGAGTTACTTCTCAAGAAGAAAAGTTTTGAATAAAAAAATAGCATGCAAGCTAGTGTAATGATAGGAATAGCATAATGGCTACAAGTCAATACTTAAGCGAAACTTTGATGTGATGTTCATGAAAGACTTCTGATTGATGTGGTAACATGCATGTCATCATATCAGTGTGAAATATAATTACTAAATGTGTCATTTTGAGTGACATAGTAATATTAGGATTATAAAGCTACACAGAGTTACATGCTTAGTCATTACAGTGACTATGGTTACAGGCTAACTTGCGTGTTGATTCTCCACCAAACTAACATGATGAGGCTCTAAACCAACAATCTTACAGGATTAGGAAAATGCCTATTAGAATTTTAAATTTTATCCACATTCTTCGTGTCTCTAGCCCCAATTTCTTTCCCTTTTCATACCATAATTGCCTTTTTAGGTGATCCTATGCTTCAAGCATGATCTATGAATTACTTCAAATATTTCATAGATTTAAATTATACAACTAGTATAAATAGGATGTGGTATAAAACCCATGTAGATGTACTATTCAGTGTACACCAATGCGGTTTGGGTAGAATAAACTTCAAGTTATTAGAGGGCTCATATATTTAGTACATGATTGAGTAATATACAACTTCATGGCTAAATTGAATCTTCTAAATTCAGTTATAAATCTTGCATATTACTAGTTAATGTGCTTCATGGAAATTCAGTTTCGTTCTACCTACATAGTAGCATTGCACAATAACTATAACCTACATGGTTTACTTGAGACTTTAGTGGAAAATACTTTCAAATGACTATCAAATAGGCAATGTAAAGCAAATTATTTACAATATTCAGTTTGTAATTATTCATATATTCCATGAGATTAAAATGATTACTACATGTGAAAATTGCTACAAGCAAGTGGGCATAAGATAAGGTGAGAAAAACTTATACAGAGGTAAGAAACACTAATTTGTTATATTCTGGGAAAATTCTTAAGCTAATGCTAAACTTCCAGTCTTTACACAAAACACAAATGTTTACTCTTCATGAGCATAACCAAATTCTTCAGGAATATAACTTAATAGTTGTCATTAACTCATTAAAAGCTTGTTGTGCTTGATTAGACCAAACAAACTATTTTTTTCTCAACAGCATGGTAAGGGGCTTAGCAATCAACCCATAATGCTTCACAAATTTTATGTAATATCCAGTGAGGCCTAAAAACCCTCTTAATTCAGTAAAATTTGTTGGTGTGGGCCATTTCAACATATCAGTCGTTTTACTAGGATCAGTGGCTACCCATCAACAAAAATTATATGTCCCAATATTCTAGCTGAGATTGTGCAAAAGAACATTTACTAGATTTCATATATAGTTGGTGTTCTCTTAGTTTCCGAAGCACTAGAGTTAGATGATGTATATGCTCTTGCAAAGTTTTGTTGTAGACTAATATATCATCAAAATACCATCACAAACTGTCAAAGGAATGAAGCCAATACCTCATTCATGATGCACTAGAAAGTTGCCGGTGCATTTGTAAAGCCAAAAGGCATAACCTTGAACTGATAATGACCCTGATGAGTCTTGATAGCCATTTTGTACTCATCATCTTCCTTCATCGTCACTTGATGGTGCCCCGAGCGCATATCCAGCTTGGTGAAGTACCTGGTTCCAACCAATTCATCGAGTATTTCATCAATTAGTGGCATTGGAAACTTGTTTTTGACTGTGATGGAATTCAACTTTCTATAGTCTATGCAAAATCTCCATGTGCTATCTTTCTTGAGCACCAACAAAACTGGACTTGCAAAAGGACTGGCACTGTGAGTAATTAGCCCAGCTGCTATTCTTTGACTTGTCTTTCTATTTCATTTTTGTGATCTAGGGATATATGTATGGCCTGGAATTCACAGGTATAGAGTTTTGTAACAAGGGAATCTGATGATCATAAAATCGAGATGGAGGTAAAGATTTAGGTTCCTGGAAGACATCCTGGAATTCCTTCAACAGCTCTTGCACCTCTTTACATTCAGTTGATGGTTATTCTGGTGAGAGTTCTTCCACCACTGCCATAGCCCATATGTCATTGCCATTAATCCACTTGACTAATTGTTCCACTGACATTTCAGAGATTTGTATCTCCTTGGCCTCACTCCTTGGAGCTTTATGAGCCTACCCTCATCTTCAAACTCCATTACTCTATTTTCCCAGTAACAATTCATGGGACTATGGGGTTTCAACTAATCATAACCTTGTATTGCATCATATGATCCTAGCTACAACACCTTCATATCAGTTTGTAGTGTATATCCATTGGCCCACCATTCTAGTTTAGGCACCCAATGGTCAGTAATCATGGTTTCACCATTTGCCTTAATTTGTGATGTCTTCAAAAAAGATTCACTGACAAAACTGTGGGAGCTCCCACTATCAATAAGTATAAGCATCACTTTGTTGTTGACCAGGGCTCTGACTTGCATGACCTCTCCTTGTGCAGTGCCAGAGATAGCATTTAGAGACAGATTTTAGAAATCATCAGTTAATGAATCCTCAATAGCTAACTGAATTAACACTTCATTTATCAATTGCACATCAAGAGGATTGAGTACCAAAGCATTCACATGAGCTGAAGGTTGAGGCTTTTTTGTACATACATTCTTGTGATTTGCATCATAAGGCTCAATACAAAAGCAACACAAGCCCTTTGCTCTTCTATAATCTCTAACCTGCCTCTCCCTCCATAGTGTACTAGTCTGTCCAGTGGGTTTAGAGTGACCCTTCTTCAGTTGTTGTAACTGTTTGCTGGTTGGAGGTGCTCTCTGCCATTTAGATTTTCCCTTGTCTAGAACTTGTTGTATTTTTGCTAGCAAGATATCCCTTTCCATTGTTTCTGGCACTCAGGATGGAACCACAACACTGATTTCCAGCTTCAAACCTTTTATGAACTGTGTAATGAAAAACAGTTCACCCAGCTCACAGTTGTGCATCATAATATGATATTGGAGATCCTCAAATGTTGCAATATAAGTGTCCAGAGAATCCTCTTGGTGAAGATCCAACAGTTGGGTCAATGCTGCCTTGTAATCATTATTGTAACACCCCGTGTTTTTAATCAAGTGTTATTGGTGCTAATCATCATCTTCATTACCTTCTAAGCATTAGTGCTTAAGCCCTTAACCAATGTGGAGGTCAAACACTAGGTCAAACCCCTTGATCTTTAAACCCTATCTAGAACTTTTGGTGCGTTCTCCAAAATTCACCTAAACACTTCAAAATCGGCCAATATCAAAGCTGTGCAGTTTTTCAAGACCAACAACTTTGCTGTTGAGTGGCAGATCAAATTCGAAGTGTAAAGGTGTGAAAAACCCCGGTCAACGCGTGCAGTTCCTGTTCATGGGCGTAGAGAAAAACAGGAACTTTGCATGCTCTTTATGCTCCATCCCTTGAGTAAAACACCTATCAGCCTTTGTAGAAGTTGTAGAGGGATGGATGATCTACAACTTTGCTAATTGGCACTTGGTTCACTTCTATAGCGAAATCTCAAGTTTTGGTTAGTCAAACAGGTGCACTCCGAACTGTTTTGGCGCTGGAACGCGTACTCGCACGCCGCTGTTGTGCACGCGCGCGCCACGTCGGATCGCCGCCGTATGTCCGAGCACGCACACCGATGCACTGGAGAGACCAGCGGTCCGAGGAGCTCAACATGATCCCTGTGCACAGGCGGTAGGTGACGCGCCTAGGCCGCTAGGCCGGCGCCACGCGGCACGCCAACACACGCCGGAGCGCGCACGCCGAGGCCGCCATTGGCCAGCTGCGCCACCCCACGTCGCCGCTGCTGTAGCCTCACAGCGACCCCGCCAATGCGACGACTTGGGCGGTTACCACCTCAGAGCGTCGCGCCCCCTATAAAACTCCCCCTCCCCTCACCGGCGCACGATCAGAGACCGCCGCCGCCGTCCGCCATTGCCGCCATTGGTGAATTCTCCCCTCCGATCACACCCGTGACCAACAAGCACCCCAAACCTCCTCTCCAGTACCCACTCGAGCCTCCCCGAGCACGCACGACTCAACTCCGGCCCAGCATTCGTCGGAGATCGAGCAGAGGCGACCGCGCCGCCACTGCCTCGCCGCCGACGCTCGCCGGAGTCATCCCCGGTTACACCACCGCCACCAATCGACTTCTGGTAAGACCAATCACACATCCCGGCCATTTGTTTGCCTACTCCAGCCGCCGTTCGCCGCCGGCGAACTCTTCCCCGCCGCCGAGGGTACGGTTGTGAAGGGAAGTTCCTTGTAGGGTTCGGGATGTAAAAGGCAGGGACCTATCCGTGATCTTTTGAATCTTCCTAGGGTCTGTTACGAAAGAAGATTCTTCCTCTTTTTCCTTTAAGTCTAGTATCTTGTAAAAATCGTAGTAAATCGTAGAAAAATCCTAAAAATGCAAAACCAATTTTGTTGGTTTTCCTTGTGAATAGATCTACATCTTTTAGAAAGGCTATATATACTTTTGATGTATAGTTTTTGAATGAAAATTCAAACTCAGTTTGTATAGGGTTGTTCATAACTTGAGTTGTACTCATGTGCTAGGCTTGATCTTTGGATATGTTGGTAGTTAGTACTAGTATAGGCTATACCTAAGGTGTTGCACAAAGTTACTAAGTAGATATCTAGTTATGATTTATTTTGTATTATTTCTAGATCTGTGTACATGTTTTGTACAACTTCATATGTATGCTTTCTGTGGCTCATCTTGTAGATATCACCTTGATAGGCTAAGATGTGTTTCTAATAATTTTATCATGGATTTAGGAGCAGTCTATATATTTGTTTCTGCTTGATGCTTGTTTATGAAGTTAACTATATAGTTCAGTTTCTAGTGCTCCAGTGATGCTTATCTTTGGGATAAATGATGTGTATGTCATGTTTATGTTGTGCAAGAAAGTTGGGCTACAGTTGAGATATATATTTCTCTGTATAAATGCTTTGTGAATAAATAGGCTGAAAATGGTTATTTTTGAGTAGCATGTTTGAATTAGGGTCTGGAGCTAATTTTTGGTATGTAGCCTAGTTTTAGGCCCTAGAGGCTCTGTGTAAACTTTGAGCAACAGTGCATGAGTAATTTTCTCTATATAAAATATTCTTGCTTTTGCTATGAATAACTCGTCGTATTTTTCGTGCTCTATATATAGCTTAGTTTGCCATGAGATTTTACCAGTAGCTCTGCTATAGGTCTTTGTGCTCACACAAAAATTCTCATTGTAAGATGTTGCATGGTTTATCCAGAATAATTTTTGGAAGAAACTAAGTATATTAAAAAGAGAAATAAAAAAATCTCCTCTTTATAAACTTATGTGTGGTATAACCTTTGGAAAATGTTCCCAATAAACCCCTGAAACCTAACTTGGTTGCATGTGAGATAATTCTAAATTATTTGAATAAATGTGCACACAATCACTATTAAAATAATAAACTAATGAATGGTTTCTTGAATTAATCTTTAAGGAAGAGTATGCTGGATATATTCTTGTCTAGGTGAATGTGATCCACATGACACCCTAGACTTAATGTGTGCTGTTGTATTGTTTACACCATCATCAACTATTAACTCCTGCATTGCATTCCCCGTATAGAAGTCCCTGACGGTAGCTACACGCTCGTGCCGGCTGACGAGAACGAGGGAGCAGGAGGAGACGAACACTTCGTGACCGTTGAGCAAGACCCGGACCAAAGTCCGGAAGACTGTCTGACTGCTGGAGTTGCCGAAGGCAAGCCCCGGTTTAACATTCACCTATGAGTTTCATTTTCAATTTCTGAATTTATGATTGTTTATCTTTGTGCATTTACGTTCAGGAGTTGAATGGAAACCCTAGATGCATGATCCATAAGTACCTATGATCTTTTACTAGTATGCTAGGTCGCTAGTTGCTATGCACTAAGGACCCGGTACAAGTCGAGTGATATACTTCACTCGTGAGAATAGGTTCTTATGTTGGAATCATAAGACTTGCTAAATGGAATTGCTCACGTGGTAAGAGCATGGGATTTTGGGCTCCGGTCCAATGGTTAAGAGATTGAGCGTTTGAAAGTACTAAACATTTGTCAGAAATGGGTACGGTAAGCCTAGTACCTGAATGATACGGGGCGGGAACTTTGTGCTACTAATCTTGGATTGCGGCCCCAGTCTTGCAAACTGTAGTGCATGTGTGACGCCGGATACTAGTGTGAGGCATGCCGGCTAGCCTTGTACTTAGGACTGTGGCATCTGATCCCAATCCGAGGAATGACGGGAACCGTGGGGTTGAATACACTCATTGTGAGTGTTTTCTCCCGTATGTTTACGTCCACCTTGCAAGGTTACTAATCGATCGTTCATCGGCCTCTCACCATTATCTGAGATTGCTTAACCCTCTAGCCATGATAATCCCTCTATGATGAAATGTTGATAAACTTGATGTTTGATTAATTGGTTGCCCAATTATGTTTGCATTAGTTGCGTATCTAGTAATAACTTGATCTACTAGAACTTGAGCTAAAATATTGAAAGTAAGGATTAACTCCTTAGTCGCTTTTTGGCAAAACAAACCCACTAGCCAAAAGCCAAGCATGATTAGAAGGTTAAGTCTTTATTTTGGACGGGTAAGCCTTGCTGAGTATTAGTACACCTAGCCTTGCTATAAATGTTGATTTCAAGTGATAATGTTTGCCTGGTGAAATCCCACCCGGTCGGGAGCTGGAATGGGTGGATGACGAGGAATAATGGCGTTATGGGTGGCCTCCCATGATGCCGTGTTATCAATTAGTTTAATTTCCACTGTCTTCAAAACTCAAAATCATTTACCTTTGATGCAAGGACAAATGTTGTAATAATTAACCCTATGGGGAATTTGGATTAATCTGTAAGGTACTCCGGACTCTCCTTCGTGGGAGTTTTAATGTATGCGTTTCGATCCTCTTTGTGGTTTACAAGTGATTTACCGGGCTATGACCCGACAACACTCAACGGGATGATTCTTTATTATCGCTTAATGACCAAAAGGGATTGGCTTAAGTGAATGTATGGAATTATCTCGGATGGGGTTGTCACAGTTGGTACCAGAGCATTCGTATACACCAGAGTAATTAGTTTAATACTAATCACATGATTTATAATTAAAACTTGCCAAGATTGATTGGATTTGAAAAGTACGTTGGATCGCTAAGGAATGTTTAACCGAAAGGCCCTAGAGGGAATTTTTGGGATCTTTTAAGGTGGCTAAGTATTTATGGTTTATTTATACTAACTTCCAGCACTTCTTAAGCCACGTGTTTCATACGTGTGTGGTACCGCATCACGAGTATGCGAGGGTTGATAGGGCAATCCATTCCACAGATCCTATCTTCTCGGTTGGATGTGCACGTGTTTTATACGTGTGCTACCGTATGCAAGTCATACGAAGGATGCCATGTTCTATTCAAGATGAACATGTCATGAGTTGTGATGTCGCCATGTTTTGCTATACGTGTGCATGATTCCGCATTACGAACATGCGAAGGGGGGCACCCTCCATTCAAAAAGGGGTGTGTCTCAGGTTGGACGCCGTCCATGCGGTGCAAAATGCATGGGTACCATTTCTATAGTGAATGGTAATGTTTGTGGACGCTCCCGTGATGTGCTGGCACGGAAGGTTCTTTTCTGCAGGTACACTAACCACGTTAATGCGATCGTTGAACGACGAGTAGCTCCGACTAGTTATTATAGGGAGAGTCGTTTAAAAAGCTTGCCACCGGCATTAACTTCGTTTTTTAGATCTATAAGTGTGAGGACGTTTAAGACGTGTGCATGCATCATAAAAATTGGTTGAACCTAAAATCCTGCTGTTCCACACTTGTGTTATGCTTCTAAGTTGTTGTTTGATCTTAGGAAGAGTTTTTCCTCTCTTTTTGATCCTAGTAGTTTCCTGTCAATCTTAGATGTTGTCTGTTCATGAATTTTTTTAGAGCCATTTCTAGGATGTTTCTGACTAGGCGACTTTTACAAAAGTTATTCCTCATGAAGTCAAGCATCTACTGTGAATTTGTCACAATTTTAGGATTCTTCAGTCTGGAGTTATGATCAAATTAGTGAACCTCTGTTCTGCTGTTTTTCCTGTTAACCTTTCTCTGAAAGTAGATTCTTTCGAGCATATTCCCATCTGATCCAGATCTACCCTTGAGTACCTAAAATGTGCACAATTATATCACTGATTTGTTGTAAAAATTTGGGAATTTTTGGGGCTCTGGTTGTCACGTTATGAATTTTTGTTCATACCTACCAGAATTTTTGTACCCTATGCATGTTATACTGCTTTCGAGTTTTAACGTGTTGTACCCATTTTTGTACAGATGGAGTAACCGGAGTTTTTTGAGATCGACGTGGATGGTACCTTGCGTACCAATGGTCTTCACTTGGAGTGTTTTCCCCGTGTTCTGTGGGACACCCTACGTGAGGTGGGCTACACCGCCCCACCGATGTACGAGGTGCTCCACTTCTGGGACTAGGGTGTGCCCTACGCGCGTACCGTCGCGACAGTGCCACAGCACCCTGAGCACCCCGAGTGGCACGACTTGAGCATGGTGTTCTATGGACACCGTGGAGTTGAGTCACTCGAGTCTGCAGCTCTGAGGGTTCTCCACACTTTATGCGAGCAGCACCCGGAGGAGGTGATGCTCACCGCTCTGGGGTTGTTCCCGGCACTGGACCCCCAGGACGAGGCTTGGCGTGAGCGCGTGTCGCTCACCGGCGTGTTGCTCACCGCCGATCCTCCTGAGATCACTGTACAGCAGCTTCTGAGGCTACTTAAGGCACTGTACAATGTGCAGGTCTTCCGCCTCGCCACCGAGGCTATGCTTGCGGGTGTGATCCGTGAGACGTCCGCGCTGATCGACGTCATCTACCGCGACTTGCAGCAGGAGCGCCAGACTTCTGCTCACTTGCAGCAGGAGGTTGTGTTCTTCCAGGACCAGCATGCTCAATGGGACCAGGAGCGTGCTCAGTACGTTGAGCAGTTGTACTCCCGTGACGACGACATTGACAGGTTGTGTGAGGAGAACGACAGGCTATGGGCAGACTACGTCCACTCCGAGACGCAATGTTTGGTGTTAGTGCAGAATGTGGCAGAGATGCAGAACCAGGTTATTGACATGGAGGTAGAGGTGGAGGTGTGGCAGGCGATGGCACACCAACTGCAGCTGCCACCGGTTGTTCCTCCAGCAGCACCTGCCGCTCCAGACGAGCTGGAGGGAGCCTCAGGCTTGGACGAGGATAGCGTTGCCGGACCACCCCCAGCTTCCCCTCAGTCCAGCGCTGGCTCCGTTGCGGGCAACTAGATTGCCTAGATGTTGTTATAGGAAGCTACCATGTACTCTTAGCTTAGCCTTTTCAGCTAGATTTTGTGGAGGGATTAGGCTGCCCAGAGAATATGTGGGATGTGCTTCATTTCCATGTATATTTCGTGTTGTTGTAGGTGATCCACAAACCATGCATCATGTAATGCTATTGGATGAACCCCTTGTGATGTATGTTTCATGAATTAATTCGGGTTGTCGTGATCGAATTTGGATCTTACACTGAATACCAAAGTTGTGTGAAATGTTCTCAAGATCATGCTCACCAAAATTCATTATGTTTGCATAAGCGTACCGAGAGTTATGGCAATTTTTGTGCAGGTCGGCCTCCTGTGAAAACAGCTAGGCAGAAGCTCGGTTACGGAATTTGTCGGGCATGATAACATCGGAATTCGACCCTGAGTTGAATACCAATGTTGGAGCTTACAAAATTCTACACTCACTGACCAAAAATGAGAATTTTTCCATGTATGGGCAGAGAGTTATGAATTTTTCACTAAAAACAGCTGCGCTGTCCGGTTCTTAAATTATGAATATTTACGAGTTTTCGTCTTACATATTCTTCTTGTGGATTGATGTAAGCAAGCTTGCGAATATGTGGCTAATGAAAACTCCATTAATTTCAAATGGTGGGACCGACACGCACCTCCCCTAACGGTTTTGGTGCAAGTGGGAATGAGGCTCCACCGCCTCCTCCAAACATGACGATCCAAGAGCAGTTTATGGCCACCCAAACAGAGGTGATGCGCCAGATACTGCAGACCTAGCAACAAATTGCTCAGCAGCTGCAGCAAGCTCCACGTGGGGGAAATCGGGATGGCCTACCTTTGGTCACCAAGTATGTGCACTTCTACGGTATGAAACTCCCGACGTTCGAGGAGGCCAAGGAGCCTCTAGCTGCTGAAGCATGGATCAGGGCCATTGAGGCCAAGTTCTCAGTGTTCACCCTACCGTGCTCAGAAGAGCGTAAGGCTAGCTTCGCCGCCTTGCAGCTGAGGACCAGGTGTGTCCGAGGACCAGTGGAGGGTCGCTCCATAGTGATGAGTGGTTGACAACGTTGTGTGGACTGATGCTTGGCTAAGTGTGCAGGCACAGGTTGCGGTTTGACTCGTGTCGGTGCAGGTGAAGAACAAGCGCGAAAGGCTTTAGCCGTGGCAGCCTCTGGGTGATGGAGAGGCAAGTAGGCTTGGTTTGATGGACCCGGTGGCCGATGGGGTCAAGTGCGAGCCGTGCGGTGCAAGACTAGCGGGCTGAAGTCGTGAACATGGGCCGGTGCAAGGTAGCGGATGAAGCCCGAAGCTTGCACACGGGGTTTGGTGGTTTGCCCACAAAACCATCAGGTGGACGGTTTCTTGGTTTGGACCTCAAAACCAAGTCCGGAGGCCCGATGCGACGGAGACGGTGATCCGGGAGCATCAGGAAGCTTCGAGGCGGGGGGCACGTGGCGTGATCGCGGGGTTTGCGTCGATTCGAAGCAAAGCCGCGGTGGAAGCGTGTCCGCTCGATGAAGACTAGACCATATTGCCCCCGAGGGGTGTGTATCTTCTATTTGAGTTGTAGCGGTAGCGTGGTCATTTACCTCCCTCCGATGGACTTCGTATAAATAGCGGAGAGGCGGATGGCATCTCTCTCTCTTGAACTCTAGGGTTTCCTCCCCCGGTAGATCGCTCTGGACTGCTTCTTTTTCCTCTGCTTTCCTTAGGCTAGATTCTTGTATAGACTCTAACCTCTGGATGTCTGGAAGCATTCGGCGTTGCGGTGATCTCCTAGCTCTTTGTGATTTTCGTATCTTTTTCGGGGCTATTTTTGGGGAGTTTCGTTCTTTGCTCAATTCGGGGATTTGGGGGCGTTTTTTTTCGGATTTCTTTGAGGGGATCATGGGTGGATGCCTTGCGCATCTTTGTGTGTGATCTTGACCCCTCAAACGCCGGAAAAAGCCTTTGATTCGTGAGTTTTTGGCCGGAGCCCGAGTTCTTGGTGGTGGTTCGTGTAATTCGTGATTCCCGGTGATTTAGGGAGTTAGAGGTTGAGATTTTTGGGACATAGCTTCATCTAGTGACGCTTCACATCTCCCCAAAGTCTTGTCTCAAGAGCTCTAGCCGTTTGGGAGATTCGGTGATGGATTTGGAGGGTTGACTTCGCGGGTTGAGCTGTTTTCTGCTCTGTTCGTGCCTTGCGGACAGTCCGCGGGCTTGGTGCGGACAGTCTGCGACCCCTGGTTCAGTGCAGGTGTTCTTCGTGTTCTTCGCGAGTTCTTCCCTGTTCGTGTTTTGATCCGGTGACACAAGTGGTTTTGGTTGCACGGAGTTTGCGGACTGTCCGAACTGAAGTGACGGACAGTCCGTGAAGGTGCGGACAGTCCGCGGGTCCCTCGCGGACAGTTTGATTTTTTGGGGTGCGTTTCTGGTGGTTCGGGAGGCTTTTTTGGACAGTCCGAGCAGGCCGTGCGGACAGTCCGCCGTACCCTTGCGGACGGTCCGCCCGTACTGCACGGACAGTCCGCTCCTAGTTTTTCAGAATTGACTAGGTGCTTCGATTCTTGTCTTGTGCTTCCGCGCTTTGATTCAAGGCTTGTCTCTAGGACTTGTAGGCTTGTGTGTGCCTAGTCTAGAGCTTCTCTGGTGTGTGTGAGTACTTGGAGTGGCAAACGGGGTATAGGCTGAGTTCGTCCTTCTGGAAGAATTTTTATTGGCTCCCATTCACTCCCCCCCTCTCTGGTCGCCTATTCGGTCCTTCAATTGGTATCAGAGCCGGTTACAGATCTTCTTGATTCTAACCAGTCTAAGATACAAAGATGGGAGATTATGGCAAGGGGTCGGGTCCTACACACTTTGATGGCAAGAATTACCCGATGTGGGAGAGGCGCATGGGCGCGTTTTTGCGTGGGAAGGGAACTCTGATATGGGAGGTCACTCAGAATCCTCATTATGTCATCCCAGATAGTTTTCTGCTTCCAGGATCGCGAGACGTGTGAGGCCAATAGCAAGGCCGTTGATTACTTGTTCCGTGCTCTCTGTGCCTCGGAGTTCGAGCGAGTGTACGGAGAGAATGTGGCCGGAAAGATTTGGCTTAAGTTGAGAAATGCTCATGTTGGCAATGCCCAAGTGCAAGCCCATTTGTTTTCTACTTACCGGAGAGAGTACAAGAACTTCACTCATCCCCTGGTGAGTCGACCGATGCTATGTTTCAGCGCTTCACTAGCATAGTTAACAACATGAGGGCCAATGTGACAGTGCTCCCATACACAGATCATGATCAAGCTATCAAACTTTTGCTTGCCCTAGATAGGTTTGTGTGGAGTGCCAAGGTCGAGGCCATTGAGGAGTCGAGCATGTATGATACGCTAAAGCTTGATGAGTTGTTTTCCAAGCTCAGGTCTTCGGAGGTTGATCGTGGCTTGAGAGCCAAGAGCGAGAGCCCCACTGATCCTCATAGTTTGGCTCTTGTCTCAGAATCAAGGTCTAACGCTAACTCTGTTGGCTTCTCTTTGTCTTGTCTTGTGTCTTTGCCAGATGAGGACTTTGAGGTGTTGAGCGAGGATGATCTCGCCTTGTTGAGCAAGAGGTTTGGGCGGATGTACGAGAACCGCAAGAATGCAAGGCGGAGCTCGGGGATGTGCTATCAGTGCGGGAAGCATGTGCACTTCATCGCTGAATGCCTTGGAGCCATGGAGATCAAGAACGACTACAAGGGCAAGCCCAAACACGACTACAACAAGCACCGCTCCCGGAACGACTACAAGGACAAGCGCAAGGACAAGGGCAAGAGAAGGCCCACGAAGAGTAGCAGGTACAAGAAGAAGACGACTCGAGCGATGGTTGCCGGAGCAAGCGACTCCACATCAAGCGATGCTTCTTCCGGCTCGAGCAGCAAGGAATAGCAAGAACGGCGCAAGGACAAGCGGCACACAGGCAAGAACTTCACCGGCCTAAGCTTCGTCGCACAAGGTGGATTTTGCGGCATGGCGCACTCCAAGAAGGGTGGGAAGCATAGCTTGGATTCGAACTCCGACTCCGATGATGAGGTACGACAAGATCCCAACTTCTTGCTAGAGGAGAATGCTAGGCTCAATGAGTTGCTTGATAACTGTGATGATGTGCTTAGGAAGACCAACAAGGAGAAGAGGGAATTTAGGTCTTTGTTGGGTTATGCTAAGGACAAGATAGTTGAGCTTGAATCCTTGCTTGTGGATGCTAGAAATGAGATAGGCTCTTTGAAATCTGCTCCTGTTGTGTCTGATGAGATTGACTGTGGTGATTTCACTGTTTTCTTGGCTGACTTAACTGCTCTTAAGGAGAAGCCTGCCTCTACTCTGGAGGAACTTGATATGCTTAGAGTTGAGTGTGATGAATTGAAATCTAGACCTTCTTTGTTAGCACTACTACAAAACATAGCTACGGTAACACCAACTTGTGTTACAGTAGCTCAAAAGATGTGTTACTAAGATACCTAGTAACACAACTTATTTGTGTTCTTATTTTCAATGTTACGATGGTCTGATCTATCGGAACATATGATATGTGTTACTTTATCCAAAAAAAGTGTTACTACTTTGTAACACATTTACTTATGTAATAGAACATTTTCAAGTGTTACAATGACACTCTTGTGTAACACTTTTTTCTTGCTCTCGTAACACTTCAGATTTGTGGTTGTAACACTTTGTGAGGTCGTATTTTGGAATTTTAGGAACATATAGTTGGTAACACATATTTTATCTACTCTATCACATTGAAACATTTAAAAATCAATTTCTTAGGGCATATAATATTTGCGCGAAATTTTGAAAGGGACAATGACACATTGAACAATCACAAAAGATTCAAATTTAAGTGATAAAAGAGGTTCATTTATTCTGGGAAGAAACAAGCATACTACATGCTTTGTTCACATCATCTTATAGGATACACATGATGACTTGGTTCTAGGGAGCATATAAAACTAGAAGTGGTTGTACAAGTCCAAGCTACTAGAAATGAAATGGAAATATAAAGAAATCTTCAAATCCATTGCTTCTTGATCCATTGCTGGTCACATGCAAATATTCAACTTCAACCATTGATCATTTCAACCTGCATGGGGAAATGTAGTTATAAAATTGAACACTTAAACCTGCATAGAGAAAGCTAATTGCAACATATTCAGAAAAGTAGTAGCCATTGAACATTCTGTATAGGGCTGCACTGAAGTTTCAGAAAGATAGCTTCAACATACATAAAGCTGGATTCTTGTGCTACAGCATCCACAAGTTAAACAAAAATAGGTTGAAATTAAACCAAAATAGCTGGTTACAACAAGGCATATGCAATATAACGAAGGACACATACCAGAGGAACAAAGAAAAGTAGTGAAACCCAAGCTACTTGTCACTTTTTTGCCCCTCCTTTCTCTCTTTCCACTCTTGAATTTAATTTCTCAATCTTGAATTAGATAAATACCTGAAAAGCACGGTACATGACTTTGATGGTTTGACACACAAAAGAGAAGGAAGGACTATCAGATGATCTTTGTTTGAAATTTTCACTAATAGGTGAAAGTCTATAAGTAGCATTTACTCCGAAATTGTAAAAATGCTGCAGTATATTATATTCACAACTGAGATATTATATATGCCAATTTTAGGAGCAATATGTAAGTAATATGCAACACATAGGCTTGTGAATGATATCTACAGTGCTCATATATAAATTGCATATGATTTATCCTGCAGCAATATGGAATATGTGATATATTTCACCTTGCACTTTACAGTTTTAGGGGAAAGCCTGAGGCATAAATAATAAATAGGTTCATGTTTATCTAATTGATTTTAATTTAAAAGTGTGCAGTACTAAATATCACAACCCCAGTATATAAAAGTGATGGTAAAAAAAAAACTATTTTGGAACATCACAACTAGGCCACTTCTGCCATTGCTTGCTACCAGGGACATGGCAGCAGCGCAGCACACAATATGGGTTTAGTAGTTTAAAGCAGAGCATAAGAGATTTATCTCTCATATTTCTGAGCATATGTAGTTATGTAGGAGTACATTTTTACGAGGCGCGCTGTGCGGTGCGGGCTGCAGCACACCATAAAGGTCGACTTGTTCAGTCACAATATCACAAGTTCTAGTAGCAATCAATGGTTCAGAAGGCCAAAGTAGATCAGCGCACCACGAATCCACGATATCAAGGGGAACCGTGCAGATTTAGATACAAATTACAACACATCGCGACTCAGAAGGCCAATTCTGATGGACGAACAACAAATTCATGATATATTTTGATTTTTTTATACCAAGGGGAATAAATAATAATGCAAGCTTGCAGAGGTAAGTAGCGGACTGACCTGAGAAGCAAGGGGCCTAATCAATTTGTCTTGCCAGCCATATGGACATGGAACGAACGGCATGGAGGGCCTGCGGCGCAGCGAGAGGAAGAAACGAGAGGGGGACGACATGTCGGGAGGGACGCGAGAGGAGGATAAGGTTGCGGCCTGGTGGGCGCGTGCGGACGCCAGATTTTGTCAACTGGATTTGAGTAAATATTCGGGTCCGAGATCTCTAGTTGGCGACGCGTTTTTTACAGCCACGTCTCTGATGACGGACGCTAGAGCAACTCCAGCAGACCTTCTGCTTGAGCCCTTACTCAAAAAGTAGGGACCGAAAGTAAAAAAAACAAACTTCAGCAAACTCCCTGCTCGCCCCTCTACTTTAGCTGGGTACCTAAATGCCCCCCTCCGGCCCCTTCTCCTGCGGGTGGAGAAGGGAGCCCCTACTCGGGCGTTGGCCGGTTTTCTCCTCGCGCAAACGAATGGAAGCCGGAAGCTGCCGGTGCGCCGCTCGCCTAGCCCCGTGCTGCTCCTCGTCTGCCGCCCCAGGACCTCGAGCTCCCACTGCCGCCACCCAATCGCGACTGCTCCCCAGCAAATCAAGGCGGAGGAGGCCTGGATCTTGCGCCCCCGCCCCGGAGCTCTGCTCCCCCGCCGCCGCCTGGAGCTCGGGGCTCCCCCCGCGCAGTCGCATGGGGACGAGGCCGGCCGCATAGGGACGAGACCGGCCGCGCGGGCCACTTCTGGTGCCTGGGCGGAGCTCCCGCTGCGCCTGGCGGAGCACCCGCTACGCCCGGGTGGAGCTCCCGCCGCGCCTGGGCGGCCGCGGAATCGAGCTCCTCCTTCCTGTGCCCTGAGCTCGCCGCCCCCTTGGGCTCCCCTACCGACGCAGCAGCGGCCTGGAGCTCCACCACGGGCGGATCTACGCCGCCCCGACAAGATGGGGAGCAGCGTCGGGTGGAGCTCAGGCAGATGTGCGCCGCCTCCCAGATCTCTCCTCCTCGCCGCGCCTGGTCGACCTCGCCTTCCCTTGCGCCGCCGCCACAGGGGCTGGGCGCGGCTGCTGAGCCTCATCCGCACCAGCCGCCCTCTAGAAGACATGGAGGAAAGTGTGTGGGGAGAGAGATAGCAGTGAAGGGAGATGTGGGGAACGGTGGCGGTGGGAAGAAGATGTAGTTTTAGTCACTGACTTCTCGGTCCCACATGTCACAATAAAAGTAGGGGCTGAGCAAAGGGGCTATTGCTGGAGTTGGACACAAAAAATGGAGCCCCAACAAGTTTGGGCAACCCCTACTTGATAAAGTTGGGGCTTCAAATAGGTGCTGTTGCTGGAGTTGCTCTTACAGGAGAAGCGAGTTGTTAGTATGCGTCTTCTTTGTAGATACATAGGAGATGCGGGTTGTAAATTGAAATTTTTGTTAGAGTTATAGGAGACGCGGGTTATTAACACACGTCTCCTATAATTTATTGGAGACACGTTTTATTTCCGCGTCTCCTATAATAGTGTCTTTTTTTGACAGTTTTTTACATAGTGTCTTTCGCCGATCATCTCGGTTTCTTCATGTCTCTGTGACTTTCGTAGATCTGCTCTACATATTTTTTTCATGCTCTTCCGACCCCTCCCCCTCAACATGCTCGGGGGCTTGGCCATACCAATCTAAAAGGTCCACAGATCTGGGGGACCTAATCTACTTGTGTGTGTTCTTCCTTTAACTGCATTTTACTTGTTATGAGCATTCGATGTTTTGTGGCTGCAAAACCATGAGTCCTGACTCCCCCCGCACGCCACCTACACCTAAGCCTCCCTGATGAGCCGTGTAGGAGGTAAGCCGTCCTCTCTGTGAGCAGTGGTTAGCGGGGTGAACACTTTTCAGGTTCAGAGTTTTCGAGTCTACATAATGCCTGTCTGGCACGACAAGTGGAATGCTTTTTCAACAAAGCTAACTTAAAGCCCGTCTAGCTCAGGCTAAAGATTCCATTACATTCAATCACAGATTGATACACCTAGTGTTCAACTACTTTACAGGTTGAGACGCTCTGCGACCTAGTCGGCGGACCTCCCTATGGCTCCGTTGTCACCTGCTTCAGGTCGGCGGACCTCCCTGCGACTCCGTTGTCGTATGACCTCCCTACAGCTCCGTCGTCGCCTGCTTCATGTCAGCGCCTGCAACTCTGTCGTCGCCTGCTTCAGGCCGGCGGACCTCCCTGCAGCTCAATCATCGCCTGACATCCCTGCGGCTCAGTCGTCACCTACTTCAGGTCGGCGGACCTCCCTGCGACTCCGTCGTCGTCCTCTTCAGGTCGGCGTACCTCTCTATGGCTCTGTCATCGCCAGTTCTAGGACTCCTGACGTTGAGGCCTCCCTGAGGTCGGCGTGCCTCTGCAGCTCTGCTGGACACCTCGCACCAGTGTGTTGACGTCTGTGCGCCTTCATACCATACTTCCTACTTTTGTTTAGGTTGGCTGGTTTACCGGATGGCAGCTTGTCACATCTCATCAAGTTCCCGGAAGTCCGCTTCCAGTAGTCCTTTGTTCTGTTTCCTGAGCTGCAGGTTGCAGGTTCTTCTTTGATCATCAAACCAATCATACTGCCTGCTTCAATGCTCGGGAGCTACTCCCTAGAGTGCATCTGGCGGCGCCCTCTGATTTTTCTATGTCGTTTCGACCTATTAGAAGTCTAATTCCGATAGTTCGGCACTCGACTTCGCTACGTTCGGCGGTCAGGCCTTCCTGAGGTCGGCACACCTCTGTGGCTCTACTACACTATTCCTTCAGACCTTAACTAGGCCGGTCGGTCTACGCGAAGGCAAAAATCTGTTTTTGATCGACGTGCACCTTTTCCGACCTGTCGATGGTGCCAAGACATTAGCTTCATTCAAGCTTCATCATGACCTCATCTAGGTCGCTTCGCCTACACATCGCACAGGGGCTTGAGAGATGGGGATGCCCTATGGGTCCCCACCGAACAGGGTCTCAGCCGTCCTCGATAGGCCGGCCCGACCTGCCAGACAACTTGTCGACCTATCAGTGGGCCCAATAGACCTCATTTGTGGCCCCGGAGACCTCCAGAAGACTTGGCGTGCAAGTCAAGACACCAGAGGCTATGCGGCGACGCCCACCAAACTGGATATCTCGGGATATTTATGTAATTTGATTTAGATTGCTTCCGTATTATAACCGACTAGGATAGATGGAAACCGACTTGTAGCCCAAGGTCGTCGGCCAATATAAGGCGACCTAGGGCACCCCTGAGGGCATACCTACGCAGACCAGATCTACTCCACGTTCCTCTTGCAATACAATCACCATCGACAACTGGACGTAGATTTTTACTCTCCCGAGGCCTGGATCAGTATAAACCCTCGTGTCCCTTGTTCCGTGTGCTCACTGCATATCCTTTTCGCTCTTAGTTTCCAGTCCCCTCAACCTCAAAATCAACCACGTTGGTACCCCCTGTGGACAGTCTACATCTCACCATCTGACAACGATGGAATCCTTTGTGTATCTTGCGGTGGGATGGAAGTTTTGTTGTATGTTGTACCCCTGGAGGAGGAGGCGGCGGCGAAGGAGGAGGTGGTGGGGAACCATGTGGGGAAGGAATCTGTCCCATAGTCTATGAACTAGAAAGAATCTGTCGCTGCGTCTTTGAACTAGATTTTTGAATTGGTGCTCCCTTGACGAGAATGTGACGCCTCTTCCACTGTATCCTCTGGTATAGAGCTTTTCCAAGTGTCTTCACCTCGTCATTAGGAGGGTCTTCCAGCACGTAATCCATATAGCGACCAAATACATACTTCACTTGGACCACAACACAGTCTTCGTGAATTGGGATTGTATGTAGCGTAGTCTGCTCTAGATGAACCAGACCCATTGCACATTGCAACCTCATCATGCTGACCCCCGTGCATAATCAATAGGCCACCATTTGTGGGTTCAGTAAACATGCCTATAGTGTCAAGGTCCTCCTGTGTAGGATCATTAGAGTGCACCTCCGCCGATGGCTCTGCAGTGTCCTACATCAAACCTCCAACATTATTTGCGGACACACAACTACTCCTCTGTCCGGGGTTGTGTTGATGCTCATTTATGACACCCCTAAGGTTCTTGTTACATATAGGTTTTAGCTTTGATTTCGAACTAACCCGCCACTACGCTCACTAATTATGTAACAAGTTCACTTTTGCTTGTGCTTTTGGAAGTGTAATGTTTATGCAGGAAATCATGTGCTTAATGGATAAGTTTGCATCAAGTTTGGAGGATGCAATGCAAGAGGATCAAGGGACTCCGTTCGTATGCAAATACAAGATGAACTTACTTCCAAAGATGTCAAGGACCAAGGTGCAATTGCAAGATATTCCTGAGGACCGAGATAGAAGACCGGAGATGATGTGACAAGTATCCTTATCTTGATCGCAGGGATAATGACGTCTAAAGCCCACATGCAAAGGAGCTGAAGGTTCAAGGGTAGAGAGAAGCTCGCACGTGAAAGATGGGGCCGAGGCGGGCCAAAAAGGCCCTGGGCTGGTCGGCTCACCCCCTTGTGCCGACCTTCACAACCCATTATTATGGTGGTTCGGTGCCCCCTTGACCTAGGGTTCCCTCAGACTATTTAAAGTCCCCACGCCAAGGCTCACATATCAATTCGTTCGTCATTCGTCACCGAGGAGCAGAGAAGCTAGAGGGACACCATTCCGGAGAGAGAGGGTCGTGCTAGTTGTCTAGGGTTACCCTAGCTGACATGGGAATCTTGTAACGAAGACCACGTCGGAGTTCTAGAGCGAGGATCAAGATCAAGGTAGGATTCCGGTGGTGATCTTATATCATGTAATCGTTCATGGTGAAGTCTTTTGTGAATCTAATTTCTAGCGATCAAGTGCCTCTTTTTATGATTTTGCTCTATCTTGGTTTTGCCTATTCTTCAATCTATTCTCGTGATAGATTGCTCGGGATGTTCTTGTAGTCATGGTGGCTAGAGGTGCATGCCGGATCTACCAAGTGAGTTCAACACATTCTTCGTGAATGTGCTCTTAGGTTCATCTACGCAGAAAGGGGGCATTGTGACAGGATGTCGATTCCATGTATGGTGGGTGCCTTCAAGGGTTAGACTGGAGGTCACAATTTAAAGATGCTTTTTATGAGATTTGCAATTTTGTCATCTTCATCTCTTATGCTCGGAGCTATAACAAAGGCATGATCTAGGCCTCTCTAGATCGGTTATCTCTACGCTTTCTCTTGCTACCTCTGGTGTTTTGTAGATTAGATTCGAAACCAATCTCTCATAAGAAAAGTATTTTCCTCTTATTAGATTGAATCTTGCGTTACACATGTTCATGCATTGATAACCTTGGGTAAATACTTGAGGGAAAAAGACTACGATGATCCGTAAGCTTGCGGTGAATCTTGGCATGTTATTGAACCGCCAAAAAGCCTTTTTTGGCACTGTTGCCGGGGAACAAGTAATCAAGATCCAATCTAGTATTGCATTTGTAAATATTTCAGTTTTTCTTTTGACTTTTCTTTTGCATCTCTTAATTTTGATCATCCTCAAAAATCAATTTAATCTAGTTTTTGACTAACCCCTAGTTCATAGCTTTCTTTTAGTTTTTTTGTATATATTTTGGTTTTGCTAACCCTAACAAGAGATGGACGACTACCTCTCCAACAAACTGAAAATTTTTGTGGATGATCCAGAAAAATTTTATAAGCAAGGAAGACGAGAAGCACGAGCTAGGAAGTTGGGAATTGTAAATCCGTAAGCTGAGATCGGAGAATCATCGAAATCTCTAAAGGAAACTCCACCACAAAGTCCAAAGGGAGATCCAATACAATCGCCACCCATGGGAGAACCGCATCCGGAGTGCAAGATCGGGGAGCTATGCACCCCGGACATCATCGATCTGCCCATCATAAACCTTGACAACATCGGAAGACCGTTCGAGATCAAGACCTCAACTATTCGCATGGTGCAACATTCGCCTTTCACCGGCAAAGAGGACCCTAACCTTCACCTTCAAGCATTTATTCAACTTTGCCAAACTTTCGACATGGATGGGGTGAATCAAAATCAAATGAGGGCAAGACTTTTCTGTTCACGCTACTTGGGAAAGCTTTGCAATGGTTCTACACCTTACCAGCATCCACGGTACAAAATTGGGAAGCATTGATGAGGGCCTTCATGAAGGAATATTATTCGCCAAGCAAGACTCAAAGCTTGCGCAACAAGATTGCTACTTGTGCTCAATTTCCAACGGAGACAGTTGCAGAAGCCTATGAGCGTTTCAATGAATATACTCGAGCCGTACCACATCACAAGTTCCCAAGGGAGGACCTAGTTCAGAAGTTCTATCAAGGGCTTACTATGGCATCGAGGATGATCATCGACGCATTAGTGGGAGGATCTATCATCGAACTCACTACAACCGAAGCATTCACTCTATTCAAGAAGGTCGCGGATAATGATACATGGGCGTGATCCGAATGCTTACTCCCGGTTCAACCCACAGGCAATGTTAAAGGTGTTTTGTAGGTGGAAAGAGAGGAACTCCTCGAAGGAAAAGATCGACTCACTCATGAGGTGGTTGGAGAAGATGGAGATAGAGAAGAAAGAATCTCAAGACCTAAAGGCAGCCGAAGCAAGATCCACATGTTAGGAGTGTGGGGAGTATGGCCATGTCCAAAAGGATTGTCCGGAAGAAGCAAAGGTGATCAACTACATGAGGAAGGGAGATTCATATCCATCACCGAATTTTCGCTACGAGCAAGGTAGACCTCAATTTAATGTAAGCTCATCCATTCAAAATTCAGTTCCACTTCGTATGCAATTGAAGGACTTCATGGACGAGCAAGCTAAGATCAACAAGTACACCATCACTAAGTTCAAGGCTATGGACAAATTATTGGAGAATATAGATGGCAAGGTGACGAAGGTCGGAAGCTCTAACCACCAAGTGCTCAATATTATGAAGATGCTAGAGACACAAGTAGGCCAACTTGCCGAGCACCTAACGGGTAGCGAAGGAAGATTGCCGGGACAACCTCAAGGTCCCGAGACCGCGAAGGCCATTCAAACTCGTTCAGGAAAGGAGACTGAAGACCCCGAATATCCAACTGGAGCTTGGAGGCCCATGCCAACCGCTGAGGCAAAAATGATAACTAACTGGAAGAGATGAGGAATCAAATCAACAAAAAATACTAGACTAGACTATAAATTTCTAGTAGAGAAGGAATTTTTTCACTACTTCTGGTTAATAAGGAAAAGCTATCATACGGGCTGGTCTACTTAGTTAGTGGAGTGGAGGCTCTAAGCTTTCACGAACGAAGACGTGTCGAAGTGAAAGCCCCAGGGATTATTGAACGAAAATCTTGGACAAATAGAGAGGGTGGGCAGAGCTTTTTTTTGGTTTTTTCATCTTTTCATCAAAGAGTTGAACAATGAAGATAGATGTCAAGTGCCTGATCGATTTGACCAGGTCGTGTAGGAACAAGGTTCAAATTGCAGTCTGCCAACTTGCTCTTTTCGTGCATGACAGGTGCTCATTCTTCGAATGGTGGTGTTGCCACTAACCATTTTGCGGCTATTATATTATGGCATGGCTGAAATGAACAAAAAGTGAGATGAACCTTTCAAATCGATTGATAGATGGCCTGATTTGTTCTTATAGATCGTCCAGGATTAAGTCATTTGAACGAAGGAATGTTGAAGGCAGGTGTGTAGCTAGGTGAAAAGGTTTGGCTGTTAGGAAAGTATATGTTCAAGCAGAAAGAATGGAAAGAAAAACAATTGGTTTAGAATAAGTAATTTAGAAAGTAGTAGTTGACTTTCTTAAGCGAGTAGTGGGGCAAGCAAGTCCCACTGTAGAATGTCCCAGCACTGGGTCAAAGAGGCCTGCTAGGTGAGAGCCTTTCATAGGATGGATCCAGGCTCGCCTACACTCGGTCAAGGGGTAGATTTCCAATAGTGAGACCAGCTTGACAAGCTATCTTTCCTCTTGATCTGGGGTGAGAAGATATTTTTTATGACTTCCACTTCTTGATCGCTAGGAATTGATCGCCCCTCGCTATGGTACGAGACCTCCACCAAAAGCAAGTATTGGAACCTACTAAAGAGAAGGTGCTTACTCCTATTACAGAGATCGTCACGAAAGAACTAGAGTTTGAGATGCCGAACCAAGACACGAAGATGCCTTCACTTAAGCCACGCTACTTCCGAGGTAAAATTGATAATCACTTTGAAAAGTTTGTGGAAGTGGTGCGCAGGTTAAGCATCAATATGCCGCTCTTGGATGCTCTACAAGTTCCAACATATTCTCGCTACTTCAAAGACATGCTCGCTAACAAGCATGAGATGGCAATGCTCGGGGCAGATCACATCAAGATGTCTGAAGAATGCAGTGTCACCATTGCAAATCAAGGGCCCGAGAAGCAGAGAGACACCGAATGTCTGACTATTCTGTGTTCCATTTGCTCATTCATGTTCAAGAAGGCACTATGCGAGCTTGGAGCAAGCGTGAGTGTCATGCCAAGGGATGTGTTCGAGAAGCTACGCCTACCGAAGCTAGAGTCTACGTCCATGTGTATAGAGTTGGGAGACAACTCTATTCTCTATCCCGTTTGAATCGCCGAAGATGTACCCTTAAAAGTTGGAGATCACCTCATCCCCGTTGACTTCGTGGTTCTCGAGATGGGAGAAACGGAAAAATCAGCAGTCATCCTTGGGAGGCCATTCCTCAAGACCGTCGGAGCTACAATCGACATCGGTAAGGGGGAGATCAAGTTCGACATCAATGGCACAAGGAGCGCGAACAAGTTTAGTCTATGTTTTGAGGTATGCAACATGATTAGAACTAAATATGTTCCGCCCCATCGTCGCAATGTCAAGAAAGAGCCGAAGGAGAAGAAAGCAAAGGGGATCAAGGAAGTTGTTGTATCCCTCAAGACCAAAGAACAAAGTCAGCCTGTGAAGACCAAAAAGATGACTAAACCGAAGAATAAGTATGCGCCCAAGCCAAAGATGGTGCAGAAGTGGGTACCCAAGATTGCAACACCACTCCAGAGCGTTGATCCGAAGTGAAGAAAAGGAGAAGTCTAGCTATAGACTATAAACGAAGTGCTTTGCGGGAGGCAACTCGTTCGTCAAATCAAGAATAAAACTACTGGGAGGACAACCCGATCAAGAATAAAAGTTGCTAGGAGTACAACACTGAAGATTTTTCGATTTTCATCAAGTAAGTCAGTCTTAGAATTTGCTACGCAAGACATGGTATAAACTCTTAAGTGGTCGAACAAACTTTTTCAAATCTTTTGTTTGCCCAGTCATTTTATTTGGATTTTTTCGATCTTAAACCAATGACATGAGCTATCCCATGATTTATTTGCCTCTTTACGAGAAACTAGAACAAAAAATTCAGAACTTATTTGAGATTTCCATCCTGTCCATGATGGTAGGTTCAATTTGTTTTACATGGTAAAAACGCACGAGTAGAACCCTGCATTGTTCCTTAATTATTTTAAAACTTTTGACGCATGGTAGGACTCGCGTGAACCTATGAAACTTGATTTTTGGTTTGATTTCACTTAATAACTACTGGTTTCTCTAGATTTAGAATTTTTCCAAGGCCCATTTGATTTCTTCCTTGTTCAAAACCTCTCTTTCATATTTGGCCAAAATTAGAACCTAAACCCATAACCCCACTGTCAAGCCAGGGAAGCTTGCTATCAATTAATGGAAGGATGCGATCCTGGTGCAACCAAAATAAATGTAGTTGGAAGGTTTTGACTCACAAATGTTTTTGATAATTTTCTCCTCTAAAATACATTTGGACACATTGCTAGCTCTGAGTTAATTTTTAATTTTGAAATTAGAGGAGTAATTAGCATCTAAACATGATCAAAGAAGGGTTTTTGAGTTTGGTTAACAACTAATGTCCAAGGAGGTATCATGGGAAGCCTAAAATCAACATGCATCATTGCCACATGCTAAGAAAAGCATGGGGGCGTTGACGGCTCTTACCACAAATATTTACCCCATACTTAATATCCAATATCATTAGATTAGGAGCCTTCAACTAACGAGTTCCATGAGTTTTGGTGATTATGCTATTTCAGTAAGTAAAGGTGGAATAGGCCTTAAAGAGAAGACAAACATAACATCTATGCGAAGCCCTCGTGAAGACGACCCCGACGGATATTTATTTGCATATACCACATGGAAAATATATTAAAAGGCATATAAATAAATAGAGGTGCTGATGTCACGCTGACATCAGCAGACCTACCATGCACAGGAGGTCATGCACTACGTAACGTATGCATGCAGCAATAAGTAGCAAAGTAATACACCTACTACGTACATGCTGGGTTCACATTACCGTTGGTAACCGGCCGGTATACCGCGGTAACCGGTTGTACCGGTCCGGACCGATAGCGGTACCGGCCGGTTTCCAACCGGTGGGAGGGATTCAAATTTTTTGAATTGAATTCAAAAAACTAAAAAATGAAAGACAAATCCTAAAAATACTACAAGGTGCATAGAATCTAATAGTGTCATTTTTTTCAAATATGAGTTCATTTAGTATTTTTTGTGGGCATTAGAAGTTCAACGAAAAAAGAAAAAGAAAAAATTCAGCCGGTTGAACTTCTAATGCCCGCAAAAAAAAACTAAATGCACTAATATTTGAAAAAAGTTGACACCATTAGATTCTACGCACCTTGAAATATTTTTGGAAACTCTTTTCTTTTTTCAATTTTTAATTCAAATTTGAAAAATGTCAGATTCTTCATTGATTCGGTAATTTGTGTTTACCAACCAGTAACCGTCGCAACCAGACCGGTATACCGATCTCTACCGAATGAATAGCGTGGTTTGTTTGAGAATTTGAATTTGAACGGCAATTAGCGGTTACCGCGGTATACCGTTACCAGTGCACGGTGGTAGCGCCGAACCGGTCGGTAATTAAAAGGCAAAATAGGCATATTCGTTCTCAAACTCTTGACAAAAGGTCAAGTTCGTCCCTCAATTCTTGCGGCGGCCAGTTTAGTCCCTGAACTCTAGTTCTCTGCGTCAGTTAGGTCCTTCCGTCCGATTTGGCCGTGAACGTCGTCACGCGATAACTCACAGGGGCAATCATAATCACCGGTTTGCCCTTCTGCTTTGTGCAGCGCCCTCCTCCATCTTATCTGCTTGGCCGCCAGCAGCACAGCGAGCACCTCAGCCACCCGACATTCCTAGAGCCGCTACGGCAGGTGGAGGAGGAGTACGACTTCCCGGCCGTCCCAGACACATCACGCTCTCCTGTGACGAGGACCACTTCGTCGACGTCCTCCACCGCGTGTCCTCCTACTTCGTTGACATCTTCCACCGCATGTCCTCCTACTTCGTCGACGTCCTCCACCGCGTGTCCTCCTCGTCGTCGTCTACTCCTCCTACTGCGGGTCGGCCGACACGCGACGCGCGCGCGGCGACGCACGACCGCTACTCCAGGGCATGGCCTGCTGATCCGTCATCATGACCTCATCAGTCGCCGCCAGATGAATCGACTAATACAATCTACACAGTCCATTGGCGGGCTGTTCTACTGGATGCATGCGAGCACCCCCGGCCTAGAACTGGATCTGCGAATTAAAAAGCAGCAATCTGCTTACCTCCTGCAGGCGGTTCTTGCAATCCGTCGACTTGGAGCAGCTCTGGGGCGGTGACGAGAAGAGCAGTGGGAGGAGGTCGACAATGGCCCCGCCACGGTGCCGTCGAGGATGATGGACGGCCGTCGGGCCGAGAGGGGCGAGTCCGTGACGAGTTAACTAACAGTGTTGACGTATACTCGGACGGAAGGACCTAACTGACACAGAGAACTAGAGTTCAGGGACTAAACTGGCCATCGCAAGAGTTGAGGGATGAACTTGACCTTTTGTCAAGAGTTCAGGGACGTCTTTGCCTATTTTGCCTAATTAAAACACCGCGTACATGCAGAGATGTGCATGCATGCACCGTCTAGGGGACAAGGGGCCCACAACTAGCGGCCAGCCAACTCTCGTGCATGCTACCCAACAGGGAGCACAGGGTCCCACAGCCCAGCCATGCGTACAGGGCTGGTGGTCTCCAACGCATGCATGCCTGCGCCATATGCAGGGGAAGCAAGCTCATGGATCATTTCCAGCACAGCAGCAGCAATGCCAGGCAAGGCAGCACGCCACGTCGTAACTCCCCATGGGCCAAGAAGCACCCACTACGAATGCAGGAAGACTCACCTGGCCAAGGCGGAGCAGGTTTGAGCCGGCTCGTGGTTCGGCCAAACCACAGGTTCGGCGGAACCGCCATTGCGGCCGTTCGCGCCAATCTTTGGCGCCAATTTCTTCTGCGCAATGACATAGGTGGCAGAGGTGTTTCGATGTATAGACCACCTCAGAGCCGCCTCTCCACCCTATAAAAAGAGGCATCCACCCCCCTTATTGAACACACAAGGTGGAGAAGAGAAGAGCTCATAGTAG
This sequence comes from Cenchrus fungigraminus, assembly GCA_036936925.1. NCBI lineage: Eukaryota > Viridiplantae > Streptophyta > Magnoliopsida > Poales > Poaceae > Cenchrus > Cenchrus fungigraminus. The sequence continues at coordinate 76,842,199 of CM072779.1, read as the reverse complement.
AATAAGTGTAGAAAATAGGGAGAGAGTGACATGTAGCTCGGAGGGGGTGCCGGCCTGTCGGCGCTCTTCTCCAGTCGTGTACCTTAGCGGATGCTTCTTTATCTAAGTAAGTATTCGTGATTTCTTATGGTAGAAGTTCTTTCGGTAATTTAGGTTTATCTTTTATCTGCTTGTAGGATCATCGCTCATCCTTGTGGCGGGGGCTCTGGCCTAAGGATTCTAGCTATCGGCGGAGTCTGGCCGTGGTCAAAGTCGAGGTAGCTAGCGTAAACGTGGCGTTTAAGCTATATATCTCCTTTGTTTGCACACCTAGTCAACGGTCTGAGGGGTAGGTGTACGGGTGGTGACAGCCCCGTACATCCCTTGTATTCCCCCACGTGGGGCTAGGGCGTAGAGCTAATAGCCGGAGGCTCCTGGCACACCAGGGGTAAACCGGTGCCCGAAGCAAGTAGGTAGAGGCTAAGTTTATCTTGTCGTTAGACCCTAAGCCAGAAGAATCCTTTCTACCCACCTCTGTCTCCTTGTTGTCCTTGGATGTACCAGCTAGAAGAGACCGTTACACACTGGCCCGTTCCCTGAGGAAAATACGATACCCTAAATACTCCCGGGTGAAGTGCTACAATTGATACCTTCCGTACGCTTGCAGATTTATTCGTGACGTTAAGAAATATCAACAAGCATTTCTGGTGTCGTTGCCGGGGAACGGTTGTTGTATCTATCTTTGAACCTTGGTAGTCCTTGTGGGGGATATACCCCCGAGGTGCCACATGGAAGGGCCCTATGGCGTATCTACGAGGACGGCACAGGCCCACACGTGGGGCACTCGGCATGAGCGTACGGATCAAGAATGAGATGACGCCCGAAGAGATATACTCCCATAGATAAAGACTAGTTGGTTAGGAAAGATATTGCTTGTGACCAAAGGAAGATATTGTATAACTGATTAGGATAGATCCCACGTGATTTGTAACCCTGCCCCCCATACCTATATAAGGGCGGCAGGGACCCCCCTCCAAGACAAGTCGAATCTGATTCCCATTCGCGGAACAATCAATACAACCACCAATGCAGGACGTAGGGTATTACGCATCTTTGCAGCCCGAACCTAGATAAACCCCTATGTCCTTCGTTCACCATCTAGCTTCAGTCTCGGCGATCCCATCCACACAATCTACCACCATAGCCTACCCTGTGGTGGACTGCCAACACCATAGTACCGACAGTTGGCGCGCCAGGTAGGGACTTCGCCGAGATAATTGGCAAGCTTGATGGTCGCAGTCAAGATCCCAGCTAGCTGCCTCGCCTTCGCCGCGTTGGGAGCGGGAATTCCCCTCGGAAGCTTTGACCCCAACTCCACCACCGACGAGCAGGCGGCCGGCTACGTGACCCCGCCTCAGGGTCACATCGTCATCAGAGAGATCCCATGCATCCTCTCCGACACCACGATCACCGCGGAAAAGCCCTCTGGAGTGGACTCTATGTCGCCCGCAGGCAGCAGACCGGCTCCCAGATCCAATCTAGATAAGCCCAATCCTTGCCGAGTTCTTTTTGGTATGCCGTCACCAGCTCGGAGGCCTATCCTCCCGGTTGAAGATCTCAAGGTTCGAGGATCCTCCGATCCTCCCGAATGCGATATGGTCCAATCTATGGATCGGGTCATCGGCCACATGGCCGACACCATTGCGATCTGCGAGGCCTACCCTTCTTCAAGCTCCTCAAGCACGAAGATGACTTCATGTGGGATGAGGAGGCCCAAAATTTTTTCCTGGAACTCAGGGAATACCTTCAGAGCCCCCCATCCTCACTGCACCGCAAGCAAAGGAAACACTCTATCTCTACATCTCTGCTACCACACATGTGGCAAGTTTTTTGGCCTAGAGTTCGAACACGTAATCTGCGATGACAACAAGGCTGCCGACGAACTGGCCAAGATGGGATCCACCCGAGCCCAGGTGCCACCTGACGTCTTCGTCCAAGACCTGATAAAGCCCTCCATCAAAAATCTAGAAGCTGAAGTCGACCCATCTGAAGGACTCGGTGAAGTCCTTATGATCGAGCCACAACCTGAGTGGATCTCACAGATGGTCGAGTACATCAAGTATGTCACGTTCCCGAATCCCTCGCTTGGAAACATGAGGGAGACGCGGGCATTGCAGTAGAGGATCTCTCGCAGGAGTAAGAACTACGTCTTGATCGGGGACAAGTTACACTGCCGAGGAGCGCATTCCCGAGTGCTTCAGAAGTGCATCCCAGAAGAGGAAGGATGAGAGCGCCTGTTAGAGATCCATGGCGGCATGTACGGGAACCACGCCGGGGCATGAACCATTGTGGGCAAAGCCTTAGGACTCTAGCTGTCGGCGGAATCTGGTCATGGTCAGAGTCGAGGTAGCTAGCATACACGTGGTGTTTAGGCTATATATCTCCTTTCTTTGCACACCTAGTCAACAGTCTGTGGGTAGGTGTACGGGTGCTGACAGCCTCGTACATCCCTTGTATTCCCCCACGTGGGGCTACGGCATAGAGCTAATAGCCGGAGGCTCCTAGCACACTAGGGGTAAACCGGTGTTGTCCTTGGACGTACAAGCCAAGAAGTGCTACAATAGACCCTAAGCAAGAAGACAACAGGGGTAAGCAAGAAGGTAGAGGCTAAGTTTATCTTGTCATTAGACCCTAAGCCACAAGAATACTTTCTACCCACCTCTATCTCCTTGTTGTCCTTGGACGTACCAGCTAGAAGAGACCATTACACACCCGTTCCCTAAGGAAAATACGATACCATGAATACTCCCGGGTGAAGTGCTACAATTGATACCTTCCGTACGCTTGCGGATTTATTCGTGATGTTAAGAAATATCAACAAGCATTTCTGGCGCTATTGACGGGAACAGTTGTCGTATCTATCTTCAAACCTGGTAGTCCTTATGGGGGATATACCCCCGGGGTGCCACTAGAAGGGCCCTATGGTGTATCTACGAGGATGGCACGAGCCCACACGTGGGGCACTCGGCATGAGCGTACGATCAAGAATGAGACGATGCCTGAAGAGATATAATACCATAGATAAAGACTAGTTGGACATGGTCACTCATACACCCCCACATTTACCCTTCAATCTTGAGCTACATTTTCACTCCTTAATTATGAATACATGAAGTTAATGCATATGCATGTCGTGTAGAACTTCCGGACGGAAACTACGAGTTGGTGCCGAAATCCGAGGGAGAGCTAGCGGAAGGAGAAGTGAACATGGTGGAGGTGCAGCAAGACCTGAACCAAGGTTTGGAGGACTTCACCACTGACTTTGCTAGTGAAGGCAAGCCCCGGAGCATATCCCAGTTTTCTAACTTTTACAAATATGTTTGCCTATGTTTGTGCATTTAAGTTTCAGGAGTTGAATTGAAACCCTAGATGCATGATCCTAGGTTCCTATGCTCAAAACTAGCATGATAAGTCGCAAGTTGCCATGCTCTAAGGACACGGTAAAAGTCGAGTGATGTTTGTCACTCTAGAGCTATAGGTCTCTTATGTTGGAATCATAAGATCTTGTTCAATGGATATGCTCATGTGGTAAGAGCATGGGATTAGCTCCGGCCAGTAGATGTCTTTGGTTAAGCTTTTGGACGTACTAAACATTTGCTGCAAATGGGACCGGTAAGCCTAGTACCCGATTGGCACGGCAAGGGAACTTTAGTGTTACTACTCCTGGGTTCGGCCCCTGCTGCAGCTTAATTGTGGTGCATGTGTTAACCTGGCCGGGTGTGGTCCGCAGCTAGTAAGCCATGTACCGAGGACGGTAGCCCCTGTTCCCAAACCGAGGATTGACGGGAACCGCCTGGTTGGTGCATACCCCACCCCTTTTGGTTTCTAGTTGGCTGTTTTTGGGGTGTGCATTCTCCCGTGTGTTTAGGTCCACCTTGCAAGGTTATTAACGGATCGATCGTCGGCCTCTCACCGTTATTCGAGATTGTTTAACCATTCACTCTATGTCCCTTTATTGATGGAATTAAGAAGTAATTTGGATATATGCTTAATTATTTGCACAACTGATGCTTGCAATAGTTGTTTACTTAGTAATGGTTAATCAACTAGAATTTTGAGCTAAACTTGAAAGTAAGGACCTACTCTTTGTTGCTTTTCAGCAAAACAACCCACTAGCGAAAGAGCCTTGCATGTTTAGAGAGTTGGTGATTTTCCATCACCCGACGGTTAAGTCTTGCTGAGTATTAGTATACTCAGCCTTGCTTTTGTTGTTGTTTTCAGGTGATGTGAATGATGATGGGTTCCCGTGGCCGGGTTCTCTCCCACCTGGTTGGGAAGTTGAGTGGGAGGATGACAGTTCTTAGTGACATCATGGATGGCCTCCTATGATGTTCCTTATGATGTTTAGTATTTTATTTCCGCTGTGTTTCAAACTCTGAACTATTTGCCCTTATGCAAAAGACTTGGTTTGTAATAATGAACCTTATGGAGCTTGATGTAATATTTGTGAATTGTCTATCTCTGGGCTCACCCTCGAGTGAGTTTTGATGTACACGTGTTTGATCCTTGTTAAGTGATTTACCGGGCTTGACCCGGCAGAGGCGACAAGTTACTTCTGTATTATTGCTTAATGACCAAATGGAATGGTTTAGGCAATAATATGCAATTAATTTGGGTGGTTCTGTCACAGCTAGCATCAGAGCTCGCTTGTACACCAGAGATCTTAATACACCCTTAATGACATGTTTTTGGAATAAAGGTGTGTTTGCAAAATGTGTTAGGAACGCTAAGGATGAACTAGTCCGAGAGGCCCTAGAGGGATTTTGGGTTCTTTCAGGTGGCTAGTAATCTATGGTTTATCTAAACTAACTTCCAGCACATCTTAAGCCATGTGTTTCATACGTGTGCAGTGCCCCATCACGAGTATGCGAGGGTTGATAGGGCAATTTATTCAACGGATCCTATCTTCTCGGTTGGATGCCCACGTGTTTTATACGTGCGCTTTCTGTATGCAAAGCATACGAAGGATGATATGTTCTATTCCACATGAACATATCATGGGTTGTGATGTCGCCACATTTTGCCATACGTGTGCATGATTCCGCATTACGAACATGCGAAGGGGGACACCCTCCATTCAAAAGGGGCGTGTCTCAGGTTGGACGCTGTCCATGCAGCGCTAAACGCATGGGTGTCATTTCTATAGTGAACGGTAATGTTTGGGGACGGTTTCGTGGCGTGCTGGCACAGAAGGTTCTTTTTTTTTGCAGGTACACTAACCACGTTCCGGTAGTTCGAACGGTTTGATATCCAACTAGCTATTATAGGGAGAGACGTATATTTGTGCCTTACCACCGGCGCTAACCACGAGTTTGGGCATGGAGTTGCCTTGTGAGGATGTTTTAGGATGCTTTTGCATCATGCTAAAAGTGGTTAAGAAATAACTAAATCACTCTTAAAATCTATCCTAAAACACCTCACCAAAATACCTTCACATCGTCCCAACCTTAGTAGCTGTCCATGTTTCTCAGTTTTGGATCCTCTGTTGGTCTGAATTTTTCGACCCTTTAAATAGAGTTTTCTAGAGAAAAGTTAGATACAAAAGTTGTGTCAAATCTTGCCAAGATCCTGCTGTAAAAATTTTAGAATTTTTGAGCAAGGGAATCTGTAGTTATGGTCAGTTTAGTTCAGGTCTGCTTGTTGTTTTTCCTGGGAGACAGAAAACTGAACTTTGGTATATTAGAGTACCTTCCTTTTGTTTTTAGCCCAACCTTTGAATACCAGTTTTGAGTCAAATAACATCACTGAGTAGCTGGCAAAATTTGAGGATTTTTAGCCTACCAGAATATGAGTTACATGCATTTTTATGCTCTGGACAGAATCTGTTATCTTTTAACTCACACTAATCGGTGGGGAGTTTTGTTGATATAGATGGCTGGACCGCTATTTTGGGAGGTATGTCCTGACGGGACGGTCCGCACCGACATGCTACACCTTGAGGGGTTTGACCACATTTTGTGGGACACCCTTCGCTCATCAGGATACTAAGGACCAGGTGTGTCCGAAGACCAGTGGAGGGTCGCTCCTTAGTGATGAGTGATTGACAACGTTGTGTGGACTGATGATTGGCTAAGTGTGCAGGTACAGGTTGCGGTTTGACTCGTGTCGGTGCAGGTGAAGAACAAGCGCGAAAGGCCTTAGCCGTGGCAGCCTCCGGGTGATGGAGAGGCAAGTAGGCTTGGTTCGATGGACCCGGTGGCCGATGGGGTCAAGTGCGAGCCGTGCGGTGCAGGACTGGCGGGCTGAAGTCGTGAACATGGGCCGGTGCAAGGTAGCAGATCGAGGCCGAAGCTTGCACGCAGGGTTTGGTGGTTTGCCCACAAAACCATCAGTGGACGGTTTCTTGGTTTGGGCGTCAAAACCAAGCCCGGAGGCCCGAGGCGACGGAGACGGGGATCTAGGAGCTTTGGGAAGCTTCGAGGCGGAGGGCACGTGGCGTGGTCGCGGGGTTTGCATCGAGGTGAATTGAAGCCGCGGTGGAAGCGTGTCCGTCTGATGAAGACTTGACCAAAATGCCCCTGAGGGGTTGTATCTTCATTTAAGCAGTAGGGGTAGCGTGGTCATTTACCTCCCTCCGATGGACTTCGTATAAATAGCGGAGAGGTGGATGGCATCTCTCTCTCTTGGACTCTAGGGCTTTCTCCCCCGGTAGATTTCTCTGAACTGCTTCGTTTTCCTCTCGATTCCTTAGGCTAGACTCTTGTACAGACTCTGTCCTCTGGATGTATGGAAGCATTCGGCGTTGCGGTGATCTCCTAGTCCTTTGTGATTTTCGTGTCATTTTCAGGGCTATTTTTGGGGGGTTTCGTTCTTCGCTCGATTCGTGATTTTGGGGGCGTTTCTTCACGGATTTGTTTGAGGGGATCATGGGTGGATGCCTTGCACATCTTTGTGTGTGATCTTGACCCCTCAAATGCTGTGGAGAGCCTTCGATTCGTGCGTTTTTGGTTGGACCTCGAGTTCATGGTGGTGTTCGTGTGATCCGCGATTCCCGACAATTTAGTGGCTTAGAGGTCGAGATTTTTGGGGCATAGTTTCCTCTTGTGTTGCTTAACATCTCCCCTAAATCTTGTTTCAAGAGCTTTTGGCATTTGGGAGATCCGGTGATGGATGTGGAGAGTTGACCCCGCGGGTCGAGCAGTTTTGGTTCGGTTCGTATGCAGCGGACAGTCCGCCTGGTGCACACGGACAATCCGCGAGGGGGCCAGTTCGTCGCAGTTCGTCGCTTGTTCGTGCGCGTTCGGGTTTTGATCTGTTTCTTCCCTAGGGTTTCGTTGCAAGTGGTTTACGGACAGTCCGCGTGTCGCTCACGGACGGTCCGCGTGGTGAAGGTTTGTCTGGGGTTCTGTCTGGGGTTTTCAGCGAGGTTGGCGGACGGTCCGCCCAGGCCTGACGGACAGTCCGCGACACTAGCGGGCAGTCCGCTTGGACCTGACGGACAGTCCGTATTTTCCAGGGAGCTTCTGGTGGTTCTGTTGTTCATTTCAGACAGTCCGGGCCATACCCGCGGACAGTCCGCCGTACACGAGCGGACAGTCCGCCAGTCCAGCCGGACAGTGCGCACTGGTCGTTTCCAGAACTGATCAAGTGCTTTGGTTCTTGCTTTGGTGCTTCCGCTCTTTGCTCCTAGTCTTGTCTCTTGTTCTTCTAGGCTTGTGTGTGCCTTGTTTGGAGCTTCCTTTGTGTGCGCAAGCGTTTGGAGTGGCAATCGGGGTATAGGCTGAGTTCGACCTTCGGGAAGAATTTTTATCAGCTCCCATTCACTCCCCCCCTCTCTGGTCGCCTTATTCGGTCCTTCAATTGGTATCTGAGCTGGTTACGGATCCTTGTGATTCTAACCAGTCTAAGATCCAAAGATGGGCGATTATGGCAAGGGGTCGGATCCTCCGCACTTTGATGGCAAGAATTACCCGATGTGGGAGAGGCGCATGGGTGCGTTTTTGTGAGGGAAGGGAACTCTTATTTGGGAGGTCACTCAAAATGATCAATATGTCATCCCAGATAGTTTTCTGCTTCCAGGATCACGGGACATGTTTGAGGCCAACAACAAGGCCGTTGATTACTTGTTCCGTGCTCTCTGTGCCTCGGAGTTCGAGCGAGTGTATAGAGAGAATGTGGCCAGAAAGATATGGCTCAAGTTGAGAAATGCTCATGTTGGCAATGCCTAAGTGCAAGCCTGTTTGTTTTCCACTTACCGGAGAGAGTACGAGAACTTCACTCATCTCCCCGGTGAGTCGACCGATGCTATGTTCCAGCGTTTCACTAGCATTGTCAACAACATGAGGGCCAATGTGATAGTGCTCCCATACACGGATCATGATCAAGCTATCAAGCTTTTGCATGCCGTGGATAGGTCTGTGTGGAGTGCCAAGGTCGAGGCCATTGAGGAGTCGAGCGTGTATGATACGCTGACGCTGGATGAGCTATTTTCCAAGCTCAGGTCTTCAGAGGTTGATCGTGGCTTGAGAGCCAAGAGCGAGAGCCCCACTGATCCTCATAGTTTGGCTCTTGTCTCGGGATCACGGTCTAACGCTAACCCTGGTGGTTTCTCTTTGTCTAGTCTTGTGTCTTTGCCAGATGAGGACTTTGAGGTGCTGAGCGAGGACGATCTCGCCTTGTTGAGCAAGAGGTTTGGGGGGATGTATGAGAACCGCAAGAATGCAAGGCGGAGCTCGGGGATGTGCTATCGGTGCGGGAAGCACGGGCACTTCATCGCCGAATGCCCTGAAGCCATGGAGATCAAGAACGACTACAAGGGCAAGCCCAAGCACGACTACAACAAGCACCGGTCCCGGAACGACTACAAGGACAAGCACAAGGACAAGGGCGAGAGGAGGCACAAGAAGGGTGGCGGCTACAAGAAGAAGACCGCTCAAGCAATGGTGGCCGGAGCGAGCGACATCGACTCGACATCAAGCGATGCTTCTTCCGACTCGAGCAGCGAGGATGAGCAAGAGAAGCGCAAGGACAAGCGGCACAAGGGCAAGAACTTCATCGGCCTAAGCTTCGTCGCACAAGGAGGCTTTTGCGGCATGGCGCAGTCCAAGAAGGGTGGGAAGCACAGCTCGGATTCGAACTCCGATTCCGATGAAGAGGTACGACAAGATCCCAACTTCTTGCTAGAGGAGAATGCTAGGCTCAATGAGTTGCTTGATAACCGTGATGATGTGCTTAGAAAGACCAACAAGGAGAAGAGGGAATTTAGGTCTTTGTTGGGTGATGCTAAGGACAAGGTAGCCGAGCTTGAATCCTTGCTTGTGAATGCTAGGAATGAGATAGTCGCTTTGAAGTCTGCTCCTGTGGTGTCTGATGAGATAGATTGTGGTGATTGTTCAGTTTTTCTTGCTGATTTGACTGCCCTCAAGGAGAAGCATGCCTCTACTTTGGAGGAACTAGATGTGGTTAGGATTGAGTGTGATGAATTGAAGTCTAGGCCAGCTTTACTAGGTGCTTGTACCTCATGTCCTGTTTTGCATGCTAGGCTAGATGAGTCTCACACTAGAATTGTTTCTCTTGAGGCGGCATTGAAAGCTCCTCTTCCTACATCATGTTCAACCTGTGAAATGCATGCTTTGAAAAACATGGAACTTGCACACTATGTTGATCGTCTGCAGGATGAAAATGATGAATTGAGAAAAATGATGGGGTGGTTGTCTGGGCATGAGCAACAATTGAGTTTGATGTTGGCTCAGTTCAAGAGGTTTGATGGTCAGGCGTTAGGGGCTGACAAGTGTGGTGAGAAGAGTGGTGAGGGAGAAGAGAAAGCTGGAGAGATTCCTATTCCACCACACACCACACCCATGAACAAATTTGCACCCAAGCCAAACCATCTCAGAAACAAGCTAGACACAACCCCAGATCCTCCAGTGTTCCCCCACAAATCTGAGAACTACCAGAAACCCATCAAGTTTGTGAGCACCCAGGGGAGTGTCTTTGGTGGGAAGTCAGGAGAGAAAGCTGGAGAGAAGCTTGTAGAGAAGGCACAGCCTAAGCCAGTGCCAATCCGCTTCCATTGTGAGTATTGTGGGAGGGATGGGCATAAGGATGAGTTCTATTTCCGGAGAAAGAGGGATGAGAGGTTTGCTAGGGAGATGGCAAACAAGGACAGGTACCACCTTGCTCGTGGTGTGCCTGAGCCTCGTAGAGGGCCTCTACCTAGGGGTGATGTGTATGTGCATACAGTTCCCACTCGTGGAGGTGGAGGTGGAGGTGTGTTTCCTCTGAGAGACAGGCGTGTTGGGTTTGGGCGTGGTGAGTTGGCTCGATGTGCTCCTTCTCGTGACCGTTACGAGTTTGGGAGGCACGATCGGAGCTTTGGGTCTCAGATGGACTACGGGCCACGTTTTCCCCCTCGTGGTGCGCGTACTCCTCCAGTAAGAGGTGATAGGTCCTTTGGTGGTAGGCGTGAGAGGGCTCCGCCTAGAGGTTTTGGGAGGATGGATTTTGCTAACCCTTCTTTTGAGCAAATGGCTCAGCACTGGTTTGAATCTTTTGGTACTAACCCCAGTGTTGAGTCGCTTGCTCATTCTCGTCCTCGTTTTTGATTGCAGGTGGGAGGCTTGGAGAACTTTTGGTTGATCGACTCCGGTTGCTCAAGACACATGACCGGAGATCGTGGGTGGTTCTCCAGCCTCACCCCGGTGAGTACGAGGGAGTACATCACTTTCGGGGACAATGGGAGAGGACGAGTGCTTGCTGAAGGTATGGTGAAGGTGAGTAGAAAGGTGACCTTAAGAAGTGTGGCCCTGGTCAAGTCACTTGGTTTTAACCTGTTGTCAATATCTCAATTACTTGACGAAGGTTTTGAGGTTCGTTTTAAGTCGGGTGCTTCTCGTGTGCTTGATTCTCAATGGGATCTTGTCTGTACGATTGTCCCCGAGGGTCAAATCTTTCGTGTCGACTTTTCCCAGTCTGTTGGTCCTCCTCGATGCTTTGTTGCTGGTGTTTCGGCCGAGCTTTGGAAATGGCATAGGAGGTTGGGACACTTGAGCTTTGAGTTGCTTTCCCGCTTGAGTGGTCTTGATCTTGTCCGAGGATTGCCTAAGTTGAAATTCGAGAAGGATTTGGTTTGTGCTTCTTGTCAGCATGGAAAGATGGTTGCCGCTTCTCATGCCCCCTTGACATCTGTCATGACCGAGCGACCTTGTGAGCTGTTGCACATGGATTTGGTTGGCCTAGCTCATGTTCGCTCTGCTGGTGGGAAGTGGTATGTTCTTGTGGTTGTTGTTGATTTTTTGAGGTACTCTTGGGTTTTCTTTTTGGAGGATAAGAGTGAGACATTTGGCTTTGTTCGGGACTTGATCTTGAGGTTGAAAAATGAGAGACATGGAGATGCCATTCGAGCTATATGCAGTGACAATGGCACGGAGTTTAAGAACTCTCATTTTGATGCCTTTTGCAGTGATCTTGGTCTCGATCATCAGTACTCTTCTCCATACGTCGCTTGCCAGAATGGTGTTGTGGAGAGGAAGAACCAGACCCTTTGTGAGATGGCCAGGACGATGCTCGATGAGCATAGGACTCCTAGGCGTTTCTGGGCCGAGGCGGTCAATACCGCTTGCTATGTCTCAAATCGCATCTTCCTTCGTGCTTTCAAGAAGAAGACCTCTTATGAGCCGATGCATGGCCGACAACACAAGGTGAGTCACTTTAGAGCTTATGGCTGCAAGTGTTTCATTCTGAAGAAGGGCAAGATGGATAAGTTTGAGTCTAGATGTTCGGATGGGATTTTTCTTGGTTATGCGATTCACTCTAGAGCATATCGTGTGCTCAACCTTGAGACTAACCGAATCATGGAGACTTGCGAGGTTACCTTCGACGAGACACAACCATGTAGCTCTTCTGCTTTTGAGTGTGCAGGTGACGAGGAGATTGGTGCCAGGATCTTTGAGGATGAGAAGGATGGAGATGGAGACGGCAACGATGATGATGGTGGTGCTCCCGTGGTTGATCCTGTACACGCTACTTCCACTACTACGACGACGATCGAGGACGGACCATCCCCTACACCCACTACGACTGAGGCTGTTCGAGTGGAGGCTGCTGCTGAGGGGGAGGTTGTGTCCAGGCGAGAGGCTCCTCGGTGTGTACAAGTTGATCACCCACCGACGACGATCATTGGTGACCTTCATGAACGCACTACACGGTCGAGGTCAAGGAACACTTCTCATTTCGCTCACTCTGCTTTTGTTCCATCGTTTGAGCCCAAAGATATTCGACACGCTTTGTCTGACGAGAATTGGGTGAATTCCATGCATGAGGAGTTGGAAAACTTTGAGAGAAATCAAGTCTGGGTGTTAGTCAATCCACCGCCAAATTACCGTCCCATAGGTACCAAGTGGGTGTGGAAGAACAAAGAGGGTGAGAATGGGATGGTTGTGAGAAACAAGTCGAGGTTGGTGGCTTAGGGGTTCAACCAGAAGGAGGGGATACACTATGAGGAGACATTTGCTCCTGTGGCTCGTTTGGAGGCAATTAGGATCCTTCTAGCCTTTGCCGTGGCTAAAGGGTTCAAGTTGTACCAAATGGATGTCAAGAGTGCTTTCTTGAATGGGGTGATAGAGGAAGAAGTGTATGTGAGGCAACCCCCTGGGTTTGAGAGTGAAAAATACCCACACCGTGTATACAAACTCCAGAGAGCGTTCTATGGGTTGAAAAAGGCACCTAGAGCTTGGTATGGTAGGTTTAGAGGCTTTTTGCTGAGTAAGGGGTTTGTGATGGGCACAATTGATAAGACCTTGTTTCTCCTTAAGCATGGGAATGACCTTTTGATTGTTCAGATATACGTGGATGACATAATCTTTGGTTGCTCTTCTCATGATCTTGTTGCCAGATTTGCAGATGACATGAGCAGGGAATTTGAGATGTCCATGATGGGCAAGCTGCAGTTTTTCTTGGGTCTCCAGATCAAGCAGTGCAAGGACGGGACCTTTGTACATCAGGCGAAGTACACCAGGGACATGGTGAAGAAGTTTGGCATGAACGACTCCAAGACGCTGACTACACCGATGAGTACAACTACGGCTTTGGACGCGGACGAGGACGGCGAACCCGTGGACCAGAAGGAGTACCGGAGCATGATCGACTCCCTCCTCTACTGGACGGCGACGAGGCCGGACATACAGTTCAGTGTGTGTCTGTGCGCTCGTTTTCAGGCTTCACCGAGGATTTCACATCGGCAGGCCGTCAAGCGGATTTTCAGGTACTTGAACTACACTCCTGAGTTTGGTCTTTGGTACTCTACCTCCTCGACACTCAGGCTTCATGGGTTTTCTGATGCGGATTTCGCTGGGTGTCGATTGGACCTCAAGTCGACTTCTGAGTGTTGTCAGTTCCTTGGTTCCTCTTTGGTCTCTTGGTCATCTCGCAAGCAATCGAGTGTAGCCCAGTCCACCACCGAGGCTGAGTATGTAGCTGCTGCTAGTTGTTGTTCCCAGCTGCTTTGGATGACCTATACCATGAGTGATTTTGGAGAGGAGTGCTCCCAGGTTCCACTTTTCTGTGACAGCACCAGTGCCATAAGCGTAGCCAAAAATCTTGTCCTCCACTCCAAAACGAAACACATAGAAGTGAGGTACCACTCTCTGAGGGACAATGTCGAGAAGGGAAACATATCTTTGTCCTATGTCCCTACCCAAGACCAGCTAGCTGACATTTTCACCAAACCGCTTGACCAAGTCACTTTCACTCGCTTGCGGGGTGAGCTTGGGGTGTGCTTTCCTTTCTAGCTGGGTCTTGGAGCTTCTCATGTATATATGTGTCATATGTTCATTTTGTTGCATTTCATTCATGCATTTTACTTTCTGTACAAAACCTGGTAGGATAGCCATCATTGGATCACTTGAGCTAGGATTGAGCTTCTCTTATATACACTGATCACTGATGTGCTATTTGTGAGACTTGTGCATGTTTGGTAAATTGTGGATGTGAATGCTATGCTCTTGATGGTTTTGCCATATATTTGTGTTGAGATAGCTTTCTTTTGATGAAAATGCTAAAATTGTGTCTCTCATGAGTAGATGCTTGTCTATGCTCAATTTGTGCTTAAATGCCTAAATCATATTTAGTTTGTGCTTGAGATTCATGTTCTCTTTGCTTGGTGTCAAAGACCTTTCTGTCATTGTAAATGTTTAGCCCTTTTGCTTGCTTGGGGAGGAGCATAAGCTTCTTTTTGCCGCAAAGGCACTTCATGTACCATGTTTAAACTTAAAAATGAAATTGGTGTATGAATTGCCTTATGCTTGAAAAATGAGCTCCTAATCATGTTTTTTTATGGTTTGATATTCATATCTTGGGTGCTAAACCGTAGCATGCTTGTCTACCATGAGAAGTCTCATTTTAAGAAGTAGACACATGGCTCGGTGGCTTTAACATGACTTGGGTAGCTTGTGGGTGTTTATAATGATCTTGTGATGAGAATTTGTGATCTTGCATAAACTTTGGATGATCTAGTGTTTTTATGTTCAAATTGGTATAGAGAGAGTCTTGCTCATGAGATGACTATTTCTTTGTGAAAATTGCTTAAAATTGCTTTTAGCCATGTCACATGCTTATATGTCTCTACCTTCTTGATGGCAATGTGCTAGATACACCATGTCTACTTTGCTTGCTCTATGTCTCATTTGTAGCATTTTGTTGTGCTCTTTGTATATTTGAGAAGCTTGGTAGATTGTATATGTGCTTTGACATGCATTTTTCATGAAAACAAGGGGAAGAGTTTCATATACCTTGATTCATGCATTGTTAACAAGGGGGAGAATATACATGCAAGGGGGAGAGTTTTGTATGATTTGGGGAGATTTTTCATGCATTGAAGATTTTGTGAAAAATTGGTATGCATTTGTGAGATGTGGCATGTGAGGAGAAAAATTGAGAAGAAGAGGTTGCATTTGCTCAGGGGGAGTTTGCATATGTGCAGGGGGAGCTCCTTTGGTTTGCCTGAGTTTTGTGCTTTGTGATGTGCTCTTTGAGAGCTTTATTTTGTCTCGGTTGTGTCGAGCCGTTGCCCTTGTCTTAGGGGGCCGAGACTTGGATTGGCGAGTGATCGAGTTTTCGCTTGTTCTTTGGCTTTGGATCACTTGCTTGGGAGGTTTGTGTTCGTGGTTGTTTTCTTTTCTTTTTCTCTATGTGATTTCTATGGGTGTTGTCAATGCACTCATCAAGGGTAGATTGAGGACCAAGTGTGTCCGAAGACTAGTGGAGGGTCGCTCCTTAGTGATGAGTGATTGACAACGTTGTGTGGACTGATGCTTGACTAAGTGTGCAGGTACAGGTTGCGGTTTGACTCGTGTCGGTGCAGGTGAAGAACAAGCGCAAAAGGCCTTAGCCGTGACGGCCTCTGGGTAATGGAGAGGCAAGTAGGCTTGGTTCGATGGACCCGGTGGCCGATGGGGTCAAGTGCGAGCCGTGCAGTGCAGGACTGGCGGGCTGAAGTCGTGAACATGGGCTGGTGCAAGGTAGCGGATCGAGGCCGAAGCTTGCACGCAGGGTTTGGTGGTTTGCCCACAAAACCATCGGTGGACGGTTTCTCGGTTTGGGCCTCAAAACCAAGCCCGGAGGCCCGAGGCGACGGAAACGGTGATCCGGGAGCTTCGGGAAGCTTCGAGGCGGAGGGCATGTGGCGTGATCGCGGGGTTTGCGTCGAGGTGAAGCGAAGCCGCGGTGGAAGCGTGTCCGTCTGATGAAGACTTGACCAAAATGTCCCTGAGGGGTTGTATCTTCATTTAAGCAGTAGGGGTAGCGTGGTCATTTACCTCCCTCCGATGGACTTCGTATAAATAGCGGAGAGGTGGATGGCATCTCTCTCTCTTGGACTCTAGGGATTTCTCCCCCGGTAGATTTCTCTGAACTGCTTCGTTTTCCTCTGGATTCCTTAGGCTAGACTCTTGTACAGACTCTGTCCTCTGGATGTATGGAAGCGTTCGACGTTGCGGTGATCTCCTAGTCCTCTGTGATTTTCGTGTCATTTTCGGGGCTATTTTTGGGGGGTTTCGTTCTTCGCTCGATTCGTGATTTTGGGGGCGTTTCTTCACGAATTTCTTTGAGGGGATCATGGGTGGATGCCTTCCACATCTTTGTGTGTGATCTTGACCCCTCAAACGCTGTGGAGAGCCTTCGATTCGTGCGTTTTTGGTTGGAGCTCGAGTTCATGGTGGTGTTCGTGTGATCCGCGATTCCCGACGATTTAGTGGCTTAGAGGTTGAGATTTTTGGGGCATAGCTTCCTCTTGTGTTGCTTAACATCTCCCCTAAATCTTGTCTCAAGAGCTTTTGGCGTTTGGGAGATCCGGTAATGGATGTGGAGAGTTGACCCCGCGGGTCGAGCAGTTTTGGTTCTGTTCGTATGCTGCGGACAGTCCGCTTGGTGCACGCGGACAGTCCGCGAGGGGGCCAGTTCGTCGCTTGTTCGTGCGCGTTCGTGTTTCGATTTGTTTCTTCCCTAGGGTTTCGTTGGAAGTGGTTTGCGGACAGTCCGTGTGTCGCTCACGGACGGTCCGCGTGGTGAAGGTTTGTCTGGGGTTCTGTCTGGGGTTTTCAGCGAGGTTGGCGGACGGTCCGCCCAGGCCTCACGGACAGTCCGCAACATTGGCGGACAGTCCGCTTGGACCTGACGGACAGTCCGTATTTTCCAGGGAGCTTCTGGTGGTTCTGTTGTTCATTTCGGACAGTCCGGGCCGTACCCGCGGACAGTCCGCCGTACACGAGCGGACAGTCCGCCAGTCCAGCCGGACAGTCCGCACAAGTCGTTTCCAGAACTGATCAAGTGCTTTGGTTCTTGCTTTGGTGCTTCCGCTCTTTGCTCCTAGTCTTGTCTCGTGTTCTTCTAGGCTTGTGTGTGCCTTGTTTGGAGCTTCCTTTGTGTGCGCGAGTGTTTGGAGTGGCAATCGGGGTATAGGCCGAGTTCGACCTTCGGGAAGAATTTTTATCGGCTCCCATTCACTCCCCCCTCTCTGGTCGCCCTATTCGGTCCTTTAGATACGGTACTCCTCTGACGTACGAGGCATTGGAGACCACACAGCTTGGAGTGCCTCGCTGCTATGTTCGGGTGACCGTGCCACTTCATCCCGTTCAACCGGAGTGGCAGGACCTGAGAATGGACGTGTCAAGCATCCGCATGATGGAGACGCTGGAGGTTGCTGCTTTAAGAGTGATGAACGCCTTTGGTGATCAGCATCATCTCGAGGTTTCTTCGACTCCGGTGGGACTACTCCCGACCATGGACCCCGTGGATCCTGTGTGGAGGAACCGCATGGGGAACATGACAGTGCTTCTGACTAAGAGGACCCCACTGGACGTACTGCACGAGATGTCGCGGCGCATGAACACACTGTACTGTCTTCAGGCTCTCCGTAGTGTGGCTACCACAGACGTGTCCACCGTTGCTCTCGACACTGCTGGAGTGTTGGGAGTACGGACTCACCACCTATGCTCCATCTCCTTTAGCTACATGGGGCTGGAGCGAGACCTTGCAAGGCACGACTAAGGATTGTTGGACTGGAGGCTAGAGAGGCTCACTGGGTGACCTGTGCGGCTCAGTGGGTAAATCAGCTCGCTGAATGCCTTCAAACTATTACGGGACTCCAGGAGCAGCGAGAGCAGATGCAGGTTGAGATGGATCAGATGAGGAATGAGCGCTTACAACACATACAAGCACTAGCACAAACAGAAGAACAACTAGAGCTGATGGATGAGGATTTAGGTGCCGCCCATGGCATGATCGCTATGTTACAGCAGCCGCCACAACCACCAGTTCCAGAAGCTATGGAGGATAATCCGGATGACACTCAGTCCATGATAGACAGTGAGAAAGAAGATCCACAGGCAGAGCCGATGGAGACTGCTTCATCTGCTTCTAGCGCCTCCTCAGTAGGCAACCTAGATGACTTCTAGATGGTAGTAGTTAGTGCAACATGTATACTCCAACGATGGCCTAGTTTTGGTCCGTGGAAGGGAAAGGCTGATGTAGATGGAGTATTCTTTTGTGTGGCTAGAAGCTGCATGTTAACCACTAGCATGTTGAATAAGGACCTAGCAGGTGTTGTAATCATGTGTTGTAATTAAGTATAGTATCCCAGTGTTGCAAGACTTTCTGCAGCAGTTCTAGTAATCTGTAATTTGAACCTCCTTATGGTCAAATCTGAGCTGTGCAATGAAAAGAAAAGTTGTTGGAAATCTTATATTGTGCATGCTCACAAATTTTCAACCTTAATACCCTTTTGTGTTGAAAGTTATGAAGATTTTTGTAGCCTTCGGCTGGCTGAAAAACAGCTTGGACAGGGAGTTGGAAAGTGAATTTTTCAAGCATGTTAACGTCAAAATTCGTGGATCAGTTGAATTTCGAAGTTGTCGTGCACGAAATTATGCTCCTTCTGACCAAGTTTGTGCATCATCCGTTAATCGCACCGAGAGATATGAATTTTTCATTTCAGAGTGTTGTGGTTGACTCTCCTGAAAAATTCTGCAATGAATGGATTTGTTTCACATGTTCTACTTGTGCATAATTCTATCTGCAAGCTTGTGAACGTGTGACTAATCTCTATTCCAACAATTTTTCAGATGGTGGATCCCACTCGCAATACTCCCCACGGGTTCGGTGATGCCAGTGGCAGCAACCCACCGCCACCGCCACCTCCCATGACGCCCATGGAGACCTTCCTTTTGGCTCAAGCCGATATGATGCGCTAGATGTTGCACAATCAACAACAGTAGCAGCAACGCGGCAATCCGCATGATGACCAGCCACAAGTGGCCAAGCATGAGCACTTCACGGCTTTGAAGCCACCAATGTTCACCAAAGCAGAAGAACCACTAGAGGCTGATGCTTGGATTCGTGCCATTGAGGCCAGATTTGATGCTCTCACTCTGCCATGCTCAAAGGAGCGCAAGGCTAGCTTTGTAGCCTTACAACTTCGTGGCCCTGCTCTGATCTGGTGGGAGCATTTTAAGATGACGCAACCGGCTGGACATGCCATTACTTAGGACGAGTTCAAAACAGTGTTCAAGACTCATCACATTCCTCAGGGAATGGTTGACCGGAAGATAAGTGAATTACTGGCATTAAGGCAAGGTTCTGACTCTGTGTATCAATATGCCCAGAAATTTAACAATCTTTGCTAATATGGGGGATATTATGTGGATGATGTTGACGGTTGAATCTCGTTGTAAACTTCGACTCGCAAGCGAACGAGCCATGGGACCCTTCTTCCCTTAAGTGTGAACCCAAGGTATCGAATCCGTGGAACAGTGTGTAAAACAAGAATCAATCTACTAAAGCGAAAAGAACTCTTCGAATCTTTGAGAGAAGATCAAATGCATCTAATCTATAAAACACAAGAGGTAGCAAGAGAAAGCAAAGAGATAACCGATCTAGAAAGGTAGATCGTGCCTTTGTTGTAGTTCCGAACAAGAGATGAAGATAGAAAACGAATCTCATTAAAAGCCTCTTTAAACCGTGGTCTCCGTTCCATCCCCTGTGGTGCCGCCTTACACCTGATCCAGGCGTCCTGTCACGACGTCCCGGTTTTTCAGCGGTTAACCTACAAGCACGCTCACAAGGAGTATGTCGCAATCCTTGGTAGATCTGGTATGCACCTCTAGCCACCGCGGCTACAAGAACACCCCGAGCAATCTATCTCGAGAATAGATTGAAAAGAAGCAAACCCAAGAAGAACGAATTCGTAGAAGAGACACTTGATCGCTAGAAATCGGATTCATATAATAACTTCACCATGAATGATACAAGAACAAGGTCACCAACCGGGATCCTACCTTGATCTTGATTCTAGCTCCGGAACTCTGACGTGGTCTTCCTTGCAAGGTTCCCACGTCGGCTAGGGTAGCCCTAGACAACTAGCTCGACCCTCCTCTCCGAGATGGTGTCCCTCTAGCTTCTCTACTCCTCGGCGGTGAATGACGAATGAATTCCCCCGTGGCTCTTGGCCTGGCACCTATAAATAGCCCGAGGGGGGTCTAGGTCAAAGGGGGCGACGAATGGCTGAGAAAATGGGCCAGGCCGATCGGCCCATTTCGATCGGCCTGGGCCCGTTTCGGCCCAGTTTGTCCCCCGCTTCCTTCTGGATTCTTCTTGTGTTATTTGGAGTTCCTGCCGAGTTGCATGTGGGCCCTTGACGTCATCTTCTCCACGAAATAGATAAGGGTACTTGTCGCGCAAGCTCCCGCATTTTCTGCTCAAGTCCCCGGAGAATTGCCTTCTCGTCCTTCGGTCCTCGGGTCATTTGGAGTCATGTTCACGTCGTGTCTTGACTTGTTCCGGGCTTCACGATCCTCTTGCAAAGTGCTCGATGAACGATATCCGGAATCATCCTTTTAAGTACTTAATTCCTGCGTAAATAATAAACTCCAAAAACCACATGCATACACGAACTTGATATATCAAGGGGGTTAGGATCGTTAGTATGGATATTAAATTAATACCAACATTGAAGGTAAACTCATGGCTAGGTTGACGGAAATCGACCGCCAACATCCCCCTATACTTAAACCTTGCTCGTCCTCGAGTAAGCCTTCAATGGATATCAGTGTTGCCCTTCAATGTTCATAACCTGCACTTGATCATATATGAAAAAGACATAATGCTCTCTAAAATTATATAAGTTAAAGTTTCATAGTGTAACTAGCTTTCTTCTTCATGGAGGGTAGATATCAATAAAGCTCTTTCCACAAGTAATTAGTCATGCTCCCAAAATTGAAATAAATCTTAGATATTTTGAAAATTAAGAACGAGATAGAAAAAATTGCTTTACCAATATCAATAACAAACCTCCTTACATCTTGCTCATGTACTCTCAACTCATCTTGTCTCTCAAGCCTACTAGAACTACTCCTTTCCTCTCTCAAGTATTTGGTGGAAAGCTTTATATGGAGCTATGGGAAAGTTTAGTTCTATCAAGATTTCATAAATGGAATGCAAACAAAACAAGACAAGTTCCTCATGGAATTGCCGAGCCTAGTCAAAAAGGTCATTGGAAAATAATGTTTCAAGGAGGGGGGAGAGAAAAAGACACACACTTTTAGATAGGTGGACATGTGCAAATGGAATGAAGTGATCCCGAGGCACAAGCAAAGTCCTCGTTATCGGATTGCACATGGTTGGAAAAGAGTATGGGTCTTGATCTTGAAGCTCTTTGAACCTTTCAAGTGTAACTAGAGAACCGGGGAGCTTTATATTTTTTCTCCTTTATTTTTCTCCTCATACTTTTTCCTTTATTTTTTTCTTTCATCATACTTTTTCTTTTCTCCATCATTTTTTCCTTTTTCATTCCTTTTTCATTTTTTAACTCCCCTTGAACTCTAGACTACACTAGTACTTCCTTGGCAACCCCCCCATGCTTAGCCGTTGCTCGTCCTCGAGCAAAAGAGGTGTAAGGAAAATGCCAAGGTGGTACTGAAATTTTTGGAATCTTCTATGGAGAAAGATACTCGAAATCTTCTACAGGTCTTTTTGGAATCTCCCGAAGTTATCTCCACTTGATGGCACCTTCTTCTTGTAGTCTTCCTCAAAATATTCATCCATACTCAAGTTTGGGTTTGATCAAGGAGGTGAACACAAAAAGAGATGATATGGGTTTGTGGGTGGATATCCGGCAAGGTTTGCGAAATTCCCAATGTGGAAACTCACAATGCACGGATAGAAAGGCTAGCAAAAAGATCGATACGCAAAAATACGGAATGACCAGCTTCTTAGACTCGAACCATTAAGAACTAAATCTGAATTGAAGCACCCAAAAATTAATCTTGAAACACTAAGGTTTTTCACTCAATCATAATATAGCTTTGGATGGGTAGAGCAAAATGCAAGTGGTCATTATGATAAGGCTAGCATCATTTTAAGCATAAAAAGAAATCATCCTTGATTTAACCAAAAATGAGAGCATGAAAAGCACCATGGGACTCAAATTATCGTTACCTCCACACAAGATTAAGCTAGTATTTAAGTTGATTTTCAGATTCATTTTAAAAGAGAGCACTAGTTTAATCATATATAAAACAAGTTTAGGCATGATCAAAGCGACAACGATCATCACATATCACATGGTACAACTTTCCATCCATATTAAAAATTATAAAACGATGGTGAACTTTATTCATGGCGATGGGAAACGAAAACTACTACTACCACACACATGCTGAAATCAAATAAAATAGAAGATGCTACGCACACACATTCTTGCACACAAACTGAAAATAAAAGAAAGGGAAAAATAAAAATCAAACCAAACTTGCATGCGTCTTCCTTCCTTCATCTTCACTCTTGCGGTGGTTGCTCGTTGTATCCTTGCTCATAATAATGTTGCATCGGTCCTCCATGAAACTCCTCCGGTGGCATTAGATGTAAGCACCCAAGTTGGTAGGTGATGTTCGCCGTTCCCTCTTGCATGTTGTTCACGTGCGAGTGCACGATCTCGGCGTCTTGCATATTCCTCTCCACATAATCTCCAATGATAGCTGCACTTTGTTGCGGTTGGACTAAGTGTGAATAAGGTTGAACAAACGCCGCATTTGGTACTATGTACGGCGCGCCTCCCGGTTGACCATACATTGGAGGTGGAGGCCCCATAGGCATTCCACTCCCCCATGCTTGCATTGGAACACCCCCACATGACTGCATTGGGACTCTAACTTGTGGTGATGGAATCCCTCCATAATGTGGCATTGGAACTCCGCCATATGGTGCTCCGGTCCACCCGGTAGGTACACTACCACTTGGTGCTCCTTGGAATGTGGCTCCTTGTCCTCCTTGGGCTGCGGATGATGACCCTTCTTCAATTATGACTCCTCTCTTGCTCTTCTTGGCTGCCACATGCGGTTCATCTCCCAACCAATCTTCTCTCCCTTTGACAAATAATTTCAATTTCATATCCGGGAGAGGGATATTTACCACTGCCACCCTGAATCCTTTTTTTTCATCTCCACTTATATACTTTCCTTGCCTCAAATAATCTATGCCCAATGAAGTCCCAATAAGCAAAAGTTGTGGGTTTCTTCAGATTGTTGGCTTTAATGCAATAGCCAACATTGTCAAATAGCAACCTGAACCAATACTTCCTCTTTCCGAGACCGCTTCACAAACCCACCGATTTATCATGATGTATGTCGGGTTGATTTCTTGTCTGGCCACCAATCCCGCATATAGCCAATTCAACTCCGTGTCGGTGATCTTTGTCTCTCTCATCCTTCCCATGATACGCTTGCTCATCCATTAGTGGAAGACTTGGACAATAATATTCTTGATGCTATTTCTTTGTCGATTCTCCTTCTCCGAAATCATCCCCCAAAATTCTTCAATTTGGCCCACTTGGACTTCAACTAATTCCGGTGGATTCTTCTTGAAACCGAGCAACTCTCTAATATAATCATAGGGGATCACTTGCTCTACATCTTCAAGACGGAATGAAAGGCATGCCACGCCTTCCTCAGTGATCTCTTCATTGTCATAAGTATTTCAAGAGCAAGTTCCTTGTGCACATGTACCGTAACTCCATTGGAAAATTGCGTCCACCCAAGGCGATCTTAAGAGTTGATAAATATCCGAATGGAATCCCAACTGGAGTAGAGCATCATCATCAAAATCAACATTCGCCACAATCCTTCCTTCAAGAAAACCAAGCCTCTCTTCTTCTTCCTTCGACATAATGGTGAAGCCATATTTCGAGTGCTTGCTCTTGTGTGGTGGAGGAACGGTTTAGCGCGTCGATCGTTGTGGCGGCTCCTCGGTATGCCCACGCGGTTCGGTGAACCGCATGGACGAGCTTCGTGTATCCCTCATGCCTCCAAGGAGTAGCATGTCACCCCTTGGTGCCACGACATCTTCTTCCATGCTTCGCGGAGACTCGGAGACCGAGTGCCTCCGCGAAGAGCCCGACGACGGCGCCTTCAATGATGATGATGATTGTTTCTTCCCAAGAACGAAGTTGACGGCCTTCCTCATGGTTCCTTGCTGCAAGAACACTCAAACAACTATCCCGGCGTTTCTTACCGGAAGAAAAATTGCACAAAGAAAGTATATGGAAGAACAAGAATTGTGGTGAATTTTTCAGGATTTTTGGACTAAGGATTGGAGCACAAATTTTTCTGGAGAGTTTGGGAGCTTCCTGGACTATGAACATGGGGCTATGAACTTGCAACAGGGTGGAAGACTTACCATCCGAAGGGGAGCACCGGGGGCTTAAAAAGGGAGCCAGACCGACCGGCCTAGTCCGATCGGCTTAGGGCTTCTCTTCCCCCAATTACTCTCCTTTTTTCCTAGGATGCTCTTTAGTGCATTGGGACCTCCTAGCCTCGTGATCCACGTTAGACCACCGCCCAAATGTTCTCATCCACTCCCTTCCCTTGAATGATGAGCTTAATCTCCTTTCTCCTTTTCTTTGTGTCAACTCTTGTCTCCCATGTCTCCTTGCTTCTTGTGCCTCCATTGATTCCTGCAAAAACATGATGCTTGCTGCCCCCCATGCTTGTCATGACAAGTCCCTAGGATGCTTTAATGATTTATGCCTTCCCATGAAGCATCCTAGGTCCTTAAGTGTTAATTAACCTCAAATACCCCACATGATCATGTTTAGACACTTAATCACTCCTCTAATTTCGAAAATTCAAATTTAATTCAGAACTAACATGAGTCCAAATATATTATTAGAGGAGTTTTTAAGAATCAAAAACATTTGTAAGTCGAAAATTTTCCGACTACATTGATTTTGGTTCACCAGGATCGCTCACTCTCATTAATTGATAGCGAGCTCCTCCGGCTTGACCGTAGGGTGATGGGTTTAGGTTTCTAATTTTGGCTAAACATAAGAGAGAGATTTTGAATGAATAAAATCAAAAGAGGCTTTAGAAAAATCTAACTCTAGAGAAACCGGTAGATGTTATGCAAAGTTAAACCAAAAATCGAATTTCCTATGTTCACGCGAGTCCTTCCATGCGTCAAAAATTTAAAATTATTAAAGAACAATGCGGGGCTCTACTCATGTGTTTTTAGCATGAAAAACAAGTCAAACTTACCACCATGGGGAGGAGGGAAGTTTTAATAGGTGCTGGAATTTTTGTGCTAGTTTCTCGAAAAGAGGCAAATAAATCATGGGATGGCTCTTGTCATTGGTTTATGATAGAAAAATCCAAAACAAAATAACCGAGCAAATTTAAGGTCTCTAACAAATGTTCAACCACTTAAGAGTTTATACCAAGTCTTGCGTAGCAAATTCTATGACCGACTTACTTGAAACTTGAAAAATCTTCCGGGTTGCCCTCCCGGTAGCCTTTATTCTTGAGCGGGTTGTCCTCTCGGTAGCCTTTATTCAACTGATCAAGTATTATATATTGCTAATCATTCAGTCCATGATGCATCATCTATCATTCATTCGATTATTTTTTCTTCACCTTCAGCATCAGATTCTCCAGCCGTCCATGTCGTCCTTCATCCACGTTCAGTTCTCCGATCTTCAATTCTGAATTCTCCAATCTCTAGTCCAGAGTCTAGGTACTGTAAAATTTTAAATTGTAATGTATAATATTTCATACTCTAATCTAGTACTTATGTGGCTGTATTATTCTTCTAATTTAGGTGTTAGAATTTAAAAATGCTACCTAAGAAGCATTTGTCAGGGGCTCAGAAAAGAAAAAGAAAACGACAAGAAGAACAACTTATTCAATGACAAAAAGGTGCTTTGCATAAATTTTTTCCAACATAAAGTAGTGATGTACCTGCTGATAATGTAGTAGATGCACCTGATAGTGAAGAAGGGCAACAAGAAATTGATGATAGTCCAGTAGATGCAACGAAGATTGAAAATTTACAGCCTTCCTTTGAACCTGCAAATTCAGTTGATGATGTGCAAGAGGCTTCTCTTCGTGATGTCTTTGATCCTAGAACACGGGAGAATCTCGATACTAAGAGTAGAGATATTCTGATTGAAAAAGGGCCGGTGAGAGAATTGAATCTTGAGTTCCCTTTAGATGCTCTGAATAGACATTTTTTGTATGATTACTACTCTAGAAAGTTAAACAATGAAGAGGTGGTTGATAGAAAATGGTTGGTTTACTCTAAACATGTGGACAAAGTTTTTTGTTTTTGTTGCAAGTTGTTCAAATCAATTCATAACAAAAGTTTGCTAGCAAATGATGGATTGAATGACTGGAAACATCTTTCTTTTAGACTCAAGCAACATGAGAATAGTTGTGAGCATATAGCTAACATGAATAAGTGGACTGATCTTAGGCTGAGGTTGATGAAAAATCAAACAATTGATAGTGCACAGCAACGAAAAATTACAAAGGAGAGAGATCGTTGGAGACAAGTATTAGTAAGAATTGTTGCTGCTGTCAAGTTTCTTGCTAAACACAATTTAGCTTTTCGAGGGAAAAATGTGAAACTATATCAAGATAATAATGGTAACTTTCTGGGTACAGTTGAGATGATGGGTGAATTTGATACAGTAATGCAAGATCATATTAGGCGGATTCAAAATAGTGAGATTCATCATCATTATCTTGGGCATAAAATTCAGAATGAGATGATTTCCCTTCTTGCAGATTGTGTGAAACAAACTATATTAAAGATTATCAAGGATTCCAAGTATTTTTCTATGATTTTAGATTGTACTCCAAATGTGAGCCATGAAGAGCAAATGACTCTAATTATTCGTTGTGTCAATATGTCGAGCAATGTTATAAAGGTAGAGGAGTTCTTCCTAGAGTTCTTGAAGGTAGATGACACTTCAGGATTGGGTCTTTTTAATGAATTAAAGAATGCATTGGCCTCTCTTGATTTGAATATTGATGATGTGAGGGACAAGGTTATGATAATGGTTCAAATATGAAGGGAAAACACCAAGGTGTTCAAAACCGCATGCTTGAAATTAATCGAAGAGCACTATACATGCCATGTGCATGTCATAGTCTGAATCTTACTCTATGTGATATGGGAAACTCTTGTAGGTAAATTATTATTTCTATTACACATTGATTTGTGAAAAGTATGATACTTACTATTTGTTAATCTTGCAGGCATGCTATTTCTTTCTTTGGTATCATCCAACGGATCTACACATTGTTTGCAAAGTCTACCAAAAGGTGGAAGATTTTAGTGGATAATGTCCCAGGATTGACAGTTAAGTCATGGTCTAATACACGTTGGGAAAGCTGAATAAAAAGTGTTCAAGCTATCAGGTTCCAACCTATTGAAATAAGGTCAGCTTTAATAGCACTAGAGAAGGTTGCAACTGATGACCGTGACTCAATGACAGTTTGTGAATGTCAATCTTTGGTGAGTGCACTTGAGAATTTTGAATTTTTTAGTTGGTTTGGTTATTTGGCACGACATTTTATTCTCTATAAATAAGGTGAGCAAGAAGTTGCAATCTAAAATTGTGAGTATAGATGGTACTCTCAAACATATTGAAGGTGTCATATCATATTTTAAGAAGTATAGAGATGAAGGTTTCACTTCCAGTATGGATATAGCAAAAAACATTGCATCTGAAATGGATATAGAACCAAAATTATGTACAAAACGTCAAGGAAAGAGAAAGAAACAATTTGATGAACAATATGACCAAGATGAGGAAATTCAACGGTCTGTTGTGGATTCATTTAGAGTGGAGTACTTCAATGTTATGATTGATAATGCAATTGCTTCATTGACCACTAGATTTGAACAAATGAAAAAATTTAATAATATTTTTGGGTTCTTGTTCAACTCAGAAAATTTGAAATCTTTGGATGAAACTGATCTTTGGGTGCACTGCAAGGTTTTTGTGGAAACATTTTCTCATGATAAGTCATCAGATGTTGAGATCAATGATTTTTTTCAAGAATTAAAGGTGCTGCAAGTAACATTGCCAGATTCTTTGATGTCAGCACTTGAGATTTTGGAGTTTGTTAAGGTTGCAGATTGCTATCCAAATGTTTCAATTGCCTATTGAATCCTCTTAACTGTACCTGTGACTGTAGCTTCGGCTGAAAGAAGTTTCTCAAAACTGAAGTTGTTGAAGAATTATTTGAGATCAACTATGTCACAAGAAAGATTAAATGGCTTGGCTATGTGCACCATCAAGAGGGCTATATTGGACACTATTGATCTCAATACCGTCCTTGATGATTTTGCATCAAGAAACGCTCGAAGAAGTATCTTTTTATGAGAAGTAATAGATGATTGGATATTATGGAGTAAAATATAAGGTAATCACATTAATTCTAAAAGTACGAATATATTGTTGTTTTAATGGATAATATATTTGTTTTCGCTTTGCAAGAAAAAATAACATGTGCATATATATATATATATATTATGAGATTTTATATAAGATCTAGACTTTAGAGGGGCCGACGTGACGAGTTCGCCAGAGGGCCATCGAAATCATAGGGCCGACACTGGCGGACAGAGTAGGGAGTGGCAGACCGTACGCGTGCGAGGAAGCTCCGGAAGGGGGGGGGGGTTATGCGCACACACGCGACGACTCGACGACCGGGACGCGTTGACGGAGACAGCCGGGCGCGACATGGGCGACGTACGGCGGCGATGTCGTTGGCTGGACGGCGGACTGGGCGGCACGGCTCACCGGTGATTGTGCGACACCTATCGGCCGGCAAAGGGCACGCGGATGGTCGGTTGGCCCACGGGGTCCATGCGCGCACGTGCTAACGCGCGCCCCTCGGTGTGCGGTCCCGGCGGCGGCGCGCGGCTGTGCGCTCTAGAGTGCCTGGTGCAGGAAAATATTCCGAGTAGCCCAGTTTGACTAGGAAAAACTCAAATCTTTGCAACTAAAGTGCACTCTAGTGTGAATACAAAAGTTGGAGATCTATCGACCCTCTACAACTTTCTCAAAGACACACAGGTGTTTTGATCAATAGATCATGCACAAAAAGCATGCCAAGTTGGCACTTTGCTCGACGTCGGAAAAATGTGGTTCCTGTCGTTGACCACAATTTCAACCAAAATCCACTCAAAATTTGAAATGCCGACCAACATGAAAAATGTGTCCCTCAACAAGATGCACAACTTTTATATTGGCGGATTTTGAAGTGTTTAAGTGAAATTTGGAGAACGCGACAAAAGTTCTAGATAGAGAGTTGGTGTCAAAGGTTTTGACTAGTTATTTGACTAGATCTTTGACCATGAGCTTAACCACTAATGATGTTGACTTAATTAAGGCAAGGATTAGAACTAATTAGCACTAATTAAAACACGGGGTGTTACAGCCTAAAAACCCGGATACTTGGTGTTGAGAAACTATTCGGTTTCCCACGTAGCCTCTTCTTTAGTGTGGTGACTCCAATGTATCTTGTACATCTTCACCGTTTGTCTTCTCGTTTGTCTTTCCTTTTGATCTAGCACTCTCATTGGATATTCAACTAGTGATAGGTCAGGTTCTATCTCGGCATTGGTCTCAGTGATTATTTGTGCCTCCGGTATTCGGTTACACTTCTTCAACTAGGAGACGTGAAACACATCGTGTACCGCGGAGAGTCTGTCTGGGAGTCTAATACGGTATGCAACCGTACCGAACTTCTCAGTGACTTCATAAGGGCCGATGTAGCGTGGAGCTAACTTCCCTTTCACTCCGAATCTTTGTACACCTTTGGTTGGTGATACCTTCAAGTATACATAATCACCAACTTCAAATTCTCTGGGTGCCTTCGCCTTGTCATGATAGCTCTTTTGTCTCATTTGAGCGGCTCTCAAATTTTCTCTGATTACTTCCACTCTCTCTTCGGCTTCTTGTACTAGCTTAGGACCGAATAATGTCCTCTCACCCACTTGTGACCAATTCAAGGGGGTGCGACATCTTCGTCCATACAAGGCTTCAAAAGGAGCCATTTTCAAACTAGCTTGGTAGCTATTGTTATAAGCAAACTCTGCCAAAGCTAAGCATTTGTACCCAGTCTTCTCAAAGTGAATAACACAAGCTCTCAACATATCCTCCACTATTTGATTTACTCTTTCTGTCTGACCATCAGTATGGGGATGATAGCTAGAGCTATGGATCAATTTGGTACCCAAGGATTCATGCACTTGTGCCCAAAAGCGAGCAAGGAATTTGGTGCCTCTGTCAGATAGGATAGTTTTTGGAACACCGTGCAAACGCACAATAAGGTCAACATAGATCTCTGCATAACGCTCAGCTGAGTAGGTAGTGTAGACAACAATGAAATGAGCGGTCTTGGTAAGTCGGTCCACTATAACCCAGATGGAATCATGCTTTCTGGGAGTAAGGGGTAAACCTACAATGAAATCCATGCTTATGTCATCCCACTTCCAAGCGGGTATGGACAAGGGTAGCATTTGACTTGCGGTCTTTAGGTGACTAGCCATGATCCTCTGACATGTATCACATCCGGACACATACTTGGCTATTTCACCTTTCATGTTTGACCACTAGAAATTTTCCCTAAGGTCTTTGTACATCTTGGTACTACCAGGGTGAATAATGAATTTAGAGAGGTGAGCCTCATCTAAAATCTCCTTATTTATTTCCGGATCCTGGGGAATGACCAATCTCTGATCAAACCACACTACTCCTTTTTCATCTTTCCAAAAACAATTACACTTGGGATCTCCCTCAGATAATTTCTGTTTGATTGTCTGGACACCTTCATCAGTGAGCTGGGCTAAAGCAATTCTCTCATGGAGAGGAGATTCTGTGGAGATGGCATAAAGATTTCTATGCTCGACCATTTCTAGGTTAAGCTTTCTCATCTCTTCACATAAAGTCTCATTATACGGCTCTATCGTCAGGCAGTTGCAATGCTTGCGGCTAAGCGCATCCGCAACCACGTTGGCTTTGCCAGGGTGATATTGGACTTCCATATCATAATCCTTTATCAATTCCAACCACCTTCTTTGCCTCATATTCAGATCCGATTGGGTGAAAATATATTTAAGGCTTTTGTGATCAGTGAAAATATTGCAGCGATTTCCCATCAAATAATGCCTCCAAATTTTTAAGGCATAAACAACCACTGCTAGCTCAAGATCATGGGTAGGATAATTCTTCTCATGAGGTCGAAGTGCTCATGAGGCATAGGCAATAACCCGATTTTCTTGCATAAGCACGCAACCAAGGCCAGTGCCTGAAGCGTCACAAAACACCTCAAACAGTTTCATCATATCTGGCTGTGCTAGTACAAGGGCTGATGTTAAGTGTTCTCTCAAGGTGTGAAAAGCCTTGTCACAAGCCTCATCCCACACAAACTTGACAGCTTTCTTCAATAGTTCAGTCATGGTTTTAGCTATTCTGGAGAAATTCGGAATAAATCGACGATAATAGCCCGCTAGACCCAGAAAGCTACGAATCTGATGCACAGACTTAGGTGGCTTCCAATCCATGAGCTCCTGCACTTTGCTAGGATCCATGGAGATACCATCCTTAGTAATAGTGTGACCCAAGAATTTCACACTATCCAGCCAGAATTCACATTTGGAGAATTTAGCATAAAGCTTATGATCTCTCAAATGTTGCAAAACAATCCGAAGATGTTTCTCATGTTCTTCTTCATTCTTGGAATAAATCAGAATATCATCAATGAAGACCACTATGAACTTGTCCAATTCAGTCATGAAGACGGAGTTCATAAGGTACATGAAATAGGCAGGTGCATTTGTGAGACCAAGGACATCACCAGAAATTCATAAAGACCATATCTGGTGGAGAAGGCTATTTTCGGAATATCACTTGGTCGAATCTTGATTTGATGATAACCAGGTCGAAGATCGATCTTGGAACAGACTTTGGCACCAGCCAATTGATCGAAGAGAACATCAATGCGGGGTAAAGTATATTTATTCTTGATTGTCACCGCATTGAGAGGACGATAGTCAACGCACATCCGCAAACTACCATCTTTCTTCTTCACAAAAAGAGCGGGACATCCCCAAGGAGAAGAACTTGGGCGAATATACCCCTTATCAAGCAATTCCTGCAATTGAGTTTTCAACTCGGCTAACTCTTTAGGTGGCATACGGTTAGGTCTTTTTGAGATAGGTGCAATGCCAGGTTGAAGCTCTATCAGGAATTCGATGTCCACGGGAAAAACATCTTTAGGTGCAGTATCAGGAACTCTTTAGGTGGCATACCAGGCAAGTCATCGAGAAAAACATCTGGGAACTCCCATACCACGGGAATCTCTTCCAAAAGGTTGATAACGGTCACATACGAACACGGGTGTACACCTTCCTTACTAGGTAAATACAAGGTGGTGTGACCAACGGTTGGGGAGCGGATCTCTATTACCCTTTCAGAAATATCCAAGATAACTTTATGTCGTTCCATCCAATCCATCCCCAGTATTACATCCATGCCTTCCAAACCCAGAATGATAAGGTCTGTGTTAACTGTTCTGCTGCCTAATCCCAATGGTACTCCTCTGGTCACCAGCTCGGAAGAAATTTTTCCTGCAGCCGTCTTTATCATAAAGACCTTATTGGTATTGCAAGGATTTAGTCCCAATTTGCTTAGGGTCTTCCCATTCATGAAACTATGCATAGCAACAAAATCAAACAAGATCTTGATAGGTTTGCCTCGAATAGAGAATGTGCCCATCAACACTGGTGCTCCTTCTGTAATATCCACTACAGAAGTGAAATTGAGTCTACTCTGCTTGACTTGGGCAATCTGCTTCTTGCCCTTGTTGCTAGGTTTGGAATCTTGTCTCTGGTTCGGCTAATTTGGCTTGTTATGTTTATGGGTTTGGCGAAGGTGTGGGCATTTCTTAGCAAAGTGTTCTGGACTACCACATTTGAAACAACTACGCCCATTGCTAACACTAGGAGGTGTAGGTATAGCAGGCTTTGTGTACTGCTGCTGGGGGTTTGAGAAAAGAAACTTCTCCTGAAGTCGATCCTGGGATTGCTTAACCACCCACCTTTCCGACTGTGAAGTCAGCCGGAAGTCTAGTGAGGGCTTCTGCATCATGCGAAACTTTCGAATCTGCACATTATTGGGCGTGAAGTTAGTCTTCCTTTTCCTCTCAGCTTGAGCCCTATTCATGGCATCCTCCTGCGAGATAGCCTTATTCACCATCTCATGATAACTGTCGAGCTCTACCAGATTCAGCCGTTCATACAAATCACTATTCAGGCCATCACGGAAACACTCCATCTTCTTCGCATCAGTATCCACATGATATCCTCCATATTGGCATAGGTTGCTGAACTTCTGTGCATATTGATACACGGTATCTGACCCTTGCTTGAGAGCTAGCAACTCTCTCATTTTTCCTGTCTGTGAGTGCTTTAGGGATGTGATGGTCTCTAAAAGCCTTTTTGAACTCAGCCCAGGTGATTTCATGCCCGGACTGCTGCATGGACTTGTAGTGTTCCCACCACATCAAGGCAGGACCATGCAGCTGCAATGCCGCAAAGCTGGCCTTGCATTCTTCTGAGCATGGTAAAGTGAACACCGTGAACATGGCTTCAATGGCCCGGACCCAAGCATCCGCATCAAGGGGTTCTTCCGCCTTAGCGAACTGCGGTGGCTTCATGGTCCAAAAATGCTCATACGTTGCCACTTGATGTGGTGCATCATTTTGATTCACCTGGGGCTGCTGCTGCTGCTGCTGTAGATGTAGAAGAATTTGGCGCAGCAACTCAGCTTGAGTAGCAACGAACGTCTCCGAAAGGTTTATGTTCGGTGGTGTTGGGGGTTGGTTATTGCCACAAGAATCACCGAACCCACCAGGAGTGCTGCGAGTCGAGCCCACTATCTAAAAAGGGTTGAGCTTTCATTAAACGCATATTCGTAAGCTTGTTCATACAAAGGTAAACAAGTAGAACATGCACGACGAAAACTCAAACAGCCGAATTTCCAGGTTATGATCATGACTCAAGAACCACAACAATTTGGGTACTAGGGTTTGTCTTTGACGGTTGCAAACAAAAATTCACAACTCAAAAACTAGAGCCCCAAAAATTTCCAAATTTTTCTAGCAACTCAGTAAGATATTTATGCACATTTTTGGTATTCAAAGGTAGATCTAGATCAGATAGGAATATGCTCGAAAAATCTATCTCCAGAGTGAGGTTAACCAGGACAAACAGCAAGACAGAGGTTCACTATTTTGAGCATAACTCTAGATTAAGAATTCCTAAATTCGTGAAAAATTGATGAGGAACAACTTTCATAAAAGCTGCCTAGTCAGAAACATCATAGAAATGGCTCTAAAAATTCAAGAACAGACATCATCGAAAATTGAGAGAAACTACTAGGATCAAAGTGAGAGAGAAAACTCTTTCTAAGATCAAGCAACAACTTAGAAGCATAACACAAGTGTAGAGTAGAAAGTTTTTAGGTTCAACAAAATTTTATGATGCATGCACACGTCTTAAACGACCTCACACTTATGAATCTGAAAAGATGTAGTTAATGCCGGTGGCAAGCTTTTAGACGACTCTCCCTATAATAACTAGTCGGAGCTATACGTTGTTCAACGATCGCACTAACATGGTTAGTGTACCTACAGAAAGGAACCTTCCGTGCCAGCATGTCAAAGAAGCGTCCACAAACATTACCATTCACTATAGAAATGGTACCCATGCATTATGCACTGCATGGACGGCGCCCAACCTGAGACACGCCCCTTTTCAATGGGGGGTGCCTCCCTTCGCATGTTCGTAATGTAGAATCATGCACACGTATAGCAAAACGTGGCGACATCACAACCCATGACATGTTCATCTTGAATAGAACATGGCATCCTTCGTATGACTTGCATACGGTAGCACACGTATAAGACACGTGCACATCCAACTGAGAAGATAGGATCCGTTGAATGGATTGCCCCATCAACCCTCGCATACTCGTGATGCGGCACAACACACGTATGAAACACGTGACTTAAGAAGTGCTGGAAGTTAGCATAAATAAACCATAAATACTTAGCTACCTTAAAAGAACCCAAAATTCCCTCTAGGGCCTTTTCGGTCTAATCATTCCTTAACGATCCAACGTATTTTCAAAAATCCAATCAATCTTGGCAAGTTTTAATTTTAAATCCAGTGATTAGTATTAAACTAATTACTCTGGTGTATACAGATCCTCTGGTACCAACTGTGACAACTCCACCCGAGATAAGTCCGTACTATCACCTAAACCAATCCACTTTGGTCATTAAGTGATAATAAAGAATTATCTTGTCGAGTGTTGCCGGGTCAAAGACCGGTAAATCACTTGAATCAACACACATAGGATCGAACACGTATACATTAAAACTCCCACGAAGAAGAGTCCAGAGTGCCATATAAATTAATCCAAATTCCCCGTGGGGTCAAATTATTACAAACATTGTTCTTGCAGCAAAGGTAAATGGTTCAGAGTTTTGAAGATAGCAGAAATTAAACTAAACGATAACTTGACATCATGGGAGGCCACCCATAACGCCATTACTCCTCATCATCCACCCATTCCAGCTCCCGGCCGGGTGGGATTTCACCAGGCCAAACATTATCACCTGAAAACAACATTTATAGCAAGGCTAAGTATACTAATACTCAGCAAGGCTTACCCGTCTAAAATAAAAGACTTAACCTCTAATCATGCTTGGCTTTTGGCTAGTGGGTTTGTTTTGCCAAAAAGCGACTAAGGAGTTAATCCTTACTTTCAATATTTTAGCTCAAGTTCTATTAGATCAAGTTATTACTAGATAAGCAACTACTGCAAGCATAAGTTGTGCAAACAATTAATCAAACATCAAGTTTAACAATATTTCATCATAGAGGGATTATCATGGCCAGATAATTAAGCACTCTCAGATAACGGTGAGAGGCCGATGATCGATCGATTAATAACCTTGCAAGGTGGACCTAAACACACGGAAGAATGCATACTCCGAGAAGACCAAATAACAACGAAACGGGGTACACACCGACCAGGCGGTTCCCGTCAATCTTCAGTTCGGGAGTGGAACCTAAATCCCTTGATACAAGGATAACTGGATCGCTCTCACACGAACGTCCAGGCTCGCATTGGTACCACACTGTTGCAAGCAGGGGGACACATCACGGTGCCCCAGGGTAGTAGGGAAAGGTTCCCTTGCCGCGTCAATCGGGTACTAGGCTTACCGTACCCATTTCCGATAAGTGTTTAGTACGTTCAAACGCTTAATCTCTTAACCACTGGACCGGAGCCCAAAATCCCATGCTCTTACCACGTGAGCAATCCAATTTATCAAATCTCATGATTCCAACATAAGAACGTATTCTCGCGAGCGAAGTACATCACTCGACTTGTACTGGGTCCTTAGTGCATAGCAACTAGCGACCTAGCATACTAGTAAAAGATCATAGGTACTTATGGATGATGCATCTAGTGTTTCCATTCAACTCCTGAACGTAAATGCACATAGATAAGAAATCATAATTTCAGAAGTTAAAAGAAACACAATAGGATAATGATAAACCGGGGCTTGCCTTCACTAGCAAAGTTAGTAGGAAAGTCTTCCGAACTTTTGTTCGGGTCTTGCTGCACTTCCACGTAGTTCACTTCTCCCTCGAATAGTTCATCACCTCGTTCCGAGACAAGCTCGCTGCCACCGTCAGAAGGTTCTACACGGAGATGCACATGCAAGGATTAATTGGTGACATTAAGTTCTTTAATGACAAAACATCACATGCCTATCCTAGGCTGCATGGTTGGTCACATTCCCTTAGATAAACATATATTCGACATATTTTTCCAAGGAAAAGGAAAAAGACAAACAACCATTTATTAATATCCTTTTTGATGGTGATTGTGTGCACATCTATATAAACAAAACAAAATCACTCCACAACAGTAACTAAACTTTCACACATCCACTGAAATTAATTAATAAGCCACTGAAAAATATACATCAATATCAACATGTGTATAACATACCTTATCAAGCATTTTATAACTACTCAAACTACCACTAAGCATATAAAAATAAATGTAGCTCCTCTGGTCCTTATTTTTCTCATACAGCATGATGACCACAAAACATGCTCTCACACCAAAAATCATGCATAGGAAACATCTAGATTAAATCTAACAAAAATAACAAAACCAGCCTAGTAATTAAAACACAATTTATTCTAGGCAAAACTACTCATGCAACTGATTTCAACTTTTCA
Organism: Cenchrus fungigraminus; assembly: GCA_036936925.1. Lineage (NCBI taxonomy): Eukaryota > Viridiplantae > Streptophyta > Magnoliopsida > Poales > Poaceae > Cenchrus > Cenchrus fungigraminus. The sequence goes on along the minus strand of CM072779.1, from coordinate 76,805,062 downwards.
CCAGAGGACAACATCAACATAACAAGGGCCTACACCAAGGCTCAAATCTTAAATCTACACATTACTTCAAATATACACATGGGTCCCTCTAGCATGCATAAATCAAAAACCTATTTTAACAGAGTCAAACCAGCACATAAAATTTACCAGAGGCTCAAATCATCATACACAACTCAAGGTGTAAAAAGTAGCCAGAGAGCAAAACTATACAGTGCTAGGAAAAAAGATGAAGATACTACTAGCATAAAGGCTAAACAAAGCATCACTCAAAATCTACTCAGTAACTTTGTGCAAAATTTTACCCAGATCTCATGAACATCATGTTGCACAACATATCCAAATTTCAAGTCAAACTCACATTTAGAATTTAAACTACAGCAAAAATAGTTCAAACTGACTTTTCAAATTTATTCAAAAACTATTCAGAAAAACCCGATACAGCCTTTCTAGGAAATATAGTAATCCTCACAAGGATTCCAAAAAGTCATCATATGCATTTTTATGATGTTTCTGCGATTTTCTATGAATTTTGGAAGGTGCTGGACTGAGTTGAAAGAAAACTAAGATAAAGAGTATCACAGATAGGCCCCTAGTTCACAGATGTACCCTCAGAAAGAAAATGGACCTTGCAATTCAGTCCCTGGAGCGACCAGCGATGGGGATCACCGTATTCTGGTGAGGGGGAGGCCGGACTTGGCCGGGATGCGGCAGGGAAGTGGTATTGGACCTCCTGGGGCTCGATTCCGAAGTGTGTCTTCAAGGGGTTCGTGTGGAGGTGGAAGCAGGCGTGGGCGGCTGGTTCAGAGACGGGAAGGGAGAACTCGCCCTGGAGCTCCAATGGCGGCACAACGGCGGACAGAGCAGGGAGAGGCGGACCGTGCGCGTGCGAGGAAGCTCCAGGGGGGGTTCCAATGGTTGCGCGACACCTGTCGGCCGGCAAAGGGCACGCGGATGGTCGGTTGGCTCGCGGGGTCCACACACACGTGGGGAGGCGCGCCCCTCGGCGTGCGGGCCTGACGGCGGTGCATGCGCTGTCGGCGTGGCGTCGCGCGGTAGCACGCTCTAGAGCGCCTGGTGCAGGAAAATATTCCGAGTAGCCCAGTTAGACCTGGAAAAACTCAAATCTTTGCAACTAAAGTGCACTCTGGTGTGAATACAAAAGTTGGAGATCTATCGACCCTCTACAACTTTCTCAAAGACACACATGTGTTTTGATCAATAGATTGTGCACAAAAAGCATGCCAAGTTGGCACTTTGCTCGGCACCGAAAAAATGTGGTTCCTGCCGTTGACCATAATTTCAACCAAAATCCACTCAAAATTTGAAATGCAGACCAACATGAAAAATATGTCCCTCAACAAGATGCACAACTTTTATATTGATGGATTTTGAAGTGTTTAAGTGAAATTTGGAAAACGCAGCAAAAGTTCTAGACAGAGAGTTGGTGTCAAAGGGTTTGACTAGGTATTTGACTAGATCTTTGACCATGAGCTTAACCACTAATGATATTGACTTAATTAAGGCAAGGATTAGCACTAATTAGCACTAATTAAAACACGGGGTGTTACAACATCGATGTGCTGCTTGATCAACTATCAGGAGTAAGAGTTTTTTCCAAGATTGATCTTAGATCAGGATATCATCAGACAAAGATTCGGCCTTGTGATATTCCAAAAAATACATTTTCCACACTATATGAGCTATATGAATATTTAGTCATGTCCTTTGAACTTACCAATGCACTTGCCTACTTCATGTACCTCATGAATTCAGTATTCATGAATGAACTGGATAAGTTCGTGGTGGTCTTCATCGACGACATCTTAATTTATTCCAAAGATGAAGAACATGTCGAACATCTCCACATTGTTCTGCAATGTTTGAGAGATCACAAGCTTTATGCTAAATTCTCCAAATGTGAATTCTGGCTGGATAGGGTGAAGTTCTTGGGCCACACTATTTCTAGTGATGGTATTTCAATGGATCAAAGTAAAGTGCAAGAAGTGATGGATTGGAAACCACCTAAGTCCGTTCATCAAATTCGAAGCTTTCTTGGATTAGCTGGTTATTATCGTCGCTTTGTTCTGGATTTTTCCAGAATTGCCAAACCTATGACTGAACTTTTGAAGAAAGGGGTCAAGTTTGTGTGGGCTGAGAATTGTGAAAAAACTTTCCACACCCTAAAGCAACATTTGACTTCAGCACCTATTTTGGCTCAACCAGACAACTCTAAGCCATATGAGGTTTATTGTGAAGCCTCGGGTACTGGTCTCGGCTGTGTTCTTATGCAAGAAAATAGGGTCATTGCTTATGCCTCTCGAGCACTTCGACCCCATGAAAAGAATTACCCTACTCATGATCTTGAATTAGCAGCGGTTGTTCATGCTCTCAAAATTTGGAGGCATTACCTGATGGGAACCCGCTGCAATATATTCACTAACCACAAAAGCCTCGAGTATATTTTCACTCAAGTCGACTTGAATATGCGCCAGAGAAGGTGGTTAGAACTTATTAAAGATTATGACTTGGAGGTACATTACCACCCCGGCAAGGCAAATGTTGTTGCCGATGCTCTTAGCCGAAAAGCCCATTGCAATTGCTTATCTGTGGACACTTATAGTGACACACTGTGCCACGAGATGAACAAACTCAATTTGGAAATTGTTAGTCAAGGTGAGTTAAACGCTATTGGCATGGAGGCAACCTTGTACAACAAAGTTTTAAATGCTCAGTCCAATGATGAGGATGTTAAAAAGATAAGGTAGAAATTGTCAGAGGGCGACCCTAAATACAAGTGTTTCCACCAAGATTCAAAGGGTACAGTTTGGTTTGGGCAACGACTTGTTGTCCCAAATGATACTAGTCTCAGGAAGGAAATTTTGGATGAAGCTCATCTATCCAAATTTTCAATTCATCCTAGGAGTAGCAAAATGTATCAAGATTTGAAGGAAAACTTCTGGTGGTCAAATATGAAAGTAGAGATTGCCAAATATGTGTCCGAGTGTGACACATGTCAAACAATTAAAGCCAGTCATTTGAAAACCGATGGCGTTCTTCAACCTTTGCCGATACCTTCATGGAAGTGGGATGATCTAAGTATGGATTTCATAGTGGGACTGCCTCTCACATCTAAGCACCATGATTCCATCTGGGTTATTGTGGACAGACTCACCAAGACCGCACATTTTATTCCTGTCCACACCACATACTCAGCGAAGCAATATGCAGAAATTTATATTGAACGCATCGTGTGCCTACACGGAGGTCCTAGAACCATCGTTTCTGATAGAGGTGCTCAGTTCATGGCACGTTTCTGGGAACACCTACATACCTCAATGGGAACCAAGCTACTTCACAGTTCTGCATACCATCCTCAAATGGATGGTCAGACTGAGAGAGTCAATCAAGTCCTAGAGGATATGTTGAGGGCTTGTATTATCCATTTCGATAAGAACTGGGACAATTGCTTGTCCTTGGCTGAATTCTTGTATAATAATAGCTACAATGCTAGTTTGAAAATGGCACCATTTGAAGCTATTTATGGAAGGAGATGTCGAACTCCATTGAACTGGTCACAGATTGGGGAGAGAAAATTATTTGGTACAGCTTTAGTTGAGTAAGCAGAAGAAAAAGTAAAAGTAATACAAGCAAATCTAAAGACAACTCAAATGAGACAACAACGTTACCATGATCAAGGAAAGAAACCTAAACCGTATCAAGTTGGTGAGAATGTCTATCTCAAAGTTTCACCAACAAAGGGAATTCAAAGGTTTGGAGTAAAAGGGAAATTAGCCCCATGCTATATTTGCCCTTATGAAATCATTCAAGTTTGTGGACCGGTTACCTATCGCGTTCAGCTTCCTGAACAGCTTTCGGAGATCCACAATGTGTTTCATGTTTCACAACTAAGAAGATGTGCAAATAAACCAAACATAAAAGTTATCGTCAAATCTAATGCTTGGATCGAACCCGACCTATCAGTGGTTGAACATCCTCTGAGAATTTTAGATCACAAAGAGAGGAAGACCTGACGACGTTCGGTAAAAATGTATAAAATCCAATGGAGCCACTGTTGGCGGTCGATTTCTGTCAACCTAGCCACTTGTTTACCTTCTATGTTGGTATTGATTTGATATTCACACTAACGATCCTAACCCCCATTATATGCTATGTTCGCACTCGTGCACGGTTTTTGGAGTTTGTTGTTTACATAGGAATACAGAGCTTAAATGAGGACTTCCGGGTAAAGTTCATCAAGGGATTTACAAGGTGATCATGGACCTCGGGACAAGTCAAGATACAAGATGAACATGACTCCAAACAAGCCAAGGACTAAAGCGTGAAGCCGAGAAGTGCGAAGGACCTAGACGAAAGATGTGGGAGTTTATTCGCAAAGCCCCCTCATCTAAATCGTGAGGAAAATGACGTCAAGGGCCCACATGCAACTCGGCAAAAACTCAAGCAGTCGTGAGAAGCATCCGGAAGAAAGGCGGTGCCGAACTGGGCTAGAATGGGCCCAGGCCGGCCGGCCCAGCCCATTCTGGGCCCTGTTCGCTACCCCCTTTGACCTAGCTGATCCTCAGGCTATTTGTAGCCCTGGTACCCCAAGCCACGTATCAAGCAATTCGTCATTCACCACCGAGGAGCAGAGGAGCTTGAGGGACACCACCCCGGAGAGGAGGGTCGAGTTAGTCGTCTATGGTTTGCCTAGCCGGCGTGGGAACCTTGCAAGGAAGACCACGTCGGAGTTCCGGAGGTGTGAATCAAGGTCAAGGTAGGATCCCAGTTGGATCTTATTCATGTATTCATACTTTTGATGGAGTTTTAATTGATCCGATTCTTAGCGATCAAGTACTTTCGTTTGCAATTCTTGTTCTTGCTTGGGTGTTTTCCTCCTCAATCTATTCTTGAGATAGATTGCATGGGATGTTCTTGTAGCCGCGGTGGCTAGAGGTGCATACCCGATCTACCAAGTAGTTCAACGCACTCCTTGCAGGTGTGCTCTAAGATTCGACCGCGAAGAAAGGGGAACATCGTGACAGGATGTTGACACCGAGTACGGCGGGGCGACTTAGGGGGTTTGACCGAAGGTCATGATTTAAAGAAGCTTTCAATGAGATTCATTTTACTCTCTCTTTTAACTTGCTCGGAACGACGACATAAACTCGATCCAGACCCCTATCTAGATCGGTACCTCAATGCTTTCTCTTGCTACCTCTTTGATCTTAGTAGATTAGATGCAATTTGAAACCTCTCAAAGAAGCAAGTGTTTCTCAGTTATTAGATTGATTTTACATTACATATTGTTCCACGAATTCGATACCTTGGGTTCACCACTCAAGGGAAGAAGGGTTCCTTAACTACGACGAGGGATTTGTCCGCTTGCAAGTCCAAACGAACTTTGCAACGATAATCAAACGTCAACAAGCCCCTTTTTCTGGCGCCGTTGCCATTGAACAAGTAATTAAGATCCAATCTAATATCTCGTTTGTATGTATTTTCAGTTTCTTTTTGATTTTTCTTTTGCATCTACTAAACTTCGATCATCCTCAAAAACCAATCTAATCTAGTTTTTGACTAACCCTTTTTATAGTTTTCTTTTCTTTTTAGATCTTTTGTATATTTTGTTTATCACTAACCCTAACAGGAGATGGACGGCCACCTCTCCAACAAACCAAAAAATTTTGTGGATGATCCAGAAAAACTTTACACGCAAGGGAGACGCGAAGCACGATCTAGGAAGCTGGGGATTGTAGATCCAAACATCGGAGACGAAGGAACATCGGGATCTCCAAAGGAATCTCCACCCACAAGTCCGAAGAAAGAATCACCACCTACAAGTCCAAGGAGAGATCAACCTCAACCGCCACCAATGGGAGAGGAGAGGAAGATCGGGGAGCTTTGCATCCCTGAGCTTGGTGATCTACCCATCCTGAACCTAGCTGACATCGAAAGGCCGTTTGAGATCAAGAGTTCAACCATCCGCATGGTGCAACATACACCTTTCACTGGTAAAGAGGATTCTAACCTTCACATCCAAGCGTTCATTCAACTTTGTCAGACATTCATGATGGAAGGGCTGGATCAAAATCAATTGAGGGCAAGACTTTTCCCGTTCTCACTTCTCGGAAAAGCTTTGCAATGGTTCTATACTCTATCGGTGGAGACGGTGCAAAATTGGGAAGCATTGATGAGAGCTTTCATGAAGGAGTACTATTCGCCGGGTAAGACTCAAAGCTTGCGTAATAAGATTGCTACTTTTGCTCAATATCCTACGGAGACTATTGCGGAAGCCTTTGAGCGTTTCAATGAGTACACCCGAGCCGTGCCACATCACAAGTTCCCAAAGGAAGACCTTGTTCAAAAGTTTTATCAAGGTCTCAATCTAGCATCAAGGACCGTAATTGACGCATCGGCGGGAGGATCTATTATTGAGCTAACTCTGACGGAGGCATTCACTCTTTTCAAGAAGGTTGCGGATAATGATACATGGGTGTCATTGGGACATCTACTTCCGGTTCAACCGACGGGCAATGTTAAAGGTGTTTTGCAGGTTCAAAAGGAAGAACTTCTAGAAGGGAAGATTGACTCGCTCATGAGAAGGTTGGAAAAGATGGAGCTAGAAAAGAAGGCCGCCCAAGACTTGAAGGCCGCCGAAGCAAGATGCACATGTGAAGAATGTGGGGAGTATGGCCATGTCCAAAGAGATTGTCCGGAGAAAGCAAAGGTGCTTCACTACATGAGAAAAGGAGATTTGCCGAACTTCCGCTACGGGCAAGGTAGACCTCAATTTAATGCAAGTTCGTATATTCAAAATTCGGTGCCTCTTCGTATACAATTGAAGGATTTCATGGACGAGCAAGCAAAGATCAACAAGGACACCGTCACTAAGTTCAAGGCTATGGATAAAATCTTGGAGAATATTGATGGCAAGGTGACGGATGTCGGGAGCTCCAACCAACAAGTGCTCAACATAATGAAGATATTGGAAACGCAAGCGGGACAAGTTGCCGGGCGCTTAACCGCTAATGAAGGAAGATTGCCGGGGCAGCACCAAGGTCCAGAGACGGCAAAGGCTATTCAAACTCGGTCGGGAAAGGAGACGGAGGATCCCGAACTACCAGCTGGTGCGAGGAAGCCTAAGCCAACCGTTGAAGCGGATGATCACACTAAGGAGAAAGTGACTACTATTCCAAAGGTTGCTACCAAAGAGCCGGAATTCGAAGTGCCAAGTGATGACACAAAGATGACAACACTAAAGACACGCTAGTTTCGAGGTAAAATTGATAATCATTTTGAAAAGTTTGTGGAAGTGGTGCGCAGGTTAAGCATCAACATGCCGTTATTGGACGCTCTCCAAGTTCCTACATATTCTCACTACTTCAAAGACATACTTGCAAACAAGTATGAGATGGCAACACTTGGAGCAGACCATGTCAAGATGTTCGAACAATGTAGTGCCGCCATCGCAAATCAAGGGCCCGAGAAGCAAAGAGACCCTGGATGTCCAACTATCCCATGTTCTATTGGCTCATTCACATTCGAGAGGGCATTATGCGACCTTGGAGCAAGTGTGAGTGTCATGCCAAGAGATGTGTTCGAGAAGCTACGCTTACCACTTGAGCCTATGGGTATGTGTTTAGAGTTGGGCGACAACTCTATCCGCTATCCCGTGGGAATTGCCGAAGATGTGCCTGTGAAAGTTGGAGATCACTTCATTCTCGTCGACTTCGTGGTACTTGAGATGGGAGAAAGGGAGAAGCCGCCCCTCATCTTAGGGAGGCCCTTCCTCAAGACCATCAGGGCAACAATCGACGTTGGCAAGGGGGAGATTATGTTCGACGTCAATGGCACATGAAGCATATTCAAGTTTTGTCCACGTTTCGAGGTATGCAACATGATCAATGCTAAATATGTTCCACCTCATCGTCGTTTTAGTAAGGAAGAGCCAAGGAAGAAAGAGGAGCCCAAGATGAAGGAAGTGAAAGTGATCAAAGAAATCGTTGCATCCGTCAAGACCAAAGAACAAAAGCTGCCTGTGAAGACAAAAAAGATGACTAGGCCGGAGAATAAGCCCGTGCCCAAGATGGTGCGGAAGTGGGTACCCAAGATTGCAACGCCCGCAAATAGCGTTGATCTGAAGTGAAGAAGACAAGAAGTCTAGCCATGGACTATAAACGAAGCGCTAGGCGGGAGGCAACCCATTCATCGAGTCAAGAATAAGCTACCGGGAGGACAACCCGTTGAAGAATAAAGCTGCCGGGAGGGCAACCCGGATTATTTCTGATTTTCAAGTAAGTTGGTCTTAGAATTTTCTACGCAAGACTTGGTATAAACTCTTAAGTGGTTGAACTTATTTTTGAGACATTTAAGTTGCTCGGATGTTTCATTTGGATTTTATTTGACATAAACCTTTGACATGAGCCATCCTACGATTTATTTGCCTCTTTTCGAGAAACCAACTCCAAAATTTCAGAACCTACCCACACCTTTCATCCTCCTCATGATGATAAGGTTGGTTTGCTTTACATCATAAAACACACGAGTAGAGCCCCGCATTGTTCCTTAATGATTTTTAATTTTTTGACGCATGCTAGGACTCGCGTGAACCTAGGTTTCTCTAGAATTAGAATTTTTCCAAGCCACATTTATTTTTGTTCATTCGAAATATCTCTCGCAACTTTAGCCAAAGTTAGAACCTAAACCCATACCCCCACGGTCAAGCCGGAGCAGCTTGCTACCAATTAATGGAAGCAAGTGATCCCGGTGTAACCAAAATCAATGTAGTCGGAAAGTTTCAACTTACAAATGCTTTTGATGCCTAAAAGCTCCTCTAAAAATACATTTGAACTCATTGATATCTCTGAATTAATTTTTAATTTTCGAAATTAGAGGAGTAATTAGCATCTAAACATGATCAAGGGAAGGTTTTGAACTTAATTGAACCTCTAATGACCCATGATGCATCACGGGAACACACCATCATTCAAGAATCTTTTGGCATGCATGGGACAAGCATGGGGGGCAGCATTGCTTTGATTTTTGCAGGGTATAAATGATAACATGGGAGGCAAGGAGGCATGGAAGTGACACAAAGGAAATGATCAAGATGAGGACTTGACCATGAAAGAAAAAGGAATGGCTGAGAGAGTTTGGGCGGTGGATCAGCGTGGAGCACGAGGACACAAGGTCATGATGCAACAAACAACAAGTGGGAGAAAACTGGAGCCGAGGCAGGGGGCAAAGACCCAGGCTGGTCAGCCCAGGTCGGCCGGCCTGCCCTATATTTGCACCCCCAGCCTCCATTTTTCACAGGTGAGTCTCTTGCTTGCTTACTAGTTCGTGTTCTTGAGCTCTCAGTCCAGAACCTCCAAAAACTCTCCAAAAAAATTCGTTCTCCTCTCTCGAGTCCAACAATTCAGAGAATTACATCACAAACTTTGCTCTTCCATATACTTCTTTTGTGTGTATTTCTACCGGTAAGAAACCCCTGAGAGAGTTTGTTTGTAATTTGTGCAGCAACTACAAGATGAAGAAGGTCTTTGGCAAGGTTCTTGGGAGGAAGACGCAATCATCATCATCAAAGCTGGCATCAACAAGTTCTTCGCGGAGGCACTTGATCTTCGAGTCACCACGAAGCATGGAAGAGGATGTGGCGCCATCAAGGAGCGACGCCATGCTCCTTAGTGGAAGGAGAGGCACCCGAAGCTCGTCTATGCGGTACACCGAACCGCAAGGGAGAACGGAGGAGCCGCCCGTTCCACCTCGTCGTTCGACTCGTTCATCCGCTCCACCACCATACACTCCATGATGTTGCAAGTATGGATTTCTTATGATGTCGGAGGAGGAGGAGGAGAGGCTTGGGCGCCTAGAGAAGAGGGTTGTGCCCAATGTTGACTTTGATGTTGATGCCCTCCAAGTATTGGGATTTGCCCCAGATATCCATCAAATGATGAACCACCTTGGATGGGGGCAATTTTTCGATGGAGTAGGAGTGAGTATTCATTTGGAGCTTGCCATGGAGATTCTCATGACCATGGCACCGGTTATTAATGAAGGGGTGCCATCCCTCTCATTTCGATTGAAGGATGATGAGCACATAGTTTCTAATGAGCAAATTAGAGAGTTGCTCGGTTTTCAGAGGGAAGCCCCAGAGCAAGTTAATGCTAGTGAAAGTGTGTTGGAAGGATTTTGGAGCATGATTTCAGGGGAAGATAACCGGCAAAGAAATAGCATTTGGAATCCCATCATCCGGATATTTCATTCTTGGATGAGCAAAAGGATTTTGGGAAGAATGAAGGAGTCCAAAGTCACTGATATGGAAGTTAATTGGCTTTATTCAGCGTTGATTGCAAGACAAGCCATTGATCCGTCATATATCATGATCAATCGGTGGTGTTGTGAGGCAATATCGGGGAGTGGACAAATTGGTTCAGGATGCTATCTCTCTATGATAGCAATTTCTGTGAAGCCGGGTATTACAAGAAATCCAAAATTCATCCTTGCAGGAAATTCACTTGGAATTGATTATATGCAGTAAGGAAAATATATTAGTGGAGATGAGAAGAGAGGGTACAAGGTGGTGAAAGTCAATGTTCCTCTCCCCAACATGAAGCTGAAATTATTTATTGAAGGGAGAGAGAATTGGTTAGAAGAAGGAATTCTCGTACCGGCCAAGAAGAACAAGAGGGAAGAGTCGTAGAAGAAGGTTCATCCTCCGCAGCCTAAGAGCAAGGAGGAGCGGCCTACCATCAACCATATGGCAGAATTCCTATGCCACCACCTCACTACGGAAGTGTGACAATGCAAGCATGGGGGAGTGGTGCAGCCATGCCACCACCTCCTCCAACATATTATCCACCAACTTTTGTTGTGCCCAATGAAGCATTTGTGGCACCTTATGGAAGCATGCCCCAGCCCCAACAAAGTGCAGCCATTATTGGGGCATATATGCAAAGGAATGAACAAGATGTTGAGAGGATCCGAAGCCATGTCAACCATTAGCAAGAAGGAATGGCAGGAATCGCCCATCAATTGGGACGTCTTCAACTCGTGCCGCCTCATCAATTTCATGGAGGGGCCATGCAACAATACTATGAGCAAGGATTCAATGAAAGCCAACCAACGGAGCAAGGACAATCGGATGAAGAATGAAGAAAGAGGAAAGGGACAGAGTTTTTAAGTGTGGTTTGATTTTTCATTTTCCTTTTCTTTATTTTTCATCTTGTGTGCGTTCATGTTTGCGTAGTATTTTTCTTGTTTTTATTTAATTTCAGCATGTGTGGTAGAAGTAGTTTGTTATCCATCATCATGAATAAGTTTCACCATTGCTTTATGATCTTAATATGGATGGAAAATTTGTACCATGTTGATATGTGATGATCATTGCCGCTTTGTTCAATCTTATGCTTGTTTTATGCATGTTTAAGCTAGTGCTCACTTTTAATATGAATCTGAAATTTAATTAAATGCTAGCTTGATCTTGTGTGGAGGTTATGATAACTCAAGTCCCATAGTTCTTTTCGTTGCTCTCAACTTCGGATGAATCAAAGAACCTTTTTATTCTCAAAAAGTTATGCTAACCTTGTCACAAGTACCGCTTGCATTTGCTCTACCCATCCATAACCTAAGTTTACTTGAGTGCAAAACCTTAGCATATACAAGATTTATTTTTGGGTGCATTGATTCAAGGCCTGATTTCTCTGGCCCGAGACTAAGAAGCTGGTCATTCCGTTTTTGTGTATCGTTCTTTATGCTAGCTTTTTTATTCGTGCATTGTGAGTTTGCAGATTGGGAATTTCGCAAACCTCGCCGGATATCCAACCAAAACCCAAATATATCTTTTTTGTGTTCACCTCCTTGACCACAACCCAATATATGAGTATGGATGAATATTATGGAGAAGATTACAAGGAAAGTACTTTGAGTGAGAAAGGGAAACTTCCAAAAGGATCCCTAGAAGATTTTTCAAGTGTCTCTCTCTAAGAAAAAAATGAGAGCTCCAATTCCCACCTTGGCATATTTATCACCTCTTTTGCTCGAGGACGAGCAAACGTCTAAGCATGGGGGGGGTTGCCAAGGAAGTGCTAGTATGGTCTAGAGTTCAAGGGGAGAAAATAAAAAAGAAGAGAAAGAAAAATAAAAAAAGAGAAGAGAAAAAGTATGATGAAAGAAAAAAAGATGAATGAAAAAGAAAGAAAGAAAGAAGAAAGAAAGAAAAAAATAATAAAGCTCCCCGGTTCTCTAGCTATGTTTTAGTGCTTTTGAGTTTTCAAGAGGATTCAAGATCAAGGCCCATACTCATCTTTCCAATCATGTGCAATCCGATAATGAGGACTTCATTTGTGCCTTGGGATCACTCTTTGTCATTTGCACATGTCCACCTATCTAAAAGTGTGTGTTCATCTCTCCCCCCTCCTTGATAACATTATTTTTCCAATGACCTTTTTGATGAGTCTCGGTAAGACCATGAGAAGCTAGTCTTGTTTTAATAATATCTCAACTATAATATCTTGGTAGGACTAAACTTTCCTATAGCTCCACATAAAGCTTTCCACCATATACTTTGAGAGAGAAAAGGAGTAGAACAAAAAGGCTTGAGAGACAAGTGAGATGAGAGTACATGAGCAAAGTGCAAGATGGTTATTTTTTATCTTGGTAAAGCAATTTTTCTCTTTATCTCATTCTTTATTTTTCAAAATTTCTGAGATTTGTTTAAAAGTTTGAGAGCTCGATCAAGTACTTGTGGAAAGAGCTTGAATGATATCTACCCTCCATAAAGATAAAAGTTAATACATTATGGAACTTTAATGAATATAAAACTAGAGAGCATTATGTTTTCTCATGTATGATCAAGTGTAGGGTTTGAACATCGAAGGGCAACACTGATATCCATAGAAGGCTTACTCGAGGACGAGCAAGGTTTAAGAATGGGGGATGTTGGCGGTCGATTTCCGTCAACCTAGCCACTTGTTTACCTTCTATGTTGGTATTGATTTGATATTCACACTAATGATCCTAACCCCCATTATATGCTATGTTCGCACTCGTGCACGGTTTTTTGAGTTTGTTGTTTACACAGGAATCAAGAGCTTAAATGAGGACTTCCGGGTAAAGTTCATCAAGGGATTTACAAGGTGATCATGGACCTCAGGACAAGTCAAGATACAAGTTGAACATGACTCCAAACAAGCCAAGGACTAAAGCGTGAAGCCGAGAAGTGCGAAGGACCTAGACGAAAGATGCGGGAGTTCATTCGCAAAGCCCCCTCATCTAAACCGCGAGGAAAATGACGTCAAGGGCCCACATGCAACTCGACAAAAACTCAAGAAGTCGTGAGAAGTATCCGGAAGAAAGGCGGTGCCAAACTGGGCTAGAATGGGCCCAAGCCGGCCGGCCCAGCCCATTCTGGGCCCTGTTCGCTACCCCCTTTGACCTAGCTGATCCTCGGGCTATTTATAGCCCTGGTATCCCGAGCCACGTATCAAGCAATTCGTCATTCGCCGCCGAGGAGCAGAGGAGCTTGAGGGACACCACCCCAGAGAGGAGGGTCGAGTTAGTCGTCTAGGGTTTGCCTAGCCGGCGTGGGAACCTTGCAAGGAAGACCACGTCGGAGTTCTGGAGGCGTGAATCAAGGTCAAGGTAGGATCCCGGTTGGATCTTATTCATGTATTCATACTTTTGATGGAGTTTTAATTGATCCGATTCTTAGCGATCAAGTACTTTTGTTTGCAATTCTTGTTCTTGCTTGGGTGTTTTCCTCCTCAATCTATTCTCAAGATAGATTGCATGGGATGTTCTTGTAGCCGCTGTGGCTAGAGGTGTATACCCGATCTACCAAGTAGTTCAATGCACTCCTTGCGGGTGTGCTCTAAGATTCGACCGCGAAGAAAGGGGAACATCATGACAGGATGTTGACACCGAGTACGGCAGGGCTACTTAGGGGGTTTGACCGAAGGTCATGATTTAAAGAAGCTTTCAATGAGATTCGTTTTACTGTCTCTTTTATCTTGCTCGGAACAACGACATAAACTCGATCTAGACCCCTCTCTAGATCGGTACCTCAATGCTTTCTCTTGCTACCTCTTTGATCTTAGTAGATTAGATGCAATTTGAAACCTCTCAAAGAAGCAAGTGTTTCTCAGTTATTAGATTGATTTTACATTACATATTATTCCACGGATTCGATACCTTGGGTTCACCACTCAAGGGAAGAAGGGTTCCTTAACTACAATGAGGGATTTGTCCGCTTGCAAGTCCAAACGAACTTTGCAACGATAATCAAACGTCAACAGCCAGCATACTGAAGAAGAAGCTACTTGGGAGACGAAACATTATCTCAACACCAAGTATCCAGGTTTCTACAATCTCGCAATCGTAAGTGTTTCCCCCTACCTTCATCTTTTATCTTCCGAATCTCGGGACGAGATTCTTTGTAAGGGGGGTAGGCTGTAACATCCCTGATGTTTTTGCAACAGCGATCACCATCATTAGTAGGGCTAAACATAGTAGTTAACATGGTTGACTTGGTCAAAACCCCACTCATGGGTCAAACCTATCTAAACCCAAGTCAAACACCTAGAACTCTATACTCTTCCTTAGTGTTCTAGCTTGTTCTCCAAATTTTCACTAAACACTTCAAATTATGCCAAAATAAAAGTTGTCAAGAATTCCTTGGGACGCCACTTTGTCCATTAGCACTTTTTGAGTTTTGTCTTGTAAGTGGGAGTTAAACCCTAGCTATCATAATCACCACTTAAAGCCCCCTTTTGACCTCTTTTGATGGCTCAGCTCAAACTCCAAATTTCATATGACAACTTCAAAATCTGTCAATATAAAAGTTGTTCAGTTTTTCATGGGACACATTTTATTCAATTGACGGCATTTGAAATTCAAAGTGGAAGAGCCTCAAAAACTTGGTCAAAGCTCAGAGACACAGTTGACCTGCGTCGAGAAAACACAAAGTTGAAGCTAATTTCGTTCCAAATCTATAGAGTTTTTCATGGGTCGGCCTTTGTAAAAGTTGAAGAGGGATAGGTCCTCTACATCTTTTGTATTGGCCAAATTTGAAGTTGTAATCAACTTTGAATTAATCGAGCCGGTCAAACAGGGCTTCACCGAAATAGCATGGACGCCCGGCGCTCTGGCCGTGTGCTCTGCGTCGCGCGCGCGCCAAGCCACGCCGCTGCCAGTCCCAACATCCGTGCCGCGTCGTCTGCCGGGCCTCACCTGCGCTGTCAAGTGCGCTGTGACCAGGTGCGTCTCCCCGAGGCGCTGTCGGCCCGGTTGGCCCGCGCCAGGTGGCCGCGCCCTGCCCCGCGCTGCGAGAAGGCCAGACCGCGTGGCGCCACCCCCTGCCCCGTGCTACCTATAAAAGGTCGGGTCACACGCCTGCGCCGCCGCTAGTGCCGCTCCGCCGCCTACCATTACCGCGCCACTGTGGAGCTCGCCATCCCGCTCGACGCCGCCGGACACTGAGTGTTGGAGTTTCTTAACGTCACCACTAGTTGTACACCTACAGGGAGTGAATAAGAACAACCGAGTATACCGCAAGCACACGAAAATACCGCTGTAGCACTTCCCCAAGGAAGGAGAGTATTCTAAGGGTATCGAATCCAAGGAGCGGTGTGCACTATCTCCTAGTCAAGTATAGATGATCCAAGGACACAACACTGATTGATAGGATAAGTAGAAAGGATCTGCCTCGACCGAGCGCAAAGTCTAGTTACGGTCTCTCAGGTATAGCACTCACTTCGGGCACCAATCACAAGGCCTATGTACTGGCGACGAGCCCAACTCCGTACGCGACGTAGAGGGTTGACAAAGGGTCCAACAGGATGTCACCACTGCGGCCTACCTCTACGTTACGATCGTACGTGGTCTTCAAAGGGTAGCTTATGGTCCAGACACCTCGTCTACACCACTTACTATTCCTACGAATCCGCGAGGGAGATACTGGCACTAGCTCAAGGTATGCTCTATCACTCATGCAAGATCACGAATGCACTTTGATCTAACTAGAAACATGCAGGAGCTTCACTTTACTCTAATAGACAAGCTGGCAAACTAGATGCAAACTTATGATCTAAGTCTAATGGATCGAAAGGGTTGTGTTCGAAGAACACAAGCCTCTAAACCAAGAACAAACGAAGAACACAAGAACACAACAACTAAGCATGCATACGACTTTAGTCTAAATAGGAAATATCGAAATACTCACTTTAGTCTAGTTGAAGAACAAAGGCACCACTGAGGATCGTTCTTGAGGAAGATGTCATGAATCATGACATGGCCTCAAGCCTCCCACCTCACTTCCTAGCACTAATCCTATACAAAGAGCTCTCCTCTCCTAAAGAGAGAGCCTCCAAGCCAAAATGAAGAGGAGGAGGAGAAGTGTGTGTTCCAAAAGTGAGCCCCTCCCCTGCTATTTATAGAGGAGGTAGAGGCTTGCTTCAGGGCTCCAAGTGCTCCTAAATGCCCAGAACTGCAACCAGGGACCAATCAGGGGCTGACACGTGGAGGGCCGAGATCAGCCGAACCAAAGTCGGTTCGGCCGATCTAGGGTTCGGCCGAAACCCTAGGGCCATGTGGCGCCTTGTGCTTTCTCCTGGTGGCTGACTGGTGGGCCCTGAGGTCACTCCCTCGTGCATGCCAAGTTTTCCGACGGTTTTGGGGGATAAGTGGGCCCTTGAATCCATGTGATGTCCATGTGGCGCTTCGTGATTCGTCGGGCTTGCCTCTCTTGGATTGATGACGTCAGTGATCCAGGGGAATCCTAGGTGGCATCCCCTCATTGGCTGGTCTTGAAGTACTTGGATCAAAGACTTGTGCTTTTACTCCTCTTTCTAGTGCTAATCACCTGTATTTGTATAATCACCAACACTTGTGGAAATGGTTAGTTTAAGCCCTATTCTAGTGTTGATGATCATTTTCCATGCCAAAAGGTACATGTTTGACGGGTAAAAAGTGGGTGAAAAACAGCCGTCAACAAATACCCCCACACTCGACCTTTGCTCGTCCCGAGTGAAGGGAAGAACAAGACCAAAGTGAGACATGATATCCATAGGTATGAAGTAAGCATAAGAGATATTCCAAACCATACCTTGTACTTGTGAACTATGAAGTGTCTATCATGCTATCTTGGGTAGTTGAAGGATGGAATGATCATGAATCAAGTCACTCCTGCTCATTATGTTAAATACTTGGGGTTTTGCAATAAATTTTCAAAAACAAACCTTGCTTAGCTCCTCATTTGATTCTCTCAAATCGCTCAATGTGTATATGTTCTCACCAAGGCATTAGATTGCCTTTCTTCATCCTACTTCTAATGATGGCTATATGTGGAGCTCAGGGTAGGATAAAGGACAAGGCATACTTGCATCACATATATTGCAAAGTCAAAAACTGGATCCACAGAGAAAATCAAATCATACCATCAGATCAAGATGTGCACGTGTATGGATATGGTGAGTATGGTAAGGTGGATACTAGGCTCGGAATGGGTGCTAGATATTACCATACATATATGATGAAAGCTGTGGTGATGGTAAGGTGGACACTAGCTCCGGGATGGATACTAGTTATAACCATCTATGACATGGAACTCCTTTTTGCATGACCATCTCTCTCCTTTTCCTCCTTTATTTTGGACATGGGCTATTCTTTCTTTTCTCTCTTTTTTTTCTTCTTTTTTCTTTTTTTAGCCCATGTCTCTTTTGGAGGATACTTTTGGAGACAGATGTCACACCACATATGGAGCTTTATTTTATGGAATGGGATGAATGATACAATGCTAACTTCCAGTGTAGAAGCATAGCAAGGGGGACATGATGGTGTGCACATGAATCTTGATCATGAAAGTAATGAAAAGAATTCTCGCAAGGATCACAGAATTTGACAAAGCTCAATGCACTAACAAGCAGCATATGAGTAGAAGGTTTTCAACTATGAACATCATATGGCTCTAGTAGGACGGTGGCATATCAAAGAGGAGCTTTGCAAAGGGTTTTCATGATTTTCAAATAAAATTCCCAAGCACTCAAACATAAAGGGCGAAGATCATTTCATCAAACCATATCACAAGCATCAACTACTTAGATAAGCATGAGTTCCCTAATGATATTTGTTCACAAGCATCAAGATAATGAGTACGGAATAAAACATATGCAAACCAACCGCAGGAATCATGTATGACATAGAAAAATTTCCTCATGAGTTTGATATAAAAGATTGATTTCGAGATTCAAAACAAACTCAAAGGTACATGGAAGTGAGATAGGGAAGTTGCGTACCTCGGGTCCTTCTTTTTATTCTGCAGGGTGGGGATTTCCCCCACACTGTCTTTTTCTAAGAAATGAAAATAAGCTTGAAGGGATAAAGAAAGTAGGGGAGAGAGGACTTACCTGGTGTTGGGCACACTCTTACTTATTGTACTCATTCTCGATGAAGTTGATCACTTCATATTCAATGTTGTCCGGCTCGAGGAAGATTTTCAATCGCTGGCCATTCACCTAAAAATAGTTGCCTTCATCATTTTGCAGAGTGATAGCTCCATGAGGAGCTACCTCTACTACTGTGAATGGTCCTTCCCATTTGCTGCGCAATTTCCCTCTTCCGAATAGCTTGAATCGGGAGTTGAAAAGTAGCACTCTATCACCCGGTGCAAATTCTTTTTTCTTGATTTTCTTATCGTGCCACCTCTTGGTTCTCTCTTTATAGATGTTTGCACTGTGATAGGCCTTTTCTCTCCATTCTTCCAATTCTGCTAACTGCTTCTGCCTATTCCTTCCAGACTTCAGGAAATCCAAGTTGAACCTTTTGATTGCCCAATGAGCTTTATGCTCCACTTCCACTGGTAGATGGCATGTCTTTCCGTATACCAATTGGTATGGGGACATTCCCAATGGAGTTTTGTAAGCTGTTCGATAGGCCCATAAGGCATCATCAAGATGCTTCTTCCAACCTCGGCCAGCCTCCTGCACTGTTTTCTGTAGAATATTCTTGATCTACTTATTGGAGGTTTCTGCTTGGCCATTAGTTTGGGGGTGGTACGGAGTGGCAACGCTGGGTTGGATCCCTTGGTTCTTCAGGAATCTTCTGAAATCTGTATCAGTAAAGTGGGACCCCCCATCACTAATTACCATCCTTGGAATACCGAAGCGAGGGAATATCACTTCCTTGAACATCTTTTTGGAGTGCTTGGCATCGGCCGACTTGCAAGCTATAGCTTCTAACCATTTTGACACAAAGTCTACTGCCACCAAGATGTATTCAGCTCCATCAGACTTGGGAAACGGGCCCGTGAAATCAATATCCCATACATCAAAAAGCTCCACTTGCAGATTATCACGTAAGGACATTGCATCTCTGGTGGTAATTCCTCCGTGCTTCTGGCAAGCTTTGCATTTTCGGATAAAATTTCTCGTGTCGTCATACATAGTCGGCCAGAAGAACCCACTTTGCCATATCTTTTCATGTGTACGATAAGTGCCATAGTGGCCACCATAAGATCCGGAATAGCACTTCTCAATGATTTGTATTCCTTCAGTACGCGGTACACATCTTCTCAACAGTCCATCAGCGCAGACTTTATAGATGTACGGATCATCCCATATGTGTCTTTTTGCCTCATGAACCAGTTTCTTCCTATCGGCTCCAGGGGGTATGTACCCGGTCACCAGATAATTTACAATGTTTGCATACCAGGGGTTACTATCTGTGACCTTTAGCAAAATGTCGTCTCGTAGAGAGTCATTGATAGGTGCTTCCTGCGGGTTAGTAGTACGCATATGAGACAAATGATCCGCAACAGAATTTTCAACTCCTTTTTTATCTCTAATTTCTAGATCAAATTCTTGAAGGAGCAGAATCCATCTAATCAGGCGGGGTTTAGCATCTTTTTTAGTGAGCAGGTATTTAAGAGCAAGATGATCAGTATAAACTATTACCTTGGCTCCCACTAAGTAAGATCTAAACTTATCTATAGCCAAGACAACAGCAAGGAGCTCTTTCTCAGTAGTAGCATAATTCAACTGAGCTCCTGTCATGGTTTTGCTAGTGTAGGCTATAGCATGATGTTTCTTATCCTTAGTTTGGCCTAAGACGGCCCCTACAGCGTAGTCACTAGCATCACACATGATCTCGAAAGGCAGCGTCCAGTCAGGAGGCTGGATGACTGGGGCAGAGATGAGTGCATTCTTAAGGGTAAGGAAAGATTCCATACATTCCTCTGTGAATTCGAAGGGCGCATCCTTGGCTAAGAGATTGGTAAGGGGTCTAGCTACCTGTGAGAAGTCCTTAATGAACTGTCGGTAGAACCCAGCATGGCCGAGGAAGCTACGGATGCCCTTGACATTTAAAGGAGGAGGAAGATTTTTTATTACCTCAATCTTGGCATGATCCACTTCTATCCCTCGTTCGGACACCAAGTGTCCTAACACAATGCCCTCTCGAACCATGAAATGGCATTTCTCCCAATTGAGGACTAAGTCCTTCTCATGACACCTCTGCAAGACCCTATCTAAATTTCTGAGACACTCATCGAAAGTTTTACCATAGACGGAGAAATCGTCCATGAAAACCTCCATGATTTGCTCGATCATGTCTGAGAAGATAGACATCATGCACCTCTGGAATGATGCGGGTGCATTGCACAACCTGAAAGACATTCTCCGATAAGCATAGGTTCCATAAAGGCAGGTGAAGGTGGTCTTGTTCTGGTCATCAGGGTGGATAGGGATTTGATGGTAGCCAGAATACCCATCAAGGAAACAGAAGAAGGAGTGATTCGCCAACCGCTCGAGCATCTCATCGATGAACGGGAGCGGAAAGTGATCCTTCTTTGTAGCCTTATTGAGCTTCCTATAATCTATGCACATCCTCCACCCTGTGGGAAGGCGTTGAGCAATCTGCTCGCCAAACTCATTAGGGGTTGTCGTCATACCTCCCTTCTTGGGTACTCATTGAACGGGGCTCACCCATTCACTATAAGGGACTGGGTAGATGATCCCAGCGTGAAGAAGTTTCAGAACTTCTTTCTTCATGACTTCTCTCATCGCGTTGTTCAGCCTTCTCTGCGGCTCCCTTGTCGGTGGAATATCTGAATCTACAGGGATGCGATGGGTGCAGAGAGTCGGGCTTATCCCTTTTAGGTCCTGAAGAGAGTAGCCGAACACCGATCGGTGTCTCTCTAGGACGGAGATGAGCCTTCTAGATTCCTCGTCAGAGAGATTGTCGTTAATGATCACTGGGGACTCAGTGTCCCCGTGGAGGAAAACATATCGAAGGCCGGGGGGCAGAGGCTTGAGTTTGATAGGAGGCTTAGGTGGAGCCTGGGATTCAGATATATCTATAGGCTCATCAGGCTCCTCTGTCTTAGCTATGAACTCGGGTGCCCACTCGTTGAGGAGGGATTCCGGTGAATCTCCCGGAATGATTGCCTTAACCTCCTCAAATTGTGTAGAGTCATCAGGAGGATCAGTTCTCGCGTTTTTCGCTCTCGAGATTTCTACAGAGAAAACCTCCTTCCCTAGGCAAACGTTAAGCTTACCTTGGGTAGGGGCCTCTAGGAGAAATTTTTCGAGGGGCAATCCTATCATGAGGTCGAAGCTAAGGACGTCATAGGTGTGGAAGTCAAGAGCAAAGTCGGCCTCCTTATACGTGATGGGGATAGCCTTCAAGATCCCTACTCCTTCTAGGATTTCTCCTTCAGGAGTCCTGATAGACGTCTGGGTAGGAGTCAGAGGTTCGTCTGCTAAGTTCCTCAGAGCATAAGTGCTGGACATGATATTGACTCCCACCAGAGGGTTGTAAAGAACTTTCACTACCTTCCCATTCATGACACAAGGAAGGGTTGATCGAGGCGGGAGGAGTTGGAAAATACTGGCTGCTGATTCCGACTCTCTCAACCATTCTTGGGTCATGATGGCCGTTAATTCCCGAATGTTGTCCCTGAGGAAAGCGACATCCAAGGGATCTGGGGAAATCACGGGTGATGGCGGTTTTCTCTCGCAACCATAGTTTGAGGTGTTTCCATAATCACATATTATATCATCCTCAAACTTTGGAAGAGACTCCGGAGGTTGAATTGTCTCTTCCTCCGGTGTCGTGGCCTCTTGAACTGAGCTTATGGATTTGGGTGACGAAGGTTCAGGCTCAGGCTCAGGAGTGATCTCTTTTTCAGGTGTGCATTCCTCTTGAGGCTCTTCCGGCTCGACTGTGAAGGAGTCATTAGCTGCTATAAGATCAAGGATCTTTCTCCCCTGACTTGGAGTTTTATCCGGGAAGGAACCTCCCGAGGCATCGTCAAGGTGCCTAGCGGACTTGACGTCCAATCCCGCATAGAAATGCTGATAGAGCACATGGTCGGGTATCGACAGCGTGGGACCCAAATTTACTAAGCGTAAGAGTCTTTCCCACGCCGCACCCAAGGTTTCCTTATCATTTTGCTTAAATCCGAGCACATCCTTTCGCAAGGTGATGAGACGAGTGGGTGGAAAAAACCGTCGGCAGAATCTACCAACAAGTTCTGACCAGCTGCCACCAACAGAGCCAGCGTGTTCATTGTACCATTGCCTCGTGCTTCCCGTGAGGGAAAAAGGAAACAATTTCCAACGAACGGTATCGTGTGTCATGCCAGCAAAGGTGTAACATGAACACAAACGCTCAAACTCTCACAAATGATCGTAGGGGTTTTGACGGTCCCCGGAAAAGGAATACGACTTCCCAATCAAAGAGATAAGATCGGTGCTCAGTTGATAGCTAGACGTGGTGATTGGGTGTTCTGAAGATGGAGGCTCTAACAACTCAGGTTTGGGAGCAGAAAGGTTTTGGATAGAAGTTTGCTCCATGGTAACTGGGGTAAAGGTAGAAGAATAGAAACAAAAAGGATATTGATGGGTAACAAGGGTGATGGTAGAAGAAAACGAAAAAGATAAATATGAGGACCACTAGGCTCGAAGATAGATACAGCAACCGTTCCCCGGCAACGGCGCTAGAAATGCTTGTTGGCGTTTCTTAACGTCACCACTAGTTGTACACCTAGAGGGAGCGAATAAGAACAACCGGGTATACCGCAAGCGCACGGAAATACCGCTGTAGCACTTCCCCAAGGAAGGAGAGTATTCCAAGGGTATCGAATCCAAGGAACGGTGTGCACTATCTCCTACTCAAGTATAGATGATCCAAGGACACAACACTGATTGATAGGATAGGTAGAAAGGATCTGCCTCGACCGAGCGCAGAGTCTAGTTACGGTCTCTCAAGTATAGCACTCACTTCGGGCACCAAGCACAAGGCCTATGTACTGGCGACGAGCCCAACTCGGTATGCGATGTAGAGGGTTGACAAAGGGTCCAACAGGCTGTCACCACTGCGGCCTACCTCTACGCTACGATCGTACGTGGTCTTCAAAGGGTAGCTTATGGTCCAGACACCTCGTCTACACCACTTACTATTCCTACGAATCCGTGAGGGAGATACAGGCACTAGCTCAAGGTATGCTCTATCACTCATGTAAGATCACGAATGCACTTTGATCTAACTAGAAACATGCAGGAGCTTCACTTTACTCTAATAGACAAGCTGGCAAACTAGATGCAAACTTATGATCTAAGTCTACTGGATCGAAAGGGTTGTGTTCGAAGAACACAAGCCTCTAAACCAAGAACAAACGAAGAACACAAGAACACAGCAACTAAGCATGCATACGACTTTAGTCTAAATAGGAAATATCAAAATACTCACTTTAGTTTAGTTGAAGAACAAAGGCACCGCTGAGGATCGTTCTTGAGGAAGATGTCATGAATCATGACATGGCCTCAAGCCTCCCACCTCACTTCCTAGCACTAATCCTATACAAAGAGCTCTCCTCTCCTAAAGAGAGAGGCTCCAAGCCAAAATCAAGAGGAGGAGGAGAAGTGTGTGTTCCAAAAGTGAGCCCCTCCCCTCCTATTTATAGAGGAGGCAGAGGATTGCTTCGGGGCTCCAAGTGCTCCTAAACGCCCGGAACTGCAACCAGGGACCAATCAGGGGCTGACACGTGGAGGGCCGAGATCAGCCGAACCAGAGTCGGTTCAGCCGATCTAGGGTTCGGCCGAAACCCTAGGGCCACGTGGTGCCTTGTGCTTTCTCCTAGTGGCTGACTGGTGGGCCCTGAGGTCACTCCCCCGTGCATGCCAAGTTTTTCGACGGTTTTGGGGGATAAGTGGGCCCTTGAATCCATGTGATGTCCATGTGGCGCTTCTTGATTCGTCAGGCTTGCCTCTCTTGGATTGATGACGTCAGTGATCCAGGGGAATCCTAGGTGGCATCCCCTCATTGGCTGGTCTTGAAGTACTTGGATCAAAGACTTGTGCTTTTACTCCTCTTTCTAGTGCTAATCACCTGTATTTGTATAATCACCAACACTTGTGGAAATGGTTAGTTTAAGCCCTATTCTAGTGTCGATGATCATTTTTCATGCCAAAAGGTACATGTTCGACGGGTAAAAAGTGGGTGAAAAACAGCCGTCAACACTGAGCACCTCGGAGCCACCACACACCTCCACCGGAGCTTCCCAAGCTGCGCCTTGCCCAGCTCCGCGCCCCACCTCGCCGGAAACCGAGCCGCAGCGGCTGTCGTACGCCTGCGCTGCCGTGCCCACTCGCCGGTGACGCCCACAACTTCTCCCTGGACACCAATCAACCCTAGGTGAGCCACTCACCACCCCCGACCACTTCCCCGGCCAGCGCCGGCGGCGAGCTCGCTGGAATCCGGCCGCCCGCGCTGCCGTCCATGGCCAAGGGCCACATTGCAAGCCCTAGAAACAATCCAAGGTCTAAATCATAAAACCAGGGACCTATCTGTTAAACCAAGGGCATACTTGTGAAGGATGAAAACTTTCTAGGGACCTGCTTGAAAATAGATTCTTTCATTTTAGTTTCAAATTCCTGAATCTTGTAAAATCGATATCAAATCGCAGAAAAATCAGAAAAATGCGAACTCAACTGTTCTGGAATCCTTGTGATAAGTACTAGCTTTTCTAGAAAGGATGTATATAGTTTTACTGCATAGTTTTTGAATAATATTGAAATTACCAATTTGGCTAGAGTTGAAATAATTTAAATTCTATGCATGATCTGGAGCTTAGTTTTGGATATGTTGTTTTCTATGTCACGGCGGTTTTGTGGTGCAAATATGGCACATAGTTATCAAGTAGATCTTTAGTTATAAATTAAAGTTGATTTTCATCAATGCTCCTGTTTATGATTTTTGTAAATTAATTTGCTGGTCATTTGGATCTAATCTTTTTGCTATGGTCCTGTTTGATGGTTTTGCACCCATGATAAATGGTAGAGATGTTTTTATCATGATTAATAAGGTCAAATAATTTTTGCACAAGTTAAGCCTTCCTTCATGAATTTAAAGTAATTTAAATATTCTTTGCTGAGTAAGTGCATATCTCTCCATTGTTAGATGTATTGCACCTCTACATGGACTTCTAGCTCAAGATGTGGTATATATATATATATATTTCTGTATGATTTAATCTTGAATTTCCAGCCTAGTTTTGTGTGACTTTTCATGCTAGATATAGTTGATAAAATGGATTGATTTTCATGGAGTAGTTTAGTTATCAATCTTGTGCATGTGTAAATTTTCGTGATGCCAAAATATGTATGGTATTTTCAGAATTTAATTGAGCAATAAATCAAGCCCACAAAAGGAATAAAAAATGAAACCCGAAAGCACCCTTACTACAACTCAATTTTAAATAAATTGGATTTCACCAAATTACCCGCTGAACAACACCTCTTAATTTGGTGAAGAAAAATTAATTAATTAATTTAGATGTGCACACAACCACCATCAAATAAGAAAGTTAAACCATACACACACACCCTTACGTTGGTAGGAAGAGTATGCTGAATATATCTTTGTCTAGGTGAATGTGGTCACTCATACACACCCACGTTTACCCTTCAATCTTGAGCTACGTTTTCACTCTTTAATTATGAATACATGAAGTTAATGCATATGCATGTCGTGTAGAACTTCCGGACAGAAACTACGAGTTGGTGCTGGAATCCGAGGGAGAGCTAGCGAAAGGAGAAGTGAACGTGGTGGAGGTGCTGCAAGACCCGAACCAAGGTTCAGAGGACTTCACCACTGACTTTGTTAGTGAAGGCAAGCCCCGTAGCATAACCCAGTTTTCTAACTTTTACATTTATGTTTGCCTATGTTTGTGCATTTAAGTTTCAGGAGTTGAATTGAAACCCTAGATGCATGATCCTAGGTTCCTATGCTCAAATACTAGCATGATAAGTCGCTAGTTGCCATGCTCTAAGGACACGGTAAAAGTCGAGTGATGTTCGTCACTCACGAGCTATAGGTCTCTTATGTTGGAATCATAAGATCTTGTTAAATGGATATGCTCATGTGGTAAGAGCATGGGATTGGCTCCGACCAGTAGATGTATTTGGTTAAGCTTTTGAACGTACTAAACATTTGCCGGGAATGGGATGGGTAAGCCTAGTACCCGATTGGCACGGCAAGGGAACTTTAGTGTTACTACTCCTGGGTTCGGCCCTTGCTGCAGCTTAATTGTGGTGCATGTGTGAACCTGGCCGGGCGTGGTCCACGGCCAGTAAGCCATGTACCGAGGACTGTAGCCCCTGTTCCCAAACCGAGGATTGACGGGAACCGCCTGGTTGGTGCATACCCCACCCCTTTTGGTTTCTAGTTGGCTGTTTTTGGGGTGTGCATTCTCCCGTGGTTTAGATCCACCTTGCAAGGTTATTAATCGATCGATCGTCCGCCTCTCACCGTTATCCGAGATTGCTTAACCATTCACTCTATGTCCCTTTATTGATGGAATTAAGAAGTAATTTGGATATATGCTTAATTGTTTGCACAACTGATGCTTGCAATAGTTGCTTACTTAGTAATGGTTAATCAACTAGAATTTTGAGCTAAAACTTGAAAGTAAGGACCTACTCTTTGTTGCTTTTCAGCAAAACAACCCACTAGCCAAAGAGCCTTGCATGTCTAGAGAGTTGGTGATTTTCCATCACCCGACGGTTAAGTCTTGCTGAGTATTAGTATACTAAGCCTTGCTTTTGTTGTTGTTTTCAGGTGATGTGAATGATGATGGGTTCCCGTGGCCTGGTTCTCTCCCACCTGGTTGGGAAGTTGAGTGGGAGGATGACAGTGCTTAGTGACATCATGGATGGCCTCCTATGATGTTCCTTATGACGTTTAGTATTTTATTTCCGCTGTGTTTCGAATTCTGAACTATTTACCCTTATGCAAAAGACTTGGTTTGTAATAATGAACCTTAAGGAGCTTGATGTAATATTTGTGAAATGTCTATCTCTGGGCTCACCCTCGAGTGAGTTTTGATGTACAAGTGTTCGATCCTTGTTAAGTGATTCACCGGGCTTGACCCGGTAGAGGTGACAAGTTACTTATGTATTATTGCTTAATGACCAAATGGAATGGTTTAGGCAATAATATGGAATTAATTTGGGCAGTTCTGTCACAAATACAACCACCAACGCAGGACGTAGGGTATTACGCATCTTTGCGGCCCAAACCTGGATAAACCCATGTGTCCTTCGTTCACCATCTAGCTTCAGTCTCGGTGATCCCCTCCACACAATCTACCACCATAGCCTACCCCGTGGTGGACTGCCGGCACCATTGTACTGATAGTCCTCGTATCTTTCTTTTATTTCTACCTTTACCCCTGTTATCATGACCAATACCTCATACCAATATCCATCTCCCACTAAGGACGAGTTTTTAGAGCCATCACCCATTCCAAAGCCAATCACAGCTTCTGGCTATGAACTCCGTCCTGGCTTTATTGCCATGGTTCGGGATTCACCCTTCTCTCGAGTCGAAAATGAAGACCCTCACTATCATTTGCAAGTTTTCGAGGAACTGTGTTCATGCTTGGTAATCCTAGGAATGACACAAGAAGTGTTGAGGTGGAAATTGTTTCCACACTCTCTCACAAAGAGGGCGAAACAATGGTATACACACAACGTGAGGAGCGCAAATGGTTATTGGGAAAGGCTCCGAGATGACTTTTGTCACTCGTTCTTTTCTTGGTCCCACTTAGCCTCTGTCCGTAGTGACCTCCTTGCATTTGAACAATTAGAAGAGGAGTCCAT
This sequence comes from Cenchrus fungigraminus, assembly GCA_036936925.1. Lineage (NCBI taxonomy): Eukaryota > Viridiplantae > Streptophyta > Magnoliopsida > Poales > Poaceae > Cenchrus > Cenchrus fungigraminus. The sequence continues at coordinate 76,776,908 of CM072779.1, read as the reverse complement.
TGGTGCAGCTTGGGCTAGGTTTTCATGCATTTTAACAGCAAGCCCAAGCATGTCTATACCCGATGATGTGGCTTTGCGCATCTTTCACGCGGGTTTAGACATGGATGCCGCCATGAAACTCAATGTTGTCGTCGAAGGCTCGTTTGTTCATAGAACTTAGACAGAAAGGAAGGCAATCCTAGATCACATGAAAAAATCTTCATTTCCTTCCAACCATAGCGAAGCCCAAGAGCAGTGCAAGTTGAGTCGTGCAATTCCCTCAGCAGCCGAATCCAGCCCTTCATCTTCCTCGTCCCTTGATTTGTCTGTTGAACCATGTCCCAGACCACGAACATCAAAGAAAGGAGAAATTCGATCTTTGAAGTTCACATCCCCATTCAAGGATAACCCACATCAAAATCTTGGAAACACCATGAATGACCCATATGACAAGAAGCCTACGGTGCCTCGTATTCCTTCCAACAATCCAATCCTCAACATGTTGACGAAGGAAGAATTGTCGAAGGAGTTGAGATGCACTTCTGAAGCAATTCGAATTAGCTCGCCCTCCACGACTATCAATTGCGCCATGAGAGGAACAACCGTAGAAGCCCTTCACGACCCCTCTGCCGAGGCATGCATCATAAATGAGATCTGAATGGAAACCCTTGTGGGTCGCAAGCCTCTAATCCCGTCTGACAAACTCTTTCTTTCTGATCGGTATGGATAGTTTGAGTATCTGGGGATTGCGAGGGGCGTACCGATCATCATACATGGAATTGAAGTAAGCTTAGACTTCTACATCTTTCCCATCATGGATTTCGGTCTCCTCATAGGCTACCCTTTGGAGAAAATTTTCCTCCATTGTGTATCATCCCAAGGGAGCCTTAATGATGATCATAGGAAAACGGCTGCCACTATTCCTATCTCTTGCCCAGAATCTTTAGTGGCAACGCCTCATCCCAGTCTAAGCCCTCTCGAGACGGTGATGCATGTATCTCCGCTCATGTCCTCCGAACCTCTTCCACCCAGAGGTGTAGAGCATTCCGCCTACAAAGAGCATAACTCGGAAGACCTTCACTCTTGTGAAGATGAGCAATCCTTGTCACCCTCGATCAAGCTTGATCCTTGTCCCTCTGGCCCTCAGAATGTTGCTCCCAATTCAACATCAATCATGCATGACACATTCCTTGAAGACCCTTGTGCCATGGACACCCCTGAGCTGACGACTCTGGAGAAAGAGAGAAGGAATCACACAAACGAGCATGAGACATACTCCTTTGAGTTTTCTCAAGACGCATGCTCATATATGGATTCTCTAGAGTCCGTCTTGCTTAGTGCCGCTAGCTATCCCAAAGCAAATAGCCGCCTCTCGATCCTCGCTTTCAATCTCTTTAGAAGGATGGTTGTTGATGCTTTTGTTTATCGCAAGCATTGTAAATTTCGTACATGCATTGTGGCACTAACCTTGCACCTCAAACATCAAACCAATGGCGATGAACGTGGGAACTACATTGCCAAGAAAAGCTGCAATGGGAGAATTTCCCCGTGGTCGAGCTTGTGACCTTATAAACAAGCACTGCCGAGAGATAGCCCGGAACTCTACAGCATTTTTGGCTACTTAAGAAAAAGACAAAAACATAGGGGCACATGAAGGTCCCTAAAAAGACAAAAATATAGGGGCACATGAAGGTCCCTAAAAAAGAGTCAAAAATATCTGGACACATGAAGGTCCAGAACTCATTCATGGCTTATCTTTTAAAGTACCAGGGTAAGTTCCGAACCACTCCTTTTCCTTCATAATATTTTCTCCTTAAAATAAACGCAGGACTGTGTTTCTAGGACAGTATGCACCTGCAAGTATTCTTGGTCACTATCCATTATAGGTGATTGAGAAGAACAAGATGCGATTCCTAAGGACATGGAAGCTGCACCAACTACACACTTCGTATTGATGGAAATTACTCTAAAGGACACACCGACATCACACACTTGGTTTTGGTGTCACATGACTCCAAAGTCCAAGTGTGGGGGAGATTGGAATGCACCTCATCAAAGATCCATCGAATGGTGCACGCTCTATCTTGTTGAAAAAAAGAAAAAGGGAGTTGAAAAAAAGGGGAGGAAAAAGAAAGAGTGAAAAAAGAGAGAAAAGAAAAAGAAAATGAGAAATGAAAAAAACATATATATGAACAAAGAAGATGATGAAAAATTATATATTGAAAAAAGAGAGGTTGAAGAGAAGAGAGTGAGCAAGAAGAGAGAGTTGGAGCTAGCGAACTCCACACGGATTAAGTGTGGTATCATTGGCACGTCTCCAAGCCATGGATTTTCACCTCGGCAAATCATGGGCATTTGGAAGACGGAACCTTTGCCAGCCATTCGTGTAGCATGCTCAACAAGGATAACAAGAAAAGCTACATGCCTAGAAGCAGGCAAGGTAACTTTGAGGCTTGAGCTAGCAAATGCTCACCTTGATTGCTACAGGAGGGTGGTCTCCACCAGCCCGACAAAGCAAGCATTTGCTCGCCACACCCGGAAATGCTAGGAAACATAGCAAGCAAGCATGCCCACCATTACCTAACTCCGCCCAACCTTGCCCTCGCGCGCACTAGCAAAGACTTGGCATAATCACCATACACCACAGCTTTGCATAGCCTCGCCCATGTAGCTCCCGCATCCACAGTCGCACTCTCACATATGCTCGCAAGGCCCTCACATAATTCCCATCGACCCTTGGCCTTGCACAGCCTTGCCCATGCAGCTTCTACATCGGCATCCACGCTCTATCATATGCTTGCAAAGCTTTAGCATAACTCTCATCCACTTCCAACTTTGCATAGCCTTGCCCATGCAACTCTTGCACTAGCAGTCATGCTCTTGTGTACGGTTGCAAAGCCTTTACATGACGTTCATCCATCCCTAGCTTTGCAAAGCTTTGCCCTTACCCATGCGTGCATAGAAGCAAGAGGAATGCTCCTCTTCCCTTTCAGGCCTTTGCTGCTCCACGCCAATGGCACATGCTCACATGCACAAGAGGAGATGCACTTTGCGCCTCCAATCCTACAACATTGTGCCAATGGAGCGCATCACTAAGGCCCATGACTCCTACACACTGAGCACGTGTATGGCTAGCCTTGACGCCTGCCTGAGTTGCTGTGGTCCAACACCTTCCTCTGCTCAATTATATATCAACATGGAGAAGCCATCGACAACTACATATGTGACCATGCCAGTGCTGCAGCAAAGTTCACATCAATCATTCGCACATGCTGCGGTGAGAATACTCAGGTACGCAAAGGTAAGATTCACCAATCCTTTACTCATATATATATATCTCCACATGAGTATAGCTTGATCCTTCAAATCCATGCTTCCTTTGTTCTTGCTCATATGCTTTGGTTTGGATGTTTGTCATATGCTACATCCATAGGCTTTTTAAATTAAGCATGGTGCTTAGGTTAAAATAGCCTTCTTTAATCAAGGTTTGACATGGTGTCGAACTTTTATTAATGAACTAATGAGCAATATGTTCATAATCTTTGGATGCATATATCTTTGTGGTCTAACCCCCTACAGATAAACTTTTCAAAAAAATGAAACAAATATGATGGGTAAGTCCTCAAGCTAAATATATGAGAGACAAACCAAGGCCCAAACAAACTTCAATAAAAGCTGCACGACATACAAAGGAGGTACATATCAACTTTTGCAGAACCACTATGAGTATATCATTGAATACCCCTTTTGTTATATTCATGCAACTTATCTCCGCTTTGGTTGAGTTTTGCAAAAAGGATAAAATTCAGTGAACCATAAAATGAAAACCCTTTCTCAAATAAAAATCTCTCTCGAAAAATCTTTTTTGAAATAAAAGGTGGCAAACATTTTGGGATCCATGCTTCTTGAGTTTTAAAATCCGATCTTCTTAAAGCATGGATGTGAACAACAAATCTCAAGGCAATAATCAAACCCTTTCAAAAAAATCTTTGAACATTCCCCGAGTTTTTGTTGTGCACTAACCTTTTGCAGGAAATAAAATAAACAACTAAGGAGCAGCGTACAATAACTTCAAAGCCTACAGTGCTCCTTGCTCCCATGGGAAGGTTGATGCACACGGGAACTAAGCGGAACAAACACAAGGAATGTGCTGACTAGTGACGCAAAAAAGAGAAATTCTCGTCATAAATAGCGATTAATGACGCCGGTTGTTACGATAACCCTCCATCATTAATCGAACGTCATAAACCACAATTAATGACGAGACCTTATTTCGCGGCATCACGAGTTTAATGACACGTGCAAAATCATCCTTACAAAGCGTCATAACTTCGTTCCTGCATCTTTGCCACGCTGGACATAATCTGATGTGGAATGCCAATTGTGACGAACCGTTTGCGTCATAAAACGAATTTGACCCGTTTAAGCTGGGTAGAGCCCAACATTGTTACTGTAGGCTGACGTTGTGCAGATAGCCCAAAAAAGATTTTGTTGGGCCCATGTTGTTTTTTTACCACAATTTTGATTAGGTTGGGCCTGTTTTTGTTGGGTCGAGTCCAACAATTGTGCACATTGTTTTCGGCCTTATATATCACGTTAATTTCAATGAAATTGACTTTTGGCCTGATAAATAGTGGACTAAGCCCACTGAAGGCCAACCGAAAATTAACTAATCGTGCATCAATATTAATTGATTTCATTTCAATTCTGATCATTTTTTAAGAATAATTTCGATCTGGTTAGCAAAATAGTAATCAGCACATATTTCTTTATACAATAAAATAAACTATTGTTTACTATCAAGCACGACCATATTGTTCATCACATATCACAAACTATTACAAGATAACAGTCTCACAAGGAACATAGATTAATAAAGCTAAATCCAGATCATAATCACAAGAGATATTGGAGATTTGATCTAAGGATCTTAACCTCTTCATCTTTTACTGCTAAGCAGTAAACGAAGGAGGTCTTCACTGTCTTTGGTAAGCTTCTGCAACCTATTAATCTCAGCCGACTACATTTTCAGAGTTGATTCTGATTTTTCGGTCTTCTTCTTCAAGCTACATAACTCTTTCTGGTGAGCAACAAACCGTTGTCGAAGTTGTACCCCGTCCTGATTGGGAGCATCAACTCGCTCTTCATCAACACTATTACATAAGGATTTGGGACCTATTCTTGAGTACTCCTCTGTTTTAATTTGTTCGGGAAGAAGCATCATTGACTTGGTAGCTTCCATCTAGCAACAGTGGGTCCCAATTCAGATTAGGATCTTGTAATTGATTCAAACTAAGGAAACAAAGGTGTTAAGTTTGTTACCTTGGAGCAGGTCCGAACAGGAGCGACTACAAATGTTGACCCTTTGGCTCGTTGAAACAAGTACAAGAACAACAGGTAAGGGTTGAGATCATTCACAATCAGAAATAAAGAAGGTGTTAATTAAGTTTGTTACCTTGGAGTAGGTCTGAACAGGAGCGACTACAGATGTTGACCCTTTGGCACGCTGAAACAAGTACAAGAACAAGAGATAAGGGTTGAGATCATTGACAATTAGAAGAAATTTCATCTATTAAGTTCAATGCGGTACATGAAAGATCACACCCAATCCATAATCACCCAAGCATGAAACAAAAATATGGAAAGCCAAAGAGCATGGGTAAGCAATATAATAATTTTATCCTTTAATTTCTACAAACCTCAAATAAGTCAACTTCGAACAATCTCTTTCAATAGGGAACAGAAGATCCACAATCACCCAAGCATGCAACAACAATACTCAAAGACAAAGAGCATGCAGAAACAGTCTAATAATTTCATCTACAAATTTCTACAAACCTCAAATAAAATGACTTCCAACAAACTCTTGCGATAGGGTACAATAGATCCACAATCACACAAACATGAAAAAATATTATAGAATGCCAAAGAGCATGGGGAAGCAATCTAATTGAATCGATCAATATAGGGAGGAGCCCACAGACCTGACGAATAGGGAGGGAAGAAGGTGCTGAATGCTGTCTCGATTTAGCAGCCCAAACTTGCGCCTTGAACACGTTGTTCTTCACAACTGTTGCAGATCTATATCAGCCAGGGTGAGCCTCGGGGGAGCCGACAGAGCAACGGGATTGAACCATATTGCAGCTTCAAGGACATTGCTGAGGAAGGATGTCACTTGTAGCAGAGGAAGGCGTCGTCAGTAGCTAGGTCACCGTTGCTGCTTCCACCGCAGATCTACTAGGTCTCTTCGGCGGTAGATGAGAAGATCCCTTGATTTTGGAAAATTACCAGGAGGGAATTGGGAGGCCTGGTTTCCCTCTTTGTTTTATATATAACAGGGAGGACCAGGAGGAGGAGCAGGGAATTCAAAATTTCAAGTCCCGCCTCTCTGCTCCAGAGCGGGAAACGAAAGACCTTGGATCACGGACCCAAACATCAGTGACCCAAACGAAAGACCGCTTGGGTGTCGGACCAAACATCAGTGACCATACGCAGAGAGACAAGTTGTTGACTGGGTTGTCCGTGCCACCATGGATCATGGAATTGACAAACACACACATGACTATACTCTACTTCATATTCACGTTCGACGGATGATCCGATTATTGCATCACAAATGTACTCACTGCAACAAATTAACGTACCGTTTCAACTGTTTATTACATGACTAAACACACTTAAATAAAACATTAAAACTACAAACTACAGGGGACCCTGGTACAACCCTTCAAGTAATCTTCTATGGAGATCGCGCATAAATTCAGGGTGATCAGTGCATACGACCACCCAATCATATGTGAGTGTTCCGTGAGGAAAGATTCTCTCTAAGAGAGACATGCACTTGTCCTGCAATTGTGTGCAGTTAGCCTGAATTGCCCAACGTAGAAATGAGGTAACAGTTTCCTCACTTGCCATGTCCCACATCTTTGATGCACAGTGCAACTTCAACCTTTCGACTTGGTACATGTCGGCGACCAAGAGTAAATAAGGCCAGGCGTTGGCAGGAGTGTCCCATAAATCAGCCTCCTCCAGGAGTGATCCTTCCCTAGCATATTTGATCAGGAGCAAGAAGCCATCAGGGTTTGTTTGTGTAATTGTAATAGTTTCAGAGTGTGACTCCACTCCTTGGCCGTAGAGCATTGTCTCCATCACACAAGATACTTTCGCCACATCAGCATGTTTCGCTCGTATCACCCGACATTCTACACCTACGTGGAAGACAACGTCCACAGAGGCTTGGGCTGCAACGCTTTCACATATGTTGTTTGTACTGATGGAGGAGGAACTTCAATGCAGTCGTCCTCCAGTACTGTAACACCACACGATATGTGTATGCGATCTTCATTGGAGGTCACGTGATAAATGTCATGATGCTCCACCAGACATTCAAAGCCTCTTTCTTGTAGAGCCCGATTAGTGAAAAACACTTCTTTTGTAGCTTGAACTCAAAATGTATCATCTTCATTGTCTAGGTCTCCAGCCATCGCACGCAACAATACTCACACCTACGTCAAAGGAAGCAGTCACAGGCTTGACAACAATAATATAATGCGACTGTATTGCCATGTGTGAGTGTGTGTATTCATAGCAGCAATGAGACACGTACCATTTGGGATTTGTGCACATGAATGAGGACGATGGCAATGCCGTCTCTAACATCCATCTACTAATGATCATTCATACATGTAGGATAGCAACGTAGCCTCCATTGACGGCCTCCCACCATGAACTACCGGATTCCTTGTACTAGCCCGCGGTTCCTTCTGCTTTTGCTGGCTTGAGACTGAGAAGTCGACTTGCATGGAAGGAAACATTTTAGCATCTAAAGCCATGAACACAAATGTCCTGTAATGATCGTCTCATGTATAAACTGTCTCTTATTATAGTAGTGGGAGTGAATGTGTTGTTCCAAAACATTCATTCGTGGACATCAGTTACAACCCATAATGGACACGTCCCTTCAGTGCGGGTGTCGCCATGTTTGGGTCATGAACTTCATGGTTCTAGACCTTAAGTGTGATTCACAATGATTGACACATCCGTTCAAAGCGGGTGTGCACACAAGTTCGTCGGTTAACGCCCGGTGCCAGTTCTTAACTGCAATTCTCAATGATCGACACATGGAACAACTTGTGAGAGCGTGTCATCCCCAAATGCCCATTCGAGATGCCCTTCTGTGCATGCTAATATTACACACACACACAAACATATATTGCTTTTCCAATTCCCAGCTTATTCCATTTTGGCCTTGTCGCATCAACAAGTTCATCATGTTTCTTAGACTCCAAGGCCTGAGGGAATCATCAAGTGAGAATCCAGACCATTCGTAGACCTTTTTAGTCACGACTCACGTAGCGTACCTAATCCAGGAGGACTTGTCAAGTCATCCTGCACCGTGCGTGTTGCAAAGTGAGGACCATCCGGTCGATCTGATTGCCTCGTCCACCCTTATAGCAACCAATCTGTTTCTCCGGATGCAATTGACGTATAAAACTTTTCATAAATAAATGGTAGAGAGTTGTCTCGTAGTTGATGCGGCATGAGTTGATGCAGTTGAGACAGCCATTAGATGCAGCTGATGTGGCTTGGGTTGTACGCAGGACATTCTTGTGGTCTAGACCGGAGAGTCTGAAAATGAGCACGTACCTAGACACATCAGGCTCATCCCATGATACCCATAGTACACACATGTAATCGATGTGCGCCACTAAAGATTCTAACCTAGATAGATTCATATCAGGCGTAGGCCTGACTATATTCTGAGCATCTCACGTTTTCCATAGTAACTTTAGCAATGCTACACCGAGCTCACGTGCCCGTCGTAGTCCTCGATAAATAGGCGAGTGCGGCACAACATTCGTCTTGCATTTCTAAACTTCAGTGGGAAACAAGGGAGAGATCATTTTCTTGGCTAATCTTGTTTACTTTATGTATGCATGGTATTGAGACGGTCACATTGTTAGCTTATGTAGGGTTTGTTCTTTGTTTGTGTATGGAGTACATGGAGAATGGACGGGCAAGGAAGGGACAGAGCATGGAACTTGGGGGAGTCGGGGAAGCAGGAGGAGTCGGGCGCAATGGCACCTTACCAGCACCCGGTTCAGCCGCTGCCATTTGCACCGCAGCAGCACCCGCCACCAATGGCACCTCCACTTCCACTGGCTTCGGCACCGCAGCAGCACTCGGCCCCAATGGCAGCTCTGGATCAGCTAAACCTCATGGCACCACCTTTTTGATTGCGGCCCAGGCTGCCACCTCTGTTGTTGCCTGTTGAAATGCCACCCCCGCGGCTAGTGCTCATTTAACAAGATGAATCGCATGACCTGAAATGGTCTGTCTTGCTTTGGCTTCAGCAGGCCGGTATTGCTTGTGTTTTTCACGAAGGAATGTGGGTGTGCCCTTTCTGCCTGAGGGGTCACAGGCAATGGACCATTGGTGACCTACTATTACACACGCATAACATCACTATTTCGCGCTTTGGAGGAGTATCTGCTCCAGGATACACGTTTTGCTGCACTTCGTGTAGTAGCGGGATTGCCATGAGGCCGTGATAGTAGTAGTATGTCGTGATGGTAGTACTATGAGCTGTGATGGCAGATTGCTAGTAGTATGTAGTTAAGAGTATGTCGTTGTACTTCCACTGATAGTGGATCGATCCATCCTCATGTGTAATCAATGCATATGCATGCATTTGTGTTGTAATATCTTTGTATTTGGATTGTGTTGTTTCTAATAAAAATGGTAATACATGTCTACTCATTCGGTATAAATTTAGTGAAAACCGAAAGTCGGTTCCCTTGATTTCTTAAATACTGGATGAACACAAGGCGAAAGTTCGTTTTGTAGTTTTCAGTCAGACCGGATTAAACTGTCACTGCTATGCAATGAAGAGACCAACATCTTACAAGGAAAAAAAGTAGTAGTAGTAGTATTCAATCAGACCAGATGAACAAAAGTGAAAGTTCATTCTGTTTCTTCTAGTACTCCTTCTACTAGTAGGAGTTACCACTAATCCACTAATCAAGGTGCCTTGTCGCAACTGCTTGAATCAATTTGAATTCAAAATGGTGATTAGGAGTATGCTCGAATCAATTTAAAATAGATTAAACAAAATCGGCATAATAAGATGGCATCTCATAGCAATAGTTGTTCTACGCAATGAGACTACATGAACAACAAGTGAAAGTCTGTTGTGCAGTATTCAGTTAGACCGGATTAAAGTGTCACTGGTACGCAACATTTTATAAGGAAAACCCAACATCTTACAATTTAGTAGTACGCAATGATAAAACCCAACATCTTGAGAAAACAGTAGTAAAAGAAATGATAAAACAGAGCCGTTGCTCTACTTTTTCTAATCCATCTACTAGTAGCAGTTACCACTAATTGTGGCGCTGCTTCTTGGTCAATGGTGCACCCGGCACCTTGTTGCAGCTGCTCACATACGAGGTAGTCGTTCTGTTGCCGCCGCCCGTGGAAGATGGCGGCGGACCATCCTGGGCATCTACCGCAGATGAGGTCATCCCTCCATTAGCGCCTCATGGGGATGATGGTGCCGCTCCATGGCGGTCGGTCGAGAATGGTGGATGATGGCCTCTGCTCGACGAGGATGGAAGAGATTGACTGCCACCTACCGATGAGGATGAGATAGGATGATGGCGCTTGGAGAAGACAGTTCGTCGGCTAGTCGCAGTGCTTCCACGCCTATGACCCCTAGCACCTCCTGCTGACCTGCGAGTCCTGCGATGTTTCAGAGGCACCCCATCTTTGATTGTTGTCATAAACCTGATCAGGAGGACTTGTCAAGTCATCCTGCACTGTGCGTGTTGCAATGCGAGGACCATCCGGTCGATCTGATCGCCTTGTGCAGCCTTATAGCACCCAATCAGTTTCTCTAGATGCAATTGACGCCTAAAACTTTTCACAAATAAATGGTAGAGAGTTGTCTCGCAGTTGATGCGGCATGAGCTGATGCAGTTGAGACGGCCATTAGATGCAGCTGATGTGGCTTGAGTTGTCCGCAAGACTTTCTTGTGGTCTAGACCGGAGAGTCCGGAAATGAGCACATACCTAGACACGTCGGTCTCATCCCGTCATACCAATCGTCCACACATGTAATCGATGTGCGCCACTAAAGATTCTGACCTAGATAGATTCGTATCAGGCGGGCCTGACTATATTCCAAGCATCTCACGTTTTCCATATTAACTTTAGCAATGCTACACCGAGCTCACGTGCCTGCGACGCCCCAGGTTTTCAATTAGGGTTGATTAACGCTAATGACTGGTCAACCAAGTCAAACACGTTGACTTTGGTCAAACCTTGGTCAACCTGGGTCATCACCTCGAAAATTGAGCCAATAATCCCTAATGGTCAATGCTTGGTCAAATTTGGTCAAAGTATGGTCAAAACCCCTGCATAAACCCCTAAGACCCTACACAATTCCAGCACTTTTGTCGTGTTCTCCAAAATTCATCTAAACACTTCAAAATCAGCCAAAATAAAAGTTGTTCGTCTTTTCAAGGGACACAACTTTGCTTTTGGGCGGCATTGCTAATTTTGAGGGGACAATGGTGAAAAACTCGGTCAACGCCAGTAAACACTATTCACAGGCGTCGAGAAATTCCTGATTTTTGCCGGCTAGTTATGCTCGATCCTTTGATCTAAACACCTAGCGGCCGTTGAGAAAGTTGTAGATGGATCATTGATCTACAACTTTGATTATTACCACCTAGTGCACTTTGGTTTTAAATTTTGGAGAAAAATCAAGTCAAACAGGGCTACCCCGAAACGTTTCTGCGTCGGAACGTGTCCTCGCGCACGACGCCGTCGCGCCCGCCACGTCGGCTGCTAGACGCGCGCACGCTGAGGCACGCCTCCGCCCGCTGGACCAAACGTCGAGGCACTGTCTGCGCACATGCGCTGGTTCCCACACCTCGAACCGTTGTCGAGCTCCAACGCATGGCCGCCACGTGCAGCGCCCCGGTTCGGTTCCGCCGCGCCGACCATCGCCGCTCGGCGAACTCCAGGGCCACCGTACCCGCCTATCCCGCACACACCCATGCCCACGCCTTGCCCGCTGGTTAGTGCGTGATCGTCGAGTCATCATCGCCGTCTATAAAAGGCAGCACCCGGCTCATGCACACGCACGTCGCCGAAGTTGCCCTGCACTCCGCCACCGTGTCCGCCATTAGAGCTCCACGGTGAACTCCACCCTCCCGACCTCACCACCACCACTCGAGCTCGGCTACACAACCACATGTACCCCGTATATCTCCCCGATCCGTGCTTTGCCCTGTACAGCCCCTCCCCTCGCCGGAATAAGAGCCGCGGCGGCCGCGTCGCCACCCTTTCGCCGCCGAAGCTCGCCGGAGCAGCCTCCGTTCCGGCCAGCTCCTCCAATCAAAGCCTGGTAAGCATCCATGAACCCCGTGCCGCTTGTGGACCAAGTCCAACCGGCCATCACCGCCGGCGAGCTCCCCTGTGCCACCAAGGGTACCCGTGCAACAATTGCAAAAGTTCCAGGGCCATAGTGTAAAGGGCGAGGGCTGTTTTGTGAAGAAAAAGTTGAACCAAGGGCCTAGCTGAAATTTAGATTCTATCCCTTTTTGTTGTTTGGTCCAGTAAATTTGAAAAATCATATAAAATCGTAGAAAAATCATAAACATGCAAAATCAATTTTGCTGGTCTCCTTGTGAGCAGAACTACATCTTTTACAAAGGCTGTAGATACTTTTGTTGAATAGTTTTTGTATGAAAAATCAAAACCAGTTTGTATGTGTTTGTTCATAACTTGAGTTCTACTCAAGATCTAGGCTTGAGCTTTGGATATGTTGGTAGTCAGTACTTGTATAGGCTACACCAAAGTTTTTGCACAAAGTTTCTGAGTAAATCTTTAGTTATGATTTATTTTGCTTTATGGCTATATCTGTGTATATATTTTTTTACAGCTTTATATATATGCTTCCTATGGTTCATCTTTTGGATATCACTTGGTTAGGCTAAGACGTGTTGTTAGTACATTTATCATGAGTTTAGGAGCTGTCTATATATCAGTTTCTGAATGATGCTTGTTTATGAAGTTAAATCCATTACCCAGTTCCCTTTGCTCCAGTAATGCCTATCCTTGGTGCAGAGCATGTTTATACCATGTTTGTGTTATGGTAGGAAGTTGAGGTGCAGTTGAGTCATATATTTCTCTGTATAAATACCTTGTGAATGAATAGGCTGAAAATAGTTATTTTTGTGTAGCATGAATCAAAAAAGTTCTGCAGCTAATTTTTGATGTGTAACCTAGTTGTAGTCTCTAGAGGCTCTGTGCAAATTTTGAGCACTAGTGCATTAGTAGTTTTCCCTGTTTTTAATATTCTTGCTTTTGCCATGAATAAAGTGTGGTATTTTTCATGCCCTGCATATGGCTCTGAATTTTATGGAAATTTAACAGTGGTTCTGTTGTAGTACTATGTGCTTGCACAAAAAGTTTCACTGTATGTTACTGCATAGTTTTACCAGAATAATTTTTGGAATGAAATTAGTAAATATAAAAAGATAAATGAAGAAATCATTTCTTTAAAAGTTTGTGTGTGCTTTATCCCTAAGAAATGTTGTTTTGGACTTCTGAAATGTAACTCATTGGTTTGTGTGGAAATTTTAAATTATTTTCATAAAGATGCACACACTCACCTTTGAAATAATTAATTGATAATTATTGCTTGAATAATCTTTATGGAAAAGTATGCTGAATATATTCTATTTAAACGAATTTGGAAAACTCCACACCTTACATTGCCATGAGATGTTTTGTAAAGGAATACACTCACATCACCAATTAACTTCTGCATATGCATTCTACGTGTAGAACCTTCTGACGTTAGCCCCGAGTTCGTCCCGGATCGAGGTAACGGACCGTACGGGGGAAGGAATCAACTACGTGGACGTGCAACAAGACCCGAACCAAGTTCGGAAGTGTTCTTACTAACTTGCTAGTGAAGGCAAGCCCCGGTTTAACATTTACCTATGTGTTTCCTTTTTGAAAATTTCTGAATTTATGCTTGATTATATATGTGCATTTACGTTCAGGAGTTGAATGGAAACCCTAGATGCATGATCCATAAGTACATATGATCTTTTACTAGTATGCTAGGTCGCTAGATGCTATGCACTAAGGACCCAGTACAAGTCGAGTGATGTACTTCGCTCGCACTGATAGGTTCTTATGTTGGAATCATAAGACTTGTTAAATTGAATTGCTCACGTGGTAAGAGCATGGGATTGTGGGCTCCGGTCCAATGCTTAAGAGATTAAGCATTTGAAAGTACTAAACATTTGTCGGACATGGGTACGGTAAACCTAGTACCTGATCGATACGGGGTAGGAACTTTAGGCTACTAATCTTGGGCTGCTGCCCCAGGCTAGCTACCTGTGGTGCAT